>OY743183.1:38862352-40093598 GCA_963555705.1 Ligustrum vulgare
AAGGGCTATGTATTGTGTCTGACCGGCATGTGAGTATAGAACACGCAGTTGAGAAGATTTTTCCAGATGCTTTGCATGGAGCTTGTACATATCACTTGCTACAAAATGTAAGGAGAAGATATGGAAAAAAGGATAAAGGTATAAGAATACCTTTTAATGCTGCTACCGGGGCCTATACAAAAAATGAATTTGAGGAGAACATGAGAATTCTAGATACAATTGATGATGGTATCAGGGGATACTTGATAGGTATCGTCATAATATTTTTGTATGTTAAATTATTTGACGTCAAATTTTATTAATGTTTATCGTAACTATATTCTTGTTACTGCGGCAAAAGGCTGGTTACGAGAGGTGGTCACGTTCACGCATGACAACAGATAGGTATTCAACTATGACGTCCAACATTGTAGAATCATTGAACTCGGCAATAAAACACACAAAGAAGTATCCAATTGAAGCACTCCTTGAGTGTCTAAGATGCATTGTACATAAATGGTTTTTTCAGAACCTAAGTGATGCGAGGTAAGCTTTCACACGACTCGAAACTCGACATAATGCTATGTTGAATGAGAGGGTGAAATCATCATTACAAATACGGGTTAGCATAATGAGCATTTGTAACTTTTCTCTTATAACTCGATTCTATTCAAATATTTATATTTAGATGTAATTTTACTTAGGTCCATCCCTCAAATGACATTGTCTACCAAGTGAATGATGATACTTCCACGTTTGTCGTAAATATGGAAGAGAAAACTTGTTCGTGTAGGAGATTTCAGCTTGATCATATGCCATGTGCACACGCAGTTGCGGTAATATCGAAGATGAATTACTCATTATCTGATTATTGTTCTCCATATTTCACCAAGGAGGAGTATATTCAAGCATACCAAGGTACAATTTATCCGCTCGGTAATAAAGAGGATTGGTTTGTACCCGATGAAGTGATCCAAAAGATTGTGCTTCCACCAAATTCAAAGAGAGGACCCGGAAGACCTAGAGAAAACAGGTACAAATCTTCCATTGAGAATAAGAAGAGATCGCGGTGTAGAAGATGTGATAGCTATGGTCACAATAGCAGGACATGCCGAAACGCAGTGTCAAGCATGGAGACAGTAACCAAAAAAAAAAGAAGACATCTTTGTGATGTAGTTGTGCTTAATTTTTTTTTCCCCAAATAATGTATCAGGTGGGAACTCGATCACTTCTTAGCATTTGTGTTTCAAACTTTATTTTTTTATCCATCAATGAAGTATGATAAAATGTTCTATTGGAATAATTATGACTTAAGTTTTTCGATAAAAAGATGTCCTCATGCTGAAAAAATATGATATGATTGTTACCTTATAATACTAAAATTTATAATCAATATAAAGATTATATGTTATGTTAACTTGTAAAATGGTCCAGGTACATTTTCTATGTGAGGTTGCATGTCCATCGTATGGAATCTATGGTATGGAATAATGTTATAAAGTGAGATTGAATGTCTACTTGGATTGAGACATAACTTTGATAAGCAACAGTGCATAAACTGAAAGTTAATTGTAGTTTATTTGGAGATTATTTTGGCAGGAACCTATTTGATGATGGTAAACGTGCAAATGAGAATGAGACAGGTTTAGCTAATTCCAGTTATGGCTTTATTAGTTAAAGCGCATGGTACATCAGTCTATTTCTGGATACATTTTGCGTTTACTGAAACTTGCTAATGTTATAAAAAGGCATGCTGATGAGAAGGATGTAGATGCAGTATTACTTGTATAGACAAATCAGATTATTTTTGCCTCAATAATGAAACATGTGAACTGGTGAACCAGGTGATTGATGTTGATAACATCCTATTACCATTGTGTGGCTCAAGCTGGCGTTATGTAGTGATAGATGTAACCCAGATTTTATTCTCCCAGATTTGATAAACATTATTGTGACAATAACATTATTAAATCCCAAAGGAAAAAAAATAAAAAACAACTGTGTATTACAATAAAAACCTAAATACCTGATACCTATATCTAATCATGGCATAGAGTAATACAATAAGAATATCTACTCTGCCATAAATGATTTATATTAAGGTATGTTGGAATAAGTACCCCAGCAGAAATTTGTATATTTTTTAATGGATTGGTATACCAGTACTTGATGTGAGTCAGGGTAGTATATATGAATACACCATTATCGTCCCATGCTCCGCTCTTGACACGAATGGTCTCATGAAGAGTGCAGTGATACACAAGCTTCTTCTCAGGAATCATGATAGAATGTTTACTCAATAAAGCAACATTCTCCATGTCCTGGAACCAAACAATTTACCTAACAAAGGAAGTCAGTAGATCCCCAAGAACGATCCTTGGTCGGAGATCAAAGATAACAACCCTGTCCTCTGCCCTGCACAGCAGGTTTACAGTCCCAGCCTAGAATAATGCATCAGTGGCAATTGGCAGAATACTCTTCTTGACTATTTCATTCTTCAAGTTCTTGACTAACACTTGGACTTGGCTGCTGCTTTTCTCAAGAACAACAAATCTATTTCGAGCCACAAATACTGCTGATCCCCCAATACCTCTTTTAGTCTCCTGGACTGTATCGCCTCTACCATAGTTGTCTTTAGGGATAATGTATAACACATATGATCCTCCATCCATGTATGAGCAAACTAAAAATGGCATTCTCAGTAGGACTATAAGAAAGAGTTCGTGGTCCTTGATTCAAACTGTTGGAACCAGGTCGACGAATAGGTATCAACTGCATGGCTTTTTGGGTTGAATACTTGTACACACGCAAAAATCGATCTTTCACATAAAATAGAGAATCAACGCTCACAGAAAAAGCAAGAGGCTCTCTCTCTAACTTGAAGACAATCATACCACTATCGTGACAAGCAGCCAGAAGACTCATCTCACGATGAGCTGAAAGGATCTAGAACCTGTCATGTTCCCGAAGCAAAGTTTGCAGGTTAATCCTTTTAGTAGCATCCCAAACCTAAATGCTCTGGTCTTTTGAATTTGAAACAATGTTGTCCTGTCTTGCATGTAACAGTACAGATGATACATTGTTCATGTGCCCTCTCAAAGTGTCCACCTCCCAGGCCTTTGTATCAGAGAGAAATAGGTATTAGTTCTCAACAATTCCAGCGCAAAAAAAAAAAAAATAATAATAAAAAAAAGCTTTCTGAAGCATCTTGGCTGAAATGGAGATCATCATATATACTTAAAATATATAATGGTCTAACGTTCGAAGTTGAAAGCATTGAAAATTTATCTCTAGTGTGAAACACTGAAATTTATTTTTGAAAATGGAATATGCTTTGTAAGATACACTATGTGGTGCAAGGGTGACTTTTTGCAGTAGTAGATTTCTCATTCATGAAGTTGTAACCCAAATGGGGTGCATCAACGCAACTGAAGGTTTGTAAAGCGGTTTTCCCAGTGATTAGCAGTGAAAATTTATCCTCTATCTGAACATTTGGGATCAATGTTAAACCAGCCTTTGGTTCTACACATGACTTAATTACACTGTCCCATAGCATCCGAAATTGTTGGTGCATTATTCGCGCTATTTGGTAACACGTAGACTACCAGATCTTGCTTGGCATAGGAGCTACTGCTATTGAGGTTGTTGATGTATGAACCATCTGATTTGGCCGGTGGAGGGATTGTTGACAGAAGAGGCCATCCCCTGACTCTGATTAGGCAAAGTTTCCTGGTTTCTTAGAAACAGAATAAAATTCCAAGCCAACTCTTCTGCACGAATTATTCTAATGACACTGGTTGTGATAAAATGTATAATCCTACTTATATCTATGTTATAGATGATCACCAGTGGCAAGTGATGTGATATTTTTATGAAAAGTAAAACTTTATGTGTGTGGATTTGAAACCAGTATGATTGGTTTATTCATTTTCTCATTCAACTGCATATTTTTTTTTTTTCAAGGAAATTCATTGTCTTGACCAGAATTTCCCTTTTCACTTCCATGAAAAAGGGAGAATTTTTAGGACTACAGCAGAACCATGATTACATGTCAATTTTTGATTGCTATTGCTACTGTATAAAAATTCTTGCCAAGACATTGTGCATCAAATTTGTGGAGGAAAAAAAGGCATAGCCAACATAATAATAATAATAATAATAATAATAATAATAATAATAATAATAATAATAATAATAATAATAATAATAATAATAATAATAATAATAAGAATCCAAATGGAATGAGCAAAAGACATTTCTGTTGACCTATGACTATTCACGTATATATTGTTTTGATTATAACAAACAAGATCTCATGTATTACTAATGGTTTCAATTCTTGAGTTTATCATATATGTGTCATTTGGATACTCCGAGATCAAAATCGTCATCCATTGAAGTACAAAGCAATCATTAAAGAGATTTGAAGTGAACAAGATCGTCGAAGACCGAAGATTAAAGCTTTAGAAGATTTATGTTGAAAAATTTCAACTCATTTGTAAAGGTATCGACTCATCAATTTTTAGCAAGTTTATAAAGCTCAAAAATATTTCTAAAAATCATTAATTGCATAAAAATGATTTTTCAAAACATAACATGAAATAGTTTTTGGAAAAATAAACTTTTTGATATAAAAATAAAAAATTCAAATTTTTCCTTTTTCGGTCGACCGAAATGCTCATGATCGACCGAAACTTTGATCAACCGAAATATCTGGTCAACCGAAAGTATAACGGCTAGTTTTTGAGCTTTCGGTCGACCGAAAGTATAGAATCGGTCGACCGAAACTTCCTGCAGCTCAATTTCTTGATCTATAAATAGCCACTTCTCTTACATTCATTTCACCAACTTACAAGAGCATTTAAGAGAGAAATTTATTGAGAAAATCATTGAGCTTACTTTGTTTTACATTCTATTTCATTTATTGCAAGGAATCTCTTGATTGTTCAAAACTATTTCATATTTTTATCAAGAATTCCATTTTGCAAGAAAACTCAATACTCTTACTTCATTATTGATCATTGATTGAGTTCATATCACCAAACACTTATTGAAGTGTATATCTCTCTTCATACTTAACTAAGTATTATTTGGAAAGAGAGATCATTGGTTGAAAAACTTTGATTCAAGAAAAACTATCTCATATCCTTCTTCAAAGTTTTCATAAACACTTGAGCTTTAAATATTTGCTATCTATTGAAGTGTTATCCTAAAACTCTCAAGATACTTGTATTGATCATATCATTTGTTAAGAGAGTTGGTTCGATTGTAAAAATTCTCATTTGTACTTTGTTTATGGTTTCGAGATCCTTGTGAAAACTCGATTGTAAAGGATAGGTGCTCCTTGTTGTAAAGTCACCTAAGGATTCGGTACTCCTTGTCGTAAGTTATCAATATAGTGGATTTGGCCTTGCTCGTGACGGAGAGCTCGGTAACGGAGGACGTAGATCACGTTGGTTGATTGAACCTCCCTAAATCGCGTTTGCAATCTCTTATCCCTTTTACTTACTTGCATCGCACTTACTCTTTTCTATCAATTTATATTTTGCAACACTATATCTAAGTGCTATACTTGCTTTATCAATTAAGTTCATAAATTTATAGCACACTACATTGATAGTTTTGCTAGTTGTAATACTAAGTGCTCATACTTATACTCATTGGATTTTAAGTTTAAGATTATTTATCGAAAAAGTTTTATAAACCAATTCACCCCCCTCTTGGTTAGTTTATCTCGGGTTAACAATTGGTATCAGAGCCTAGGAACTCTTTTATTTAGATTTTACTATCTTGAGTTATGGCTAACCAAAATATTGAAGGTCATTCTTCTAATCGTCCTCCGTTGTTTGATAGTACTAATTATAATTATTGGAAAACTAGAATGATGATTTTTATTCAATCCATTGATTATAATATTTGGGATGTCATTGAATCCAGTCCTCATGAGCTTACTATGGTTATTAAAGTTGACGGAAAACCGGATATAATTATTTCAAAACCAAAGGAAGAATATGATGAGGATGATAAGAAAAAATTGTCTTTAAATGCTAGAGCCAAAAATCTTCTCTATTGTGCACTTAATATTAATGAATTTAATCGTATTAGCACATGTGATTCCGCACATGATATTTGGTATGCTTTAGAAGTCACACACATGGGCACAAATAAAGTTAAAGAAACAAAAATAAATCTTTTGTATAAAAATTTTGAAAATTTCTTCATGAAACAAGATGAACCCATTGCTAGCATGATTACTAGATTTACCGATATTGTTAATGGCCTTAAGGGCTTTGATCGAAAATCTTCTAATGGTGAAGTTGTTAGCAAAATGCTTAGGTCTCTCTCGGAAGATTGGAGCTCATTGAGAATGTTGATAGAAAACACCCAAGATGTCAACAAATATCCCTTGGAAGAGTTTTATGGAACATTGATGACATATGAGCTAAATTATGCCGAGACAAAAGAAAAGTCTAGAAAAGCAAAAGAGGAAGAAATGAAGGATCCTCCTAGGAGACAAATTGCTTTAAAGTCATCAAATGTTGAAGAAGCCTCAAACTCTAACAAGAGCGATGAGGAACTCGATGATCTTGTTCTCCTAGTCAAGAAGTGGAAAGCCTTTCGCAACAACCGTAGATTTCAAAAGAAAGAAGACAAATGTGAAGAGAAAAAGATTATTTGCTATGATTGTGAAAAATTCGGTCACAAAAGAACCGAATGTCCCAATAAGAGAAAATTCCTCAAAAAGAAAGCTCTACAAGCTACTTGGGATGATAGTGATGATGAGCAAGATGAAAGTGAAAGTCAAGATGAAATTGCAAACATGTGCTTCATGGCCATTGAAGATGAGGTAAATACTAATGACATTCCCTCTTATGATGAATTATCTACCTCATATGAAGAAATGATTGAAGTTTTTGAAAAACTTGTTCTTAAACATTCCACTCTTAAAAAGCAATACATCTTGTTGAAAAATGAAGCCGAAAAGAATTTTGAAATACAAAAGAATATTGAAAAGAAGTATCTTGATCAAAATGCTTTGAAAGTAGAAAACCTCTCCCTAAAAGAAAAAAAATTTAGATTTAACACTCATTATTCACAAATTCACTCAAGGGAGGAAAAATTTTGAACTAATGCTTGGTAAACAACAATGTGTCTTTGATAAAGGAGGAATTGGATACAAACCATTTTTGAAACAAAAATCTACCAAAAATATTTTTGTTAAAGCTTCTACTTCTTATTCCTTTCATCAAAACACTTTTGTCAAAGCATCAACTACTTGTAGCTTTTGTAATAGAAGTGGGCATGTAGCTTTTAATTGTTTAGTGAAAAAGAAACTTCACTTTGAAGAAAGACATAAGAGGGTTCAAGGAACTAACTATCAAGGACCCAAAATTATGTGGGTACCAAGAAGTCAAAAATTAAGTCATGTTTTGTAGGTATCAACAAAAGTAAAAAGCAATTGGTTCTTGGATAGTGGTTGCTCAAAGCACATGACCGGAGATAAATCACTCTTATCAAGATTCAAAAGAAAGGATGGAGGTCATGTCACTTTTGGAGATAATGCCAAAGGAAAAATCATTGGCATTGGAAATATTGGTAATCATCTTTCTCCCTCTATTGAAAATGTTTTATTAGTAGATAATCTCAAACATAATTTGTTAAGTATTAGTCAATTATGTGATAAAGGTTATCATATTAAATTTGATTCTTCTAGATGTCTTATCAAAGATGCTACATCGAAAGAGGTATTGTTCATAGGAAGCCGAAGTAAAGATGTTTATATCATCAATATTGAATTTGAGAAAGAATAAAAATGTTTGTCAAGCGTTAAAGATGACACGTGGTTATGGCATAGAAGATTAGGTCATGTTAGTATGGAACTTATTTCAAAAATATCCAAAAATTGTTTTGTAAAAGGCCTACCAAGTTTGAAATTTGAAAAGGACAAAATTTGTGATGCTTGTCAATTTGGAAAACAAACCAAAAGTTCTTTCAAAAATAAACAATTTTCTTCCACCATAAAACCTTTACAACTTCTTCACATGGATCTCTCTGGACCATCTAAAACCGCAAGCTTAGGTGGTAAACACTATGCTTTTGTCATTGTTGATGATTTCTCAAGATTTACTTGGGTCTTATTTTTAAATTTGAAAAATGAAGCTTTAAATGCATTTAAACATTTTTACAAAAAGGTTCAAAATGAAAAGGGATATTCCATTACAACTATAAGAAGTGACCATGGTGGAGAATTTGATAACATGGCTTTTGATGAATTTTGCAAGATAAATGGGTATGAACATAATTTCTCGGCTCCTAGAACTCCTCAACAAAATGGTGTAGTAGAAAGGAAGAATCGTACATTGCAAGAAATGGCTCGAACCATGCTAAATGAAAATAACTTACCAAAATATCTTTGGGCCGAAGCCGTTAACACCGCTTGCTACATAATAAATAGAGTTTTAGTAAGTCGAAAGAAAACTAAAACTCCGTATGAGCTTTGGAAAAATAGAATTCCCAATATCGGGTATTTTAAGGTTTTTGGTTGTAAATGCTTTGTTCTTAACACAAAAGAAAATTTGGGAAAATTTGATTCAAAATCCGATGTTGGAATTTTTCTTGGTTATTCATCCACTAGCAAAGCGTATAGAATTTTTAATAAAAGAACTCTATTAGTGGAAGAATTCATACATGTTACTTTTGATGAAACTAATTCTCTTGATCAAGAGAAAGGTGTTGATGTAGGTTTGGAAATTCCTTTTGAGGAAATAAATATTCAAGATCAAAGAAATGAAATATCCAAAGACAATGAATAAAAAGACTTGGAAGAACAAACTCCTCAACAAGAAGACGGAACATCTTCCAAAAACTCAAGTGATCTAACCCTTCCTATCGAATGGAGATTTGCTTCATCTCACCCAAAAGAGCTCATAATTGGTGATCCTTCGAAAGGGGTAAATACTAGAAACTCTACTAAAGGATTCTTAAATACTTGTGCTTTTATTTCTCAAATTGAACCAAATAATTTCAAAGAAGCCGAGTTCGATGAGTTTTGGATCCTTGCAATGCAAGAAGAACTTAATCAATTTGAAAGAAATCTTGTTTGGGATTTAGTTGATAGACCAAATGATCAAACCGTTATTGGTACAAAATGGATTTTTCGAAACAAAAAGGATGAAAGCGGTATAATTGTGCGTAACAAGGCTAGATTAGTGACCCAAGGTTACAATCAAGAAGAAGGAATTGACTTTGAAGAAACTTTTGCACCGGTTGCTAGACTAGAATCCATTCGTATGCTTCTTGCCTTTGCTTGTCATAAAGGTTTTACTCTTTATCAAATGGATGTCAAAAGTGCATTTTTAAATGGTTTTATTCAAGAAGAAGTCTATGTTGAACAACCTCCCGGGTTCAAAAATCATAAATTTTCGGATAATGTTTTTAAACTAAGAAAGACTCTATATGGTTTAAAACAAGCTCCTAGAGCTTGGTATGAAAGATTGAGTAAATTTCTTATTTCAAATGACTTTCCAATGGGAAATGCGGATACTACACTTTTTATCAAAACCAAAAAGGAAGACATGATTGTTGTACAAATCTATGTTGACGATATTATTTTTGGTGCAAGTAATGTGTCTCTTTGTGAAGAATTTTGAAAATGTATGAGCACTGAATTTGAAATGAGCATGATGGGAGAGTTAAAATTCTTCCTCGGGCTTCAAATCAAACAAACTAGTGAAGGGATATTCATTAGTCAAACCAAGTACATTGTGGATATGCTCAAAAAGTTTGAGATGGAAAACTTGAAGTCAATGAATACTCCCATGAATACTTCAATCAAATTGGACAAAGATGAGCAAGGTACTTCTATTGACATCACAAAATATCGAGGTATGATTGGATCCCTTCTTTACTTAACGGCAAGTCGACCCGATATTATGTTTAGTGTATGCTTATGTGCTAGATTTCAATCCAATCCTAAAGAATCTCATCTAAGTGCCTTGAAACGTATTTTTAAATATTTATGTGGTACTAGAACTTTGGGACTTTGGTATCCAAAAGGCACTCACATTGATCTTATAAATTATTCGGATGCCGATTGGGCCGGATGCACAATTGATAGAAAAAGCACAAGTGGAACTTGTCACTTTCTAGGCTTTGCACTTGTGTCATGGTTTAGCAAGAAACAAAATTTCGTTGCACTATCTACCGCCGAGGCCGAATATATCTCGGCCGCTAGTTGTTGTGCTCAAGTTTTATGGATGAAACAAACTCTTAGTGATTATCACTTGATTTTTGAAAATGCTCCTATTATGTGTGATAACACTAGTGCTATAAATTTGTCAAAAAATCCCATCTTGCACTCTCGCACTAAGCATATTGAAATTCGACATCATTTTCTTAGAGATCATGTGCAAAAAGGTGACATTTACTTGGAATTTGTTAGTACCGAAAAATAATTGGCCGATATTTTTACAAAACCTCTAACTCATGATAGATTTTCATATATACGAAAAGGATTGGGCATTATTGATGAAAATGATATTTGTGGCTAAATTTACAATATATATGTGTTTTAATTATAACATTTGCAAAAATTTGATTTTTGAATGTTTCGGTCGACCTAAATATTTCGGTCGTCCAAAAGGTGACTTTCGGTTGAACAAATTGTTCAACCGAAACCTGTTTCGGTCGACCCATTGTACGACCGAACTTATAGTTTCAGTCGACCATCACACGACCGAACCCTCCTGCAGCTACCTGTTTTAAAACCTGCAGAGTTTCGATCGACCGACAAAAACTTTACGTCGATCGAAAGATACGCGGATTTAGAGTTTTAAATCATCAGTTTCATCCCCAAAATCAAAACATAAACCCTAGAATTCCTAATCCCTCTTCTCATTCTCTCCCAAATTCATCTTCTTTCATCAATTCACTTACAATCATCCACAAATTCATATTTCCCCATCATAATCTTCCTCAAATTCGTGATTTTCTTCACATTTCATCCAAAAATTCCTCAAAACCCTACATTTTGGGGTAATTCACGAAAATTCCAAATTTTCTCACTTTGAATCGATTTCACTCCATCAAACCTACCATTATACCACTACATTATTGATTTCTACCCTTTTCATTCATTTCTAATCGTTTTTACCTAAAATTTTCCAAAATTTTCTATTGGTTCCATCAATTCACTCGAAAATACAAAATGCCTCCGAATAAGAAATCGAAGCAAGGTGAAGCTAGCTCATCAAACGTTGAGGAACGTATACCATTGCCCGACCGCTTCTCTGATCATCCAATTCTAATAGGTAAGTCTATCGATTTCTACCTTCAAGCCCCCTCGTTTCAAATTGAGCGTTATTTTGAAGATATAGGATTGAAAAATGTCATGTCTATTTCTGAAAACTCCTACCCGAAATTAATTCGGGAATTTTTTCGAAACGCTACTTTTTATCCCGATGAAATTACAAGTTTGGTTAGGGGTACACGGGTCGAAATTCAACGATCCCTCATTAGAAACCTCCTAGGATTGCAGTGTTGTGAGAATTATGCATATGTCACTCATTATCCTGTTAGGTTCGAGGGATACAATGAACTTGAGGCTTGTAGTCGTGTTACTGCCCGACCCCTCACTACCACTATGAACTTGAACCTCAACCATTTGACTATCCCATGCAAGGTCCTTCATGGTGCAATTGCTCACACAATTATACCCCGAAGTGGTCATTTTGATGAAATCAACCATCTTGACCTATTCATTCTTGATTCTCTCCTTGTCGGTCGCAAACTTGATTTTCCATACATCTTCATCAAACGTCTTCATCACGTTCATACCTCTACTCGAGTTCTAGGCCTACCCTACGGCATGATTTTCACAAAAATTTTCAATCACTTCAATGTGCCTCTAGACAATGAGCCTATTCTTAAACCCAAACACACCGATATTATCAACATCAACACTCTCAAACGGATGAAAATTGTCAAAGGTGATGAGCAATGGGTGTGCAATACTCAAGGTTTCGATGATGCATCGGGGCCTACGACTTGGCCATTTACCAAAGAGGAAGCTGAAGAAGAATTGGAAATTGGTGAAGGGGCGGCTGCGGGTGAGGGTGACCAAGGGGGTGCCGATGAAGCCGGTGAAGGTGGTGGGGATGAACAGCCTCGACCGAGGCCACGGACTCGAGCACCTCAAGCTGCAGCACCTCCCCATCGATCCATCTCTGAAGATCAATTCAACATCCTCAATGGGCGAATCGATTCTCTCACCACGGCGGTTGAAGGCATCTAACATCAACTTCAACATATGCACACATCTCAAGAGGCCTTCTTCGCTCATTTCTACGCCATCTACCCACCTAATCCACCTCCGGCGGCCGATTGAAGATCCTATCTTTATTTATTTATTTATTTTTTTATGTATCTTTCATAGTGATTTTCTCAAGACACTTTGTTTTCAAACTATGTAATCATGTTTTTAAACCTATGACTTTCTCGCTATGTTAATATTGTTTTTGCCTACTTGCTTTGCATCTTATGATTCACATGCTATATTTGGATATGATTCTTGCTTTGAGTTGTGATGATGTTGAAATATAGGTACTTTCTATATGATAAGATTCTATTCTTATCGATTTGTACAAAATACGGGGAATCCATGTCAAATTGTTTTTGGAACATGCAAATTATGTGTTAGTGTTTCCATCAAGTTATTATTCCACATTCATTACATGACCTTCCACTTGACACTTTTTGCTTATGCCAAAAGGGGGAAGAGATATTTGCTACGATTTGATTTGTTTTATCTTGCAATATTATGATAGAAAGGGGGAATACATTGCAAAAGAAAGGGGGAATATGTACGTACATATATATTTCATCATTTTTAAGAATTACAAGTCATATTGTTTGTCATAATCAAAAAGGGGGAAATTGTTGACCTATGACTATTCACGTATATATTGTTTTGATTATAACAAACAAGATCTCATGTATTACTAATGGTTTCAATTCTTGAGTTTATCATATATGTGTCATTTGGATACTCCGAGATCAAAATCGTCATCTATTGAAGTACAAAGCAATCGTTAAAGAGATTTGAAGTGAACAAGATCGTCGAAGACCGAAGATTAAAGCTTTAGAAGATTTATGTTGAAAAATTTCAACTCATTTGTAAATGTATCGACTCATCAATTTTTAGCAAGTTTATAAAGCTCAAAAATATTTCTAAAAATCATTAATTGCATAAAAATGATTTTTCAAAACATAACATGAAATAGTTTTTGGAAAAATAAACTTTTTGATATAAAAATAAAAAATTCAAAATTTTCCTTTTTCGGTCGACCGAAATGCTCATGATCGACCGAAACTTTGATCAACCGAAATATCTGGTCAACCGAAAGTATAACGGCTAGTTTTTGAGCTTTCGATCGATCGAAAGTATAGAATCGGTCGACCGAAACTTCCTGCAGCTCAATTTCTTGATCTATAAATAGTCACTTCTCTTACATTCATTTCACCAACTTACAAGAGCATTTAAGAGAGAAATTTATTGAGAAAATCATTGAGCTTACTTTGTTTTACATTCTATTTCATTTATTGCAAGGAATCTCTTGATTGTTCAAAACTATTTCATATTTTTATCAAGAATTCCATTTTGCAAGAAAACTCAATACTCTTACTTCATTATTGATCATTGATTGAGTTCATATCACCAAACACTTATTGAAGTGTATATCTCTCTTCATACTTAACTAAGTATTATTTGGAAAGAGAGATCATTGGTTGAAAAACTTTGATTCAAGAAAAACTATCTCATATCCTTCTTCAAAGTTTTCATAAACACTTGAGCTTTAAATATTTGCTATCTATTGAAGTGTTATCCTAAAACTCTCAAGATACTTGTATTGATCATATGATTTGTTAAGAGAGTTGGTTCGATTGTAAAAATTCTCATTTGTACTTTGTTTATGGTTTCGAGATCCTTGTGAAAACTCGATTGTAAAGAATAGGTGCTCCTTGTTGTAAAGTCACCTAAGGATTCGATACTCCTTGTCGTAAGTTATCAATATAGTGGATTTGGCCTTGCTCGTGACGGAGAGCTCGGTAACGGAGGACGTAGATCACGTTGGTTGATTGAACCTCCCTAAATCGCGTTTGCAATCTCTTATCCCTTTTACTTACTTGCATCACACTTACTCTTTTCTATCAATTTATATTGTGCAACACTATATCTAAGAGCTATACTTGCTTTATCAATTAAGTTCATACATTTATAGCACACTACATTGATAGTTTTGCTACTTGTAATACTAAGTGCTCATACTTATACTCATTGGTTTTTAAGTTTAAGATTATTTATCGAAAAAGTTTTATAAACCAATTCACCCCTCTCTTGGTTAGTTTATCTTGGGTTAACAATTTCACACAATCTCATTTTATAGGTGATATATTTAACAATGAACAATTTACAATGATCTCAATTATGAAGCATGTCTGATATGATAATCTGAGATATATAGTATAGGACTTACATAATCTGTGAATCTGATTTCTTCCAGTAAGATTGCACCGATACATATATGATCATAATGAAATTCTCCCTGGTTAATATTATCAGTGCGTAAGTAATTCTGAATCTGACTTCGTCCACGAATGAAGGACACATATGTATAAGATCGTAACGAACTCGTGCCTGGCTAACGCTAATATATATATTCTGTTATAAGGTGACGTGACTTGGTGCATACATCTTTTTGTACTCACAGCAACATTAAAAGTGCTATCTGGTACATTTTTTTAAGATATTAACAAGGAAATGAATTTTTTATTATTTGAATGTGTAGGTGCACAGGAAGACGGTCAACCATGATATTTAAATATTGATATCTTTTTTTTGTTAAAAAAAGAAGAAGAAGGGAGGAATAAACTCATAACAGAGAACATTAATAGGCATATACTAAGATTCCATAAATCAACTGAGATCATTTATTTGAAATTGATGACCATAATAGTAACTTAATGGCAACAGGTATTTTTGGCTAACCAAATTATTAATGAATATCCATCACAGAAAACGGCAATGAATGAAAAATGAAATTAAAGTACTTGCTAGTTGCCAAGCTTCATAGAACCATCACCATTGAACCATATTATGTATGGCTCCTCACGCATGTATTTATAAAGCTGTGTAGCAATAATGGATCGAGCAAGTGCAGTATCAAACTGATTAGGCATTTCTTCCATCCGGCCTTCTATATTGTACTCAGCATATTTGATAATGTATATCCCGTAATCCCCACTGCAAAATAGTTTATTAGATGTTACATTTAGAAAAATTAATAAGAACAAGAGCTAGAGTTTATGTTAAGATTTAATTAGGGAAAATTGATCTTCTCACCCATTTCCTTGCTGGGGACAATCATCAATGATTCTATATTCAAGAGTTTTCTATGGGAAACGTCGAGTCTCAGAATTCAATGACCTTGCTAAAACAGGCAATGCAAGCACCATGGAACGTATGGCTGAATAAATTGTCACATTCTTGACGAGCCTTGTCAATGAGTTATATATGTCGAAACTCCAGTTGATCATGTCAAAGTGGCCAAGTATCCAATGGCCTGAATTCCCTATTCACATCGGCACGAGGATGTGATCAACGTGACTCCAATGAACATTAAAAGGGATTTTCCTGCCATTTGCATATGAGAATAAGGATTCGTGCTTGTGTAGTGCTCCACTATCAGCTGTAATATCAGTTGATATTCCTCTGATTTTAACATCGAAATTACAGTCAGTGGTTGTCGCACCAATCGTGTGCCCTACTTTCAACTTTAATAGCATTCTCATGAAGTAGAAAGCGACATCAATATGCTGCATTATAAAAATGAAATAATCATTGAACATTTCAAATCATGAGGGTAATGTATGTATTAATGTTGATAATAATGGACCTATGTTACCGAATCATTTAATGGACATGCAACTTCGAGCAAATCATGCCACCACATTTTGGAGTAAATGTGAATAGGACCAAGCTTGATAGGAGGTGACGATTCCTTTGCATCTTCAGAAAGGTCATTTGTCCTTTGTTAATCAAATATAACACATGGATGAAATTAGGCTCCACTATATAGTTAAAGAAGAACATATGATATTATGGTGTACCTCTTTAGTTTTTTTGGACCATCTCCATAGAATTTTTTGAAATTGATGATATCCATTTCTGCTGGGGTGTCTAGGCATGTCTTGTACATGAAAAAAAATCCAGATCCTGTTTGGGAGACATTTTCGACATTGATTCCTTTCGAAATTGAACTGCGATTTATCACATTGTCCCTCGCTGGGCTTGTGTCATAGTTAAAATTTATTGGGATCGGTGATATCTGCACAGTGAAACAAGAAATGAAGGAAAAACTTTGAATTAGTAATAGGATTATAATAAATGTTGCTGAACTACAATCAATAGGACCTCTGCATTAATGAAATGTCTTGGCCTAAGTTTCTATCCTGGACTACTTTGAGAAACTAACTTCATGAGACCATCCTTCTTTGTACAGGGATAAAAATGCTTGTGAGATGCAGGGTCAAAATGGTTCTGCTGCACTGCACCCTCAAGACTGTCGCCTTTGCTTGTTGGGGATGTAACGTAGTCCAGCTTGTGCATCTTCTTACTATTTGAAAGCTGTAATAGAGGAGGATATGAGCCTATCTTGTCAAAATAGTAACATGGAGATGACTGATTATTTTAGAAGAGTAATACTGTAATCTATATTGATTTAAAAATATGTTTAATTTTTTTTGTAATTTACACTTACGACTTTCTCCGCGAGGTCATCCATTTCTTCTATATACTTCTTAGGTAGAATGAGACCATCGTCTAGAACAATATCTCCATCGTGTATATCACCATCTGTACCTAGATCAAATGATGGGGCTGGAATGTCAAAATGTTGCTTGTTTACAGAGGCAGTAGAACCCCTATTCGAGTTGGCTGATTCTAGTTTAGCAACAGACCCCTACGAAAATATTTAACTATTATACTCAACCAATAAAAAGAAAATAATCTGAAGAATAAAAAAATTGAATAGAAAAAATTTGAAATTTTGTAAAAGAGCAATATGTGGGAAAAATACTTTATCAGATGGAGGAGTTGCTACTAAAGTGTGATCGAGTCTGATGCCTATCACAGATGAATCATTGATTGTGGCATTCACAGTTGGAGTGTATTGTTTCTGCAAGTAATGTCAAGAAACAATTCATGTGACGACCCGAATTCTCGACCATTCGAGTGCCACTAAAAGTGACTCATATCATATTATCGAGACTTAAATAGTAATGTAAAATTATTCAAAAGAATAAATTAGAATCCCATAATTTTATTTTTGAATAAAAATAGAACATAATCTTCTTACATAAAGTTCAACATAATTATCTCATCAATCTTAACCACTTTTTGCCACTTCCATGTTGACCGCCTCGAACCTTCAATTATCTGAAAATGGTAAATATCGTGGAGTGAGATTTATAAAATCCCAGTAAGTATACCAAGCATAAATTTTCTTTTGAAAGCATATGGATCATTTTCATCATAACATAGGATAAGATCGAAATACTCATAAACATAGGGAGACACAAGAATTTTACCGAACTTAAATGGCAAGAATTCTTATGTGTAGCGCTACTAAACTCCGGTACCCTTAGCATAATCATAAACATATCATATGGGACCCATAGCAATCTTGTGAGATTTATTTCATAGCAATGATCCAAACATTTTCGTTAAAAACATAAGGTATTTTACTTTTCATAAAAACATACTTACTTTTCTTAAAAACATAAGGTGTATTTACCTTTCATAAAAACATACTTACTTTTCATAAAAATATAAGGTATATTTACATTTCATAAAAACATACTTACTTTACATAAAAACATAAGATATATTTACATTTCATAAAAACATACTTACTTTACATAAAAACATAAGATATACTTACATTTCATAAAAACATATTTACTTTACATAAAAACATAAGATATACTTACATTTCATAAAAACATACTTACTTTACATAAAAACATAAGATATACTTACATTTCATAAAAACATACTTACTTTACATAAAAACATAAGATATACTTACATTTCATAAAAACATACTTACTTTACATAAAAACATAAGATATACTTACATTTCATAAAAACATACTTACTTTACATAAAAACATAAGATGTACTTACATTTCATAAAAACATACTTACTTTACATAAAAACATAAGATATACTTACATTTCATAAAAACATACTTACTTTACATAAAAACATAAGATATACTTACATTTCATAAAAACATACTTACTTTACATAAAAACATAAGATATACTTACCTTTTAAAAGATTAAAATGAAGTGTAGTAGTAAACGAACCAAAACTTTCTTGACCACCTTGAATTTCTCTTACTTGTGGATTTTGTCAAGAGATTGGAAATAAGTGTATATGTGTAGAGTTGTGTGTAAAAGAGATGGGTTTAAATAGATGTATAAAGTTGGCATATTGTAAACATAATCATTCAATTCTATTAATTTTAACACATCCTTTTCTTAAAGTAAAGCACCATTCATATACTTTTTCATATTTATACAAATAATATGCTCTTCATGATTATATATAATGGAGTCTATCAATCATTCATATATTTTTCCATATTTATACAAATATTATGCTCTTCATGATTATATATAATGGAGTATATAAATCATTCATATACTTTTCCATTTTTTATACAAATATTATGCTCTTCATGATTACATATAATGGAGTCTTATCAATCATTCATATACTTTTCCATATTTATACAAATATTATGCTCTTCATGATTATATATAATGGAGTATATAAATCATTTATATACTTTTCCATATTTATACAAATATTATGCTCTTCATGATTATATATAATGGAGTATATAAATCATTCATATACTTTTCCATATTTATACAAATATTATGCTCTTCATGATTATATATAATGGAGTATATAAATCATTCATATACTTTTCCATTTTTTATACAAATATTATGCTCTTCATGATTACATGTAATGGAACCTCTCATGCTTGCATATATTTTCTTAATTTAAATAATAAAAGTAATTTTTGTATAAATAAATATTGGGATAACATTGAATTAAGTATTTGGACTTAATATACTTTAAATCAAGAGAATGGAGATATTTTTAGAAATTCGGAATTTAATTTAAAATCGAACGATCTCGATTATTTCTTGACTTGGCTATACGAATACGTCGCTGCGTTAACTTAATAAAAATGGGTGAAATAGTAGCGACACGATTTTCTATTAAAATAATTATTAATCGCGTAAAAATTCTTGGTTGCTACAAACTTACCCCCTTAAAATAATTTCGTCCTCGAAATTAAACTTACTTGATCTTATGATTTCTGAACATTTAATCAGAATCTCTTCTCTTCTTCTCTTAGGTAGTATCATTGCTACTATATTTAACCCACTGGACTTTGACTAAATGCATATCTTTGTTTTTCTTAAAAACATGGACTTTTCTATCAATAATAGACATATGTGTCTACTCATAAATTCTGACTCAAAAGGAAAATTCCCAATCGTATGTGATATTTCATCATGTCTTGTAGTATTCATGTAACCTGTCACTTATCATCGTATCATGTGACCTCAAATATTCGTATTAATATCTCTAAAATTTCAATAAATCTTTACTAACATATCATACCATAATAATTAGTCATTTCTTCTTGTCACCAAATATCCCAAAGTAAATAAAATGGTTACCTGAATATTCCCTATGTAATATATCCAAACATATTATTCATCAATCAACATAATATCATCAGCTTATCTTTTCCCATATTTGTAACCAAAACGTTCTGCAAAATTCAAATAAATAATTAGCTCCCAAATAACTAAAATTCTTCACTTAATTGTCACAACATTTCCCGCAAGGTATTTCTTTCACTTGTACATACTTATGATTTTTGATTCGATACGGTCCTTATTTCACTTTCACGTATTCCCATATCATCACACCATACCTTAATTACTTATTATTATACCTAAAATATCAGTACCAAATCCAAGAAAATATTCTGTATCTCAAAATCTTATCATCAAATCTTCCTTTATCGATAAAATTAAACAGCGCATTAATTCTTGTCTCTTCTTTTCATTATTCTATTCCGCGCTTTCTTGCTGGAATCAATATCAGATGGATCCACTTAGTTCCTTTATACCTTTAAATAGATCATGTTGGGAAGAGGTTAGATCCATCAAAAATGGATATCATCCTTTCAAACATTCGCAAGTATTATTCCAATCTTCCTATGAATGATCTGAGAAAAATTTATCGAATTAGGCTCGAAAGGTTGAGGTTGCTGATGGCTCATGGTATTCCAGAAGATGTTCGCTGGTTGATCGAAGCAAAAGTTCGATTATCTGGTGAATTACCTATGACATTTCCAAAGCACATGCTTGGTTTAGGCAAAAGCACCTTCGCAAAGAAACGAAGAGCAAAAAGGCTGAATGGTTGCTACAAATGTGCTCGTTGGAACTGTGATACTCGTTGCAAAATAGTAGGATATTCTTCTACTAATCGGGATGATAAAATCAAATTCATAAAGGGTGGACTGAGTAAGGAGTCTTTGGATGATATTCGACTGACTCTTGAGACGCACCCAAGTGGTTATGTGCAACGTGAACTTCTCTCCTTATACGCTCAGTTTAACGAAGACAAAAATCGTTATAGTCTCAAAAATATAACTGCAAAAGATCCTATCTGCCAGTCTGTTTTACACAATGAGGTTGTGGCAAATCAGCATTGATATAAGGTAAATCTCTTGATACATATTTAAAATATTCTTCTGTTTCCTTTCACGCGTTTTGATAAAGGTTGGTAAAAATATATTTTCCTTTCTCGAGGTTTGATAAAGCTGGAAAATAAATCACCGAAAGATGAAAGCTTTGATAAAATAGTCAAAAGTAGGCTGATTTTGTCAAAAGTAAATCTTTACTTTTTCAGAATCAATCAAAAACAGTAAATTTTTCCGGCTTTAAACAGCCAAACATATTTCATAGTTCAGGCATCCCAAAATCACATCTTCTTGGTAAGTTTTCTCTTCTATACTATCAAAGATGGAAGCACCAAAACTTCGACAGATCAAAACTATTTGTGTATTTTGTGGATCAAAAGTGGGGAAAGGCTTCAGTTATCTAGAAGCGGCCGTAGATCTTGGAAAGAAACTGGGGGAAAAAGGTATCACTCTTGTGTATGGGGGTGGTAGCAGTGGTCTAATGGGTTGTGTTTCCCAATCTGCTCTTGCAGAGAAATCAAAAGTAATCGGTGTCATACCTGTCCCTTTGGTAGATGTTGCAGGAAAAACACGAGGGCATGAAGTTCAAACCTTATCCATCCATGAACGCATAACTTGTATGCTATATGGTTCTGATGCCTTTATAGCCCTGCCCGGAGGTTTTGGTACCTTAGAAGAAATCTTTAACATTACCTCATGGGCTCAACTAGATCTCCATACTAAGCCTATTGGGCTTTTGAATGTTAACAATTTCTTTGATGGCTTGTTAACCTTTCTTGATTATGCTGTGGAACAGGGATTCATCTCTCCATTTTCCAGAAGGCTTCTTATTTCTGCTCCTACTATTGATGAACTACTGGATAAGCTGCAGTCATATATCTCAATACAAGATCCAGTAGGGGTTAAGATAGATTGGTCGCAAGGAAGGGGAATCAAGCGAAAATGGAGTCCGGTTAATGTAAACTTAACTTTATGAATCTTAGAATAGGTGGGGGTAGAGTACGGAGTATTCTTACTCTCGAGACACCCCTCTAATTTCCTAGGATTTTCCTTAATGTTTAAATCTTGTGTGTACCTCAAAGGTTCCAGGTGGTAGATTACGGAGTATTCTTACTCTCGAAACACACCTTTTTGAAGGTTTCTTTATTTCCTCAAAAGGTCAGAGGTGGTAGGATACGGCTACTACGGAAACACATCTCTCAATTTGAGGAATTTCCCATGTTGCTTTCTTTTGCTTTTGCGTGTTTTCATGTATTTCCTTTCTAGGGTGACTCTTGTGTGTTCTCCTTATGAGAAAATAATAATATCTCTGTTATCATCTACTAAATCTCGTTTGTGATGTAAATGAACTTGTATGTCTAACTTCAATTCTCTTAGTGATTGCATACCATACTATGCTCTTAACTCCAAACGATAAAATTCTAAGCAGAGTTTTCCTTTGAAATTTGGACTTATCCAAATCGTAAGCATACTTCATAACTCACAATAATAACTAATTGTACATTTGATCACAATTTCATCAAACTTCAATATCATCATAAATATTCCAGAAAATCAATTCATAATTCCTCAACATAGAAATTTCAAATCATAATTTCTAATATCACCATATCAAGTCCTTATTTCTCAATAATTAAGAGCCTAAACTTTAAATCTCCAACTTCATAATTCTTCTCATAAAAATCTCAATAAAATCATATCACTTATAATCTCAACATCTCATCATAACTTCATAAAACTGACTTTCTATTTCTCGTTTAATCTAAACGATGAATAATTCGAAAATATTATCTAGTCCTTTCTGTTGACTTCTCATACTTAGTGCCATGTCTAAAATCAATTATGCAAAGTCCATTTAGGGCTCATCATTTCTAAACTTGACGACAAAGATTATTTTGAAAATCATTCGTAAATCATATATTTTTTTTTTTTTTTCAAAATTGAAACTTGAAGAGTGGTACCAATAATCATCCACAGTTTTTCCTTGCTTTTAAGCAAAGGTAGTGATAAAGGGATAAATTATTGAACCGAAAATTGAAACTTGAAGAGGAAGTACTAATAACCATCCACAGTTTTTCCCTTGTTTTTACACAAAGGTAGTGATAAAGGGATAAATTATTGTACAATTCATTATCAATTTTGTTTGTTTAATATATTATTCCATATATTTTGGGCCAAAGTTACAACCCAACTTAATTTCTAATTGAGTCAATCTTACTAAGCTTAATATGAACCAAAATTCATATCAATATCCTCTATGTCTCATGATTCTACATTAAAATGAATAAATTAAAATTTAGGCTTCTATCAATTCATATCATACTCAACATGTATATTTCACTTAAAGATTCATAACATATGAATATTTCATACTTAACATGTCTTAATAAAATCGTAAATGACTTGCAAAGCATATAACATACCTGGTTCGAGGAGTCAATACGTGGAGAGTGACATAGTAGAGTGATGAGTTAAAATATTTTAAAAAAAAATTATTATTAATCATTTCGCATCTTTACATAAGATTGGGCCTAATTAACCCAAATAAAAATTTATCGTCAAATCTTATTTTCCTTTAGTCCCCGAACTTCTAGAAATTTATCAAAGACATCAATATAAACATCATATCACTAACTAATTATATTCCATAAAATCTTCAGGACATTACAAACTCCCTTGCTTAAAATGAATTTTTTCCTTGAAATTCGCACATCAAATTTCATCATACTTTTCAAAATCATAACCATACTTGACATGTGAAAATTCAAATTTTTTTTTTTTAATTGAATAGTGATTTCGTTCACTGTTCATCATGAATAGCACGTCGTTTTACTGTTCACGTGAATAGTGTTTTTTTTTAATTTTTTTTTAATTTTTTAAGAAATAAAATTTCAAAAATCTACAGAATCGTTTTTAAAACTCTTGGCTCTGATACCAACTGTGACGACCCGAATTCTCGACCATTCGAGTGCCACTAAAAGTGACTCATATCATATTATCGAGACTTAAATAGTAATGTAAAATTATTCAAAAGAATAAATTAGAATCCCATAATTTTATTTTTGAATAAAAATAGAACATAATCTTCTTACATAAAGTTCAACATAATTATCTCATCAATCTTAACCACTTTTTGCCACTTCCATGTTGACCGCCTCGAACCTTCAATTATCTGAAAATGGTAAATATCGTGGAGTGAGATTTATAAAATCCCAGTAAGTATACCAAGCATAAATTTTCTTTTGAAAGCATATGGATCATTTTCATCATAACATAGGATAAGATCGAAATACTCATAAACATAGGGAGACACAAGAATTTTACCGAACTTAAATGGCAAGAATTCTTATGTGTAGCGCTACTAAACTCCGGTACCCTTAGAATAATCATAAACATATCATATGGGACCCATAGCAATCTTGTGAGATTTATTTCATAGCAATGATCCAAACATTTTCGTTAAAAACATAAGGTATTTTACTTTTCATAAAAACATACTTACTTTTCTTAAAAACATAAGGTGTATTTACCTTTCATAAAAACATACTTACTTTTCATAAAAATATAAGGTATATTTACATTTCATAAAAACATACTTACTTTACATAAAAACATAAGATATATTTACATTTCATAAAAACATACTTACTTTACATAAAAACATAAGATATACTTACATTTCATAAAAACATATTTACTTTACATAAAAACATAAGATATACTTACATTTCATAAAAACATACTTACTTTACATAAAAACATAAGATATAATTACATTTCATAAAAACATACTTACTTTACATAAAAACATAAGATATACTTACATTTCATAAAAACATACTTACTTTACATAAAAACATAAGATATACTTACATTTCATAAAAACATACTTACTTTACATAAAAACATAAGATATACTTACATTTCATAAAAACATACTTACTTTACATAAAAACATAAGATATACTTACATTTCATAAAAACATACTTACTTTACATAAAAACATAAGATATACTTACATTTCATAAAAACATACTTACTTTACATAAAAACATAAGATATACTTACATTTCATAAAAACATACTTACTTTACATAAAAACATAAGATATACTTACCTTTTAAAAGATTAAAATGAAGTGTAGTAGTAAACGAACCAAAACTTTCTTGACCACCTTGAATTTCTCTTACTTGTGGATTTTGTCAAGAGATTGGAAATAAGTGTATATGTGTAGAGTTGTGTGTAAAAGAGATGGGTTTAAATAGATGTATAAAGTTGGCATATTGTAAACATAATCATTCAATTCTATTAATTTTAACACATCCTTTTCTTAAAGTAAAGCACCATTCATATACTTTTTCATATTTATACAAATAATATGCTCTTCATGATTATATATAATGGAGTCTATCAATCATTCATATATTTTTCCATATTTATACAAATATTATGCTCTTCATGATTATATATAATGGAGTATATAAATCATTCATATACTTTTCCATTTTTTATACAAATATTATGCTCTTCATGATTACATATAATGGAGTCTTATCAATCATTCATATACTTTTCCATATTTATACAAATATTATGCTCTTCATGATTATATATAATGGAGTATATAAATCATTTATATACTTTTCCATATTTATACAAATATTATGCTCTTCATGATTATATATAATGGAGTATATAAATCATTCATATACTTTTCCATATTTATACAAATATTATGCTCTTCATGATTATATATAATGGAGTATATAAATCATTCATATACTTTTCCATTTTTTATACAAATATTATGCTCTTCATGATTACATGTAATGGAACCTCTCATGCTTGCATATATTTTCTTAATTTAAATAATAAAAGTAATTTTTGTATAAATAAATATTGGGATAACATTGAATTAAGTATTTGGACTTAATATACTTTAAATCAAGAGAATGGAGATATTTTTAGAAATTCGGAATTTAATTTAAAATCGAACGATCTCGATTATTTCTTGACTTGGCTATACGAATACGTCGCTGCGTTAACTTAATAAAAATGGGTGAAATAGTAGCGACACGATTTTCTATTAAAATAATTATTAATCGCGTAAAAATTCTTGGTTGCTACAATTCATGTGATGCATCAATTCCGATACACAACTGATACTTGCTATAAATGTGTGTAATATTAGAAATATAAACATAGCACTAAATCAACTTCTAAAAATAAATGCTGCAAACAATGGAAAATAGGGGACATGGGGGAATTACGAATCTTGATCCACATACTTGGTATGAGTTACTTCCCAATCTACTTGATGACTGAATGGATCCTCGGATATTAATGCATGGAACTGGAGATTTACTAGTCTGGAGGTGAGTGTGATGCTGAAATGTATTGGTTGAGTCTCGAAGAGGAATGACATTTTGAACTATGTATTTTGATAGACGATCACATGCCTGTTGATTTGTCTGCACAATATATATATGAAGAAGAAGAGAAAATGATGACTTTGACATGATAGGTTTCAGTGATACATTGGTAACAGTTGATACCTTATTAACATTTGGCATTCCCTTTTCATAATGATCTTATGTTCCAGCCCTGCATCGCAATGCCTGTGATGGACATTGTACTTATGATCTACCCATGGCTATTGAATTCTTAAACAACAGATATATATATATATATATATATATATATATATATATATATTTTCAAACTGGAAAAATGGACTTTTATAATTAAATATATTGAAAAGAGGGCAATACCCCTTGCTGAATTGGGTTTCTCATCATAGCACTCATCTGTTTTGGAAGATCATTCCTTGAACATCCAAAATTGGAAATATTATGGAGTCCATCTAGTGCATCTGCTATACTCTTTTCGACAAAGCTTTGTAACTCTTGCATTTTCAGCTTCAAGACGTACATTTCCACAACTACATTTGTATGTCCACGCACAATGTCATCAAGACGGCTTGTGTACTTCTCAAATCTGTTTCTTCTCAAATCTGTTTCTCCGTCGCTGGAAAAGTTGAAAATGAAATTTTTTAAAATTCATTTTCGTGTCAAAAACAGAGTAACTGGTGATATTATACAGGTGATTTAAACTTTCCTAAACATAATCAAACAACAAAGAATATACATATATTCCTCAGGGACTACTGGTATCGAATGTCGGACAAATTCTTTTATCATATTGTAACAACAACAAACTGTGAGTTTTTTACCATTAGCATCCATGCTCTTAATGTACATGAAACTTTAAAATTTGCTGATTTTTAAGTAAAGGCCATAAGAAATAAATTTTGATTTAAAATCAAAGGTTGTGCAGTCAACTACTTGCAATATTCCCCCAGGAAAAGGGTTGATTCATGGTAGACCATATAGTGGTGAAACAAATTTTGAATGCTAAAAGCATTTTGTGCCATTTAAATCACGGTATGCATGTTTAAAAAACTAGTTTGGAAATCTGATGTGAAATATTTATAATGCCATGGCTAAAAATGATATTTATGATCAAGTGCATGAGAATTTGTAGTTAAATTTTAAAGATTGAGATCATCAAGATCACCAGTTAGACAGTGATAGTACTAGCAAGTATTTAAACTTTAATTGCAAACCTGGGACTGATCTGGAGCTTGACGAGCATTAGAATCTGGTGTGACCCTTTTATCACCAGAGTATGTTGTCTGAATGGGGTCATCATTCCTGGCCAGCTCATGTTGCCTTGGTTTGATTCCAGCGTCAACGTCTAGCGGTGAGTGTGTGTAACCAGACATAGGGCGCCTTGATGACTCACCTGGGAATATCTGATTTCGGGACGGATTAAATTTTTCGGATACTAATTCACAAACATCATCGTTGTCCTCGGAATCGTACACAACATTTTTGCCTTTGGCATCATGCACACCAGTATCATGGCCACTGTTGTTATCAATATCAATTATCATCTCAGGAAATGTATCAGTTTTGTTCCCATCATTACAAGTTGCTGTTGAGAATGTAGCTTGCTGTTCAGTGAAGATGACTTGTGGATCAGTTGCATGAGCTCTGTTTTGTACTTGGCGCTGTGGGGGTTCGATGAAGTCATCATCATCATCATCATCATCATCATCATCTATAGTGATGGTTATCACAGATGACTAATATGGTAGATTTCCATTTTTTATTCTTTGCTTCAAGTCTACATAGTTGGGGTCCAAACGTTCGGCGACTTGAAGCACAATAGGGTCGATGCATAGCTATGGATAAAGATGAGAAAATATAACAGTAAAAAGTGAGAATTTTATATGCAAAATTGTGAAGATGCAACATATAATAAAATAAGTAGAAACTAAATGAGCTCCATACTTACATCCTGACGACCGAATATATCAGTGGATATGTTGAGAAATGGTGCATCGTTGTGAAATTCAGACGTCCAATTGAGAATCCTTGGGCGCTTAGAAGCAACTTTGGAACACAACTTCATCTCAATAATAGGCAAAATCTCATAAATCCAAACTTGAAATGCAATTACAAAACCATTTAGCCTGTAGTTCATAGTAGGCCTCCCCGCGCCTTCAATAGTGACGCGCTTGTTTCTTAGAGCTTGCTTTAAGGATGATAGGGTTAGTTTTAAAATATCCTGACCCCAAGGATATGAATTCATGTTGACAGAGTCAACAAGAACAAGTAATGTTTCGTCCACATATCTATCATACGCGGTGTTATACATCAATTGTGTGACTAGAAAAAGTATACCCATAATAACAACATCACGGTTATTATTATTTGTCATGTCAATGAACACATTGAATACATCATTATTTGTTATATGGTTAAATTGGCTAAAATATTGATTTTTCAACCTGGTATAATTTGTGTTGTACTTCTCACGGTTGACATCACCGTTGCATCGAAGACCAGTCATCAAATAGAACTCTTCTACCCCAAATTTAACTGTGTTGCCACCCAATTTAAACCACATCTCCTGATCTTCTGGCTGATTCACCTCCCTCAAGAGCACCTGATGGATGAGCTGTGGGTTTACAGCAATCTCGTTAAGTTCAAGAAAAAGGCCAAAGCAAGTAGTACTAAACATTCTTTTCTGGTAATCTGTGAAACGATTTTTCAAAGTCTCCACGACACGATCAGTAGGCTTCACGTAAACCTTCTCAAGAAACCAGTTTTCAGGCATCATCTTCATCTCCCATAACTGCATATTTTGCATAATGTTAAAATAATAATAATAAATAAATAAATAAAGATGATAGAATTGTTTGATAGATTGCGAATAAATTGAAGAATATTGGACTGAAACCCATATTTTCATTTGATATAAAGAACCACATTTTCACATCAAGAACCAAATTTCCGAAAAAAAAAATGTATAAAATACTTTGTCTGACATGGACTCATTCAAACATGATCATATATATGGTTCAAACATACTTTAAAAGATAATAAATTATCACACGAGTGCTATGTTGAGAAATGCCAATTCAGCTAAGGGTATGAACTTTTTTGGCCACACTGTGAAGTTGTTTTACAATCTCAAACTCATTGATAATTACATCTAGATTGGTTACCTTGGTTTGAAGAGGAACATCACTTGTTATCTTCTTGCGGCGTGGTGTACGTGCACCTTTGGCATTGTTTTTGAAAACATTCAATGGAGCAATTTGCCATGTTGATTTGGCTGCACTACTTTTGTTTTTTCCTATTCGATACTTCCCCATGGTGGAGTCTGTATCATAAAAAAAATTATGAAGAGAAAACTATTTGTTCTAAAGAAGAGTCATTATCACAAAATAGTCAGACAACCGTAATCAAGTTCAATCACTTTGGAAAAAATGTATCTTTATGCACTACACTATATTTCAGTTTCATGAAATTCAATGTAATGACTTTCTCCCCTAATGATCAAAGTGAGTATCAGGATGTGGAGACCACTTTTGCTTGTTAAAAATAAATCTTGATTTTACCACTACATATCTGTATATTATATAAACCAGTAGCTTACACTAAATACATGTTTTTGACAGAGCTTTCTTGTGAAATAGGTTCCATTTCATGAGGTTACTCACTTTGGCAATTAGCAATGTCCGAATGTTGGCTTTACTGTGGACATAATTTTAATACTGTGGAAATAATTTTGATACTGCCCCAAGGTATGGTCTATATCATTAATGGAGAAGAATCAGAGTTTTGAGGTACTACGTTATTTATTTGGACTGAAAAACTCAGACTTGCAATATAATCTCAAACCAGGAATGGCTAGATAGCGAGCATGGATTGAATATAGATAATTCGTTCTGTATCTTTTCAGAAGTGAATTTTACAAAAGTAGAGTGCTGCAAATACTGTGAGAAAATATACAATACCAGAACAATGTAATCAAGCAGGTTTTTTATCTTCAACAGCTACGAATGGCTGGATACAGAGCAGGTAGTGGAACTAAATTTCTTCGTTATATAGCTTTTGAGATTTGAATGATAAAAAACAACATCGATAGAAATTTTGTGAGACCATGATCAAGACCAGTATATGAACGATGGAGTTTCTTATCTTCAGAAACTAATTCATGTCATTGATTGCTGTAACAGGGATTGGATCCTCTCATCAATTGAATGGAACAATTTCAGGGAGCGTTATTTTCAGTCCGTTATTTCCTCAATTCTGTTAATTACCGATAAAAGAATAATTTTGATTTTTTTTTTCTTTTCTAAAAATGATACCATTTCACTGAATATTTTTGAATAATATGGTATATATAGGTTAAAATTGTTGAGTGGGGTATAATTCATTTTGAAACGTATTGAGTGGGTATTTGGGCTAAATTTCACTGTTACAAATTACATGGATACCCACCTGGATATCGGACCACTTCCAAACACAAACAATCGGCCCATTCTCCTTTTAATCCCAGCCCACCTATCTTAAATAGGCCATCAGCGGTTTCAGTTATTCTCCACCCTACCAGATAAGTTCGCTTCAGTCCAACTCAGATGTTATTGCTCTTGGAAATTCTGTGTCTTCCTCTCCTCTTTCTACCGATCAATGCCAGCAATTGATCTCTTTCCTCAGCACTCAACTTCATCACGGGACGCTCGGCACTTCACCTAAAACCTCTTCCCCCAGCTCCACGCCCTCTGCCTCATGTTTTGCTGGTATTATTTCTCATACAAATTTTGGTAAATGGGTTCTTAACACAGGTGCAACCCACCATGTTTGCTATGATATGCCTTTATTTTGTACCTCTCTTACCTCCCACAACACTCACCTTTCTGATTACCAACAACAAATTTGCCTTGATTTTCGTACTCGTTATGGTAAACACGTTTTGGCCTTTCAATTTTCCATTACATATATTAATTGCTGCTATTTCTTGAATGCATGCATACATACATACATACATACATACATACATACATACATACATACTTCTTATCACATTTGTTTAAAAATTCTTTTCCGATTGTTTTGTTCTTACAATATAAGTGCTTTTTCAGTCAGTTTTAAACTTAAAAATGGCATCTTTCAGTCTCTTCAAGGATATTAATAGGAAACATGTTGACGTTTAAAGGTTAGATGTGCCATAAAATGAATGGTCTCAGCAATTGATAGGTTTGAAACAGCCTGGAGTTTTTATTCATTGACAAAATTGTAAGCAATAACCAATTACAAATTACGCTACTTCGATAAACATATTTATTTATTTTTATTTTCTATACATCTGGCAATATAATACCATTATTTTTCCAGGGCGACGAGATTCAAGCTACTGCAAGAGGTGACGTAATCCACAAATTTGATCCAATAATCCAAGAATGCCATTTATACTGCCTAAATTTTGTCTCAGTAATTGACAACAAGGGTTGCTATCCTGCAACAAGGCACTCATTTAGTGTTTTTTTTTTTTTTTTTTGAAAAAAAGTATGCTAGCCCAACATCAGATCATGTTTTTCGTCCAACTGTATACAACTTCAGATTATTTTAGGATATCAAAACTTCAGTACATTCAGATGGAGCACCTTTGTTTGGTTAGTTCAACATTTTTTTGTTTTTTTTTTTTTTGTGTGGTGCATAACTTTTTATTTACGTTTTATTCTTTCTATTTTTCAGACTTGATTGGTTTTGTGGTTTGTGAAGACAACGAAAAGCCATGTTTATGCAAGACCAAAAGTGGTGCATCAAACCTTGAGTTTTATTTGGAGGACCTTCAGTAAGTTGATTGCAGAATAGATAATCATACTAATGGTATTATAAATTGCTCAAACCTATTTATAAATATTTTTGTTTCAGGGAAAGTCGAATTCCCCGTACGTTATGGAAAAATTATGCAATAACCATGCAAGCCTACCTCGAAGCGACTGGTATAAAGTGACTAATTGTGTTGATGCAGTTATGACGATCAAATTCATTCAAAGGTATGAAATGGGAAACTAGACCATGTTTTAAGTTAATATCTATGACATTTGTACAAATGATTTTCTGCACAACTGTTGAACAAAGGTAACACGGGAGTGTCGAATACATTCCACACAACAAAATTACTGATAGACACATCAGTAATTTAATCAGTGTCAAACACAATCCATGCAACAAAATTACAAGAGGTAACATGGGAGTGTCAAACACATAGTTTATCAACTGTTTTCAATTTAATCATTGTTTTATCTTCACGGTTACTATTGTAAGTTTGAAATTTTTTCTATTATGATTTAATATGCCCAAAGATGAGGAAAATACAACTTATCAAGTTAGTCAAGTTTCTACGTTCACCAGTCAAACCATCGAAGATAAGTTAGAGAATCAAGTTTACTACATTGTGACATTTGAAATGATCCCAATGATTAATAAGGTACTCAAACGCTTGAATATTTTTTGAAAAATTCTATTTGAACCCCAAGTGTGACCCCAACCTTGCCCCGTCCCCATGTGAGTAGGGGGGCAAGGTTGAGGTCACACTTGGGGTGCATGTAGCATAACCCATATTTTTTCTCGAGAAATGTTAAAAAATAGATGTCATTTTTTTTATGGCAATCACGACTTTTCTATGTAAGAGGAATATGTGTGGACAATTGGGACTATTTCTGCAGTTAAGGAGGAAAGTGGTTGGTGTTTTTCAAGTTACAAAGAGTGCTTCAAGAAAGTGACAAGGCAAGCTTAGGGCTTTCGTTGTGAAAACTGTCATGCCATTAACTCGAACAAATCCGTTTCAGGCTGCTGATTAATGTTTCTGATGGAACTCTTCCTCAATTTTCTTTTGTGCACAAGGAGTGTCAAGAACTAATTGGAAAATATACTAAATAAATCAAAGAAGGTCTCGAAGAGGTGATTTCTATTCATTCATAGAATCTTTACTGTAAATACAGTGTTCATCTTTCCTAATTTTTACTACTATTTTTCTTTATTCTATAGGAGGCTATTGTTCAAGGAAAGAAACCTGTGAACGGAAAGGGCTTTATTTTTCCAGAAGATTTTAATAAGTTGATAGGAAAGGAAGTTCTTTTTAAGGTTCATATCCAAGGAAAAAACATTTAAAAGAGGAGATACCTTATATATTGTGTCACATATTTCAGAAAATGTTAAATTAATTAGCAAGTATAGGATTACAGACCATGAGACTAACCCCATTGGTGACATGGATGAAACACACGTAAGAGTTGTTGAAAATGAACAGGACTCAATTAGCGAGAATGAAGTTAACTCGCCAACGAAGACCCCATTCAAGAGGCCATCTGATGGTGATTAGGATCGTAATGATTCATGAATCGGTGAGGGTTATGGAACATGTTTGTTAGCACATTCTTCGAAATAACTCTAGGGGTCATCAAGATTGAGAAAGACCGATAATTTTTATGAAATTTTTAAGTAACTACTTTATATTTTTGTGAAATCTTGCTTATCGTACTTTTTTAAGTCTTTGAACTAAATGTTTTCTGCCTACAATCTATTTATCGAATATTATGTCCTTCTCTTTTATTAATTTTTTCTAGCATGCTCCCCCCCCCCCCCCCCCCCCCTATACATGCTATTTTTTTTTTCCTTTCTATAAGTGCTACAATCAAGTTATAAATTGGTATCTGTTTTACAATTTAAACAAAATAAAGGATGTGACATTCGTGAATCAAAACTAACATCAACATCGAAAATTTAAAAAGAGGATAATAATTCACATAGATTAAAAAAATGCATGGATTCATTAAATATGCTTCCAATATCTAAATGTTCGACTCGTGCATATACGATTAAGAAGTCTAAATTCATATAAACAATTGATTTTCTATTAATTACATTTGTACAGAGTCAACTAACTATCAACATAGTTTACCATGCTTGGATATAATAAATTGGTACGAGCTAAACAACCTTAAACTTTTTCATAAGCTGTTACTGTTTTGACACATAACTAATGATAAATATTAATTATTTAAATATTGTTTCTATTAATCTAATCGAGTTTTTGAATCAATTAATTGACTGTTAAGGTTTTTAAATTTTTATGGTATATCTTATTAAATCCAGAATAACACTTTAGTATACGCTGGACGTTCAGTAATCGCACAAGATTTCATATGTTTTTAGTATAATTGTTGACGCCTAAAAAATACCAAAAATGCAAGAGGCCTAAGCCTTGGTCCAAACCAAAAGAGGTCCAGCGTTAAGGGCAAGAAATTGGACGATTGGGCTATTGTGTGGTAGCTAGGACATTTGGGCGACAGGGCGAGCGATGGAGCAGTTGGGCGACTAAGTAGGTAGAAATGGTTTTGACACTTGTCTTATGATCACATGGTCAGTTGTTGACGAAGGTGGCAGTTGAAATGACGAATTGTGGAAGTTACTTAGAGCGATGTGGCAAGCGAGTGTTACAAGGACGTGAACGACGGTTATGCAATGTGGAGGAAGCAAATTAATCCATGCAAGTTAAAAATCAAGGTGACAAACCAAATATTCAAATATTGGCAGCGGTTGAAGGAAGTTCGTGCATTTGTATATATTGTAAAAACTTAGTCATTTAGAAAGACCAATCAATCAAATTTCAACAAGAGAATATGTAATTTTCTTTATCTTTACTTTTGTCGTCAAACTCTTAGTGTAATTTGTGTGATTGCGCTCCTTGGAGGTGTTTTGTCTTCACCGTAATCTTCATAAATATAGCACCCCTCGTTGGGACTTTGTCTCGAGAGGTTTGTTCCTTACACATTCGTCTGATTCCCTTTTGATAATTGTTAGCGAGGTGACCTCCGCGCGAAACTATATTATTTTAAAGTAACTGTTGACATTAAACAACTAATAGCTATTTATTTTGATATCTAATGCACTAGATACTGACTTTTCGTAATCATGAATTAGTATATACTGCACGTTAAGTGAGCACACAAACATTTTATATTTATTTAGTGTTATTTTTTAAGGTGACTTTAAACATTAAACAACTAACAGTTATTCAGGATAATATCTAATCCAGTATTTCCTTTTGTAATCTGCATTCTGTGAATACTGCCTATCATTCTTGTGTGGCAAACAATAATGATGTTGAGTGACTCATTAACTTCCGAAACTATCGTAATTAGTTTTCACCCTACCGAATGCCAATTTCTTTATGTTCTAATCTCAAAAACGTGATTAATTAACATAATATTTCTTTCCTACATTTTAAATTACAGAATGTTTTGTTTTCTAAGTGTGATTTACTGCATAAAAATCCTATTCTCACGGCCAACATCTACTGTACTAAGATTGCTTTATTAAGATATTTTCTTGGCTTTTCTTATCAACGAAACTTAAGGGACGTACTAGAGTGGAATGGACGAAGATGCAAATATGCAAGCGAAGAGGAGATGTACGAAAAATAGTTGAGCATCAAAAATACAAAACTCTCATGTATCCACACATACACGTTCTTTAATTTATTCAATTATTTCCTAAACTAATGCAATTTTATGATATTAAAATTCTTAACATAAGTGTTAGTCATGACCACTCTTTGATTTTTATTTTTCTATTTTTACCAGGATTCCTGAATGGGGGTTTGAGTATAGCATAGTCATATAATAATATTCATCAAGTATCTTCAGTGCCATTAATTGTTATAAAAAATAGTAATTGTTAAGAAAAATTAAAATCAATAGTAATCTTATTATTGACTTTCCTGAAAGTTTAATCAAATTATAAATTCATAAGCCAATTTCTTAACATTTGTATGCATAGTGGGTGGGTTCATTTCATCACGAGAACTTTCTTCTAGGAAGTATGTATTTGGAAACATGGCAAAAATATGTTCAAGCACCATAAGCTCTTTCAGCAATTTCAAACCCGCCATTGTTCGAAAGCTATATATCAAGGTATTGAGGGAACTCTATATGTACTATAGTTGTTTGAAAGTTATATATCAATGTGAAATCTGAAGTTTTTATACTTTTTATGTCAGATAGTTTGTAAACATTGTAATTGACAGGATATAACATTCATGATTATAGGTTTTGAATGATTTTTCTGTGAAAAAAATCATTATTATGAGTGTTATATAAAAGAAATATGATTAAAGAATATATCCATTTACCATTTTGTCGTCTAACTTCATTTTTTAAACAATAGATTAATTTGGACCAGATCTAATTTTCCTTGAAATTTCAAATTATTTTAATATATGGAAATGGTGAAAAGACATGTTTTTATTTACATCAAATATGAGTATTCATTCATTCAAAATTATTTAAAAAAAAAAAACCATATCAAGTAATAGATTTAGAGATATACTACGTTTATTTATAGATCTCCGACGAATATTTTCATCATTCAAAAATTTAACCAAATAAAATGAATTCTTATAATGTAGCAACTATACTATGTGTACACACATATATAATAACGAGTAAATCAAAGATAGAAGGTTTCTATATGGTACCTTTTTTTGATGAAGTTGATTTCCACTCTGGCTGCATTTGTTCCCATTTGTGCCTTCCATCGGGAAAAATTATACACGTAAAATACTAAATACATTCTCACACTTACACTTCACTCAACCTCAAAATAAAAAATAAATTACATTTTTAAACAAAAATAATATTACTGAACGAATATAAAAAAAAAAAAAAAAAAAACAATTTTTTCACTAGATCCATCCCGTTTGTGCCTTCCATCAAATCCATTTTATTCTGATTCAACCACATTTGATTTATGAGGATAACAAACATTACCAAAAAAAAAAAAAAAAAAAAAAACCAAAGTCAGTGTCATGTTCAAATTGATTTTCAAGTTAAGTAAAAATTAAAAACTGAAATAAACAAAAAGAATGTACTCATCTTGATTCACATGGAACGAATGAAACTTTGATTACTTCAGATCCTTTGAAGGATTCAGAATTCTCAAGCATTTCGTCTACAATTTTTTTATTAGATTCGACACCGAAAGTCAGAAATTGGGAGTTTTTTATGGATGCGGCCAAAACCATGAAGAGAAAATCATGATTTTGCAATTATTTTTGGAATTTCTGAAAGAAGGTTTCCGGATTGATGCGTTATTTAGGACTGATCTTGGTAGAGAGAAATTAGGTGGTAGAGAGCTACATAATGGAAGGCTAAGGGTCTTTGTGCTATTTATTTGCACTAGTACAGTTTTAGTCATTTGCGTCGGTTGTAAAAGATAATAAGCGTCGATTGTGGAAGTGACACGTTTGGTACAGACATATGAGGTAAGGAGAATATGCGTTGGTTGTTAACCGACGAATATAGTTACTGTAAGGGGAATCAAAATGTCAAAATAACACTAAAACATTCAAACCTCAAAGTATGCAAAACTCAAACACAATTCTAGTCAAACTTCAACATCATCAACTACTCCAAAATTAATCCGACACACACACACACACAATACATATACATATTTTTATATATAAATATACACATAATACATAAATGTATATATATACACCATAAATATATATATATATACACACACACATACACACACACACATACATACATACATACACCTTATACAAAGGCTACAACGACGGCGAGAGAGAGGAGGTGGGCGGCGAGCAGCAGCAAAGAGAGAACGCGTACGTGGGGTAGAGATCTAGAGAGAACGGGCAGGGTTGTTGGCCATAGGGTGTGGTGGTAATGTGGTCATGAATGGTGGTGGTGGCGGCGACAGTGACTTGAGGAACGAAAGAGAGAGAGGCCGTGTGAGCTTGATGAGAGAAAGTGAGAGATGTGGGAGCTGGGTGTACGTTTTCTAACCTAAAATAATTGAACATTATGCGTCGGTTCCTATTTTAGAACTGACGTATATAATAATTTTTACTATATGCGTCGGTTCATTACAAAGAACTGACGCATATTGATTAATTTTATGCATTGGTTCTTTGTTCAGAACCGACGCATTATGTTTGGACATAAATTAGGTGTCGATTTTCACAAAAAAATGACGTAAATTACCTATTTTTTGGACAAATATGTACTAGTGTTGGAAACCAGAAAATTCTAGGTTTTTGAAAGTTTGGGCCGGGTATTTTAGTTGGATTGGGCCAGAAATAATACTGTAAAATGAGTGATCGGGCCTCTTGAATGTAGTTTGTAATGTAGCTTTTTTTCATTCTATTTTTTTTTATATATTTTTTGTTTTGGGCATAAATTTTTAGTGAAAAGAAAAGTAAAAAAGGGATATTGTGTTATTAGTATTTGTGAACTTGTGTAATTTGTTAGTCAATGATGAATATTGTAAAAATTGAAAATTACCTTCAAGTAGAAAAAAGTGACAAATTGTCATTTTTTCACTAAAAAGTGACTCACTTTTTAGTTAAAAGAAAAAGTGATAAAAAGTAACATTTGTGTCGCTTTTTTAAAAAAGTGGAATTGGGTCACTTTTTTAATTTTTAAAAAACAATTATTCTAAGATCTTGAATAAAATTAACAAGTCATGAATTTATTATAAAGTTTTAATTTATGTTTGATTGAGGAAGTAATATACATATCACTTTTTCAAAAATAAGTGACATTGTAATTATTAAAAAAGTGGCACTCAAAATTTACAAAGTATTTTTACATCATAAAAATTTCTAAAATGTACTTTTGTTGGTCCAAAAATAGTGGTATTGTGGTATCTCGAAATGAATTGTTAATTGACCTGGCCATTCAATTAATCTTATTGTAATTATTAAAAAAAATAAAAAAATCAAATGTCAAAAATTGTGGGGTCAAATATTGACTGAGTCATTTCCCTCTTAAAAGATACTATTACGTACCCGTGCGATACACGGATGACATTATTATTGTCTTTTGCTTGCAATGAAAACCATTAATGTACAAAGTGACATAAATAAGTAATGATCACTCTAAAATAAAATTGGACATTGATAGTCGATATTCAAAATAGATACAATGACAAAATCAAACCAAGTTTTGGAAAACTTCTTTATAGACAACATTTGTAGTGGAATTTGTTGGTTGTCCATCCTTATTCGAAATCAATATCTTCAATCCAGCACGATTGGTAACTCGAGACACTGCTACGTATAGTTGTCCATGACTAAATACTGGTCTTTTCAAATAAAGGCCAATATGCGAGAGAGATTGACCCTGACTCTTGTTAATAGTCATAGCATATGAGACTATCACTGGAAATTGCCTTCGTTGAAACTTGAAAGGTATTCGTGGGTCCGATGGAGTTAAAGTCATTATATCCAGCATTGCTGCCTGAAATTACTTTTGCCTCCAAAACATGATTACCAAGTCTTGTAATTACCAATCTAGTCCCATTACAAAGTTCGGATGAAGGATCAATATTTCTCAACAACATGATTGGGGCTCCAACCTTCAACTTCAACTCATGATTAGGAACCCCTAAACATTTAATGTTGTTCAAAAACTCGGGAGTATAAATGTGTTCAAGTAGCTCAATGTTCGAATCTGACCTGCATGCTGCATCAGAACTGAAATATGTCCTGTCTTTTGTTATATTTTGAGATGACAAGCTGTAGCGCCCCGAGTTCCGTATACCCGGTTCACCACTTCATGGTCTGATCTAACTTTTTATAATCATATATTTTTTTTTTTTTTTTTGTGGAAGAAATAATTGAAATTCATCTTTGGCAACATTAATTTAAACTGTAATGGTCGATAAAATTGAAAACATTTATGAAACAATTTGAAATAGTAAATCAATCCATTAATATTGTAAAGAAATTGACAATGTCATAATTTCTCAAATAACTGAAGTTCTCATAATTATTCAATGTTTGGAAAAATACGGAAATCATTAAAGTCAAACTTTCAACCATTTAACGTTTATTGCCACCATCATTCATCTCTTGCCACCGTCTCCGAATCTGCAAAACTGTTAAAAATAGACATGAGCATTTCATAGAAATACTCAGTAGACTCATCGTCAATTAATTAATCTACAATATAATTGAACACATAAATGCAGGCTCTTTAGAAACATAGGGTATTGATAGGACTTCTCTCATATACTCTTTAAAAACATTGTATGAGGTAGCGGATTGGGCTCCCTCAAGGGGCCTTCTCCCAATCTTGCCCGCATACTCATTCTATAACAACCCGGCTCCCTCGCTGGGGCCTTCTCCGAGTCATACTCATTCTCTTTATACTTTTGTAGCGTTCCCGGTCCTCAAGGGATACGGCCGTCTACTCATGATCTTTTCCACAAAGGAAATACATTCTCATTTCTTTTCATACTCTTTAAAAACATAAAAATGTGGGTAGCGGATTGGGCTCCCTCAAGGGGTCTTTTCCCAATCTTGCCCGCATATGCATGGTCTTTCCACTTTTTGTAGCGTTCCCGGTCCTCATGGGATACGGCCCTCTACTCATTGGACTTTCCAAGTTTTCTTTTCATAAAAATGATTTTCACAAGTCACATGACATTTACATGCAATCATAATTTAAATCAGTCTACACATTGGTCTTTCCACGAAAAATACATTTTCATTTCTTCTCATAAAAATGACTTTTCACAAGTCACGTGACATTCACATGCAATTATAATTTAAATAAATTAATAAGGAGAGTCTACCTTATATCCGACGAGTGCAAAGTTGAGCGGGAAATGACTTTCATTCTTTAATTCTCCGTACGCTTTGTCTAGCCCATAAGTTGCCTTAGTCTTTAGAAATTTATAGTTTAAAAATAATAATTTACAATTTGAGGACTGAAATTGACGTTTTGAAAGATGAGGGACTAAAATGGATACTTTGAAAGTTGAGGGACTAAAATGTAAATATTTTAAAACTTGGGCTTAAAATCAAATAAGGTAAATCAGCAGGGACTGAAATAAAATGGGTTTGATACTTATGGGTTAAAATAATAACTTTTGAAATTTAGGGCTGAAATAATCATTTTAAAACCTGGGGACTGATTTGAAAGACTTTTAAAAGTTAGGGACCAAGGTGCAAATTTTCGAAAGTCACAATTTATTAAAAAAAATCAGATTCTTTCTCTCTCTACCCATTTCCATTTCAGAGACAGAGAGAGAGCGAAGGGCGAGAGGGAGGGGAGGAGCGGCTGAGGAAAATCCGTCTCCAGCCGGTGAGCTCTCCGGCGAAAACTCCGGCGCAGGTTGTAGCAGATGTCGGGGGTGTTGTAGACTAGATTTGTGTGGCTTTAGTGTGGTTTGGGTGCGAGAAAAGGGTGCGATGTCGAGGTGAAAATTGGTGTTGAGACGAAGCTTGAAGTTCGGGTTTGGGCTGTCCAAAACCGGCGATCAAGGTAGGATTCTAAACTTCTTCTATTTCGTGTTTTTTTTTTTTTTTTAATTTGGGTTTTGTTGACTTTGGGCAGTAGGCGATTGTGGTAAATAACTGGGTTTCAAATTCTTCGCAGTCTTTTGGGTTTTGATTTTGAATTTGAAACTGATAGATGGGGATTCAGGTTTGGCAGTGGAGGTGGCGGTAGATTTTGGAGTTTTCAGGCGACGTTTGTTTGATTTACAGATTGGTGGTTCAATTCTTGGGCTGGGGCTGAAGGTATTGAACGGCTGTGAATTGCAGAGGATTGAATTGGGTTGATGGAGATGGCGTAAGTTGGTTGATCTGATGATGATGATGATTGGTTTGGCCATGGCAGTGGTGAATTGGAGAGACAGGCTGGTGGTTGGACTGATGATTGCCGGCTATCAAAAATGGTTGTGATGGTTTCTTGGAGGTGGTTATGGTGTAAAGAGCAGTATGGAATCGAATGTATTGGTGTGATGAAGATGGTTGGTTTGTGCATAGAGTGAAAATCTGATGATGGTGATGATAGATGATGGAGTTTATGCAGGTGATCATAATGGAGGTTCGTGGGCTGTGGTTTGTAACGGCTGGAATTTGTTGGGGTGTTGGAATGATAATGATGGTGTTTTGTGTAAAGATGAAAACGTGGGGGGTGCAGTTAGGTTTAGTTAAATAGGATTAATTTAAGATAATTAACTAAAAAATTTGACTAACTTCGATTTGGAAAAAAAAATGTATTTAAAACAGATATATTTTGGACTGAAAGTAAATTTGAGAATAAATAAATTTTGAGATAAAATTGAATTACTTATTTTGGACTTAAAATAATTAAATAAGAAAGATTAAGATATTTTACTGAATTTGAAATTAAAAATGATTTTGACCATAATACTTTGAATAAATAATTAAATTAATATAATTTTAAAAACTCGAAATTTAATTTAAAATCAAACAAACTTGATATTTCTCGACTTGGCTAGACGAATCGCGTCGCGGCATTAACTTCAAAAATAATAGGTGAGATAGTAGCGACACGATTTTCTAAATATTAAAATAATTATTAATTGCATAAAAATTCTTGGTCGCTACAACCTTACTCCCTTAAAATAATTTCGTCCTCGAAATTAAACTTACTTGATCTATTCTTCTGGATACTTGACTAGGATCTCATCTTCCTTTTCCAAGTAGCCTCATTACTATTGTGTCTACACCACTGGACTTTGATTAAGGAATCTCTTTACTTCTTAAGACATGGACTTTTCTCTCTACTATGCACATAAGTGCCCCTTCATAAGTTAAATCTTTCTGAACTTCAAGAGACTGATAATTCACCATATGACTAGGATCATGAACATACTTTCTCAATAAGGAAACATGAAAAACATTGTGAACAGCTGCAAGTTCTGGTGGCAAAGCCAACAATAAGCCATATTATCCACTTCTCTAGTATTTCAAATGGTCCAATGAAACAAGACCTTAATTTCCCTTTCTTGCTACAACGAAAAGTACCATTCATAGGAGTTACTTTCAAGAACACTTTCTCTCTGATCTTAAGCATTAAGTCTTTTCTTCCTTGATCGGCATAACTATTCTGTCTGTCTTGGGCAGCTTAAATCCATAATCTGACCTTCTTTATAACATCAACTGTTTTCTCAATTAATTTTGAACCCAATAATTTCTTCTCATTAACTTCATCCCACTCGATTGGCGATTGACATCGCTGTCCATACAAAGCTTCATAGGGTGTCGTACCGATGGTAGCTCGAAAATTATTTGTTGTAGGCAAACTCTACTGATGGAAAATGTGTATCTCAATTACCATTCAAGTCTAGCATACAGGTTCTAAGCATATCCACTAGTGTCTGAATCTGGAGATGGTAGGCAGTACTAAAATTTAATTTAGTACCCATTGCCACATGTAAACTATTCTAAATCTCAAGGAAAATTCTCGGATCTCTATCTGAAAAATGGACACTAGCACTCCATGAAATCGAACAACTTCTCTAATATATATCTGTACCTCATACAAAGCTATCGAAAAGACACTGGATAGCTATGCTGTAGAACTCAATTAATCATCCGACATTATCCAACTTTAATACTCATTCATTGGCCTTCTATTACAAACCTTTCAAGGATCTATACTGATATCGAATCCACGATACAAATATCAATCATTCAAATGCTTAAACTAAAAATCAAGAAGATTGATCAAGAATAAAACCTTATTACCCAAAATATAGCAATGAAGTATCAATTCCAAAATATTGTGTACAACTCAAACTCGGCGGAATCTTTCTGAATGGATTCGCAAACGTAATCATTTCTAAAATCGACCGAAACTTCCTTTTCAAGTTGAAGAAATTCAAACTTAAATCCTTTAGTCCATACTTTAAACCATGCATCAAGTACTTGATATCACATACTCATTCTAGCTGAGGACTAAGGTACTAACTTAAAGTATCATCATAAGAATCAAATATGATATTCTCAGACTTAAGAAATCTCACTATCTTCCCAATCTGAAGTTCATGATACAATTTCCCTGTTCTCCCAAAACTTCAATTCATGTCACAATTTGAACAATACTCTGATTAAGTCTATCACCATTGAACAAGACTTCTGTGAATCATATAAGATTCCTCATCAAGTTTACTTAACCCAAAGATACAATCTCATTATAAGTAAAAGTTACACAACTGATCATCTAAGATTTTCCATTATTGTAGCAAAATAATTTACTCACATCAAAAGCACAACCGATAATAAGTAATCGAAACTGCATCACCAAAACTTCAAATAAACCCATATTTTATGTCTCAAAATGAAAATTCCCAATCGTAGGTAACATTTCACCATAATTCAATAACCATCAAATTAAGATTAATTGACTCAACATATTCACATAATTCATTCACGGGATAGCCATAACATCCATTACCCGTGTAGTTACCATTTCTTGGAGTAATCATGTAACATGTCACTTATCATCGTATCATATGACCTCAATTAAAACATACCAATCTCTCTAAGACTACAATATAATAACCAGCATATATATCACGTGAACCTTATACGTCAATCTGCTCGTTAAGATTATATATCAATCTCTCAAACTAAATAAATCTTGGATTCTGCCACATGTCACTCTTTCTGCACACTACTCCATAATAAGTCATCACTGTGAAGTCTTATCCTCATTTCCACAAATTCTATCCACAAGGAAAAATACATAAAAGTTCATTTCTTATTTTCGAACCAAGATACCATCGGTACAATTTCCAAAATTTCAATGTATGATCTTATCATAAACTTTCCTCCGATCAAATGCATTACCGCTGCAATACTTGTACCAATCTAGGACCTGATAAAAATTTCTTTCATCAATTTCATCCAACAATTTATCTCATGATCTTCTAATATCATAAATGAAAACTAAAAGTACATCGGTGAATCATTCACATTACGAGAAAACCCTGATTCATTTCCAGGACTGAGACTCATCTTTCTTCGAATTCCACTTAGAACCAAAAATAACATTACTTATTCATGGAAACTCAACTTATTTCATAATCTCAATACATCGTCACCTTCAGTTCTCCCATAAGAGCAATCACATTATTCCTTATAATTATCTCTTGAACCTTTTATACTCAAATGACCTTATGACAATCATCATAATCTCACATAATCTCAAACATTCAATCATATGTCCCAAAATTCTCACTTCGAATAAACGGTTTCTCCTTTAAGGTATCTCACTATAAAATATGGTCAATATCTCCCTTTCATAATAACTGACTTTATCCAAATAATCATAGTACATGCAAATAACCAAATCCTTAACACATCATCTACCAGATCAACTTCCAAAATAAATCAACAGTAATATCGCATACCATCATAATTTATAAGCTTCTCCAATATCAATGATCATTCCATACTAATAATCAATTTGTTCCCAAAAATGATTAAGATTCTTCCCAATATTGCCATAATATTAGTCTTCACTCATCTTTCAAAATATAATTTGACACGTTCCAATGTATGCATCAAGTCATCACATAACTCCACGTATACCCTGACATCCAAGTAGTTGTATACATCATCTTGTTTTTGAAATTGTGAGACAAGGAGAGCACCTCAATAGAACTGTATCCATTACAAAATGATTATGCTTCGAATAAGCCAAGAATGTCTCAAGAGTCATTACCCCTTTTTCATCATTTACCAAATCTCGCTCGTGGTGTAAATGAACTTGCAAGTCAATCCTCAATACTCTTAGTGGGTTGTTTTGCCATACCATGCTCTTAACTCAAAATGATAAAATTCCGGACAGAGTCTCCCTTGTAATTTGGACTTATCCAACCCGTAGGTATACTTCATAACCAACAATAACAACCTGTAGTTATATTCCACATCTGACCACCATGATTTAAATATTGACAACAATTCCAACAAACTTCAATACCACAAAATATCCCAGAAAATTAATTCATTATTCCTCAACATAACAATTTCAAATCATAATTTCCAATATCACAATATCACTTCCTTCAATACATTAATTGGCTCAAATGCCAACTCGTTGTCATACTTATAACATATATGCCACAAATCATAATTCCAAAATTTCTTAATTACAAGACCCAAACAACATTATAAATTTCTCTCAAAATAGAGGAATAATCCACTTACTCAAACATAATATCAAGTCCTTAATTCCCAATAATTAAAAATCAAATCTTTAAACCTCAAATTTCATAATTCTTCTCATAAAAGTCTCAATAAAATCATATCAATCATAATCTCAACATCTCATCACAACGTCATAAAACTGGCTTGCTATTTCTCGGTGATTTACTGAAAATGTTGACAACAAGTGATTAATGAATCTTCGCAACAGTTGCTCTAAAACCACTAGTCATGGCCTCATAATGCGGGGCACAATAGTCGATAGTGTGGTCATATATCTTTACATGAGGTGTCATTCTAAACAATAGATATTCCAAAAATATTGTCTAATCATTTCTGTTGACTCTTCGTAAATGGTGCCATGTCTAAAATCAATTATGCAAAGTCCAGCTAAGGTTCGTCATTTCTAAAATCAAGGACAACAATTATTTTGAAATCATTCTTAAATCATATTATTCCCATTATGCTCAACACTCGTTCTCTTTCTTTTCTTTTCTTTTCTGAAAAATTTCTCGTTATGCTTCAAAACTCATTTCTTTCTTTCTTTCTTTCTCATGCATTTAAGCAAGTAATTCTCATGAACATAAAAGCTCAAGTCATGCATTTAAGCAAGTAAGTTTTGACAAGCATAACGACATCATTAATCTTCTTTCTCTTTCTCATAAATCATTAAAATAAGTATTCGAAATACTGAAATAACTTTAAACATCATAAACTTCTTTACCTCGGAGTTGGTGGAACGAATGATGGCAGTGGCAATCTTCATTAATAATAATTTAATAATGGAACATGTTTCTTGAAAATTCTCTTTTTGAAAACTTACCAGTCTACATAAACGCAGACTGGCTCTGATACCAAGCTGTAGCGCCCCGAGTTCCGTATACCCGGTTCACCACTTCATGGTCTGATCTAACTTTTTATAATCATATTTTTTTTTTTTTTTTGTGGAAGAAATAATTGAAATTCATCTTTGGCAACATTAATTTAAACTGTAATGGTCGATAAAATTGAAAACATTTATGAAACAATTTGAAATAGTAAATCAATCCATTAATATTGTAAAGAAATTGACAATGTCATAATTTCTCAAATAACTGAAGTTCTCATAATTATTCAATGTTTGGAAAAATACGGAAATCATTAAAGTCAAACTTTCAACCATTTAACGTTTATTGCCACCATCATTCATCTCTTGCCACCGTCTCCGAATCTGCAAAACTGTTAAAAATAGACATGAGCATTTCATAGAAATACTCAGTAGACTCATCGTCAATTAATTAATCTACAATATAATTGAACACATAAATGCAGGCTCTTTAGAAACATAGGGTATTGATAGGACTTCTCTCATATACTCTTTAAAAACATTGTATGAGGTAGCGGATTGGGCTCCCTCAAGGGGCCTTCTCCCAATCTTGCCCGCATACTCATTCTATAACAACCCGGCTCCCTCGCTGGGGCCTTCTCCGAGTCATACTCATTCTCTTTATACTTTTGTAGCGTTCCCGGTCCTCAAGGGATACGGCCGTCTACTCATGATCTTTTCCACAAAGGAAATACATTCTCATTTCTTTTCATACTCTTTAAAAACATAAAAATGTGGGTAGCGGATTGGGCTCCCTCAAGGGGTCTTTTCCCAATCTTGCCCGCATATGCATGGTCTTTCCACTTTTTGTAGCGTTCCCGGTCCTCATGGGATACGGCCCTCTACTCATTGGACTTTCCAAGTTTTCTTTTCATAAAAATGATTTTCACAAGTCACATGACATTTACATGCAATCATAATTTAAATCAGTCTACACATTGGTCTTTCCACGAAAAATACATTTTCATTTCTTCTCATAAAAATGACTTTTCACAAGTCACGTGACATTCACATGCAATTATAATTTAAATAAATTAATAAGGAGAGTCTACCTTATATCCGACGAGTGCAAAGTTGAGCGGGAAATGACTTTCATTCTTTAATTCTCCGTACGCTTTGTCTAGCCCATAAGTTGCCTTAGTCTTTAGAAATTTATAGTTTAAAAATAATAATTTACAATTTGAGGACTGAAATTGACGTTTTGAAAGATGAGGGACTAAAATGGATACTTTGAAAGTTGAGGGACTAAAATGTAAATATTTTAAAACTTGGGCTTAAAATCAAATAAGGTAAATCAGCAGGGACTGAAATAAAATGGGTTTGATACTTATGGGTTAAAATAATAACTTTTGAAATTTAGGGCTGAAATAATCATTTTAAAACCTGGGGACTAATTTGAAAGACTTTTAAAAGTTAGGGACCAAGGTGCAAATTTTCGAAAGTCACAATTTATTAAAAAAAATCAGATTCTTTCTCTCTCTACCCATTTCCATTTCAGAGACAGAGAGAGAGTGAAGGGCGAGAGGGAGGGGAGGAGCGGCTGAGGAAAATCCGTCTCCAGCCGGTGAGCTCTCCGGCGAAAACTCCGGCGCAGGTTGTAGCAGATGTCGGGGGTGTTGTAGACTAGATTTGTGTGGCTTTAGTGTGGTTTGGGTGCGAGAAAAGGGTGCGATGTCGAGGTGAAAATTGGTGTTGAGACGAAGCTTGAAGTTCGGGTTTGGGCTGTCCAAAACCGGCGATCAAGGTAGGATTCTAAACTTCTTCTATTTCGTGTTTTTTTTTTTTTTTTAATTTGGGTTTTGTTGACTTTGGGCAGTAGGCGATTGTGGTAAATAACTGGGTTTCAAATTCTTCGCAGTCTTTTGGGTTTTGATTTTGAATTTGAAACTGATAGATGGGGATTCAGGTTTGGCAGTGGAGGTGGCGGTAGATTTTGGAGTTTTCAGGCGACGTTTGTTTGATTTACAGATTGGTGGTTCAATTCTTGGGCTGGGGCTGAAGGTATTGAACGGCTGTGAATTGCAGAGGATTGAATTGGGTTGATGGAGATGGCGTAAGTTGGTTGATCTGATGATGATGATGATTGGTTTGGCCATGGCAGTGGTGAATTGGAGAGACAGGCTGGTGGTTGGACTGATGATTGCCGGCTATCAAAAATGGTTGTGATGGTTTCTTGGAGGTGGTTATGGTGTAAAGAGCAGTATGGAATCGAATGTATTGGTGTGATGAAGATGGTTGGTTTGTGCATAGAGTGAAAATCTGATGATGGTGATGATAGATGATGGAGTTTATGCAGGTGATCATAATGGAGGTTCGTGGGCTGTGGTTTGTAACGGCTGGAATTTGTTGGGGTGTTGGAATGATAATGATGGTGTTTTGTGTAAAGATGAAAACGTGGGGGGTGCAGTTAGGTTTAGTTAAATAGGATTAATTTAAGATAATTAACTAAAAAATTTGACTAACTTCGATTTGGAAAAAAAAATGTATTTAAAACAGATATATTTTGGACTGAAAGTAAATTTGAGAATAAATAAATTTTGAGATAAAATTGAATTACTTATTTTGGACTTAAAATAATTAAATAAGAAAGATTAAGATATTTTACTGAATTTGAAATTAAAAATGATTTTGACCATAATACTTTGAATAAATAATTAAATTAATATAATTTTAAAAACTCGAAATTTAATTTAAAATCAAACAAACTTGATATTTCTCGACTTGGCTAGACGAATCGCGTCGCGGCATTAACTTCAAAAATAATAGGTGAGATAGTAGCGACACGATTTTCTAAATATTAAAATAATTATTAATTGCATAAAAATTCTTGGTCGCTACAACCTTACTCCCTTAAAATAATTTCGTCCTCGAAATTAAACTTACTTGATCTATTCTTCTGGATACTTGACTAGGATCTCATCTTCCTTTTCCAAGTAGCCTCATTACTATTGTGTCTACACCACTGGACTTTGATTAAGGAATCTCTTTACTTCTTAAGACATGGACTTTTCTCTCTACTATGCACATAAGTGCCCCTTCATAAGTTAAATCTTTCTGAACTTCAAGAGACTGATAATTCACCATATGACTAGGATCATGAACATACTTTCTCAATAAGGAAACATGAAAAACATTGTGAACAGCTGCAAGTTCTGGTGGCAAAGCCAACAATAAGCCATATTATCCACTTCTCTAGTATTTCAAATGGTCCAATGAAACAAGACCTTAATTTCCCTTTCTTGCTACAACGAAAAGTACCATTCATAGGAGTTACTTTCAAGAACACTTTCTCTCTAATCTTAAGCATTAAGTCTTTTCTTCCTTGATCGGCATAACTATTCTGTCTGTCTTGGGCAGCTTAAATCCATAATCTGACCTTCTTTATAACATCAACTGTTTTCTCAATTAATTTTGAACCCAATAATTTCTTCTCATTAACTTCATCCCACTCGATTGGCGATTGACATCGCTGTCCATACAAAGCTTCATAGGGTGTCGTACCGATGGTAGCTCGAAAATTATTTGTTGTAGGCAAACTCTACTGATGGAAAATGTGTATCTCAATTACCATTCAAGTCTAGCATACAGGTTCTAAGCATATCCACTAGTGTCTGAATCTGGAGATGGTAGGCAGTACTAAAATTTAATTTAGTACCCATTGCCACATGTAAACTATTCTAAATCTCAAGGAAAATTCTCGGATCTCTATCTGAAAAATGGACACTAGCACTCCATGAAATCGAACAACTTCTCTAATATATATCTGTACCTCATACAAAGCTATCGAAAAGACACTGGATAGCTATGCTGTAGAACTCAATTAATCATCCGACATTATCCAACTTTAATACTCATTCATTGGCCTTCTATTACAAACCTTTCAAGGATCTATACTGATATCGAATCCACGATACAAATATCAATCATTCAAATGCTTAAACTAAAAATCAAGAAGATTGATCAAGAATAAAACCTTATTACCCAAAATATAGCAATGAAGTATCAATTCCAAAATATTGTGTACAACTCAAACTCGGCGGAATCTTTCTGAATGGATTCGCAAACGTAATCATTTCTAAAATCGACCGAAACTTCCTTTTCAAGTTGAAGAAATTCAAACTTAAATCCTTTAGTCCATACTTTAAACCATGCATCAAGTACTTGATATCACATACTCATTCTAGCTGAGGACTAAGGTACTAACTTAAAGTATCATCATAAGAATCAAATATGATATTCTCAGACTTAAGAAATCTCACTATCTTCCCAATCTGAAGTTCATGATACAATTTCCCTGTTCTCCCAAAACTTCAATTCATGTCACAATTTGAACAATACTCTGATTAAGTCTATCACCATTGAACAAGACTTCTGTGAATCATATAAGATTCCTCATCAAGTTTACTTAACCCAAAGATACAATCTCATTATAAGTAAAAGTTACACAACTGATCATCTAAGATTTTCCATTATTGTAGCAAAATAATTTACTCACATCAAAAGCACAACCGATAATAAGTAATCGAAACTGCATCACCAAAACTTCAAATAAACCCATATTTTATGTCTCAAAATGAAAATTCCCAATCGTAGGTAACATTTCACCATAATTCAATAACCATCAAATTAAGATTAATTGACTCAACATATTCACATAATTCATTCACGGGATAGCCATAACATCCATTACCCGTGTAGTTACCATTTCTTGGAGTAATCATGTAACATGTCACTTATCATCGTATCATATGACCTCAATTAAAACATACCAATCTCTCTAAGACTACAATATAATAACCAGCATATATATCACGTGAACCTTATACGTCAATCTGCTCGTTAAGATTATATATCAATCTCTCAAACTAAATAAATCTTGGATTCTGCCACATGTCACTCTTTCTGCACACTACTCCATAATAAGTCATCACTGTGAAGTCTTATCCTCATTTCCACAAATTCTATCCACAAGGAAAAATACATAAAAGTTCATTTCTTATTTTCGAACCAAGATACCATCGGTACAATTTCCAAAATTTCAATGTATGATCTTATCATAAACTTTCCTCCGATCAAATGCATTACCGCTGCAATACTTGTACCAATCTAGGACCTGATAAAAATTTCTTTCATCAATTTCATCCAACAATTTATCTCATGATCTTCTAATATCATAAATGAAAACTAAAAGTACATCGGTGAATCATTCACATTACGAGAAAACCCTGATTCATTTCCAGGACTGAGACTCATCTTTCTTCGAATTCCACTTAGAACCAAAAATAACATTACTTATTCATGGAAACTCAACTTATTTCATAATCTCAATACATCGTCACCTTCAGTTCTCCCATAAGAGCAATCACATTATTCCTTATAATTATCTCTTGAACCTTTTATACTCAAATGACCTTATGACAATCATCATAATCTCACATAATCTCAAACATTCAATCATATGTCCCAAAATTCTCACTTCGAATAAACGGTTTCTCCTTTAAGGTATCTCACTATAAAATATGGTCAATATCTCCCTTTCATAATAACTGACTTTATCCAAATAATCATAGTACATGCAAATAACCAAATCCTTAACACATCATCTACCAGATCAACTTCCAAAATAAATCAACAGTAATATCGCATACCATCATAATTTATAAGCTTCTCCAATATCAATGATCATTCCATACTAATAATCAATTTGTTCCCAAAAATGATTAAGATTCTTCCCAATATTGCCATAATATTAGTCTTCACTCATCTTTCAAAATATAATTTGACACGTTCCAATGTATGCATCAAGTCATCACATAACTCCACGTATACCCTGACATCCAAGTAGTTGTATACATCATCTTGTTTTTGAAATTGTGAGACAAGGAGAGCACCTCAATAGAACTGTATCCATTACAAAATGATTATGCTTCGAATAAGCCAAGAATGTCTCAAGAGTCATTACCCCTTTTTCATCATTTACCAAATCTCGCTCGTGGTGTAAATGAACTTGCAAGTCAATCCTCAATACTCTTAGTGGGTTGTTTTGCCATACCATGCTCTTAACTCAAAATGATAAAATTCCGGACAGAGTCTCCCTTGTAATTTGGACTTATCCAACCCGTAGGTATACTTCATAACCAACAATAACAACCTGTAGTTATATTCCACATCTGACCACCATGATTTAAATATTGACAACAATTCCAACAAACTTCAATACCACAAAATATCCCAGAAAATTAATTCATTATTCCTCAACATAACAATTTCAAATCATAATTTCCAATATCACAATATCACTTCCTTCAATACATTAATTGGCTCAAATGCCAACTCGTTGTCATACTTATAACATATATGCCACAAATCATAATTCCAAAATTTCTTAATTACAAGACCCAAACAACATTATAAATTTCTCTCAAAATAGAGGAATAATCCACTTACTCAAACATAATATCAAGTCCTTAATTCCCAATAATTAAAAATCAAATCTTTAAACCTCAAATTTCATAATTCTTCTCATAAAAGTCTCAATAAAATCATATCAATCATAATCTCAACATCTCATCACAACGTCATAAAACTGGCTTGCTATTTCTCGGTGATTTACTGAAAATGTTGACAACAAGTGATTAATGAATCTTCGCAACAGTTGCTCTAAAACCACTAGTCATGGCCTCATAATGCGGGGCACAATAGTCGATAGTGTGGTCATATATCTTTACATGAGGTGTCATTCTAAACAATAGATATTCCAAAAATATTGTCTAATCATTTCTGTTGACTCTTCGTAAATGGTGCCATGTCTAAAATCAATTATGCAAAGTCCAGCTAAGGTTCGTCATTTCTAAAATCAAGGACAACAATTATTTTGAAATCATTCTTAAATCATATTATTCCCATTATGCTCAACACTCGTTCTCTTTCTTTTCTTTTCTTTTCTGAAAAATTTCTCGTTATGCTTCAAAACTCATTTCTTTCTTTCTTTCTTTCTCATGCATTTAAGCAAGTAATTCTCATGAACATAAAAGCTCAAGTCATGCATTTAAGCAAGTAAGTTTTGACAAGCATAACGACATCATTAATCTTCTTTCTCTTTCTCATAAATCATTAAAATAAGTATTCGAAATACTGAAATAACTTTAAACATCATAAACTTCTTTACCTCGGAGTTGGTGGAACGAATGATGGCAGTGGCAATCTTCATTAATAATAATTTAATAATGGAACATGTTTCTTGAAAATTCTCTTTTTGAAAACTTACCAGTCTACATAAACGCAGACTGGCTCTGATACCAAGCTGTAGCGCCCCGAGTTCCGTATACCCGGTTCACCACTTCATGGTCTGATCTAACTTTTTATAATCATATTTTTTTTTTTTTTTTGTGGAAGAAATAATTGAAATTCATCTTTGGCAACATTAATTTAAACTGTAATGGTCGATAAAATTGAAAACATTTATGAAACAATTTGAAATAGTAAATCAATCCATTAATATTGTAAAGAAATTGACAATGTCATAATTTCTCAAATAACTGAAGTTCTCATAATTATTCAATGTTTGGAAAAATACGGAAATCATTAAAGTCAAACTTTCAACCATTTAACGTTTATTGCCACCATCATTCATCTCTTGCCACCGTCTCCGAATCTGCAAAACTGTTAAAAATAGACATGAGCATTTCATAGAAATACTCAGTAGACTCATCGTCAATTAATTAATCTACAATATAATTGAACACATAAATGCAGGCTCTTTAGAAACATAGGGTATTGATAGGACTTCTCTCATATACTCTTTAAAAACATTGTATGAGGTAGCGGATTGGGCTCCCTCAAGGGGCCTTCTCCCAATCTTGCCCGCATACTCATTCTATAACAACCCGGCTCCCTCGCTGGGGCCTTCTCCGAGTCATACTCATTCTCTTTATACTTTTGTAGCGTTCCCGGTCCTCAAGGGATACGGCCGTCTACTCATGATCTTTTCCACAAAGGAAATACATTCTCATTTCTTTTCATACTCTTTAAAAACATAAAAATGTGGGTAGCGGATTGGGCTCCCTCAAGGGGTCTTTTCCCAATCTTGCCCGCATATGCATGGTCTTTCCACTTTTTGTAGCGTTCCCGGTCCTCATGGGATACGGCCCTCTACTCATTGGACTTTCCAAGTTTTCTTTTCATAAAAATGATTTTCACAAGTCACATGACATTTACATGCAATCATAATTTAAATCAGTCTACACATTGGTCTTTCCACGAAAAATACATTTTCATTTCTTCTCATAAAAATGACTTTTCACAAGTCACGTGACATTCACATGCAATTATAATTTAAATAAATTAATAAGGAGAGTCTACCTTATATCCGACGAGTGCAAAGTTGAGCGGGAAATGACTTTCATTCTTTAATTCTCCGTACGCTTTGTCTAGCCCATAAGTTGCCTTAGTCTTTAGAAATTTATAGTTTAAAAATAATAATTTACAATTTGAGGACTGAAATTGACGTTTTGAAAGATGAGGGACTAAAATGGATACTTTGAAAGTTGAGGGACTAAAATGTAAATATTTTAAAACTTGGGCTTAAAATCAAATAAGGTAAATCAGCAGGGACTGAAATAAAATGGGTTTGATACTTATGGGTTAAAATAATAACTTTTGAAATTTAGGGCTGAAATAATCATTTTAAAACCTGGGGACTGATTTGAAAGACTTTTAAAAGTTAGGGACCAAGGTGCAAATTTTCGAAAGTCACAATTTATTAAAAAAAATCAGATTCTTTCTCTCTCTACCCATTTCCATTTCAGAGACAGAGAGAGAGCGAAGGGCGAGAGGGAGGGGAGGAGCGGTTGAGGAAAATCCGTCTCCAGTCGGTGAGCTCTCCGGCGAAAACTCCGGCGCAGGTTGTAGCAGATGTCGGGGGTGTTGTAGACTAGATTTGTGTGGCTTTAGTGTGGTTTGGGTGCGAGAAAAGGGTGCGATGTCGAGGTGAAAATTGGTGTTGAGACGAAGCTTGAAGTTCGGGTTTGGGCTGTCCAAAACCGGCGATCAAGGTAGGATTCTAAACTTCTTCTATTTCGTGTTTTTTTTTTTTTTTTAATTTGGGTTTTGTTGACTTTGGGCAGTAGGAAATTGTGGTAAGTAACTGGGTTTCAAATTCTTCGCAGTCTTTTGGGTTTTGATTTTGAATTTGAAACTGATAGATGGGGATTCAGGTTTGGCAGTGGAGGTGGCGGTAGATTTTGGAGTTTTCAGGCGACGTTTGTTTGATTTACAGATTGGTGGTTCAATTCTTGGGCTGGGGCTGAAGGTATTGAACGGCTGTGAATTGCAGAGGATTGAATTGGGTTGATGGAGATGGCGTAAGTTGGTTGATCTGATGATGATGATGATTGGTTTGGCCATGGCAGTGGTGAATTGGAGAGACAGGCTGGTGGTTGGACTGATGATTGCCGGCTATCAAAAATGGTTGTGATGGTTTCTTGGAGGTGGTTATGGTGTAAAGAGCAGTATGGAATCGAATGTATTGGTGTGATGAAGATGGTTGGTTTGTGCATAGAGTGAAAATCTGATGATGGTGATGATAGATGATGGAGTTTATGCAGGTGATCATAATGGAGGTTCGTGGGCTGTGGTTTGTAACGGCTGGAATTTGTTGGGGTGTTGGAATGATAATGATGGTGTTTTGTGTAAAGATGAAAACGTGGGGGGTGCAGTTAGGTTTAGTTAAATAGGATTAATTTAAGATAATTAACTAAAAAATTTGACTAACTTCGATTTGGAAAAAAAAATGTATTTAAAACAGATATATTTTGGACTGAAAGTAAATTTGAGAATAAATAAATTTTGAGATAAAATTGAATTACTTATTTTGGACTTAAAATAATTAAATAAGAAAGATTAAGATATTTTACTGAATTTGAAATTAAAAATGATTTTGACCATAATACTTTGAATAAATAATTAAATTAATATAATTTTAAAAACTCGAAATTTAATTTAAAATCAAACAAACTTGATATTTCTCGACTTGGCTAGACGAATCGCGTCGCGACATTAACTTCAAAAATAATAGGTGAGATAGTAGCGACACGATTTTCTAAATATTAAAATAATTATTAATTGCATAAAAATTCTTGGTCGCTACACATGTACTCATTTACAGATTCAACAACCTCGAGAGTGGGAGCTAATATCGCTCTTTCTTGCAAATATGAAGGGTTATTAATATTTCTCAAGAAAGAGGGATATGTGATTTCCACAATTTTAGCAATAGAATCAGTAGGATCTTTTACCAAAAGGTCGTCTGGTATGTCAATAGTAGCATGACCATCGTTTGGACCGTTTGTACCATCCCCAATACTTGATATCCATTCGGAGAAAGCCTTTAATTCAACACATTCCTCGTTAGATCTAAGATTCTGGAGTCTCACGTTCTTGGTTAATTTGAGAACTTTGTAATCTCTCCATAGATATGATGAGTGGATAGTTGCAAGTACAATGTCTTGTCTACTACCCTTTGGAATAACGGGCAAAATCTGTCTAAAATCTCCACCAAAGACAATAGTTTTACCGCCAAAAGATTGCTACAAACTCAATGAATTGGTAAACCTTAAAATGTCTCTCATAGTCTTGTCTAGAGCTTCGAAGCAATACCTGTGCATCATAGGCGCCTCATCCCAAATGATCAATTTAGCTTTAATAATTAGCTCTGCAAGTGGAGACCCCTATTTAATATTGCATGTTGAGTCTTCATTTGGAGTGAGAGGAATAGCAAATCTAGAATGAGCAGTTCTGCCTCCATGTAGAAGAAGAGAGGCTATACCACTCGATGTTACTGTTAACACAATTTCTCCTTTTGACCTCAAAGAAGTAGCTAATGTTTTCCACACAAAAGTCTTTCACATACCTCCATAACCATATAAAAAAAATACCCCGCCTCGATCACACTCAATTTCATTCATTATGGTCTGATATGCACTTTTGTTCATCATTTAGATTCATTACATATGAACTATGATCTCTTGCCAATGTGTGTCTATCATAACGTAGCTCATCATCAATAAATCTATTTTGACGAACAAAAATATTCATGATATGAGGATAAGGCATAGTATCAAACTCGCGAAGGCTTCTTCCACTACTTTGCAATATTTTCTCTATCTCAAAAAGAGTATAATCCTTTATCTGTTCGCCACTTAGATCCAGGGCTGCATATTAAATCATAAATAAGTTAATCATATGTAGATATTAATGGTGTAACTTACTACTTGTTTATTGTTAGAATTAAGACATAATAATGAGAAATAATTTATATAAGGCATATTACCTTCGTGATTGAGGATTCTGCGTTGTCTATAAAGTATGTCGTCCGATAGATATTTCCAAGTTTCCTCCCAAACATGCTCTGGTCTAGAAAGTGATCCAGATACTAATAATGTTGTGAACAAAGTTCTCAAGTATGTAGCACTTCCCCAATGACTTGCCTCAACTATACCAGTTCACATATTCTTTGTCATCATCCAATAAACCAAGTGCATAGCAAGCATCTCTGAAAGTATCATATAGAACACCATCTACTCTTCTAATCTCTTCGTAACTTCGAGGTCCTAGGAAAATGTTCAATAGAGTTCTCAAGTAATACTTCTCACCACCACCGGGGGGACATAAAACATTCTACCAATTGAGAATCCATGCTTCCTTGGTTGCCACTCTTGTGACGATTGCTTCCACACAAATTTCATGGGGAACTCTGCATAACTTAACTCCCTAGCCTCAGCGTACCTTCTGTTAGCTTCCATCCATGCCGAAAACATTGATTGGCTTACAGTCGGTCGGCTCATTACAGACTCAATGCTTTCAGAATCCGAGAAAATGATATTTTGCTCGTTGGGAAGATGAAAATTCAATCTTTCCACTGAGGGGTCTCTGTAATGGATATCAAAACCAAAAATCCTCCAAGCTACCTCACACGGCGAGATATATCGACAATCATAGTACATCTTTATTTCATCCACATGATTTTTTACTTCACTATCAGACTCTCCAATACTACTATAAAAAGATGCATTTACATGATCGTGCCCTTTGTTGACGTATTTGAAAAGATATTTGATGGATCTTGATTGGTTGCACCACTCAACATTTATATGTACCCCATACTTCAAAATTAAGAAATGATTGTGTGGCACTACATAGCTGTTATCTAGCTAAACTCCATTTTTTGTCATTGTTCTTTCGTTGTTGATAAGTATGCGTTTTACACACTTATTGTGCTTTTAAATAGATAATTTAATTGACAAATTGAGCAAATATCTACTTATATATTGTGTTTATCTTGTACAATTAGGTACAACCTCAATTAGAAAGCAAATGGACAAGATTGGAGTGCAATCAGGCTAAAAGAGGAGCAAATTTGATGTCCAATGACCTAATTGAAAGAAATCAAAAGTTCGGGGACTCAATTGCAATATCTTAGAAAGTTGGAGGACTAAAGATGCAAATATTTCAGGGACATATTTGTAATAAAAGTCAAAATTCGAGGACTAAATTGAAGAAGACCAGAAGATGGATGACCAAATTGAAAATCATGGAAAGACGGAGCTGCAGGTGAACCACACGATCACGTGGTTCGACCATTTCGCATTCGCGAAGTCAGCCCATAAACCAACCCGCGAGTTTTCATCACAACCACGCGATCGCGTGGTCAAAAAATTGAGCAATAATCAGGTTCGGCCCAAATGCGGAAGGACGCGGATCTAAGCCAAAAAATGGTATTTTGGGGCATTTTGAGTAGGGTTTCAAGCATTCTTTCAATCCCCAATTTCTTGACAAAAACCCTAGCCCCCTTCCCTCTTTTCTCTCTTTTCTTTTCTTTTCTTTTCCTTTCTTTGTTTTTGATTTTGTTTGTAAATTAGTTGTAGTTTATTTTTGTTTCTAAGTTACTAGCAACCATTGGAGCAAAGAAGCAAGAAGTAAGTGAAAATACAAAACATTGTTGAAAGATTCTTGGAGCAAAAATCAAGGGAAGTGTTGTATTTCATTTTTCTTTTATTTTTATCCTTAATTTCTATATTTTGTGATGTATTTTCATAAACCTTATCTTTTGTGGAATATTTATATAATTGACCAGTTGTTTTATGTTGGGATAATTGATATAGCTTAACTTAGTTTAAGTAATTTTAATGTTTGTTTATTAATGTTGAGCTTATTTCATGTATGTTTGTTATTGAGATTATTTCATGTGTTTGATTGATCACCAAATATATGTTTTGTGAAGTGTATGATAATCGAGAGATATTATGCATTTTAGACCAAATAACAAATGCTCTAGATTCTTGTTAAGGATATAGATATACCTTAAACCTTAGATGATCCATTGAGCTATTTTCACAAAGAGTTAATGCAATTGATTGGGCCTTAATCGACATAGAGATATAGTAGGTTAGACCAATTGATTAAGGTTAATTTCACTCGAGAGAGGTAATTAGCTAAGCTTGGAAAATCGGGTCTAACATTGTAAATGAGTAATTTATTAATTTGCATGTGTTAAGAAATTACTTAAGCGAGAGTTAAGTGAAATCATGAATCCCAACTATTTTATCTTTCATTTTTCTTATTTTAATTTGGTTTAAAATTAGTTTCTTTAATTTAGAATTTCCAAAAATCCATCTTTTTAATTGTGTGTTTCTCTTTGTTGTTAGAATTAAATTAATTAAAGTTATATAATCTAGAGTATACATTCCTCGTGGGTTTGACAATCCGGACTCAAAAAGTCCACTTTATTACTTGTACGCGACCCGTGCGCTTGCGGTACACTATTTTGAGCGAACAAGTTTTTGGCGCCGTTGTCGGGGAATGTTTTTACTTTGATTATTACTTTAGTTGATTTTAGTTTTAACAATTTGTAATTATTTTTATTTTATGTTTTATTTTGTTACATTTGGTTAATCACCACTATTCTAATCTTTCTTGTGTTTGGTTTTCTTTCTATGCATATTTGATTTTAACATTGGCAAAATAGGAAAGCAATTGCATTGAACAATCTCAACATGGGTGACGAATACATGCTTGAAGAATATTTAAGTTGTGAAATTTGTTACAAGATGCATTGTAATGGACAATGTTTGTTTTGGGCAATGATTTGATTACGTCGAAGCTTATTGGGTTTAGAAAATATTTGAAATGCCGAAAACAAGCAATTGATACATTGGATGTGGGTTACATGCTCTTGGGAGATTGTGTACTGGATGATTGGGATGAGGACATCACTCTTGTGGGAGATGGTCCTCCACCATTGAATGAGAAGGTACTTGCAAAGTATTACAATGAGCTTGCCAATTTGGATGAAGATGATATGCTTATGGGGGATGCCATGTATTGGGAAGAATTTCGAATGTGGGGGTATAATCCACTCTTGGGAATTAATAGGAAAAACTTGTCATTGCCCATGGATTCAAATTTTGGATCGGTCATTCAATCTAAGGAGACATCAACTAATGGAGATGAGCTTGAAGAGAATGATAATTTAATCACAAAAGAATCACTTGGAGAAGTGGCAATTAATGAGGAAGAGATCAAATCAAATTCTCTCAACTTCATTGATTGTCCAATAATTGATTTTGTGATTAAGCCACTTGAGGAGGTGCAAGTCTATTTAGTTGAGTTCGAATTGGATGGAATAGGCAAGTCCCATGACTTTGGAAGGGGAAAAATGCAAGTATTTCGAATCAATGAAGAGTGGGGCAAAGCCAAAAGAAGCAAAATGAGCAAGGCATCAAAAGCTATGTTTAGAGTGCCATGAAGTGCTTATGCGGAGAGTCGAGCTAATGACTTTAAAATAAGCGCTTAATGGGAGGCAACCCATTCTCTATCATTTACTTGCTTTATTTTTATTTTTTGCATATTATTTACTTTCTTGCAAATAAGTTGGTTGGCCCAAGTCTTTATCTTCTACATTTATTTTCCTCAAGTTGGGTAGTGTGAAATAGCTCTAATGCATTCTCATTCAATTCTAGCATGCACTCATATCAAACTTTCAAAGTCAAATATTTGCTTAAAACTCATTTTTAAATCACTTGGTGCATATTGTATTTTATCTTCAAGTGTGAATTAATATTGATGTGGATGGGCAAATTATATTAAATTTATAAGTTAGGATTGAGATGTTGAATGTAATTTAAATTTTTGGATCATTCACCACTTATTATCTACTCTTTTCTTGTGTTTTCATAGGATGCTCACAAGGTGTTCGGTGAAATGCCTTATTGGAGAAAATTGTGCTCAATTGATTGGAGGTTTCAACACAAGTTTGGGGTGGATTGTTGGTGCTTGCAATGAGAGTTTCACATGCCCAAGACTACTTATTAGTGCCCCACCACTTCTTGGGATGTCTAGTAACTTATTTCCTTTTACTTGATTTTATTTTACACATTGAGGACAATGTGCATTTCAAGTTTGGGGGTGATTTCTTATTGTGTATTGACATGTTAGATTGCCTTGCCGGCCAGGATTACTTAGATGTTTAAAATTGTTATTGATTCATGATTTATGACCAATATGCTACTTGTGTCTACTTTTACAAAATGCTTATCCATGCAAGATCATATTTTTCTTGAGCACAACAGTCATGATCGATTGTTGGTGAAGTTTAGGAATTGTTGAAGGGTGAAGAGGTTAATGGAATAGAAAAATTAGGTTGTGAGATTTTATTTTTAATTTTTATCAACCTATCAAATGTTTCCCAAAACTCTAAATCTCTTGATCCTATTGTAAGACAAGTTTGGGAGTGGTCGACCCGGTAAAGGAGACGGCCTAGACGTGTGGTGATTCCATGCATGTGGAAGTAATTTTTTGTGTGGAGTGTCTTTCGCCAAGTATAAGCCAAGTAATGACCATATGCTAGAGTTCTAAGCCCATTTTAAATTTTTGCATTGCATTACCCTATCTCGAAGCCTTGTTGACTCGAGTAATTAAGCCCGTAGGAGTATCTTGAAACTTGGTGCCTTAAGTTTGAAACTTGGGAATCACCGGCCGAAAGCTCGCTACATGGGTCAATTAGAAAGCTTAATGAGTAGGGTACTCACACACACACTTGAAAAAAAAAAAGAAAAGAACTTCATTATTGCATTTGCTTAATAAGTCTACCTCACTTCGTAACCTTTTTGACTCAAGTTATTAAGTCCGTAGGGGTATTTTGAAACCTGGTACCCTTTGATCTTAAAACAATCGAGGAGTTGCCACCTAAAGTTCGCTACATGGGTCAATTAGAAAGCTTAAGGAGTGGGGAAGACACGAGCATTCATTACGTTAGTTTTTAGAAATCATGCATTTGTACTCGCATAAGGGCTTTTAGATTAATAGTGGGTTCGAATTGCTTAGTATAAACTTGAATGTCGAAGCGCTCATCTGGTGGAGAGTCAGTGCATTTCTAGATTGTCGAAATTGCCGGTAAAACGCACCCAAACTAGAGTGGAAAAGAAAAGAGTGATTTAAGACTACCCTCTAGAATTGCATCCTGGGAGAGGAAAGAAAAATATTTATTGGGGGATGAATGTCACGAGTGGGAAAGAAAAAGAATTGACCACTAACGGTGGGTAGTTTTGACTTGAAACCTCTTTACCCATCAATAGTCTCGAAACTTAATTGAAAATTGAAAGTGACTATGCACACACACACCGATCGAACATCGGATTAGCTAAACTTCTTTTTGGTAGCATTATTTGGAATCATACTTTTGAATTGATTATACAATTTTGCACTCATGAGTAATTTGCAAGTTATCTGACATTGTTGATCTATATTTCACGTTACTTGATTGCACTAGTAGATAATTTTGCTCGAGACGAGCAAAAGCTCAAGTTTGGGGGTGTGATAAGTGTGCATTTTACACACTTATTGTGCTTTTAAATAGACAATTTAATTGACAAATTGAGCAAATATCTACTTATATATTGTGTTTATCTTGTACAATTAGGCACAACCTCAATTAGAAAGCAAATGGACAAGATTGGAGTGCAATCAAGCTAAAAGAGGAGCAAATTTGATGTCCAAGGACCTAATTGAAAGAAATCAAAAGTTCGGGAACTCAATTGCAATATCTTAGAAAGTTGGAGGACTAAAGATGCAAATATTTCAGGGACATATTTGTAATAAAAATCAAAATTCGAGGACTAAATTGAAGAAGACCAGAAGATGGAGGATCAAATTGAAAATCATGGAAAGACGGAGCTGCAGGTGAACCACGCGATCGCGTGGTTCGACCATTTCACGTTCGCGAAGTCAGTGTCAAAAAATTGAGCAATAATCTGGGCCGACCCGATTCGGTCCAAACGCGGAAGGACGCGGATCTAAGCCAAAAAATGGTATTTTTGGGCATTTTGAGTAGGGTTTCAAGCATTCTTTCAATCCCCAATTTCTTGACAAAACCCCTAGCTCCCTTCCCTCTTTTCTCTCTTTTCTCTCTTTTCTTTTCCTTTCTTTGTTTTTGATTTTGTTTGTAAATTAGTTGTAGTTTATTTTTGTTTCTAAGTTACTAGCAACCATTGGAGCAAAGAAGCAAGAAGTAAGTGAAAATACAAAACAGTGTTGAAAGATTCTTGGAGCAAAAATCAAGGGAAGTGTTGTATTTCATTTTTCTTGTATTTTTATCCTTAATTTCTATATTTTGTGATGTATTTTCATAAACCTTATCTTTTGTGGAATATTTATATAATTGACTAGTTGTTTTATGTTGGGATGATTGATATAGCTTAACTTAGTTTAAGTAATTTTAATGTTTGTTTATTAATGTTGAGCTTATTTCATGTGTGTTTGTTATTGAGATTATTTCATGTGTTTGATTGATCACCAAATATATGTTTTGTGAAGTGTATGCTAATCGAGAGATATTATGCATTTTAGACCAAATAACAAATGCTCTAGGTTCTTGTTAAGGATAGAGATATACCTTAAACCTTAGATGATCCATTGAGCTATTTTCACAAAGAGTTAATGCAATTGATTGGGCCTTAATCGACATAGAGATATAGTAGGTTAGACCAATTGATTTGGGTTAATTTCACTCGAGAGAGGTAATTAGCTAAGCTTGTAAAATCGGGTCTAACATTGTAAATGAGTAATTTATTAATTTGCATGTGTTAAGAAATTACTTAAGCGAGAGTTAAGTGAAATCATGAATCCCAACTATTTTATCTTTCATTTTTCTTATTTTAATTTGGTTTAAAATTAGTTTCTTTAATTTAGAATTTCCAAAAATCCATCTTTTTAATTGTGTGTTTCTCTTTGTTGTTAGAATTAAATTAATTAAAGTTATATAATTTAGAGTATACATTCCTCGTGGGTTTGACAATCCGGACTCAAAAAGTCCACTTTATTACTTGTACGCGACCCGTGCGCTTGCGGTACACTATTTTGAGCGAACAGTTGTCTCTCCTTCTATAGATTGGATATCCATCTTCGTCATCTGTAGTGAAATCTATGTATCTCTTTGGAAAATGCTTACTACACTTACCATCCAACATACACAGTGAATTTTGTCTTACATTTTCGCATGGGCCATGCATCATCAAATTCTTCCCTACTTTGTAGTAGTTCAGTTCAATTGCCTCATTAGGAATCTCCGCTGAAATGATCTTGTCAATATCTTTTCCTGTTGGATACTTATCTTCTTGACACAAAAAAGCAGTATATGTGCATGTGGCAGCCTTCGTTTTTGGAACTCTATTGTATATATAACTGCAACAATAATGTTCCATATCAGTAACATGATAATATTTTTTAATAAACCACTGGAGTGTAGACAACTATTGGTTCCACATAGAATTTAAAATAGTTAGCATATATTTCTAATCATGCATAAAATCAATTGTGAAAGTGTATTTTCATAAACAATTGAAAACATCTTAATTACACTTTTTATCCACCTATTTTTTAAGTCAAATAACAAAATTAGATTATTGTTATTTACATTTTTTTAGTAATTGTTGTGTATGATGTAATGGAATAATGGTAGTTTGATAAATAAAGGTAATTTGTGATTATTTACTATATGTGACAAATTAAATCAAAGACGAATATTGCAAATGGGTTATGAGATATAACTTCTATATAGGATGTATCACCTGCTTTTACCCTTCCAAAAAGCTTATTTTGTCTAAGATCCTTTATCAAGTGATCAAGCTATACCTTGAAGATTCTTGAAACAATATCTGGTCGATCCTCTGGTTTGAGTCCTCTTTTCCCCACGAATCGGGTAATCTCAGGCCATTTGGGATTACATGTGAAGGTTATGAATAGGTCAGGATAGCCAGCCCACTTACAGATGGCCATTGCATCTTGATAATTTTGAATCATATATCACGCAGCTCCTATAAAAGGAGAAGTGTTAGGTGATCCATCAAGTTTGTAATTGAACATATTTTTATTACTCTTATAGACTATATGCCAAGAAAGTAAGGACTTCGAATAAAATCAACTGATAAAGTGTTTAATAATATGAAACATGAAATAATAAGTAACATCATGTACTTGTGAACGAAGAAGGTAAGATGATACGGAGGCCTTGCGAAGCAGGATTAGTTTCTCCTCTTAAGATTGCCTCCGTCAATCCTCTATACATCTCTGATCTCAATTCTTTTTGATGAGTGTGTATATAACATATACGTGCCGATTCAATCATGGTATAAGCGTCAACCAAAAATTGTTGAAACAACCTTCTTGTATTTAAAATATTAGGGTACTCATTATCTCTTTCTTGCAGTCTATATGCAAAGAATTCTCTCATGCTAATATTTCTCCTCCTACTTGATGATGTTGAATTGATCTCCTTCAATGGAACATCTTCTCGATAACCATCTTCACCATATGGGAAAAGCAATGGATATTGGAGTCCTAGATATGAAGCATTCAACTAGTTGATTCGCTTCAATACCCCTATCTGAGTTTCAACAATGATGTCTCTATCAGATGCAGATGTTTCAAAGTCACCTACGATTAAGGCAGCTACTTCTGATACAGAGGGTAAGTTATATCTTCTGCCATCCTGTTCTCTCCTCCCAATTAGTCTTAGCTTTAAATTTTCGGACATGGGTTCACGAATTGTATCCCTCACCATTCTAAAAGACTTAACTAAGACATTGTGTTCATCAATCATTACTTTTAAATCTGTGACAATCTCAGCATGTAGTTTGTTGATGTCAGTTTTTCGACTGCGAGGAAAATAAGATAATGTAAATAATTCATGGCCATGGTTATTAGAAACAATTTTATATTTTGTATTTTAGGTAATTGATCACCAAAGTACAGTAACGAAACTTACCTTACATCATTTATCCTGTTTGAGACCTCGTTATTTGTGTCGTAAATATATAGCTGGGCGAACTTTGGTTGAGATCCTCCAGGGGGCAATAGACTCCCAATCATATGGTAGTTCTGACCATGCAATCTAAACACAGGAGGTCCTCTACCCACGTTCACACTTGAATCAATCTTTCCACCCATTGATGTGAATGAAAACATCATGTTTTATGATCTTATGTTTTCTAAAAAATGTTTGCTTTTATCGTTTGAACCATAAAATAAATCGTTGAGAAGTTGTGGAGGGTCTCTCATCATAGGGAGCTCCACTTTCCTCTGGGTGCAACATAGAGAGAATTTTGGATTCAATATTTTGTACCGCTTGGCAACTCTCTCCTCGTACCAAAATGCTGCTCCGCAAAATTGACAATTGAAGGAAGGATCTCCAATATCCCAATACTCTATACATATCAAATAAGGTCAAACCAATGAAAATATAACAATATCCAATAAATAAACGACAACATTATAATAGTACATTGAGTAAGAAAACTTAATAGAAACAATATCTACAATCCAACATAATTATTAGCTTTGTAAAGAGGATTGAAAATATACATAATAAGGCATGAAAATTAAAGTTTTCAAATTTAAGGAATGGAATTAATAATACTCAATATACAAACAAAAATAATTTACTGATCACCTCATGGTAATAAGTTAAGCATACAAATTATGATTAATAAAACAGTATAAATCTTTGTATTTAAATTTCCAATGTACGTTTTTAATTAAGTCTTTAGTTGTAAACATTACTTGTTTACGAAAATTGGTTTATTTTTTATGTAGAGATTAAAAGGTAGCGGTTCAATATTGAAGAAATAAAATGCGTGCTAACTAACTAAAAAATAGCTTGAGAAATTATGACTTCTATAAACTACTTTATAAATAAGATTATTTAGTTTACCAAAACAATTTTTTATCTTTCCCTACCTTTCAACCACACATATCCGTTTGGTAATACTATTTGATTTATAAACTTTTTATGATTTTGACATAAAAAATAGTGGCTAAAAATTGGAGAGAGAAAATGTGTGTGGTTAAAAAGTGGTTTGAAAAATTGTGTGGTTTATAAACCAAAAATAGTACATTTACCAAACGGAAGCAATAAAGAAACATGTAAGCAAAAATTAAGACTTTGTTTGGAAAAAGTGTTTACAAACTTTGTTTCTAATCACAATTCCTTAAACCATTTTATAAATATCCATACTTTTTCTCAACATTTTTTACCACATTTTTAATTAGAAAACATAAATAAGCCAAGTTATAAACACATTTATTTAACAAATAGAGTCTCAAAATTTTTAGCTGTAACACAAATAAGTTGGTTTATATCATCTGTTTATAAATTACACAATTTTCCAAAATAATTTCTAACCACATACATTTTATTTCTACAATTTGAAATCACCACTTTTTTAGTTCAAAATCATAAATATATCAGTTTATAAATCACATAATGATACTAAACAACGGCTGAATTTGCATGGTTTATAAATTGATTTATTTAAAGTTATACGAATAAAAAGTAGTGTCTGAAAATTCATGAGTAACGAAGCCTCTATTCGTAAAATCAAAGAAACATGTTTTTTTTAAACCCACTTTTTAATCACACATATTTTTCTTTTCACTTTCCAACCTCATATTTTACCTAGAAAACATTAAAAAACGTGTATTTAAACCCCCTTTTTTTTTTTTTTTTGCCAAATAGAGGCAAAGCATATGGTTTATAAATGGTTACAAAAAACTGTATAATTTATAAATTGGTTCGAAAAGTAAAACAATCAGTTGATTAACTCACTACCAAAATATTGGTATCTAAAAATATACTCACGACCAGAGTGCGTTCGACAGCCGGAATTGTCATTTTCTTTTTTATTTTGGTGTTTTCTAGGTAGACGTGTGCTTTAAAATTGGAGAGAGAAAATGTGTATGCTTAAAAAGTAGTTTGAAAAATTGCGTTGTTTATAAATTGTAATTATTGCGTAAAAATTGGTTCTAAAATTAACACGATTTTTTTTTACGGAATAAAATTAACACGGTACATTAAGAGCCTGTTTGCTAACGAAATTTTTTTTCTCCAACTTTTCAAATTCAAACTCAATCACTCATTTTTACTCAAGACTAGAAATCCACAATTTTTGAATTTTCAAACTTTTTTAAATCACGCATCCATAAAAAAAAAAATCACAAAAAATAGAAATTTTCACATTACCAAATAAGCTCCAATTCACGACCCAAATAAAGTTGTTTCTAGAACCTATGACTATTCGGCTATTCCATAATATATTTTGCCCTAAAAGGTGAAACAAAAGTCGACATCCACCTCTGAACTCCCAAGAAAAACCTAATATTCACCCTTACCCGCAACTTCTAAATCAGTATAGATTTTGATCTCCATCGTCGATCCTCCATTAAGGTTCTACCAATCTTTCACCTACCACTTGTTGTTTACCATTAAATCATTTCTTAGCAATTATTATACAATATACTTCATACGAATTGGGTTCATATCCTGCCTTCCAGATCTAGACTTCCAGAGTCTAGATTTCCAAGTTTTTTCACCAGAAAAATAATTTTTTTGCTCATATTCGGCTGCTGATTTGGTTATACATTATGATTATGGTAAGAAGAACGTTTTTTTAACATAGTTTTTTTTTTTTTAATTTTGCACAAAACCCTCAAGATTTGTCATCTAACCGAGTTTCCTTGTTTGTTTTGGAGTCGAAATGCCAATAAGTTTTCATATTTTTTCTTATATGGGTGGACGACTTGTTCAACAGTTGCAAAGTTGAGGTATTCCAATTTTTTTAAGCAACAATGGTTAAGATACACATTTGAATGGTGTGTATATTTTGTATAGATCTGAAAAAGGTGTCTTGCGTGATTTTTGCAGTCTGATGCAGTTATTTTAGATGTGATTGCAGTCCGTCATTGTTAAAACTAAAGATGAGTACTCAACTAAAATTGATTTTTGACCTGCATGCTATTTTTATGTATATTTATTCCAATTTCCAGGAAACTTGCTTGAAACGTGTGCATCATTAGTTGATATCTGAAGAACGTCTTCCTGTAATTTTTTAAAAATTGATGTAGTTATTTTTTGATCACATGTAAAGATAAAGTTCTATATGCCAATTTTTAGTAGATCTGTATAGTAATTGGATTATTATTTTTATGTTTCACATTTCTTGGGTAAGGTGCCACTGGCAATTATGATCGGTTGCAAGTGTCACAATTGGTTTCGTCATTATTGCAACTACAGATGAGTATTCCTACAAGTATATAGTATGTTAGTTAAATTATTGGCTTTATGTGTTTTCAATTATTACAACATGTATATTCAGTTCACTTTATTTATGTATTGGGAGTTTAATTAGCTTCAATTTGAATGCATGTTATGCTTGTAACATTTCTATGTAAAAATAATAATTAGTTTAGCATTGTGTATAATTTATGCTGAAAATATGTGAACTTTTATTGTTATGGATTGGGTTATATTTCATTTAGTTAAATTACACGATTAAAGCTTATACTTTGTCTAGAACCCTTTCGAGGTGCTAGAATCTGAGATTGGCTTTGCACCGTTTCAGTTTAATAAAATTGAGATTCTATTTCATGATTTATTGTTATTTTATTTATTTCAAATTTAATTTTATTTCATTTATTTAAATTACACGATCAAAGTTTATAATTTGTCTAGAACCCTTTCGAGGTGCTAGAATCTGAGGTTGGCAAAGTTGGTCGTTTCAATTTACAAAACCCTCAAGATTTGTTATCTAACCGATTTTCCTTGTTTGTTTTTGAGTCGAAATGCCAAGAAGTTTTTTAAGCAACTGGTTAAGACAAGCATTTGAATGGTGTGTATATTTTGTATAGATCTGAAAAAAGTGTCTTACGTGATTTTTACAATCTGATGCAGTTATTTTAGACGCGATTGCAGTCCGTCATTATTGCAACTACATATGAGTATTCAACTAAAATTGATTTTTGACATGCATGCTATTTTTATGTATATTTATTCCAATTTCCAGGCAACTTGTTTGAAACGTGTGTATCATTAGTTGATATCTGAAGAACGTCTTCTTGTATTTTTTTAAAAATTGATGTATTTATTGTTTGATTACATGTAAAGATAAATTTCTATATGCCTATTTGTAGCAGATCTGTATACTTATTGGATGCCAATTTTTATGTTTCACATTTAGTTCACGTAACTGCAAATTAAATTTAATACTATCAATATTTTTGTTATATTTTCTTGGGTAAGGTACCACTGGCAATTATGATCGGTTGCAAGTGTCGCAATTGGTTTCGTCATTATTGCAACTACAGATAAGTATTCCTACTGGTATAAAGTATGTTAGTTAAATTATTGGCTTTATGTTTTTTTCAATTATTACAACATATATATTCATTTCACTTTATTTATGTATTGGGAGTTTAATTAGCTTCAATTTGAATGCATGTTATGCTTGTAACATTTCTATGTCAAAATAATAATTAGTTTAGCATTGTGTATAATTTATGCTGAAAATATGTGAACTTTTATTGTTATGGATTGAATTGTATTTCATTTAGTTAAATTACACGAATAAAGCTTATACTTTGTCTAGAACCCTTTCGAGGTGCTAGAATCTGAGATTGGATTTGCATCGTTTCAGTTTAATAAAATTGAGATTCTATTTCATGATTTGTTCTTATTTTATTTATTTCAAATTTAATTTGTATTTCATTTATTTAAATTACACGATCAAAGTTTATAATTTGTCTAGAACCCTTTCGAGGTGCTAGAATCTGAGATTGGCAAAGTTGGTCGTTTCAATTTACAAAATAGAGATTATATTTTGTGGTTTGTTCATGTTTTACTTATTTTAATTTTTTTTAGTGATATATCATTGTTGATTGTAAAGTGATTTATTCTTGTTCCGTATAGTTAGACAATTCTCAGCCTTCCTATTCTATATAGCTTATAAAATAAATATTTTTTAACATACATAGGCATGATAAGCCATTTCAATTAATTAACATGGAAAAATTTTAACTTACGATTTCCTAAAAAGTCCACTGACCGAGGATCCACTTCTTGTATATCAACCTCTTCTAAAATAGATATAAAAAGATAGTTTTAAAACATATCTAAGTGCGAATCGATGTTATTTAATATCTAAGTTGTCGATACATACCATCAATTTCATAGCCTTCAATCGTTGTACTTTGTGATCCCTGGGAATTCATATCATCTGCATTTAGGACAATGTAGTTAATTTTCTAAGTTTATTAAACTATCTTTAAATGTAACGAAATAAAAAATAACTTAAGTAACATTGACATAGGTCAATATCTACTTTTCAGAATTAACTCACTTACAGTTGCTTTCTTTTGTTCATCAATTGTCACAATATTTGCTTCTGTTGATCTGAGTTTGTTGCCTAATAAATGCCTCCCAGGGGGCAGGTTGGTAAATGGCCTATATGGTGTGTCTTCTTTATGTTGTACTCCACGTGATACTGTGATATTATTGCTAGTGGGGCGATCAGGTGTTGCATGATTTCCTAATAAAACATAAAATAGTATTAAATAAACAATAATTGGAAATAATATTTAAATCCAAACTCAACCAAAGTTAAATGAAAGCTATAATGATTCCGCACCATTTGTTATATCACTTAGTGGCTCTGCCAATGTGTTTCTTGGGTTACGTGATACCCTCTTTGTACTTGAACTATTTGGAATGTTTATGAAATCAGTTGATATTGTTGAATTAAATGGCGTGTTCTCTGCAATAATATTTTGAAGTATTAAATAACTTGAGCACTTTTTCAAGTTTCTTGCAACATGATATGTGCATGTGTAGACTTACCTTCATTTCCAGATACTACATATCTCCGCTGTTCATGATTTGCTTGCTTGACATTACCTAGATTGTTATCAGGGAAGGGTTTATGATACAAATTAGCACGTGAAAATCTGACCTCAATAATCTATTTAATCATACTTGCAAACTTAAAATACTTACTTGTACTACAATTAAGTTTACCCAAGCCTAAACTTGAAAATTGTGTATGTATTGAGGTTCGCATTCCATTATTAAGTTTGTATTTGCCTGGTCCTAAAACTTTGTCTCTCATGATGCCATTATCTGTATTTCCTTTAATATGCAAACTTGTACATATATCACACATTTTATCTATTGAGTAATTAATAGTAATGCAATCCAGGAAGCAAAATAAATATAGTAATTGTATCATGAGGTCAGCAAAAATGAATTTAATACCATTTTTAAACAGTGTGGCAGCATTTGTGCTATGTTGAGTTGAGGTAAATAACATATCCTTGTCTAGACATGATTGTTTGCTGCATATATAGGAATTAATAGATGATATTGTCCATGGATCATCAATGTCATCTGCTGCATTATCATGTACATCATGTAATTAGTGTAGAACTGTGTTGTTTATGGGATTCATTACACTTGTAAAGCTCAACAGACATATAATATACATATAGATATTTATAAACAGAGATTGTTCCACCAACCCCGATGTCCATCAACACTAAGCCTGCGCTTTTCTCTGCGCATACTCATATTGCTATTGTATTTGCTGCACTTTTGTATCTCTTTCCATGAATGTTAGATTGAATCTGGTTTGCAAATATGTGTAGCTGAATCTGGACTGCAAAATTATTTAATGAGATGAATAAATTCTCACACAATATGTTAGATATTTGCAAGTTGCTTCTTATGTTTCAGAAACCCCAAAATTTGTGTATTTGCTATTGCAGTTGCTGCATTTTGTTTTTGTTCCCAACCATGTTAATTTAAATCTGAACTACACATCTACATTGCTGGAATCTGGAATGCATTGTAGTTATGAAATGAAAAATTTTACCCGAATCACCTCAGTCATATGTCTGCAACTTCTAACTGTGGTTTTGCTAAGCCCAGAAACTGTGTATGCTATTGTATTTGCTGCACTCTTGGTTGTGTTTTTTATTCTGATCTGCAATATCTCCTTTGTTGGAATCTGGTATGCAAATTTATTTATGAAATAAAGAATTTTATAACAAATTTCTTTGAAAAGTTCTAATAGGTTGTCTTCTGTATCTTGGCATTCCCAGAAATGGTGCATCTCAAGAAACCCTAATAATTTTCGTTTGCAAGGAAATAGAAGCTTGAAATTCATTTTTTTTTTAATTTAGATTTGCATATTTGGACAATTGTACGGGACTGCAACTATTTGTGCCTAAACACCAATTTATGCAAACCTCGGTATCTGTGATACAGGCTGCCCATTTCATTTGTCTGCCAATTAATTTTATTTCCTGTTTTAGTGAAGTTTTTTTCAACTTTTAAGTTCTAGCCTGGCTTCCTGGTCACATTTAAATTAAGTTTAGTTTATTTTCCAACTTCTGATTGATTGACAGAATTAATCTTTGTCATATGAATATAAAAAAATTAATTTCTGAATTGTTCCAATTATTTATTATTTTAATTATTTTAAATTTATTATATTTTCAACATGTTTAACTGTTTAAAGTAATATTATGTAAAATATCTTTATGTGTATTTATTTTATAATTATATCACTTTTATTTTATACAATTAAACATGAATATATATATATATATATATATATAATTTAAATTTTTTCCAGATTTATATTAAATTCATTTAATAGCAATTAGATCGCAATTATAATATACATTCCGTAATTTTTAGTTTTTTAACAGAACATTAATCTATAAATATTATATTTATTACCTTTTGATTTAAAAATTATATTTTATTATTTATTTCAAAATTTATATTATTTAGATGTTAACAGAACATCAATATGTAAATCTATAAATATTATATTTATTGCCTTTTGATTTAAAAATTATATTTTATTATTTATTTTGAAATTTATATTATTTAGATTAGATGTTAACAGAACATCAATCTGTAAATCTATAAAAATTATATTTATTGCCTTTTGATTTAAAAATTATATTTTATTATTTATTTCAAAATTTATATTATTTAGATGTTGCAAATGGCAGTCTGATTCGGATTTGAATTAGATTGCTATTATCATTTACATTTTGATATTTTTAATTTTTGAAGAGGAAGAGAATAAGAATCTATAAATCTTATATTTTTTGTTACTTAATTTAAAATTATTATATTATTTCAGATTGTTGATTAATCTATTACATTTGTATTTCAAATATATTTAAAAGTTTTTTATAATCATAATATCTTTTTTGATAATTATTGTTTACATTCTGAAATTTTTAGTTTTTAAACAGAACGTTAATCTATAAATCTATAAATATGACATTTTTCCCTTTTGATTTAAAAATTATTTATTTACAAATTTATATTTATTTAAAAACTTTAGAATTTTTATTTTAAAAAAAAAAAGTGCATGTTTTTATACTGCATCAGATTAACTTAATCTAGCCAAATGTGTAGTTTTTATTTTCTAACAAAATTCACTAAAAAGTGTATGTTTTTATTCAAAATTATATATATATTTTTGAGTATTATTTTAAGTAAATCCGATTGATTAATGTTCATTTGAAATGCATAAATTATTTGAACATTAATTGTTCACTATTATGTTTTAAATGTATCTTTCACAAATAAGATGATTTGTTTTATTTTATTTTGGAGGTAAATTTATTGTGATATTTAATAATTGTCGTACTCAACAAAATTACGACTTTGTTGCATATCAAAAAAAAAAAAAAAAAAACACAATGTAGTAAATGTTTTGAAACATATGGTTTGATGTTTAACAAAACACATCAAGGGATTTCGACCATATCGTAGGCATAGTGTCACATTAGCAAAAGAACACTTGCAAATCCAAAAAAATGTGACACAACATAGTTCATCAAAATAAGATAGCATAATTCTTAATTCTTCTCTTTCTTCACAACCTTTCTGAACTTGGTAGTTGACATTTGGGTAGGTGGTCCACCATCTTCAACCACCTGCGTGCTTGATCTTTTACTTGGTGTTTTGGTGTTTAGGGTATCCACATCATTGTCCGACACCGAGTCCTACACACATAACAAACCATAATTTGTAACATAATGTACAATCTTCTTAACCATAAGTAACTATTTCTATTTTGAAAAGCTTACCTTTAGGTCAATACAATCTGTACTTTCAATCTTCGATTCCATACAATTTGTACTTTCAAGCTTCGAATGCAATTCAAGCCCCTAAAATATTGTATCTCAGATAATAAGATCCTAGAAGGTTTTTAATTCAATCAACAATCTATGTAAGATCAAAACATAATTATGAGTACCTAACTATTGTTACTCCTACTATAAACATGCTTTGAAATGAGGTCGCTATCATCAGTCATCCTCATAACAATGTAAACTTCAGAATTTTCGTATATTTTTTAAGTTTGATTTGGACCTTAAATAACACCTTTTTATCAATTAAATTATCTATTTCCTCGGGATAGAAAGTTTCTTCACATTTTTGCAAGCAATAAATCCAACACTATAATTAATGTACGAAATAGATAATTTTTAGTTCCAATTTTCAATGCTTATACTAACCTTTGCAAGATTATCTCTCAATTCTTGTGCAGTCCTCCCAATGAGCTTCAAACAATCTCGATCCCACATCATAAAAGATGCACTTCCAGTGCCGTCAATGACGCGTACTTGAAGCTTATATCTATAATGAAGAAAGTGAAAAAAAAAATCATCTACCACACTATTGACAAAACATTATCAAAAAAGAATTCAAAATCTAAATATTACCTCGGCATTCCCTCAACAACATAAATGTCGCATTTCTCACAATAGAATCGGCTCCCAGCTGGATTAACCTTTTTGGTGCACTTAGAGCAAGATAAATACCACCAATTCCTTTCACTCTTAACTGCAATAATTGTCTCAACAATCCAACAACTACCCACCTAGAAGTTCCATAAAAATATTTAAATCATAGTTGAAGAAATCTTTATGAAGTAATACTTAAAGTACCTCTGTCGATTCCAAAAGTTGATCAATTGTCCTCAACTCTGTATCTCCGCTAGCCAAATCATTAGAAATAGAGTACATAGTAGAGCTTGATATTTGGCTAATCCTTTGCAAGGTACAATCCAACTTCCCAATCCTGATAGACAGTTGCAACATTAAATGTAATAATAAAATTAGTACGAATATATAAGATTAAGTTAAAGAACATTATTGAAGAGACTTCAAAGCATACTTGTTTTGAAACTCAATAGACTCCTTTACTTTAACATCACACATTACGTTTGTAGCATAGTAACTGCTGGAAATTCGTACTTCACCTATGTAAATTACTTAAAAATAATAATCCATTCAATGAAAAAAAATGTTATCATTATGTTCAATATTCGAAGGGTGTACACCTCTAAAAGGTTTGGCTCAGCACAACTGAATGATTATCATAACTGGTTCTGTCTTTTCTCCTTCGAGGTACTGATTCAACTCGGCATACTCATCCCATAGAGTACAACTTAGCTTATTGTTCCTACAATAAAATATACATCAGATAATTGTTGGTAAATAAAAATATTTATCCACCAATGGTCATCAAGTACATATGAATTGCAAATATAAAGAGGACTTACTCCAAGTCTTGAACCATAATTTCAAGGAACTTCATCATGCCTTTATCAGTTTTCCTAGTCTGTAGGGCCACTTTACCAACTACTTCACCCAAGATGTCTATTGAAGAATAGCGATATGTGTAAAAACGTCAAATATTCGAATATTTATGATATAACAAACAATATAATCTATTCAATAAAATAAATACATTGCATTTCAAATAAGATTACCGAATAACTCAAACTCAGTCAACGTCGGGGACGTGGTGATTTCAACAAACGATTTGAATAGTACGGGAATTTTCCGTCCACAACCTTTGTGACACGAGTCTTGTTCAAGAAATTTAGTTTGAATTTGTGCGACGTTGTCTTGTATTTTAGGTTGTTGTGACCCACGTAAAAATACTCCAACCTGTATATATTCCCTTCGTCCAACATAGGCTCGAACAATCGTATCAACGATTGCTTTACAATAGCATGAATTCTATGTCCCTATAAATACAAATGATGAAATAATCAGTCCATACATGCTTCCCTTTGAGCCCAGTTATCCTATATAATCAGTCCATTTTTGCTAGAAATAAAACATAATCAGGTATCTGTCCACATAATGTACTATTTAAGCATGTTCAGTTATTTAGTTATTTGTTCAGTCCATACATACTCCCTTTGAGCCCAGTTACTTAGTTATCTGTTCATAATGTTTAGGCATCTTTATGTATCTTCTCTCCATTTACATTTTTAAAACTTATGAGTACAAACCTGTATACACCCTTGTTGAGTTTTTTTAATTAGCAACAGCCTAAGGAAAATAATCTGTTCATGTATACTTTTAAACTTCAGAATAGCAAAAGCATTTTAAACACCCTACTGTCCATTTATATTTGTCAAAATTCCCGCACATAGTGACAGTAATAATTGTGCATTTTAAATCAGTTTAAGCATCTTAGGTTATCTGAATGCTTCCTATGAACAAAATGAATAATCAGTCCATACATGCTTCCCTTTGAGCCCAGTTATTCTATATAATCAGTCCATTTTTGCTGGAAATAAAACATAATCAGGTATCTATCCACATAATGTACTATTTAAGCATGTTTAGTTACTTAGTTATTTCTTCAGTCCATATATGCTTCCCTTTGAACCCAGTTACTTAGTTTTTTGTTCATAATGTTTAGGCATCTTTAGGTGTCTTCTCTCCATTTACATTTTTAAAACTTATGAGTACAAATCTGTATACACCTTTGTTGGGTTTTTTTTAATTAGCAACCCTTATTGGGTTTTTTTAATTAGCTACAGCCTAAGGAAAATAACCTGTTCAGGTATACTTTTAAACTTCAGAATAGAAAAAGCATTTTAAACACCCTATTGTCCATTTATATTTGTCAAATTCCTGCACATAGTGACAGTAATAACTGTCCATTTTAAATCTGTTTAAGCATCTTAGGTTATCTGAATGCTTCCTATGAAAAAAATGAATAATCAGTCCATACATGCTTCCCTTTGAGCCCAGTTATCTGAATGCTTCCTATGTACTATTTAAACATGTTCAGGTACAGGAAAAAGCTTTTTAAATTTCAGAACAACTATATTCTATTTGAGCAGCTTGAAGATACGTAGTTATTTGTTCATATTTTATTCTGTTCATATTTCATGTTTAGGTATTTTAAGCATCTTCAAGTCCCGTCCATATTTTACTCTGTTTAAAAATGTCCATTTTTTACAATCTCATGTATAACATCTATACTTACAAAAGAAGTGTTTCATACTTACATGTCTATCCGTCAAAACCATCTCAATGCTAACACACACGTCTCTCCGGTTGAAGTCAGATACTTTCCCAAGGCATGCTACCCGGATGTCGATCTTCCACTCTGTCTTTGCTGCGTTAATGTCTTCAATGCAGCTGATTTTGTTGGCCATGGTAACTGACGGTTTCTTGGATGCAGCTGTTGGACTGGGGGTGAAGAAGATGCTGTGAGTATGGGATTGCAATATAAATGTATCAGACTTTGCTGTTAATAATTGTTAATGACTGGCTGATTTATAGCATTTAACATGCTTCAGGTCTAAGGCAGGTTTTTTTATCAGACTATGTGTGTACTGGTTTCCATGGTAGCTGAAGGTTTCTTGGATGCAGCTGTTGTTGCTGAACTAGGGATGAAGAAGATGCTGTGTGTATGGAGCTGTGCAGTGAATGTATCAGATTTTGCTGTAAATTAATAGTGGGGGAGATTGGTCAACACTCAGCATTAAATGCTATAGAAATAGGGCGTCTGGAAATAAGTGTATGGATTTGAATTTTTGATTTTCTATTGTTTGTGAGGCTGTGTTTTGATATAATTGTCTGTGCCTATCACTGTCTGATTTACAGCATTTAATTTTGTTAACACACTTTAGGTATAATGCAGAATTGTATCAGATTGATTATGTACTTCTTTCCATTTTAGGTGAAAAACAATTCAAAATGCAGAATTGTATCAGATTTGTATCAGATTTAGGTATAATGCAGAATTGTTTCAGATTTGTAATTACAGAAACAATCCAGAATGAATTCCTGTTATATATGCGTATTTGGACATTTCAATTTTTTTCCCCCTGGAATGGGGGGGAGATTGAAGGCGGGATTCTTGGCCAGCAACTCTCATTTTTATATATTAGATAGATTGACAATTATGCGGAAACGATATGTTTACCTTAAAAGTGTCTTCTATATAAAACAAAAATCTCCAGAAACTTTTAATCGTGTGCCATATTCTAGTCTCCAATTCCACATGTCCATCTCAATTTATTGGAATTAAACAAGTATAAAAAAAATAGTTTCTCTTTAAATTTCTATGTAAATAAATATACAGTAAAACCTCGATAAATGCATATATACCATTTGGATTAGAATTATTTACTTATTGATAAATTAATATTTATTATTTTAGAGGAAATTTTTCAATTTATGTATGTAGTCAAAAAAATCAAGAGACAATGATTAATGTATTAATTTGAGTCTACGTACAAAGCTAAAAAGAATTGGTAAAACTTATAATTTCTTGAATAACAAAAGGTTTTAAGTTAATGTACATATATAGCAAATGAAAAGATTTAAGTCTTTAGCTATATATTCGAACAAGTTACAAATCTTTTTTCTCCAATGACTTCTCATCATTTGAAAGGAGTAAAAAAAATCAACATTAACATATGAAATAAGGAGAGCAATATTTAAGTTTAAGAAGGAGCATCCCTGTATTAGCCAAAAAGATATGTAAGCATAGGTTCAACAAAAGTTTGATTTATCTATCAGCCAATCAATAATATCAAACACTCTTAAAGGGCCAGCAGATTTTTTTTTTCAGATGAGATGAAAAATAGTAATATTAAAAGGCACAAAAAAGCTGTTGGATATTGGTTAATAAAATCGATTAAAGTTTCGAGAATTTAAAATCGATTAAAGTGACTTCGTGTCGACTTCGGCTAAATACTCAAAACCCGACCCAATCCGTTTAGGCAAAATTATGTTGATTTCTCTACATGTATTGAAGGGTATATTTGGCATCTCGAAAATCAATATCGGATGAATGAGAAATTGCGGAAACGGACAAAATATAATTCGGATTTTTGCCCGTGCGGTCGCACGGTGTTAAGAACCGTGCGACCACGCGTCGTTTTTATTTTCCGATTTTCGCTAAAGCCGTGCGGCCGCACGGATTATAACCGTGCGGTCGCACGGTTGTCCGAGAAAAGGTACCTTTTGGAATTGGTGCATCTTTTGGAAGGGTTGCATGGTTTGACTTGAACCATTCCGTCCACAACCCTTCATACTCTATTAATAGGACCCTTTGGGTGTCCTATTTAAAAACAATTGATATGCAATACATATACTATACTCATTTCTCTCCCAATCAAATTCATAAACATTGTTTTTGATTATTTTTCATTCATTTCATATTTGGAGTACAATAACCAATATTCGGTTCGTCGAACTTGTGTTTTGGAGTGCTACTAACACAAGGGAAGCCGTTGTATCTTGGGAGTCGATTGTCGGATTCCGTCGGCACCGTTGCGGGGCAATTTCGACTTAAGGACAAAGAGTCCAACTCTTACCTCGGCTTATCACTTTTCTCCTTTTCTTTTCTCTTGTTTATTTGCATTTGTCTTGCCGTTATTCTGTTCAAATTTTGGCACGAATTTATAATATATTTTGGCGTCACTATTCACAAATTCCACCAACAAAAGCAAAATACCTTGAGTTAGAGAAAACGTTGTAGGAGTGGCTTCTCCAATGACAACAGAAAGTGATATGTCCGCAGAAATGATTCAGACCAAAGCAAAAGAGTTTTTACAAAAAAAAAAAAATGTATGGTGAAACTAATCTAGAATTCAGCTTCTCTGGTGGCTAAGTAGAACATTTCAAGGAAAGACATGAAATCGAGTCTTACAGTCGATTCGGTGAAAGTGGTTAAATTGTCATGGAGAACATTGAAAATGCTTTATCTGGATTATGGTCTAAACTAGACCAATTTCAGTTGAAGAATATTTACAATATGGATGAAATTGGATTATTTTATCGATTGGAAGCTGATCATTTTCTTGTTACAAAGCAATTGGAAGGATGCAAGAAAGACAATGAGAGAATTACTACTGTTGTTTGTTGCAATGGTGATTGTTATGACAAAGTACCTATTTGGGGTATTTGGTAAATATGCAAATCGAAGATGCTTTAAAAATGTGAAAATGAACATACTTTGTGGCGTGTATCGATCGAACAAGAAGGCTTGGATGAGTCGGTTTGCTTTTTCAAGAATTTGTTGGTTGGTTTGACTAGATGAATGAAAAAAATGTTCTCTTTATAGTAGATAATTGTCCAGCTCATCCAAAGGTAATTGAAGGCTTGAGAAATGTAGAACTGTTTTCCTTGCCTCGTAATACAATGTCAAAGATTCAACCATGCGATCCTCGAATTATTCGAGAACTGGAAATTCATTACCGACGTCGTTTTTGTTGAACTATGATTATTCATATATTTATTTTTTTGATTATAACAAACAATATTACTTGAATTTCTAACAAGTTTAAATTCTTGAATTTTTCTTATATATCTCAATAAGCATTCAAAGGCTCAAATCGTCATCCATTAACAAAAGAGACTCGAAGAAAGCAAGAAACATTGAAGACTAGAGTTTTGAAGTTTTTTTTTGTTGAAACTTAAAAATTACTTGTAAAGGCATCGTCTCTTCAATCTCAAGCAAGTGCATAAAGCTCAAATCATTTTCATAAATTCATGACTTGTATAAAAATATTTTTGACTCATGACATGAAATAATTTTGGAAGAATGAATATTTTGATACAAAATCTGATTTCCAAAAACTACCTATTTCGGTTGACACCGAAATATGTTTATCGATCGAAACAACAGTTTGTTCAGCCGAAAGTCCAACGGTTCAAATATTCTCTCAAATGCTATTTTTATAGTTCGGTTGATTGAAATCTAGACCTGATCGACCGAAAGTGTCTGAACTTGATTTTCTTAATTTATAAATAGACATCTTGCTTACATTCAATTTCAACAACTTACAAGAGCAATTAAGAGAGTATATTCATTTGAAATCATTGAGCCAACTTGTTTTTATATTCTATTTCATTTATTACAAAGATTCTTTTGATTGATCCAATTATTTACTTATTTTTTTATCAAAGAATCTATATTGAGGAAAACTTACTACTCTTATTCATTCTTGATTATTGATTGAGTTTTTCATCACCAAACACTTTTATTGAAGTGTATATCTCTCTTCATGCTTAACTTATATTATTTGTTAAGAGAGGTTATTGGTTGAAAAACTTTGATATAAGCTAATTAAACTATTAAATATCATTCATCAAAATTTTTCCAAATACTTGAACTTTAAATATTTGTTATTTATTAAAGTGTTATCCTAACTCTCGAAACACTTGGCTTGATTATATCATTTCTCTCTCATTTGCATTTTGGAGGTTTCGAGATCCTTATGAAAACTCGATTGTAAAGGTTATGTACTCCTTGTTGTAAAATCACCTAAGTACTCATTGTTGTAAGTCACTTAAGAATTTTGGTATTCCTTGTTGTAAGCTACCATTATAGTGGATTTGACCTTACTCGTGACAGAGAGCTTGGTAACAGAGGACGTAGATCACGTTGGTTGATTGAATCTCTTTAAATAATCGTTTGCACTCTCTTATCCCTTTTTACTTACTTTCATTGCACTTGTTTCATCTTATTATTTTATATTGTGCAATACTAGTGTTATTTGCTTAATTGTTTAAGTTTACTTATTCTTATTACTTTACCTTGATAATTAAGTAGCTTTTATCTTTAAGTGTTCATAATTGATTCATTGTTTTAAGTTTTCGATTATTTATCGAATATTTTTATAAAAAACAATTCACCCCATCTTGGTTAGTTAGTGTTGGGTTATCAGTTTTTATTCTAGCATCTTGGAGGGCTATGGGGTTGTAGCAACAAATCCTGAGAAAGTTAATGTTTTGAATGCTGTCAATTTTGCTAATGTGACTTGGAAATTTGATGTGAAGACAACGACAATTGGAAAATTTTCGGCATTGCAAGATTCGATCAGAGGAAAATAATGTTCCTGAATCAAAAGTTGGTCAAGATGAAGAGATCCAAGGATTAAAAAGTCATTTCAATTTTACGTTATAGAAATGTGATTGATGTTGAACATCATTTGAACTATCCTAGTGAGAATGAGGGAGTGATGAACTGGCCTATAGATGAAAAGATTATTCAATCAGTATTGAATACACCTAATGATAATGACCATGTTCCTGGCCAGATGATAGTTCTATTTTACCAAAGATTTCGTCAAAAGAAGTCTTTCAAGAAATAATCACCTTAAATAACTAATTGCTACAACATGAACAAAATATTTCGGAAGTTGCGTATGCACTGCAAAAAGTTAAGGATGTGGTTGAATTTGATGTAGGCGTAGAGGGAAAAAAAAGTAACTTTAGATGCATATTTTCAGGAAAAATGACTTTTTGTATGTATATTGTTCATTGAATGATAAGCAATTGGGTCTATTATATGGATGTCGTTACAAAAAATTCAAGAATATATGTGGATTATATATATAAATTTTCGTATGAAATTTAGTAATTATTAACCTTTAAGGATTTCGAAAAAATTATTACTTAATGCATTTAGCGAGATTATTACTATATCACACATGTCCAAGTTGAGACCTGAAGAAATTATTATTTAAGCAAGTTTATTACTTTTTCCAACATTCATTTAAGATTTTACTGTAGGTGGAGAGGATATTATAGTTTCTTCCCTTCGGTTAGGTGCCCATATAACAAGGCTCAAAATGCAAATAAGCTCATATAATACTTGGCTACTACTATTTTACAGCCCACTAGAACCAAACAACTTCGTTAAACCAAATGTTATTGCCATGGCCAACCAACCACCAATCAAAACCCTTATTGAGGACCTGGACGCCGGTGCCCTCCCTATCGCCGCCCCTAACCAACCAAACACCACCAAAGCAAGGCTGACGGCTGCAGCCACCACCCACATCCTCACCTTGTACTCTCTTATGAAGGAGGCAGCCAATAGTGGCACCATTGCACCCACTGAAAATGCTAGGGCTGATGCAGCAGCTGCTTGTATTGGATTAGGCAAACCCTCTTTCTCTCCTTTTAAACTTTCTGTACCAACTGCCCTTTCCTTTTGTCTCTTCATTTGAGCCATCTCAATGTCAAGTTGTGAGTAAACCGACACGAATTCGCCTATGGCCATGGAACATGTTCCGGCCACAAATCCGGCAAACCCTGTTGATGGGAAGAATTACAACCGTGCTTTAATCAATGTCAAAGAAAATAAAATCAAATAGAGGATAGAAAACAAATATCCGGCTAAATATCCTTATTTGAATCAAATAATGTCCAGTATACCTGTTAGGATCATGGCCTTGATGTCTTGTTTTACAGCTCCGACACCCATCATTATTGATGCTGTCGAAACTAGCCCATCGTTGGCGCCCAAAACCGCAGCCCGGAGCCATTGGGATCGTTTTGAGTAGTCAAATTCCTTTTCTTCTAGCTCTAGACTTATTTCTCTCTCCATATCATTGACAGGAGAGAGAGAAAATTTGGCGTCTTGGTTAGAAGCCATGATATGGGATGAAAACTTGGTAATCAAAAAATTTAGAAAGGATTAGAATGCAGATGAGTTTGATTGGAAACCCTTTTTTTACTTAGGAATTTATAGAGCAGAAAGATTGATTTTAGTGGAGAAAAAAGTAGGGTTTGGGCACCACCATTGTCATGTTTTCATGCATTAAAGAAACTTGACATGTAGTTATTCTAAAAACAGCTAAACTTAAAATAAACATTTACATCAAGTGATTTCTATAGACGTTTACATGCTTGATCTTCGGACATTGAAGAATTTTATTTAAAATCTTGTCAAATATCATATTCAACTCTTTTGCCCTTGTTTGGCCCCATTATTTGTAAATCAAATTTATTCAACATTCAATCTCAACTATTTATTTTAGTCAAGTCTACTGTTTTTAATTTTTCAAATATTTTTTAACCACACATCCTCTCAAAAATACTATTCCAAACTATAATTTTTCCCAAATAATGGATCTCAAACAAGGGCTTTATAATCCAGAATTTTAAACAAATTATATAAACAATTTTTACCGAACATAGGCTAAATTTTTATATATAGTACGCTCATCAGCCAGCTTGATTCAATTTTTTCGTCATTGTCCTGCAGTTCAATTTTTCTTTAATAAAGAGGTGCAGTGACACATCCAAGTTAGTGATCTTTAATTTTTCCAGTCAAATACTACTCTACTTTATGCAAAAGTTTAAACTTATGACCCTGTTATTTAACGTGATTATTATAATTTATAAATAATATAATTTTTCAAACTATTTTTTAATCATACATATTTTCTCTCTTCACTTTTCAACTGCACATTCTATCTCGAAAACATAAATAAAATAATTTATAATTGCTACAATGTCACCTAACATAATTGTCCTAAAAGAAGTTAGATTTTGTATCTTCAACGGTGTCAAGATTGGATCTAGTCAAATTTTATACAGTGAATTAAGCTTATATCTTATCAAGTAAATATTCGATTTAATTGAAGTATAGAATTCTTTTTATCTTAACTGAAGAATATTTCCTGATAGTGGGGGGAGTCTGGAAACTATCAGGATAAATCGAAGTTAATCAGCATAAAAAATACTATATGGATTGCTGAAGAGGAAAACACTACGGGGAAGATGAGACATAAAGAGTGGGAAAGAGAGAATAATTGTAAACTGAAGGGACTGTGGATTCCACACGAATGCCACCAACTTCCACACGAAAGCAACTTATTTAATGCAATCCAAATTACAGTTCTTGTTAAATTGTGCCTCAATACCTTGTGCAGTGGTTGAGTTCGAACCTTGGACCTTTTGGCTGGATGAGTATCTCGCATATTATAGAAATCCGACTTTGTTAGTGAGTGGTGCCTTCACTCCTGACCCTACACGTGGCTGCTTTCTGGCTGTTGGATTGCAGACTCTTGGGTGCCTTATCTAACCATCTCGTCTATTGAGTCTCGAGATCTTTACACTCTCTGATTACTTTGCCTTCTCTCTAGAACTTCTAAGGGTTTCGTCCGTGTTAACGGTTTTCTTCACCCACTTCAACTGTAAATCGTTAGTAGATGGTTGTATTAGTGGTTCTTTGTGTATTGTGAAATCGATTTCGTTGGTAAACTCCATTTCTTTCAGTCGAGATTGAAAGAATCTTTGGTTTCTAACATTGTAATTTGTAAACTTTCGGGGGTTTATTCAATTGTGATTTTCAAATACATTTAAAGACTTCTTTCAATGAACTTTTTTTAATGGATTTCATTGAATTTTATGGATTTATATAGACTTTTAAAAACTTTCGTGGATATTTATTTAAAAAACTTTCATTTACTTTCAAAGACTTTTGTAGATTGATTTAAAAGACTTTCAAATATTTTTAAAGACTTTTACAGACATTTATTTGTAGATTAATTTTCGTATGATGTCAATGTAAATCGTTAATAATAATTATATGTCAAGTGAATTACAAAAAAAAAAAAAAAAAAAAACAGCGTGAGAGATATAAATAGTTTTAAGACAGAGAAACATTTGTGATTAAAAAAATGGGGAAAAAATAAAATCGCATTTGGTATCGACATAAAAATTGTACTACGTTCATAAAAAAATTTCTAGAGAAAATTCTAGAATCACTTTACTTATTATTATTTGTTTTGATACAATATAATTATTATTTTTCTATAAGATCTTATAGAATTTTAGTTAGATTTATTTTCATAGAAAATTTGAAGAAAATGATGAAAAAGAAGAGAGCTCAAATATAAAGAAAAAATACAAAAAATTGAAGAGGAGAAATAATGATTTATTTAGTCAAAGGTTTAATGTTTCTAAAAATAATATGAAAGAAGAAGAATATAGAAAAAATAAAATTACAATTTAAAAGAATTTTTTTCTTTTTAAAAGTCATTCAAAATCTTGGAGGTTAATGAGAGACAAATAAAGAGATTTTGTGATTGTACTTTATGTTTAGAAGTTAGTACATAGATGATTTCGTTAGAGTTTTTAAAAGTTATTGATAATTTGAATAACACGGGACTTTTAAAGATTTTTAAAAGTATTTATACAATACACTGTGACTTTTATGGACATTTAGAAAGTCCATTAGAATCTATATTAAATAAATCAAAATTTTTATGCAGATTCTAAAGTCTAAATTGAATACACATAAACTTTTCAAATCCTTTAAAATCTTTAAAAGTCATTCAAAATCTACATTGAATAAACCCCCCATAGTGTTTTAGTGGAATTGGAGCGAACTCTACTCTGGTAGATGCTCAATGGGTGACTAGCACTTCTGTGTAAGTTTTATATTTCTTGTTTTCTTGATAAAATTTAGATTATTGATGTATTTGGGACCAACTAGTAGTATCAGAGCCATCACCTTTTTCAAAATCAATGTTTTTTGGTTTACTGATCTATAAGAAAACCTAGATTTGTTGTGTTTTTTGAAAGATACTTGCTTCTGTGTAAAATGATTTCTTTGTTTCTTGAAAGATTTTTAGAAATAAAAGTTTTTTTCAAAATGGATCTTGTGTTGATTCAACTCTTGGTTGGATCTTGGCTAGTTTTTTTGCAAAATCTTGGCATATGCCGCTTGATCTATTTGGATCTGTGGGGATCTGCAAGTACTCGTTTTACTTGGTTTGAGTTCACCTGAGTCTCTCTAACTCGCTCTAAGTTCAACTAGTTTTCTTAACTCACTCTGAGTTCATTCTGAAATACTTCCTTTGGGGGCTCTGATGTAATCGTTTCAACCGTTATGTAGTCTTTCTCTTCTTTTGACACTGGTTATTAAGATAATAGACCTACCCCTATTTACCTCTTTCCAAGATCTCCTGCGAGGATCTGGGAATATGAGGGAACAGGGGATTACAGGGTCTTCACCCCTTAAATCGTGCCAAACAGGTAGTATCTGTTACTTTTACTTTGGTTGTTTTTGCTTCCTATATAATTGTCATTATATCTCTCTAAAGAGTTATTCTGTTACATATCTTGCAGTCTGATATTTTTCTGATCTACATGTTATTTGTACTCACTCCAAATAATTGTGATCATCCTGACAGCTAGCATTGTACTTTTCTGATATTGTGATTCTATTTGTCATCATGTCCAGTTCTCATAAATCTGAAATAGAATTGTGGAATGGCACTGGAGACTTCAATCTCTGGTGCAAGAAAATGAGAGCCTGGTTACTATAGCAAAGATGTGATGGTGCTCTTACTGGGGAATGAGTTAGTGAGATTAGTGCCTTTAGAGTGATAGAGCTTGATGAGATTGCCTGGAGTTCAATCTTCCTTCATCTATCTGACACAATAATTAGGAAGATTGGAGATACTAATACTACTCAAGTCTTATGGGCTAAGTTAGAAACATTATATCTAACTAAATCTATGCCTAATAAATGCTACCTTTTAAGACAATTCTACAACTTCTGATTTAATCACTCCTCAAGCCTTGAAGAAAATTATGACAAATTCAAAAAAATTGTTCAAGACCTTACTGACAGTAATGAAAAACTCTCTGAAGACCAACAAGTGGTTGGTCTCCTAAATGTCTTAACTGAAAAGTATAGGGAGATAAGAAAAGCTCTTGAATATGGGAGAGAGGAATCAACTGTTGATGTTATTATCTCATCCTTAAGAAAAAGAGAACTTGAACTGAAATCTGATCTCAAATATACTAGGCATGGAGAGTGTCTTTTCATGAGAGAAAAACAGAATCTATGGAAACTCAATAACATTACCGATCACAACAATCATAAGATGAAAAACCACAATGACAGATTTAAAGAAATATATAAGTTCAAAGGAAAAGCCAAAATAATAATCAAAAAATATTTTTATTGTGGAATGGTCACTTAATAACGGACTGTTTTAAAAAGACTTCTGACATGAGAGAAAAACCAAATGCAGAAACATCTGCTGCTATCATTTGTAATAATCACGATGAACAAAACTTGCAATACCTTGTCCTTGTAGCTTCTGCAAATAGAGACCCAAATGAATGGGTTCTAAAATGTGGTTGCACCATTCACATGTGTCCTATGAAAGAATGGTTTACTGACCTGACTAGTCTTAAGGGTGGTCAGATTCAAATGGGAAATGATAGGAGTTGTCAAATAAAAGGTATCGGAAACCTAAATCTATCTCTCTCAAGAACAATCATATCCTTAATTTGAAAGAAGCTAGATATGTCCCTGACTTGAAGAGAAATCTAATATCCTTAGGTGAATTAAATGAAGATTATGAAATTAAAATTCATAAGGACTATACTAATATTACCTTAAATGGGAACAATGTCATCTGCAATCCTAAAATAAATGGGATATATACCCTACATGCCAAACCAATTGTTGGGAATCTTTTTGCAGCCATAAATCCACACTCCGATGCTGCTATAATTTGGCATAAGAGACTTGGGCACATTAGTGAGAAGGGTTTGATAACTCTGAATAAACTTGGTCATTTTGGTAATGATAACATTAGAAAATTGGATTTTTTTGAAAGAATGCATTATTGGAAAACAAAATTGACTTCCTTTTAAAACTAGCATTCACAAATCCACCTCCATATTAGAATATTTACATGCTGATCTTTGCGGTCCAACATCTGTAAATACTCTAAGTGGATTCAGATATTACCTAATTATTGTAGATGATTTCTCAAGAAAAATTTGGACATTTATCTAATTATTTTAAAAACCAAGTCTGATACTTTTCAGAATTTCAAACAACGGAAACTTATGATTGAAAATCACATGAATAAGAAAATTAAAGAACTAAGCACTGATAATTGTCTTGAATTTTGTAATTTTGATTTTGATCTTTTATGTAAAGAAACAGGAATTATAAGACGCAGAACAACGACATACACCCCTTAGAAAATGGAGTTGCTGAGATGATGAATAGAACGTTAGTAGATAAGGTCTGATGTATTACTTGGTTCTAGTCTTCCCAAACTGTTTTGGGTGAAGCTTTAAAAACTGCCACTTTTTTAATTAACAAAATTCCCTCAAGTGCTATTAATTTTCAAATCCGTGAACAAATGTGGTCTAAATGGTCTCCAGATTATTCTAAGCTAAAGGTGTTTGGCTGTGCTACTTACTTACACCAAAGTGAGGGTAAACTTTAACCTAGGTCCTTAAAGTGCATCTTCTTAGGGTATGGAGAGGAAACTAAAGGCTACAAGCTGTGGGTTAAGGAACAGGGTGTCAAAGTCATATTAAGTAGAAATGTTATCTTTAATGAAAATGATATGCCCCATCTCTCATCTTCAAAACAGAAGGATGAAAAAATCCCTGAAACTAAAGAAGTTATTCTTGAAAATCAGAATTTTGAGTCTACTGAACCTACTGATCAGATTGAGGTGGAGCCTACTCAATCTAAATCTGAACAGGTTTAGGAAGAAGAAGAAAATAGCACTTCATCTGTTGAGAAAATTGTAACTGATTACATGTAAACTAGAGATAGAAGTAGGAGAACCTTCTACTAGAATCAATAATGATGATTATGTGACCTTCTTTTCTATTGTAGTCTCTAATCATTCTGAACCTAATACATTTGATGAAGCTGTTAACTATAAAGATGCTACTCTTTGGAATGATTCTATGAATAATGGAATAGAATCTTTAATAATGAATAAAACTTGGATTCTTGTTAACAAGCGTATGAATCATAAAATAGTTGATTGTAAGTGGATTTACAAAATCATAGATGATGAGTCGAATATTAGTAAGAAAAGATACAAGCCTAGGCTTGTTGCCAAGGGGTTCACTCAAAGGAAAGGGATTATTTATAATGAAATCTTTTCTCCTGTTGCAAAATATACTTTTATCAGAATGTTACTTGCTTTGACTGCTCATTTTAATTGCAAACTTGATCAACTTGATGGCAAATTGCTTTCTTAAATGGTGATTTGGAAGAAACCATTTATATGAGATGGTCAAATGGTTTTGAAATAAAATCCAAAACTGAAAAAAGTTTGTCTTTTAAAGAAATCACTTTATGGCATGAAATAGGCACCTAGGCAATGGTATAAGAAATTAATTGTTATGTTCAAACTCGAGGTTTTGTGAGGAATAATTTTGATGCATTTTTTTTCTATAAAGGAAGTGATGGACCTGAATTTGTTTATCTTTTTTTATATTTGGATGACATGTTACTTGCATGCCATTATAAAGCTGAAATTGAACAGATTAAAAAGAAAACTAAAATCTGAGTTTGAAATGAAAGACTTAGGATCTGTTAAGAAAATTTTAGGCATGGAAATTAAAAGGGACGGAGAAAATTGCATTGTATATGTGAATCAGCATTCTTATGTGTTAACGGTGTTTGAAAAATTTTCCATGTCTGATTGTAAGTCTGTCACTTTGCCCTTTGCATGTCATTTTAAGCTGTCTTGTGAACAATCACCTAAAGAATTTAGAAGATTTGAAATTGTACCTTATGCTAATGTGGTTGGCTCTATAATGTACCTAATGATTTGTACTGAACCTGATCTAGCTCGTGCAATAAGTATCTTAAGTATATTTATGGCTAACCCTGGTGAAACACACTGGCTTGCTATTAAATGGATGTTTAGATATTTAAAAGGTTCTGCAGGTCTGGTTCGTAGGTTTAATAAATGTAAGAATGGCATTATATTGAAAGGGTACACCCCAAGAAAAGTACAACCCTTTGTAATTGTTGTATTAGTTGGAAATCCCAACTATAGAAGATAGTTGCACTATCTTCTACTGAAGCAGAGTATATTGACGTCTGTGATACCGTTAAGGAGGCAATGTAGCTTAGCGATTTTTTAAAGGAAATTGGTTTTGTTGAAAATACCATCAGATTGTATACTGATAATCAAAATTCCATTCACCTGAGTAAGAATCCTGTCTACCTAGATAGAACAAAACATGTTGATATTAAATTTTACTTTGTTAGAGACATGGTTGAAAAATGTATGATTATCCTTGTTAAAATACCTACAGAATTCAATCCATCTGATGTTGGTACTCAAATTATTCCTTTAAATAAGTTTAAGAACTTTTTGAAATGTCTAAATATTACTTATTGAAGTATATTCAAATTATTCAATCACATCTTTACTTGTCTTCTTTTCAAGGTAAAACCTTTTTCTAAACGTTTTTTTTTCAGGTTTCCAGAACAAGTGAAACCAAACTGGGGAAACTATAGTGAAACTATTTTACTTTATGATAATTTATCTATTGTACTGTAAATATCACAAATTAGAGTTTTCCTGCATTTTATTGCCATAGTTCTATCCCTGTAGTAAAACGCCAGTAATGTATGTCTTGATTTGCATGCCAAGGAGTTTGTTAATTGAATTATTATGCGGATGCTACTTGTTTGATTTTGAAGCCCTAATTGGGTTGTTAATCAATTCACAGTCTGTTATCTTGTTAAATGATTGCTCGTGATAGAATTTGAAACTATAATATGGCCCAACTAAAAAGTCATTTTCTTGAAACTCGAGAACATTACTCACTGAATATTTCATATTTTTCATGTTCAAAAACATGTAGATGTTGGAATGTAAAATCTTGGAAGGAATGTCGACTAGGTGGAAATTATTGGAGGATGGTCGACACTACATGTGCATAATTGAAATAGAGTATTAGAGTTTCCCACCTGATTATCACTAGTTAAGGTCTCGAAATTTTGTTTGGCCTAAGTTTTTGAATACCGCTAGTTAAGGTCTCGAAAGTCTGTTTGGCCTAAGTTTGTACAATCCCGATCCTACTTTTGCATTAACTACCGTATATTAAAAAAGATATTAAGTTTTTAACATTCCTATCTTCTAGCTGTAATTTTATTTGTGTGTATCGATACCTTTAAATTAAGTATCAATACTTTCATAATTGAAATATTTGTTTCGGATTTAAATTCAAGGATCGATATATGACAAAAGAGTATTGATAAGTATCGATACCCAGATCCAGGTACCAATTTCTGGGTTTTATGAATTAAATGTCACAATAATAAATGAGCTAACGTGGTGGTATGACCCCGTTATTATTGCTAACTTATTATTATATATCGTGGTTTGAATACGTGGCGGTATGCCCCCCCCCCCCGTTATTATTGTTACGTTATTATTACTAATATATATATATATATATATATATATATATATATATATATATATATATATATATATATAACATAGTAGTATTACCCTTGCATTGACTTGATGTATTTATCTGCTTGTTAATGCCATATTTATCTTTGTGATTGTCTGAATATTTAAATGGTAATAATATTGGTTAATGCGAGATTTTTCTTTCCAAGATGAAGAAGGTTTAATGGAGGAGGCTAGATGAATAGGGTGAATAGAGGACGAGAAGAAGATATGAAATTAGGGTTGTACTTTGCTTGGGGTGGGCCTACTGAGTGTACGTAGGAGATGCTTTCATTTCCAATTTTTTGCATTGATTCTCAGACTTATAACACTATACTTCGAGGGCAGAGTGTGATGGAAGATACAAATGTTGATCAACTTACTCGAATGGATGCGATGACTACTTCTCGGAGGCATGTTCTAAACGATGAGCTACAAGTCCAGTATGAGCTATGTGGGGGTGAAATTAGCAAATTGTTCTACCCAAAATAGAGGTTTGAGAGAGAACTCTCCAAGGTACAGATGAAGGTCTCAAGGGTGTAGGTAGAACTCTCAGACTTGAGCACTTTGAAAACCTATCTTAGCAGTGAGAATGATGGACTAAAGTTAAAACTTACCAAGGTGACAGAGTTGGAGGAGAGACTTGAGATTGTGGAATAAAAGTTCTTGAAGGCTTAAGAGGAGGAGATGATAGATGTGGAAGCTTGAGAAAAGGCCAAGGGTCTCATTTTTAAAGCTAAGAAGATAATCTGCAAGGTTATGAAACATTTTCGTGTCGTTGTGTTGGAGAAGGTGTCTGTCAAGCTGGCTACTGCCAAGGCGAAGAATGATAGTGTTTTGGATGTGTACGAGCCTATAAGCTCAACTTTGCCACGACCTTTGATTACCAGAGGTTGGCTGTCAAGTTTATACAAACTGACGGTGACAAGTTTATGCAGCCGTCCTGACTGAGATTTATCTTCTCTCTTTTGCGGCATCCTCCCACTTCTCTTGTGTAGTTGGCTCGTTGTATGCTGACACTTCGAGGCAATGGCAACTAGATTTTACTCTCCATTCCTTTTTGTAATAGGACTTTTTTTTGAATTGAATGGAAAATTTACCTTTCCTTTGTATGATCTTAATTTATTTAGTATTGATAACTAGTGAGTTAATGGTGGTAGGTTGCATAACATACCCGTTCTCTACAAGTGTATTTGATAAACTTTATGTCATAATTAAATTTTACCTAGTGAATTAATGATGGTGTGTCGTGTGCCTATCCCTTCGTTGAGAACATACTTGATAAATTTTATATTGCAATTAATTTTTACCTAGAGAATTATCGGTAGTGTTTCATGTGCCTACCCCTTTGATAAAAATGTACTTGATAAATTTTTATCATAATTAATTTTTACCCATTGAATTAATGGTAGTTGGTCGCGTATTTATCCATTTGCTACAAAAGTACTTGATAAGTTTTATATCGAAATTATTTTTTACCTAGTGAATTAATGGTGTTTGTTCACATGCCTACTCCTTTACTGCAAACGTACTTGATAAATTTTGGATCACAATTAACTTTTACCCATTGAATTAACAGTGGTGGGTCGTGTGCCTACACTTACTGAAAAAATACTTTTGATGCAATCTCTTATTGAATGTTTAGCCAGTGAATTAATTGCGGTAGACCTCATCCCTCATCCCTTTCCTGAAAAGTCAAAGCTTGTCAAAATAGAAGTCCTATTAATAACTCGCTGCGATTGGCCTTAAACAGGTGGATGCCGAATTACAAATTCCTTACTTATAAAATTTCATGATATGTAGAGCATTGATCTTTCCTATTTACACATATCCTTGCAAATTAACCCATACATTCCTAGTGATTCCAAAGGTTTATCTTTGGAGTCTCTTCCTGATTTTCAAATATGCATCTTTGTACTACAACAAAATTGCCTTTTGCAACACACAAAAGGGAAAATTCGTTAATTAGATGTTACTAAATGGGACACATGCAACATTCAATAAGTGCATGTTGTTGTTGGTAAAAAAAAAAAAAAAATTAAATGAGATTTTTCAACAGGATTTCATTGAATGTTGTTATTGCCTTCTTTTGCATTGTTCATAAGCTCATTGTCAATTTGTTTTTGAAATTTAGAGTTTTTACAGTCGTCTTTGACAGTCTTTTTATGTCCAATTTTTTTCTTTAATAATCTCCCCATGTTGCTAATGTTAATTGTATGTACTTTTGGAACGGCTATTGACCATTGTTAAAATTGTTTTCGTAACATTCCACACCCGTTGCAGTAAGAAGAGTCTCACTAAATTGGAAACAACTCGGTCCAAATAAAAGATGAGCTACAACTCATAGCTCATAAGTGTCTTGTATGAAGTAAAATCGTGATCCTAAATCAATAGGAAACAATCAGATCCCTAAATTGCAACTCAACTTTGAAAATCATGACCATCTTTTTCCGACTGTCGCTGTGGTGGATGCTGATCATCATTATAAAACTAATTCTCTGGTGTACAATAGCTCTCATATCTTTTTATTTTCACCATTTTTTTCTATAAATATTGATTATAATTCATATTATGGTAGAATTTGAGAATAGTTTCCTAACTTTTGTAGATTAGTTTCGATCTCTTAGTGAATTTGTACTTTATAAAAGACAGCCACATATGCTTCAGAACTAATTTTTCCATTGCCTTTTTTTTTTTTTTTAGTTCCTGCTTAACAAAACAGGGAGGAATAAAAGTGGTTATTTTATCAAGCAATTTACCTAGCTGAACGAACAGTTGAACATTAGTTTAATTGGACCATGATTTCATAAATCGGATGAACAATTGCTGCAATTGAATGAGCAATGCTCAAAATCAGACGAACAGTTTCCAATTTGAAGGAAATCACAAACAATTGAAACATTGGCTATTATATTAGCCCCTATTTGGTGAGCCGTTTATAAACAATTTTTTTATAAATATTGTTTGTAAACAGCAATGTGACAAGATTTTATTGGTCCAGTTTTTTGAAAACTAAAATATGGTTGGTAATAATCTTTAACCACTCGAAATTATTGACTTTAAAAAGAAATGAATCAATTAGATGTCATCACGTGTTCATTTATAAACAAAATTTATAAATAAATTTTACCATGGAGAGACTTAATTAAATATTTATCCCTTGAAAGTTATGTAAGCCTCTGTTTGGCATGAAGAAAACACAATAACATACATATATTTGTATATATGTTCAACAAATCAATCAAGAAGAAGAAGAAGAAGAAGAAAGAAGGGAAGAGAAGAAGAAGAAGAAAAAGAGAGAAGAGGCAACCCTAAATCGAATTTTTTTATATAATTAATTATAATATGCAATCCTATATATATATAATAGGTTTCTTGATAACAAACAAGACATTCTAAATAAAGATAATAATAATAATAATAATAATAATAATAATAATAATAATAATAATAATAAAACATAAAATACTAATTATGCATAATTAGAATAAGTAGAATGCGCTAATTATTCTAACATCCCCCAACAAACTCACGATGCTATAGCATGAAGCAGGGAGAGTTTGTCGAGTAAGAATTGAAAGCGAGTAGTCGGATGGGACTTGGTGAAGAAGTCTGCAAACTACAATGATGAAGAGACAAAAGGTACGACAATAGTCCCATGCTAAAGATGATGATAAACAAGGTGACAATCAATCTCAATGTGTTTCGTGCGCTCATGGAACACAGAATTATGTGAGATCTGGATGGCACTCCTATTATCACAATAAATTAGGGGTGGGAGATGAAATAGAAACACCCATAACTGCAAGTAGCCAACATAACCACACAATCTCAGTAGTAGTGGAGGCCATAGCGCAATATTCTGCTTCAATCAATGAGCGAGAAACTACTGTTTGCTTCTTACTTTTCCAATAGATAAGAGAATCACCCAAAAACACACAGAAGCCAATAGTGGACTTACGATTAGTTGGGTTCCCAGCCCAATCTACATCAGATTAAGTTTGAAGCTCTAAGGAAGAGGTCATGGGAATAAAATACTTTGAAAACAAGAACCACGAAAATAGCGCAAGATTCAAACAACCGCTGCCCAGTGAACCATGGTAGGTGCTGAAACAAACTGACTGACAACATGCACAACATAAGCAATGTCTGGCCTAGTGATGGTAAGATAAACAAGGGAACCAACAACAGTGCGATACAAAGTAGAATCAGACAATGGTTCACTATCAGAAGGTGAGTAACGAACATTAGTCTCAATAGGAGTATCAGCTGTCTTAGTATCAATAAGACGAGCACGCTTAATGACATTTGCAGCATATTTAGACTAGAAGAGCATATAACCGGAGGAGAAGAAGCAACCTCAATCCCCAGAAAGTAGGATAAGGGACCCAAATCCTTCATTTCAAAAAGACGAGCCAATTCATATTTTAAATCGGTTATCCCTGCAACATCATCACCAGTAATGATCATGTCATCAACATGCAACAGAAGGAGAATATGACCAGCGGGAGTACATCTACAGAACAAAGCGGAATCATGATGGCTAGATGTAAAACCAAGAGAGAAAACAACTGTAGGGAACTTCTCAAACAAGGCACGAGGTGCTTGTTTGAGACCATATGGAGCTTTCTTGAGTTTGCAAACAAATCCAGGAGGATGAGAAACACTAGGTGGAAGAACCATTTAAACATCTTCTTGAAGATTTCCATTCAAGAAAGCATTTTTAACATCCATTTGAGACAGACTCCACTGACGAACAGAAGCAACTGCAACAAGTGTACGTACAATAGTCATTTTTGCAACACGGGAAAATGTCTCCTCGTAATCCAAGCCATACTATTGAGAAAATCCTTTAGCAACCAATCGAGCCTTGTAACACTCAACTGAACCATCAAATTTGGTCTTGATCTTATAGACCCAACGAGATCCAATAGAATGTTTACCTGATGGTAAAGAAACTAATTCCCAAATGTCTATCTTATGTAGAGAAGAAAGTTCATCACTTATAGCCTATTTCCAAAGGGGATCTAAAGCTGCTTCTTTATAGGAGGAAGGTTCAGAAAGCTTATGAATGGAAGACAAAAAACAATAAAAGGATTTAGAATAACAAGAATAATCGAACTCAGGTAAGTGAGTAGACTTACGAATACGTTGAGGATATCGAGGAGGAGGAGATTGTGAATCCTTAGCCTCGGATGGTGCTTGGGGAGCCATCAGAGAAGGAAGGACATTCTGAGATGCCTCATGTGTACCTGTAGTAGATGACGAAGATGGGGAAGAGATATTAGGGACAAATGTAGATGGTCTATCAATATCATCAGTGAAATGATCAATACAAATGAGATCTAACGTAGTCATGTGAGAGGTATTATCAATAATAGAAAAGAAGGGAATGTGTTCGATAAACACAACATTACGAGAGACATATAACTTGTGACTGACAGTATCAAAACATCGATAACCTTTTCGTCCCTCACCATATCCTAAGAAGACACAAATAGCCGAGCGTGGAGTTAATTTACTACGTTCTGTTGTAGGACGAAGAACAAAACAAGTGCACCAAAAGACTTTTAAGAGGGAGTAATCAAGAGAATAACTAAACAGGGATTGAAATGGTGACAAACCAGATGTATGAGAAGATTGTATCCTATTTATCAAATAGACATTAATGAGAACTGCCTCTCCCTAAAATTCACTAGGTACTTAGGCAGATAGGAGAAGGGAGCTAGCAATTTCAACAATGTGTCTATGCTTACGTTTAGCAACACCATTCTGTTGAGGAGTATCAGTTCAAGAAGTTTTGATAAATTGTACCATCAAGAGCAAGCAACTCACGAAAATCAGTAGAGACATATTCCCCACTCAAATCACATCGAAAACATTAGATGACAGTAGAATGTTGAGTTTTAATAAGTACTCTGAACGAACGATAAATAGAAATGAAATCAGAACATCGCTTCACAAGATATACCCAACAATAACGATTGTAATCATCAATAAAAGATACATAATATCGGGACCCTTCTTTAATAGAAACAGGAGCAAGGCCCCACACATCTGAGTGCACAAGATCAAATGATGCAATAGAAGAAGAAATACTATGAGAAAAAGGTAAAGCAGAAAATTTAGCAAGTTTGCAACCACTACAATCAGAAATATCATGAGTTTTTTAAGTCTCCAAAAGAACCTTTAGAAGCTAAAAATTTCAAACGACTAGCATATACATGTCCTAGGCTAGAATGCCATAAATAGAAATTAGAAGAAGAAGACTTCAAATGAAAAAACGATTAATCAGTACTAGAGGCTGCAACATGCACTGCGCTAGTCTCAGATTATCCAGAACATAAAGCCCTCCTCTTTGCCTATAACCTATCCCAATCAGCTTTCGAGACTACGGATCCTATACATAACAAGTAGTAAAAGTAAAGTGAATGGAATTACCAGAATCACATAATTGACAAACATAAATAAGATTTCAAGTAAAGCCAGGAACACAATAAACATCTGAGAGAGACAGATTAGAAGTATCAACGAAACCAACACCTGCTAAGGACAATGGGGTACCATCAGCAGTCATAACAGATGTAGATGACATAGAAGGATATAAAGAATCAAAAAGTGATAAGTTAGAAGACATGCTTGGAAGCACTCGAGTTAAAAATACATGAGGAGGTTTTACCCGAGGAGTTCTGAGAGGACAAACCTACATGAGTAGAGGCTGACATGGCATGTGGTTGTGAAGCTAAAAACTTTTGAAACTGCTTAATAAGATCAGTCAATAGAGAATCAGATGAGGGTGGTGGACTAAGTATAGAGGAGCCAACAAGTGGAACAATTGCTGATGTATGGGCATTGGGCCTATAAGACTACTGTGGTGATGAGTAATAACTCTGCTGCTGCGACTTCAACAACTTAGGACATTGAGCCTTCCAATGTCCCTTTTGTCTACAAAAACTACAAACATCATTTGGGACTCTTGCATGTCCTTTGTTTCAATTCTGTGTAGATTACTAGCTAAAACTGAAGTTCCAGAATATGGAAGAGATACATCTTCAGTAAGAGAATTCAACCGCGTCTCCTCAGCAACAAGTTCACTAGCAACTGAATCAACAGATGGAAGAGGAGTACGGTGCAAAATAGAACTTCCGAGTCCCTCAAAATCACTTCGAAGTGCCATAAAAAACTGAACCAATCGTTGCTCCTCTCTATAGGTAGTATAATCCGCACTTGCTTTCAGTCCTGCCAGTTCAGTAAGAGCTAACTCATCCCAAATTGATGTCATAGCAGTATAAAAATCCAGAATGCTCATATTCTTTTGTTGCAATGCCTGAATGTCAATCTCTAACTAATATTGTTTTGCAAAATTAGATTTAGTGTACAACTTCTGTAAATGGTCCCAAACCTCCTTTGCCGTTTCATACTTAGCCAACTGTGTACCAATACTATGTTCAACAGAATTATTTATCCATGTAAGAATTTTTAAATTATTTGAATCCCAGGTATCTAACAGAGTTGCATAATTTGCATCATTATTTTCCGATTTTTCGATTGTTCCATCGACATAACCACACAACTTTTTACTCTTAAGAAAGTGTTTCATAACATGACTCTAGTAAGCATAGTTTTTACCATTCAAACACACATTAACAGCTTGAAGAGACTCATCGGATGCCATTATAAGAGAGAAAACGATACCAACCAACAAAGTGAAGCAAAACAATGTATAAAAAGAGCAGATAACTGCAAACCAACACCATAGGAAGGTAGAAGATGAAGAGTTGATAACAACTTTGTCAACCGTGCCGCCAGAAACTTCTTCACGTGCCTCCACGTGCTGCCACAATGTCTGACAGCCTTACCCACGCGCCTCCTTACACCGACGCGTGTAACCTCACGCGCCACCATCTACAGATTCAGAATATGGTCTTCGATTGTCAGAATTCCCACCGCAAGTGCCTCGAGATTCGTGAAATTAGTGACGGTTTTAGGGTTTGACACGAAGAAGAAAACTGAACGTTGATTTTGTTTTTCGATAACAATTTGATTCAAATGACTCTGTTACCATGAAGAAAACATTATATATTTCTTCTAACATGGCAAACCTATTAAAAACATATTTTTAAACAGTATAATTTTTCAAATCACGTTTTAGCCTCTGTTTGTTAAAAATTGTATGTTTAAAAACATGTTTTTTATATTTTCGAGATAGAATATGTGGTTGAAAAGTAGAGAGAGAAAATATGTGTGGTTAAAAAGTGATTTGGGGAATTGTGTTGTATAAAAACATAAAAAAATATTTTGCTACACAAGTTTAATTACACATATTTTTTCTCCACTTTTCAATCACATAATTTATCTGAAAACATACAAAAACATGTTTAAACAAAAACATTTTAACAAGCAATGGCAAACTCCTTAACCAAAGAAGGGCTGAATTTCGCGGTCCAAACCCGGATAAGGAATAAGTTTCCTTCTTGAAGATTAACTTGCTACTGCTACTATAGGTGATGGACCATTGGAGCAATTTTCCCAGAAGAAGAGGTATAAAGAATTGGAGCAGGTCTGAAAATTTCCTCCTTCAACCTGGAGCGACCAACTGCCACATTTGTGTTCGCAAACGGGTCCCACTTCTCCATTTAGTCAATGCTAAGTTTTGAAATTCCTTTCGTTTTCCTCTACCAAGAAACCCACAAAAAAAAAAGATTTTCAGCTAATCAATCATTACAAGAATCCGCACTATTAGAAAAAAGGGTGTTCGATGGAACAAAAGTTTGCTGTGAAGCCTATACCAGCAGGGCCATATTTTCCAGGACGCACAGATTTGGATAGGATGCCGGAAACCCCAAACCGTGGAACCCACCACCGCCGGGCTCTGTCTGAGACTTTTTCCCAGTTCCAGGACGTAGATGACATCCTCCTAGATGACGTCGCTTCAAACCTTAACTTCGACTTCTCTCCAAACCCGCCATCCCTCCTTAATGCGCCGCCGGCTCAGCCGACGTGGTCTAAGAGTCATGGGTCACACATCCGGAGCCTTTCGGTGGATGCCGACTTCTTCGAGGGGCTTGGGTTTGACGGGCCGGTGCCGGCTACGGATGATAATAATAATAAGATGGGCCAAGCGAGCGGAGGGCCGAGACATAGATACAGCAATTCTATGGATGGGTACGGCAGTGCGACGTCTTTTGAGGATGATTCTAGTGCAAAGAAAGCTGTGGCAGCAGATAGACTTGCAGAACTTTCCTTGATTGACCCAAAGAGAGCTAAAAGGTATGACCTTTTCTTACCGTTGACTTCCATTAAATATTTTTCATTTTTTTTCTTGAATTTCTATTATTTGGAATAGTTATCTTTTCATATACATAGGCATAGGACTAATTAAGGTCAAGAAATATGGAGTAGGTCAGCAAGAAAAATGTTTAATATGAATAGGTGTTTGATGATCTGTTTCAGAGCCTTTTATGTTTTTTTACTGTTTCTGAAATTGAGGTCTCTAAGCAGTGGTGGATCTAGAATCTCGAGTGAAAACGAGTGGCGGCCATTGACCGTCATTGGCTTCCGTTTGATGTCCATTTTAAAGAGAAAGTAATTTTTTGAATAATGGTTTTTTGGATAATGTGAGATTGAAAACTAGGGAAAATTTTTGGTTTTATACGTAGAATATTTTATCGTGTCAATTTGTGGTTGAAATTGAGTATGAGAAAAAAAGATGTTTGAAAATATGAATCAAACAGGGCTAGCTTTCGAGCTCAACAAAATGGATAATAACTTTTCTTTCTCATAGACTCGCTCAGTGAATTTTTTTATCAGCAAGTGGAATCGAGACTTGAAACTAGTAAATATTATCACCTTATTAGAATAAATTAGTAAATGTTATCACATTTTTCATCTGAAAAGCTCATTATGACACGAGGGAAGAAATTGTAATTCTTTGAGATAAATTTGCAAACAGTGGTTGTATAAAATTGCATAATTTTGCATTAGATAAAATTCGATAGGAAAATAACACCATATAAATCTTTATTGTTTTTCTAAGTTCAAGTTCGCCCATTGCCATAGTGGTAAACATTCCATAATTTCAATGGAGAGCATAAGCTTGAATTTTTCTATTGCATTGGTTTAATAACAATTATTTAATATGTTGGAAAATATTGAACTAAAATATATGCACAAAGGATGCACTCATAGAGAGTCGAACTAAAGACTCTTGCTTAATAAGTGGACACTCTAAGTTACAAAAGTTGCTTGAGAACAAATGAAATTATAATATAAACAGTAAATGGATTTTGGTTCAAGAATTTCTTGCTTCTTAAGTTTTATTCCCGCAATCTTTTTGGTTCAATTACTTTCTTGACTTTAGTGCTGCAATTTGATGAACTTATACAACTATAAATTCAATTGTAATTGAAAGAGTTCAATTTCCAAAATCCAAGAGCCATTTTTTGTGGCATTACTTCTCACAATGATGGTTTTCAAGCCCTTTTCAGTTTGATATATTTGGAGTAGTAGAAGAAGGATAATACAAGTATCCAAAGGTTGCCTTTATAATAAAAGAGATATTTGGGCTTTTTTAGTGAACGAAATTCTATCTTAAGCTTTTCCACTTCATACAAAATGGGTGGTTTTAGCGAGTTCACTTTCAAATTTGAAATTGAATCCCCCAACCCATATGAAGCAACGCAGGTTGGGTGAATCCACATGGACTCCCAAGACATATTGTGGCAGTTGGCTTATGTTATAATATATATTCGACCTAGGAAGGAAGTACGTGGAACTCTCTGGCCAGGTTTCGTTTTGGTAAATTTTTTGTTATCTATGTGACTTTTTCGTCTCATCATATGAGGTCGGCAAGACACATAGCACATGATAAATATTATTAAAACTACCCCCACGGGCATATTGCAGCAATCTGACGTCAAAGGAGTTTAAATTAGAGAATCGGATGTTCAAATTTTGTCTCTTGGAAGGCAGACCTATTTTAATTAGATTATTTGAGATAATGTATTAGAATAGTAATTTTTTGAAGAATGTGATTAAAAATTAAGAGAAAAAAATGTATTAGAAAATTTGTGGTTGAAAGTAAGAAAGAAAAATTTATGAAATTCTAACGGAGCTTAAACAAGGGCTTAAAATGTTGGAAGACAAGTGTTGACATGAAGGCAGAGTTATGGCGGGCGCCATGCTGCTTCTCCGAGGGTCCCGTCCACACAACGTGGTCCTGTCCGCACGAATTAAAGGTGGATTTATGGAAGGAGAATCGTCGCCTGAATGTCAACTCCAAGTTTTCCTTTCCCTCAGAATTAGTCGGGCAAATCTTGGATACATGAGTCATTAAAAAAAATAAAAAAAAGAAACAAAAATCATAATAGATGTCTAAAACAAACTTTTTCCTTAGTCAAGTGTCTTGGTTTTTAAGTAATCCAGCCTAATTGAGAGGAACCACCACTCTTCTTCAAACACATTATTTTAATATTAAAGGAGTTTTGTACCAAACTCTAAATGTCGTGGTTTTGCAATATACTCCAAATCCAATCATGCAATTTGATTGTTGATAATTTTAACATAAACAATTTGGCGCCGTCTATGGGAAATTGATATTCCCATTGATCTCATTTTGGAGAGCAGTTTTGAGTAAATTCCCTATAACTTTTGCTTATAATTATTAGTTAGTTTTCCTTGAAATCCAAACAAATTTTCTTTATCCCATTGCCTATCTTTTTTCAATTTCTCTGTGTACACAGCTGTTCTTGTGTGTATGTTATAGTATGTGGATGGATTTTTGTTTAAATTATTTTTTACATGGATTGAGTTCTGTTTTACTTGTAATATTGCAATTGAAGCTTGTTTTTTCTATTATAGGATTCTTGCAAATAGACAATCTGCTGCACGATCGAAAGAGCGAAAAACAAGATACACAAGTGAGCTGGAGAAGAAAGTACAGACCCTGCAGACAGAAGCAACAACATTATCTGCTCAGATCACTGTACTGCAGGTATATATATACTAGATTGTTATGTTGTTCAGAAATAACATTAGGAAACATTTGTATTTGCATGACAACTAATCGCTAACTTGGTTTTGATGATTTTCTGCTGAATGGATGGCATTAATTTTGATATGTGGTAACATATTGTTAAAATAAAGCACCATAGCCGAAAAACTTTAGTCGACATATTTACATCCTCCTTTCATTCACTTCCATCTTATTTTCAACTTATTATTTATTACGAATGGCTCTTATCATGGAAGCATTATAAGTCATGTTTCAATGGTCAGTCTTTGTCAGTAATGCATTTTGTCCCCTTATTGGATTGATTTTTGTACTCTCAGTTGTTAGAAGCAGCAATTGAACTTCAAGGAATTCATTGCGAGTTGCAATAAATTCATATATCGGGCTGACTGATCCATTTTAAATTTTAAAAATGTCTATAGGATCTCTTCCTAATCCGTTTATGTGCTGAGATAAAAACAAAAAAATCTCCTCTCAATGTTTATTCTAACGTCATGGATAAAACCTTTTGCCATAATGTAGAATTTGTGACTCTTCAGTAGTCAAAGGACCTTAGATATCTGCCTCTAGCCAGTCTCTTAACAGCCACCTTTCCAGTTTCATTTATTAATTCAGCTATTCTCTCCCTATATCCATTCCTATCCCTTATAATCTGTTCCATATTCTAAATTGTCATCAAGTAATTTAAATTTTAAGCTTTTTAGCCTTACTTAAAAACCAAGTATTTCAACTTATTGAATCCTGTTGCCTTCTATTAGTTACTTAAAATATCCATCTTGTTGAAGCCACATTCTCTGGAAATGATATCTGGGGAAAGGAACCCTCAAAAGGAACTCCCTTTATTCACTACATCAAATCCTGTCTTCTTTATAGAAGTGCCTAGATTATAGGCACTTGGGATTTTAACATAATGAGCTGCGGCAGATTTTTTCAGTGGGCTTCCACATCTTCCAGCTTTCCACAGTTGACCCCTTTAAGAAGCAATTACCTTTCACCTGAATTTCTGGTAAAATCAGATGGAAGAGAGATATGTCTCATTCCCTTTTAATACCAAAGAGGTATTAGCTGGATAAGAATTTATGGGCATATCTAGTTTAGTAAATGGTTCATGCTGGTGCACTTTGTTAGCTGGTTGGGAGGGAGGGATTTGTCCTTTTGCTTATTTTTGTTATCCAAACAAAAGAATTGGTTCATGTAGAGGCGAAATGTTTTGTGAACCTCTGAGGCATACTTTTACATTTTCAGATGGTCATTGATATAGAGGATGAAAGAAAGGTATCCATATAGGGTCATTGATATAGAGGATGAAAGAAAGGTATCCATATAGTTGACCTTAGGTAAAAATGTGATACGATTTAGTTAATTTACAATGAAAGTTATCCATAATGTTGATGCGGGAAATAGATTCTTTTATTCCACTACAGTCTACAAATGAGAAAAACATAATATGCCCCTGTTTGAGACCCATTATTTTAAATAATGTGGTTTGTAATAGTAAATTTTGGAGAATGTGTTGTTAAAAAGTAGGAATCTCTTTAAATTTATGTGTAGATTATTTTATTAGTTAAATGTATTGTGGAAAATAAATTTTAAAAAATTGAGGTTTTGAATAATGGGTACCAAGCATGGCTATATTTCATCCTGTGATTCTGGGATGACAATTTTTCTTGTTGAGCTTCCAATTTGCAATGTGATTCTGGGATGACAATTTTTCTTGTTGAGCGCTTCCAATTTGCAATATGCGATGTAGTACTAGATAACCCATGGAATAAATTCAAAACCTTAAAGAAAACTATAGTTAAATTCTAATAAATATTTCGATTTTCAATTCATCAACGAAGGTGCCAAAACTTTGAAATGTCCTTGTATATAGGCAAAGTTCTAAATAAGGAAATCATCAATTATAGTGACGAGTCCTGAATTGGTGATATTTATTGAATAACCTCAAATAGATAGATCTATTTCATGTTAAAACAGATTCCTTTTTTGTACATTGAGTCCTTCAGTGAGTGTGATTATCCAATGTTACATGATTACACTATGCCCCTATTTGTGAGCCCCATTATTCATAATTCATTTTTTTCTCAACTTCATTTTCAACCACACTTTATATTAATAAAATAATCTACACAAACCTAAAAATTTTCCCTATTTTTTAACCGCACATTCTCCAAAAAATCATTATTCTCAAACAAGGGCTACATAATTTTGAAACAATGGCTAATTGAAATGACCAAATGTATTGATAAGACCAAATTGTGGAAATTGCATAAAAAAATCCTAATAAAGTGAAGTAATATAAAATGCCAATACTAATGGATAATTGTGAAAAATCTAATGCACTTTTTTTTTTTTTTCACATAAATTGTTAAATACTTTTGTTGGGAAAAGCAGTTGTTGAATCGCAAAATATCTTCGCCTCTGTGGACAAAGAGAGCAATACTGTTCTGCTTCAAATTGTTTCTTTCAAACAACAAAGATTAATTTAAGATTACCATCAAATAGAAGTTACTTCTTAACTGTAATTACGTAACATACTACCATCATATTCAAAGTCCGAGCTCCAAGAATATAATCTGGTTTATCTATTGGATGTGTAAAGTCTAATATCCTACACTTTTCCTCTTGACTGCTGCTCAAGCCCCCGAGGAGACATTTTTAAGTGTTTTAGGGATACTATGGAAATTCGCACATGTATTAGGTCGCTCTAATATTCTTCCTATATAAGGGTATTAGGGAGAGTTTTTCCGTGTGGTGGGAGAGAGATATGCATGAGTCCAAACACACATTGTAACAACCTTCTTTGTAATAGAGAAATTCTGCCGCGGCATTAAGATGTTATCTCTCGCTTTGAGAGTAGGCTAAATTCTTGGTTCTTGATTGCTTTTGACTTTCTTCATTTGTTAATTTATTACTCTTGATAATATAAGATTAGCGATTAATCATAAAATTAACATTGTTTCAAATTATCAGATATACTCTTCACAATGTTAGGGCATATCCAACTCAGCATTTCAACAATAACTAAGTTGAGTTGATAGTAAATTTGAGGTTGGCTATATGAGTCCTTTTTGTTCACTCTTTTAAATCCACCACTAAAGATTGAAAACAACTGAATCCTTAGCAAATAGCAACGACAAAACATGTGACATATGGTCTAGCCCTCTTCTAATGTGTCTACTGAGATGGTCTCACTTTTGAACAGATACAGCCAAACATTTTAGGTTAGAATAATTAATTGTCACGTCTATTGTTTTCAGTGTGGTATTTGTACAGCTTTACTCGTGAGCATATGACTATAGGAAATAAAGTGTCACTTGAATTTATTGACACCTTATTTCCATATTGCTTAATATGATGCAGAGAGACACTACAGGATTTACAGCTGAGAACAAGGAACTCAAATTGAAGTTACAAGCTCTCGAGCAACAAGCTCACCTTAGAGATGGTATGGGATATTTCAAATTGTATGGTTTTTGAAATAGCTACTTCAATTATGTGCTGATTATGTTTCTGTGGGCATTAGAATTTTCCCCTATTATGTCGGTGAAAAATCAAATGTTATACCATTTTTTTTTTTAAAAAAAAAAAGCAGTGTTATGTTCGAAGACTCATTAGGAGTTGGAGGAAAGAAAGTATGGAAAAAATGAGATTCTACTTATGGAATTTGAGAGTTTTACAAATGACTTGCTACAGCACACTTAATTCTTTGTCTTTTCAGATTTCTTACACTTTTCTTACATTAGAATTATAAATGTCTAAACACCTCTATTTATAGGCAAAGTCTTGCAAGTTGTCTTGAAATCAATGGTCTTGATTCAATGCATCCAATTGCTAAGATTGCTTGCAAGTTGGCAAGTTACAATTTTCATACACTTGCTCATGCTTGGTTGTCAATCTCATTTGCAAGTTGTATGTTTAGTTGTCTCCATCTTTGTAAGTTGTCAATCTCATTTGCAAGTTGTATGCAAGTTGTATCCATCTTTGCAAGTTGTATCCACTTGAAGATTACTTATACCACATGGCTTTCTCTTCCTAGGTTGGTTGTAGTTACTTATCCAACTTTACTTCCTTCAAGTTGGCCACTTGCAAGTTAATTGTTCCACTTGAGATTTTCTTCTTTGCAAGTTACTTGTTCGACTTGAATGTACAAATTGAATTCTAGAACTTATCTTCTTTGAATCTTCAAAGGTTTATTGAGGTGTTCAAGTTTGATTTGAATGCTTTAAAGTGTTCAGGTTGGTTTTGAATTCTTTGAAGATTACAAATTACTTTAATTACTTTTAACACTTCCGTTCGAGGCATTGTGCAAAAAGAAGTCAAATGTAGATCAATTAAAGATTGTTGGTGGCGTTGCTTATGCCCTCATTCCATCTCAAAAGAAAGAAAAGTTTGATGAGAAAGGACAAAAACTTCTATTCATTGGATACATTGAAGAGTCTTAAAAGATATCATTTGCTAAATCTAGATACAAATAAAATTACAATTTCTAGAGATGTGCTCGGCGAAAGTGGAACTTGAGATTGGAAAGGCTAGTAAGTCATAGATTGTAGACCATATCAGTTTTGATGATCCATCGACGTCTCAAACATCAAAAAATGAGCAACATGTTGTTCTGGATATTCCAATAATTGAAGAAGAATCATAAACAAGACTAGAAACCTAACCCTTCCAAGAAAGACACGTTCACTAAGAGAAATCTATGAATCACATGAACCCAATATATTCTCTTGTGCACCTCAATCATTTGAAGAAGCTTCAAAAGATAAAAGCTGGACATAGGCAATGAATGAAGAAATTTCCACTATCGAGTAAAATAAAAACTCCGGAGCTCGTTGACTTACCAAAAGAAAAAAATACGATTGGGCTAAAATTGATATACAAAATAAAATATAATGAAGACGAGTCAATTCAAAAATATAAAGCACAACTTGTTGTCAAAGGATATTCTCAACAACTAGGAATTGACTTTAGAGAAACATCCGCTCCAGTTGCAAGAATAGAGACGATACGTATAGTTTTGACCTTTACAGAACAATTGAAGCTCAATGTTTTCCAGCGTGATGTAAAACAACATTTCTAAATTGCGAGATACAAGAAGTATATGCAGAAAAAGTTGATGCCTCACTATACAGAAAATTAATTGGTTCCCTGATCTATCTTAACACAAGGCCGAACATCACACATTCAGCCTTTGCTTGAGACCTATTATTTGGAATAATGTGATTTGTAATAGTAAACTTTTGGAGAATGTGGTTAAAAAATAGGGAATCTTTTTGGTGTTATTTGTAGATTATTTTATTGGTAGAATGTGTGGTTGAAAATGAATTTTTTAAAAAAAAATGAGGTTTTGAATAATGAGTATCAAATAGGAGCTCAGTGAGCACACTTTCTAGGTTTATGAATTGAACCAAGTAAAACTCAATTTACAATAGCAAAATGAATCTTATGATATCTCAAAAGAACAAAGAACTAAGGCATCGAAAATAAAAGAAGAGCAATTGCAAACTTATTGGCCATACCTGTGCATATAGTGATTGGGCAAGATCAGTTGACGATAGGAAGAGCACTTATAGATACATTTCTTGTATCAAATGTGATTTCCTAGAGCTCAAGAAAACAAAAATCTGTAACGTTATCATCAGTAGAAGTAGAGTACATAACTGCTACAGATTCAGCTTGCAAAGCCGTTTGACTTAGAAGAATTTTGAAAGATTTGGAATTTGAGCAGTAAGGACCAACAACAATTTATTGTGACAAAATGTCAGCAATTACAATGACAAAAAAATATAGTCTTCCATGCTAGATCAAAACACATTGGACTTCAACATCACTTCGTAAGAGATTTGGTAAATCAAGAAGAATTTTTTATGGAATTTATCAATACTAATGATCAACCGGTCGACATGCTGACAAAGCCAGTGATGATTGACAAGTTTGAGAATTCAAGAAACAATTGAAGATTACAAATTAAGAGGGGGTGTTAAAAGTTTTAAAGTAATTTGTAATCTTCAGAGAATTCAAAACCTACTCGAACACTTTAACGAACCTTGGAAGTTTCAAAGGAGATAAGTTATAAAATTCAATTTGTATATTCAAGTCGAACAAGTAACTTGCAAGAAATAAAAGTTCAAGTGGAACAATTAACTTACAAGTGTCCAACTTGGAGGAAGTAAAGTGGTATAAGTAATCTTCTAGTGGATACAACTAGCAAAGATGGAGATAACTAAGCATACAACTTGCAGATGGGATTGACAACCAAGCATGAGCAAGTGCATGAAATTGTAACTTGCAAGCAATCTTAATCATTGGATACATTCAATCAAAATCATTGATTTCAAGACAACTTGCAAGACTTTGCCCATAAATAGAGGTGTTTAGACATTTGTAATTCTAATATAAGAGAAGTGTAAGAAATCTTTGAAAATATAGAGAATTGAGGATTATAGCTAATTAAGTTTCAACGAGCAACTCGATTCTATTCAGACTTGAAAAAATGACCACACAAATTTCACGATTGGTCTGCTCAAACGAATCACCATCTTTAGGAGACAAATTAAAGGATAAAATTCCACATCGAATAAAAATGAAAACATTAACCAATTTATAAGAGTTTTGGCTACTCCTCTAACAATGTTGACTTTTTAAAATGGAACCCCAAAACTTAACAAGACTAGCAGTTTTCATGGAAAAAATTTGATAAGGTTCATATCTGAGGTTGATTTTTGAACATGAAGAGATAAAGAAGCCACTAAAATTGCTTTAATGCTATCCTAAGGTATAAAAGAGAGAATATTAGAAGTTATCATAGTATGGATAGCTGTTACTATTTACTTTTATGAGAAAATTATCTTTCAAAATCTATAGATAAAACTTAAAAGTTGTAAATATTGAATAATTGAAGCAATTGATTTCTGATAAAGAAGCTGTAGAATTCTTGAATCTTCAGCAGTGTGAAATCTTGTATTGAAACAGCCAAGAGTCAATCTAAGAGCTGCTACTTAAAGCATGTTTGCAAAGTGTTTGTAAACAACTTAAATTATAAATAGATAGAAATGAGTAGTGGATAAGTATATAGTACTTGTGGGTCCCCTAATACGTGTTGATAAAAAGTGGCTTGTTGATAAACATGAGCCCGAATTGGCTCAACTCTAAGCATGCCATTTTTGTAACTTAGTCAAACATGCAAGTAGTCTGTTATCTTTATGCACATAGTTGTTCATGAGATTGGAAGTTTTGATTGATGAAATGGTAATCTTTGTGAATTTCAGCTCTGAACGAAACATTGAGGGAAGAACTGCAGCGTCTGAAGATAGCTGCAGGCCAAATTCCTGCTAATGGAAATAATAGAGGATTGCAATTCCCATTTTCGTCCCAACCTCAAGCTTTCAACCCCTTCAGTAACCACGAGGCACAGCAGCAGCAACAACAGCAGTCACAAATGCCTCATTCTGCCTCCAATAACCCCAGCCTTAGTTTGCAGCCTCGACCCAGTTATAGGGATTTCAATCAGGGAGTTTAAAGACATCTCAAAGAACCGTACTGCAAAGTCAATATTTTGAAATGGGTTGAGAATGCTAGGACTCATTGAACTTTCAGCAAAATTTCATCTGTCACTATAACTTTTGTTACAATTGGGTTCCTGAACTTCAAGTATGTTATAATTTCGATGTACCCATCCATTAGTTTGACTAATTAAAATGATGACGAGGCAGTTTTTTCACTAATCAAACTGTGGATGGAGAACCGATTTATAACGAAGTTTGAGTTCAGTGATCAACTTGAACGTAACAATTATCACTTAAAAGTTTAGTGACCCCAGTGTATTTAATCCCATTTAGAAATAGAAAATAATTTAATGAAGTAGGTGGATTGTATATATGAACATGTATATGTTATAGCCTGAATGTTGCTTAGACCCATTGTATTACAGAAATCATGCTATATATGTGTTTTGGATCTTTATTTGGATTGCTGGGTATGGTTTTTGGCACTTCGTGAAGATGATTTTGACAGGAACATGTTTGGCCGTGGATGGCATTCGTCAAGAGCTGTCACTTCACTTTTTCCTGGTTTTAAATATAACTGTGGTTGTTTGTAAAATGCATGTAATTTTGCATCTTGAGAATAGTATTTAGGGAAATTTGCAGCAAAGGTTTCAAAACTATTTTTCAGGGAAATCCCAAACCTTTATATCATAGCTATTACGTCCCAAATCTTTCAAATAATGTGGTAGGTCTTGTAATGGTTTCCATTAAAAAATATTTTAATTGGTCCAAAGTCCAATGTATGGGGTGAAGTATTGTTTTAGTTATGGTAGGGATATCCTTACATCTAAGATTGTTATCAACTCTTTGAGGACAAAAAATTTGAACATCCAATAGCAAAACCGTGACAATGTTAGAGGGGAAAGGTTATTTTTTAGGGGCGGGCCTTTGCATAGTCATTTTGATAATTCAAATAATCAAAATGGTTTTAAAAAGAAGTTTAGAAGTAAGTTTAGGAGTAAGTCCAGACATGGTATAATAAAATGTTATAGATGTGGCAAAGCTGGACATCTTATTAAAGATTGTTTCAAAAGAAATAAATAATGAGTTAAGAGAAAAGGGTAAGGAAGAAGCCAATGTTGCAGCATCTCATAATTCTGACCACACTTCTATCTCTGCATGTGATTTATCTTAAGTATATGTTACTGTTTCTCAATCTGCAAAGAATTGTGAGATAATATAACATGTTATCGCAAATTGAAAAATGAATGAGTTTCAGGTGCTTCTTTTCATATAACATTTAGGAGAGATTGATTTAATAATTTTGTGTCTAAAGACTTAGGGTCTGTGACCATGAGAAATAATGTGACTAGTAATATAAATGATATGGGTGATATTACGTTGAAATTTGATAATAGCTGTGTGCATAATTTGAAATATGTTAGATATGTTCTTGAAATGAAAAGAAATATATTATCTATTGATATGCTTGATGATGAAGGTTTTTCCTAATCTGTTCATAATGGTGTTACTAAAGTTAGTAAATGTTTTCTTGTTGTTTTTAAAATTATGAAAATAAATGATATCTAAGTTGTGAATGCTACTATTTTAATTGATCAACCTGCTACATGCAATACTGTCTATAATGCTGGCAACACTTTAAAATGGCAAAAATGTTAGCATATGTCAGTTCTATGTTATTCTTAAAGTCATCACAGTCTCTTTTTAAATATCTCCTTTTACCACAATGGTAGTATTTCTTACCACTCTTATCTCTTGACTTAGACCTACCCTTTGATTTTCCTCTACCCTTCTTATTTTGAAAATGGTTCTCTCTCAACTCATTCCTACCTCTAACACGACAAACAAACTTTCTTCTCTCGAAGTACTAACCCTTAACTCTCTCTTCATCTCTAGTTCTCTAGCCATTAGAGCTTCAATAACAATGTTTAAGGTCACACTGTCCCTAACATATATAATAGCATTTCTAATATCTCTGTAAGATTCATGCATGGAATTTAAAATTATAGTAGCTAGATATTCATCATTAAGTTTCTTATCATTGTGGGCCAAATACTTAACAAGACTGTTAAACTCGCTCAGATTGGATTCAAGATCCTTTCTTTTGTCCAATCTAAAGTTGAAAAGTTTTTGAATTAAATGAATCTTCTTTGTTAAATATTTTCAAGAAAAGTTTGTCAAGTTTTTTCCACAATTCTTTGGCAGTCGTATGTTGCTCATCTTGTCCGACTATATCTCTAGATAAATGCAGTATAATAGAACTATGTGGAATTTCATTCATCTTAGCAATTTCATCGATTTATTTGTTAATCCTTTCGAATACGTTTTTGTATCTTCAAGTGCTTTAAAAACTCTTTGTTGAATTAAAATAACTTTTATTTTTTTTTGCTTTCAAATGGAATAATCTCATTTACAGGTTGAATTGTGACAATTCAACCCGAGAATCCATATTGCAAATAATGATATTCAAACAAGTTTGCTTAAAATAATTACTCACACACAAATACAAGATCAAATCAATTTTATACCAAAATTACTTTTCAAGATGACCACACAAATAATATAATCAAAAGTGACACATGAACATTTCAAGTAATATATCGCGTAGTCAAGTTTCTAAAAAATCCTATGTTAGTTTTACCAACAAGCAATTATTATTCACAAGGTAATCCTCAACACTATATGGTCACTTCACTATATCCCCTAGAACTTGAATTATTGCAATTAAAACAAGGGATAGCAACACAAGCCAAGCGGGCCACTTCTGCTTGTCTATAGTTAGGAGATGCGATTTGAATTGGACTCTCCAGGTCCTGTAGAAGATTCTATACAAAAAGCCTCGACAAAGCCACCATCAGGGCCGCCATCGAAAAATGCCCAATACACTAGAAGCTCCTGCTCGACCCCACGAAGCCAACGGTGAAAACAATTTCTATTGGGGCTCTCACCTGGCCGAAATCTGAGACTGCAGGTCCGAAATTGACTTTCCTTTTCAGATCAGATATTCTGCTTCAACCGTCATTTCTTCCCAACGTCTGGTTGAGAATTCTCCTTGAATCTGCAGTTCTTCTAATGTCACTTGTTCGCTGGTTGGATGGTCGGAGGAGAAGGTTTGAAAATGGTCAGGGTTTTCTTCCTCTCGGATAGTTTGGTGCATCTCTCTCTCTCTCTCTCTCTCCTCTCTCTCTCTCTCTCTCTCTCATTTTATTACTTCATGGCTGTAGACTTTTTTTTCTTGGTCGTTACTTTTCTTCCTTCCGCCTTCACAGTCTTCAATCAATACCTCTCTGGCTTCTTCTCCTTGTGGTTTTAGAATTTTAACCCACCAGAATCTTTTAAAAAGGCTCTGATACCATTTGTTGAGAGCTTAGCCTAAAGACCACACTAAAGGAAATGGAAATATTGCACCATCATCCTTGAGAAAATGGCAACTAGTTTTAGGTTCGTCGGAGATAGCAAGAATTTCACCAGATATATTGGTCTTCTCCACTTCTATCTCACACCTTTCTACCTTTGCAAACTCTGAGAAGCAAGAAAACAGCCTCTCTCCTTTACAATTCAAGGACAAGTGTAAGACCAAGATTAAACCCAATAATAGGATTAGATCAATAGTCCACAATTTTTCCCAACAAGTACACTCCACCAGCACACACAAGGGCCAATCATCAAGTGACGTGTGAATTTAAGTGAGTCACTTTATTCCACAATTTTTAACCGTTAATTTAATTTCACCATTAAGGAAAGAGAGGAGCAATAAACTCATTTTGTAATTCTTGAAGAAATATAAGTGTTACAATAAAAGACGACTTATTACAAACAAATTGACTAGAGCCACGATGGTCTAAAAGAAAGAAAAAAAGCAAGGGAAAAATACTAGGCCCTCTTTGTCTTCTGATATGATGATGTCCATAAATGTGCTTGATTTACCTTTCTTTTTATTGACAATACAACATTATTGGGGCCTTCGTAAGACCCCTTTATAGTGACTTGTGAGTAATAATCTTTTACGTCACTATCAATTCTTGTAACCCTTTAACTCTAATTCAACATCCCTCAGGTATATAAAATATGCGAAGGACAAATTCCATTCCTTTATCCAATGGAGACTCATGGACGGTTTGCCATTAATGTTTTTCTTTATGTTAAATTTATGTTGTAAAAATGATAAAGGAAATTGACATTGGTGGGGAATCCAATCCCTGTGATCAATTTAATAAAATTTGATAAATTAATAATCGTTTCCCACTTACTATGATCATTTATATGCATAAATAAATTTGTATTAATCCTCTATGGCATGAGAATCAATTCAAATCGAATTGAGTTGATTAGAGAAAACAATCAAGCATCAATATGCAATTTGATCTGATTACATATATATAAAAAAATAAAAAATAAAAAAAAATAAAACCACTTAAAAGTGTTTAAGAAACCACTGGTTTTTGCTACTGATTCAACTCTAATTAGACCATGGCCTCGTCTCTTTATCTTTTCAATATCATTCTTTAGCTTAATTCATATGATTGTATCAATTATATATATATATATACAATTTTTTATTTGTTAAACCACGTTATAATTGCAAATAAATCCCTCAATCTTTGTTCATCGCAGCAATTATTTTCCTAACTTTTTTTGTTGAATGATTATCTTCAACCTTTCAGTAATTAGTATACCTTGTCATTGATGATTTATCTCCAAATATTCAATTTTCATGCTTTGAAATGAGTAAAAAATATTTTTTCACCTTTTGTATTCATTTCTCATTTAAAAATATGATAAGAAAATAAGTTATTTTACACCAGTTTTGAAAAATATCAAGAATCATATGAATGAGTAGGTTTTCATTGACTGCGTAATACTTACAGAGGAAAATATATATTACATCAAAAAATCAATACAGGGAAAAAAAATAAACTATACTAGGAAGGCAATAAGAATATGATTACAAGAAAATATGGTAAATATAATTACAAGGTTATGAATCTCTTTTATTCCCTCATTCCATATTCTAACACTCCCCCTCAAGTTGGAGAATGGATATCTTTGACTCCCAACTTGCGTATCATAGGTATGAAATGCTCCTTTCCCAGCGGTTTGGTGAGCACTTCCGCAAGCTGATATGTGGAACTCACATGTCTAGTTTCAATTGAGCCATCTTGAATCTTATCCCGAATGTAATGGCAATCTATCTCGATGTGCCTTGTATGTTCATGAAAAACGGGTTTTGCTGCTATATGCATTGCAGCTTTATTATCACAATACAGCAACACTGTTCCTTGATGTTGTAAACCCAAATCTTCAAGTAAAGCACGCAACCAAGTTAATTCACAGCAAGCTCTAGTCATGGAGCGATATTCGGCTTCTGTTGAAGCAAGTGAAACGGTTTTCTGACGCTTTGACCTCCATGAGATCAAAGAAGTACCAAGAAAAACACAATATCCCGTCATTGATCTTCTCGTCATAGGACAACTTGCACAATCTGAATCACAAAATGCCCTTAATAACAAATCATTTTGTGAAGAAAAAAATAATCCATGACCTGGTGCTCCTTTTAAATATCGCACAACTCTTAACGTAGCATCCATGTGCGAGATTCGAGGCTCATGCATGTATCTGCTTAATGTATGTACAACATATGTAATGTCTGGCCTTGATATTTTAAGGTAAATCAACCTACCAACCAACCTTCTGTAGCGTCTAGGGTCCTTCAAGATATCTTCTTTATCTGACAATTTTAAACCACGTTCCATTGGTGTATCAACAGAAGCTGCCCCCAATAATCCTGCATCCTGGATAATCTCCAACGCATACTTACGCTGAGAAATAAAAATGCCACTTTTTGAAGTTGAAACTTCAATATCAAGGAAGTATTTTAAGTTACTAAGATTTTTCAGACGGAACATCCAAAAAAAACTTTGATTTCATCAATACCTTCAGGGTCATTGCCGGTGATCAAAATATCATCAACATAAATGAGCAAAGCAATGAATGATTTTTCCTGCTGCTTAACAAGTAATGAATAGTTAGCTTTGGATTGCTTAAAACCTGCAGCACATATGGCGATGGAAAAGTTTTCAAACCACTGCCAACTTGCCTTCTTTAAACCATATAATGACTTGTGTAATCTGCAGTATAAATGGTCCTCCCCTGTCTCCGAATACCCGGTGGAGGGGACATATATATCTCCTCATGCGAGTCTCCATGTAAAAAAGCATTATTGATGTCCAATTGTTGCAAAGACCATCCTCGAGCTGCTGCTAAAGCAATGAGACAACGAACAATAATTATCTTGGTGGTAGGTGAAAAAGTATCTTGATAATCAATACCTTCCAACTGTGTGAATCCTCTTGCAACCAAACGTGCCATATACATTTCAACAGACCGGTCAGAACGAAACTTGATCTTATAAACTCAACGACAATCTATTGGAGTCTTTCCCGATGGTAAAGGTGTAAGGGACCAAGTTACATTTGTTTCTAGTGCTTCCAGTTCAGATTGCATTGCCCGCCATTGTGGATGAACAATGGCTTCAGCATATGATTTAGGTTCGGTGTGCTGACTGATTTAGGCAACAAAAGCACGATGAACAGAGGTATATTTTTCATAAGAAACATAATTGGACAATGGGTACTTGGTACAATGTTTTGAACCTGGAGACAAATCAGATGACTGGTCGAGGTGAGCAGCCGCAACATTTGAACAAGTATAATCATTGAGCATGACAAAGGGACGTGTCTGTCGAGTGGAACGCCAAGGGGGTTCATGTGCCACTACAGTTGGTGTGGCGGGTTCATGTGGCGCTACAGCTGGTGCAACGGGTGAAAGTGGCTCGACAGGTTGTGATGATTGTTCGGTAGGAAGGATTTCTTGTTTGGAAGAAGGTGAAGGTGGTAAAGGATACTCTTGAATTGTGGCTGGGCTGTTTTCGAGTAGGTCGCTATGATTATTTTCAGGATTAAAGAAATTCGGTTGGTTTTCTAATGAGGAAGGGATGGGAAGTGGAACTTGGTTTGGTGTTTTCCTGGCAGAAGAATATGGATAATTATCTTCATGGAAAACAACATCTCTACTAACAAAGATTTTCTTTGTAGATAGATCGAGTAACTTATACCCTTTTTGACCAATGGGGTAACCAATGAAAACATACATTTTAGCACGATGATCAAATTTATTTGAGGTATTGACTTTAGTGGCAAAAGCTAGACATCCAAATACTCTCAAATATGAATAAGTGGGAGATTTATGATAAAGTTGCTCGAATGGAGTCTTTTAGGAGAGAACTAGTGTTGGTAACCTATGGATGAGATGCACGGCAGTAAATACACACTCTCCCCAAAATTGGATTGGAAATTTAGCTTGAATTTTTAAAGCTCTAGCAACTTGTAAAATGTGTCGGTTTTTGCGTTCCACCACCCCATTTTTTTGAGGTGTGTAAACACAAGAGTGATGAAAAACAATACCGTTGTCCTTAGAAAATGAACGAAGGGATAGAAATTCTCCCCATTGTCAGTACGAAAATTTTTAAGTTGGGACTCAAACTGTGTTTTTACATAACTGAGGAATTGCTTAATTAGTTGTTGTGCTTCATCCTTGAGTCTTATTAAGAAAACCCAAGTAAAGCGTGTGAAGTCATCCACTATAGTAAGGAAGTAGTGTGCACCTGATATAGATGTTTGTTTAAAAATACCCCATATATCACAATGAATGAGATCAAAAGCCTTTTTCGAATTAATGGAACTAACACCAAAGGAAGACCACTTTGCTTTGCAAGGGGGCAAACACGACAAGTCTTATTACAATGAACTGAAATATTTAAGAAATTGTTTGCTATGAAATCTAGACAAGGATCTGAAAGATGTTCTAAACGAGCATGCCAGAGATCTGTAGAAGAGTTGGTTGTGTTGCAGGTTGGAAGGTTCTGGTTACTTTGGTCCTTGGCATTTTGTGTCCTAATGCTATTAGATAATATAGTCCACTGCGTTGCTCACCCAAACCAATCATCTTCTTCGAGTCCAGATCCTGCAAGATACACCAATGTGGAGAAAAAGTTATGGAGCGGTTTAGTTTTTCAGTCAGTTGACTAATAAATAACAAGTTGACGTCAAAATTAGGTACGTAAAGCACATCATTTAACCAACATGTTGAATTTAAAGACAACGAGCCATTGGCACCAATACGAGCCTTTTCTCCATTAGGTAGCATGACTGATGAAAACAAAGAATTTTTATTCTCATCTACTAATAATTTTGGGTATTTTGTGATGTGGTCGATGGCACCACTATCAACTATCCAATTAAATGAAGAGGTTTTAGACAAACATAGTTTAGAGGAGGCTGCGACATTCACTTGTGGACTGGGCCCTACACTTTTCTCATTCAAAAGTGAAAGGAGTTGATGCAGTTGAGTTTCAGTTATACCTGTTGCAATGACTCCTTCATCCCCTTTCTTTTTCTCATCCGTAACCTGATTAGCCATTGGAGGAAATCTTGGCTTTGCCTTCAGATGTCCAGGGGGGTAACCAACTAATTCATAGAACTTCTTAATCACATGTCTGACTCCCCCTTAGTAAGTGCATTGAGGACGTTCGTTTGGAGGTCCTGATCGTCGCCTGTTTTGGGAATTGAATGGACGACATTGATTTGTTGAATAATTCCTCACCGCCATGGCAGTTGTATTGTTCAATTCAGTTGGGTTAGCAAAGGCGTCAATCATCCGTTGCTTTTCTTCTTGACAAACCAAAGAGTATGCCTGTCGAACGGAAGGTAAGAGATTCATTAATAGAATTTGACCCGAACAGCACTATAGGATTCGTTCAAGCCCATCAAAAACTACATCAACCTTTGGCGATCTTGTTGTGCACAGTGTGTGCAAGTGGTTGTGTCCATGTATGTGGCCAATTCATCCCATAAGCTCTTCAACCTTGTGTAATATACGGAAATCTGAAGTTGATCTTGTCGAAAATAGCTTATTTCTCGCTGAATTTCAAAAATACGTGGAGCGCTGCTTTGAGAAAAATATTCTCGAAAATCTTCCCAAACTTCTCGAGTTGTAAAGTAATAGATAACACTATCGGAGATTTCTTGACTAAGGGTGTTTATGATCCACAAATGCACCATATCATTGCAACTAGACCATGTTGCAAAGCCTTCCGGATCCTTTTCCTGGGAAGGGGCTGTAATTTTACCATTAGCGAAACCCAATTTATTTTTGGCGTTCAACGCTAAGGACATGGCTCTCTTCCAAGCCAAATAATTATCTCCATTCAAAGGTTTGGAGATGAGCAGCTGCCCCGGATGATCGGAGTGCTGAGAGAAAAAAGGACTGGATGCATCCACAGATTTGGATGCGTCGCCTAACACCTCGATGATGTCTTCGGTTTCTTTGGACATGGCGGTAGGAAGAATTTAGAGTACAGGAATTTTGATTCTTAACCAAGCTCTGATACCATGAAAAATATCAAGAATCATATGAATGAATAGGTTTTCATTGACTGCATAATACTTACAAAGGGAAATATATATTGCATCAAAAAATCAATACAGGGAAAGAAAATAAACTATACTAGGAAGGAAATAAAATATGAATACAAGAAAATATGGTAAATATAATTATAAGGTAATGAATCTTTTTTGTTCCCTCATTCCATATTCTAACACATTTCAACAGACTTCTTGGGCATAAATCGTTTACGAAATGTATTAAGAATTGTATGAATAAATTTTATATAAACCAAAGTCCTATATTTATTGGAAAGAATTAGAACTAAGATTTACAATAGTCATAATAATTAAGATTTCTGGATTCAATAGTCATTCAATATTTAATTTACAACATTTATCCTTTAAAGAATGATTAAACAATATCTATCTAATTAAAAATCATGCTTGATAAAAATGTAGTAAGACAAAAATATCAAACTAAGGGAGAATAGTAAAATATCTTTTTTGAGTATTAAAACAAATGTTGCATCATTAAAACCTCACCAGAAAAATTCGAAGGAACAAAACCCAAGTGAATGGAAAATAATACGGCTACTCTCCCTAATATTCATCACCGAAGATCTTTGAGTCAACTTATTCCTATCTCATGCACTAATTTCTTGAATGTAGATATCCACAATATTTTCTTGGGTAACTCAACCACATGTCTATGACTAAGTATATTTTTCGAATATTAGTGTTACTAGTCTTCTGAAAATCACATGAATTCAAGAACATGAAAAATATAGTCTCCTTTATATAGCATCTTTTGAGTATGTAGTACAATTTGCATTGTTTTATAAAATATTGTTGAAGGTTGGAGGAATTTTTTAAATGAATCGGATTTACATTAGTTAAATGAAAAGAAAAAAAAAAGGCAAAAGAAAAAACAATGTCAAGCTATCACATGGGCTTATTAAGAGGCGATCGCAAGTGCTGTCTAAAATGAAGCAGATTCTAAATGGGAATAACCATGCGATTGCCACTTATCATACCATGCAATTGCATAGGGTTCCGATTTGACTGTTGGGATGTTAAAATTTGATTTTTCAAATGCCTTTATTTCACATGAAGTTTCATGGTGAAGACACATATGAAGAGTTGTGACTTTTGTAATGAGTAATATTGTTTCAAGTTCTATATATAAAGGATTCATTTGTTGATTGAAAATATATTGATTTCTCCTCTCCTCTCCTCTCTACTTATTTTATTTTCTTACATTAAAAAATCACTTTGTTCTCTTGCATACAAGTTTCTAGTATTCATTTATTGCAGTCTTGAACACTATACTCTCATGTGTTGTTCACTATCGTCTTTGTGTTCGGGTTTGTTGCGGAGAGTGCACATTCATCATCAAACACATAATAGGATTCCATTGTATCTTAGAGACTTACACCGTGATAGAACCAAATAGCACGTTTGAGGTTAACAGCGTGATAGAATCTAGAGATGCTATATTCTATGAAAACAACTTTACTACCATTCTTAGACCTACTAATTCGGATATTATTAAACCTGAAGTAAGCAATATAAACAAAAGAACTGCAAATAAAGAACTTCCGAAAAAGAGTAAAAGGGCTTGAAAAATAATTAGAGATGGCAAAAAAATTCAATCCGCTCCACTGATCCGTCGATTCAATCTGATCCGATCCGAAAAAATCTCGATCCGTAGATTGCGGGGCGGGGCGAATCGGCACCGATTCGCCCCATTTAAATTAAAAAAATAAAATTTAATACAAAATTATTTTTTTAAAAGATTTAATTTAAATTATATTTTAAAAAAAAATTGTTGGCGGATCGACCCTTGGATTAGGCGGCCGATCCGCCCCGACCCAAAGTTTAGCGGATCCGGATCAACAAAAAAATTTAGAGCGGGGCGAATCGAGGCCCGATCCGCCCCGTTATCAACACTAAAAATAATACTTTTGGACTCGACTTTATTATGCATCTAGTCGAAGGCAATATGGACTCTTAAACAAAACAAATTGTATTAACACAATCTATTGAGTCAGATCCTCTCACATATGAAGAGGCAATGAAAACTAAGGATTCAGCTTTTTGGAAAGAAACTATAGATGATGAAATTGTTGGATAGTGTATGCTCGAGTTAATTTATTTGTACTCGTGACATTTTGAAATAAAATATTTTTTATTGATATATTGATTAAATCATTAATTATATTATTTTGAGTTTACATTAGTCCTAGATCAATTCGAACTAATTGAGTATTTAAGTTGTTAAATACAAAAATATTCAATTTGTAATTTGATCTAAAATTATTGTTCACGATCAATAAATAAATACAGACAATTTATTTTGTTCATCTTGATTTTATTAAAATCTATCTTTGATTTTGGAAATGAAATTAAGAGTACATTTGATATGTATTGAATGGGACCACGTGAAATTAATTTATGACATTAACCTTAAAAATTTAATTTCACTTGACTATCATATATGAAACCTTAATCCTGATCGGATAATGGACTTCGATTACTAACTTGAAGTTCTTTGAGGTATCAATGGGTGAAATCAAATTGTTGATCAATATCTCGATATTTTGAGAATTAAAGAAAACTAACGAGGAACATATATTCGTATTATGAAATCCATCACCTTTAGGTATGATCATGATCTCACTGGTTCTTCTAGTGGACAATTAAATCTGAGTTCAGTATTTCGACAGTGATTGTTGAATTCTATAATTTGATGTGATTACATAGAACTGTCAGATAGAAGATGAGAGTTGAGAATTTATGATATTCAAATAAGGTGTTTTGGTCATTTTACCTTTCTAAGAATATTCAAGTTGATCAACGAGAGTGACATGTAAGAGCGGTAAGTCTGAGGATATAATTATTGGTTATTGTTTCAGTAATTACAATTTTATTAAGAGTGCAGACTCATTCTTTCAGTGGAATAGAACGTGATTAACAAATTATTTTGATTGGTCAAGAGTTGAACAGATCAGAATTAATTTATTGGCGCTTAGTTCAATTAGGTCAGATCAGGTTCCCTTGATGACTTCACTATAACATGCATATACAAGTATCGGGCCGTTCAGAAATGGGCCTGGGTTATAGTATTAGGATTGGTATGGTTTTAGAGGGTAAAGAAGTTATAAATATTCTTCTAATACCATTTTTCTTAACCTAGTACACTTGTGGGCGGGATAAACACTAAAGTGTGTAGTGTGTATTTTCTCCTCTTAATTAAAACCCTAACCCTAGTGTAACCTAGACCGAGAGAAAGTGACCACACTGGCATAGCCTCTGTTGGAGAACACCAAGAAAAACTTGAAGGTTTGGAGGTTGGTGGAATCAAGAGCAACACAGATAATGGTCAAAGGACGCTACAAGGGTAATGATTACTAGAATTTTATCCGTTCAAAATTATATAATCTAGTCAAATACATAAAACAGTGAATTCCTGTGGCGGGGTGATCCAAATCACAAGAAAATAATTTTTGTGGTTAGATATCCCGTTGTATTTCCCAACAAAAATGTCATCTATCATGAACAACAAAACTTGAAAATTGGTAGATCTCCCTCCGGGTTGTAGACCTATTGGTTGCAAGTGGATCTTCAAGAAAAAGATGAAAGTAAATTGAACTATAGAAATGTTTAAAGCAAGATTATTAGCAAAAGGCTTTACACAAAAAGAAGATCTTGGTTATTTTGATACCTATGCACCGGTTGCTAAGATTGCTACTATTAGAATCTTAATTGCTTTGTCATTTATTTATAAATTTCAGATTCATCAAATGGATGTTAAGACAAATTTTCTAAAGGAGAGTTGGATGAAGAAATATATATAGAGCAATTGGAAGGTTTTGTCCTAACAGGACTAGAAAGAAAGTTGTGGAAATTAATTAAGTCCTTGCATGGACAAAAACAAGCACCTAAGCAATAGCATGAGGAATTTGACAAAGTTATCATTGCCAATGGATTTAGGATACATGAATCAGACAAATGCGTATATAGCAAGTTTAATGGACACGAGGGTGTAATTATTTGTATATATGTAGATGATATGTTAATTTTTGGAATGGACTTGGAAGTAATCAATTCTACTAAGTTATTATTATAATCCAACTTTGATATGAAAGATATGGGACCTGCGGATGTGATTTTAGGAATTAAAATCATAAGGAAAGATATCGGGATCATACTTACTCGGTCGCGTTATATTGAAAAGATGTTGAAAAAATTTGATGATTTCGATTGCAAGTCTTTATCTACTCTATTTGATTCAAATGTTGGGATGTATCCTAACACCTGTAGAGCAGTTTCTCAATTAGAATATGCTCAAGTTATTGAATGTCTTATGTATGCAATGACATCTACAAGATCGAATATTGCATTTGTCGGTGGTAAAATGAGTCGATATACCAGCAATTCTAGTCAAATGCATCGGCTAGGAGTTAATAGTATCTTAAAGATACTATGGATTATGGTATTCATTACTCAGGATATCCTTTAGTTTTAGAAGGATTTACTGATGCTAGTTGGATTACTGATCGAGAAGATCATGCATCAACTAGTGGATGGATATTCACACTTGGTAAAGGTGTTATATCATGGGCTCAAAGAAAAAAACTTGTATAGAAAATTCCACCATGACTGCAAAGTTTATGGCATTAGCTACATGTAGTAAAGAAGTGGAATGGCTAAGGAATTTATTGATTGAATTCCTATTTGGCCTATAGCAAGTTTAATGGACACGAGGGTGTAATTATTTGTATATATGTAGATGATATGTTAATTTTTGGAACGGACTTGGAAGTAATCAATTCTATTAAGTCATTATTATCATCCAACTTTGATATGAAAGATATGGGACTTACGGATGTGATTTTAGGAATTAAAATCATAAGGAAAGATATCGGGATCATACTTACTCAGTCACATTATATTGAAAATATGTTGAAAAAGTTTTATCATTTCGATTGCAAGTCTTTATCTACTCCATTTGATTCAAATGTGAGGATGTATCCTAACACCTGTAGAGCAGTTTCTCAATTAGAATATGCTCAAGTTATTGGATGTCTTATGTATGCAATGACATCTACAAGACCAGATATTGCATTTGTCATTGGTAAAATGAGTCGATATACCAGCAATTCTAGTCAAATGCATTGGCAAGGAGTTAATAGTATCTTAAAGATACTATGGATTATGGTATCCATTACTCAGGTTATCCTTTAGTTTTAGAAGGATTTACTGATGCTAGTTGGATTACTGATCGAGAAGATCATGCATCAACTAGTGGATGGATATTCACACTTGGTGGAGGTGCTATATCATGGGCTCAAAGAAACAAACTTATATAGCAGATTCCACCATGGCTGGAAAGTTTATAGCATTAGCTTCATGTAGTAAAGAAGTGGAATGGCTAAGGAATTTGTTGATTGAATTTCTATTTGGCCTAAACCTATGCCTCTGGTATCTATTCTCGTGATAGTGAGGCTATATTGTCTAGAGCACATAATCAAATTTACAATGGAAAGTCTAGACACGTTGGTTTAAGATATAGCTTGGTAAGACAATTGATTTCAAATGGAGTCATTACCGTGGATTATGTGAAGTCAAGTCAAAACTTGGTGGATCCTTTGACGGAGGCCTTGCAAGAAATTTAGTTTCTAAAACGTCAAAGGGAATGAGATTGTGTCCAATTCAATATCATCAATGATAGAACCTCGACCTAACACTTGAAACATCAAGTTCTTACGTTCAATGAGTAAAGTACATTATATGAGTGATTACAAACATTTAAATTAATCCCAACGTAGAAATGTTTGAAAATGTATAATTATGGGTAGGTTAAGCTAAATGACTCTCAATAGACTTATATAGACATCAATTAAATGCTTCAGATATATTGACATTTTCGATATGTCTACCTACATAGATATGGGGGATGGTGCCATCTCCAAAGTGGTTTGGCCAACTACTCAAGATATTTATGAAAATAAAATTCAGATATGGAACACATAGCCTATTCACGTGTCGGTTGTTGAGCACAATAAAGACACTCAAACAAATGTGTGAGGTGTTTTCGGTTAATCACCAAGGGTCCCTGGTTCAAAGCTTATCTACCATGCCACCTTTTGACATTTGAAACGCTTTCTCTATGTGAAGGTTCAAGTCCTAACGACACCTTCATTTATGCATAAGTTTAGAAAATATACAGAAGAGATTTTTCAAAACCTCGTTCATTTTGAAAATGGTGGAGGATTACTTGAGGAATTTTCTAAATGAATAAATGAATCGGATTTGCATTAGTTAAAAGAAAAGAAAAGAAAAGAAAGGAAAAGGCAAAAGAAAAAGAAAAAAACAATGCCAAGCAATTGCATGGGCTTATTAAGAGGAGATCGCAAGTGCTGTCTCAAATGAAGCAGATTCTAAAAGGGCATAAACATGCGATTGCCACTGATCCTACCATGCGATCTCATATAATTCATATTTGACAGTTGGGATGTTTTAAATTTGATTTTTCAAGTACCTTTTGGTTATTTCACACGGAGTTTCGTGGTGAAGACACATATGAAGAGTTGTGACTTTTGTAATGAGTTGTAACTATTGACAATGCATTGTTTCAAGTTCTATATATAGAGGATTCATTTGTTGGTTGAAAATATATTGATTTCTCCTCTCCTCCCCTCTCCTCTCCTCTCTTCTTATTTATATTCTTGCATTAAAAAATAACTTTGTTCTCTTGCATACAAATTTATAGTATTCATTTACTGCAGCCTTGAATACTAGACTCTCTTGTATTGTTCATTATCGTCTTTATGTTCGATTTTGTTGCCCGAAAGTGTACATTCATCATCAAACACATAGTAGGGTTCCATTGTATCTTTGAGGCTTATTAGATCTCATGTGCATCTCTTGTAGGAAAAATAAAGTCATTAGGAGAGCGAGTGTTCGTGCCTTGAAGTCGTTAAAGTTTTTGCAAGCGTTTGTCATCACATAACCTCACTAGTTTCAACAATTAATTCATATTAAAGTTATATATGATGGGACATGTTTTTCAACCATACACTCGTTACTTGATCCATGAATTTCAAAAATTTCATAATGATTTGAAGATGATTAAGATTTCACATATTTCCATAATATAGTTGTTCCTCCACATCTAAATACCTATCATGTTTGTGATTTAGCTTTATATAAATAATATTGCTAAATCATTTGCTTCGGCACAATAAATACTTTAATGACTTTCATAGTGTCACTATTATTTCAGTAGACTTCTACTACTTCATTATAAAGCACATGTCAAGCCATGTGCAAATTGTAAAGATATCTATCATTAGGGAAATATATTTTCTTCCTTTTATATCCTTCAGAGATTTTAATAATATATATATATTTGTATCCTATAGGATTATATTTAAAGTGTTCGAATTATATTTGTAAACACTTTACTTCATATAATTCAACTTAACCTACGTGGATTCTTTTCATTTTTGTCCAATAATTTCTAGATCGCATTCTTTGATAGGAATTGTTTCAATTTCCTCGCTATCAAAAATAATGTAGAGCATTACAATAATTTATCTACAAATCATTTCTTTTTTATACACTCTATCTCCAGCCAAAACATAACTTTATAGAGTTTTCTATACATGAACCTCTTCTGGGGTATATAAACTATCAGATCCAGTCGGTGTCGAGCACCAGTGGTTGCGCTAGCTAGATCCGTCAGCCATTTTGTTTTTCATTTTAATTTTTTTTAGTAACTGAGATTGAGTGAATAGGAAACTCAATTCAAAATTTCAAGTAAATTAGGCCATGAGATTAGGCCCAATTCAAATCCATGTCCGTTTAGTATACAATCCAAAGCCCAAACCTTGGTCCCTTACTCCTTGCTTCGACTTTTTACACTGTCTGTCTAGTCTTCCTTAGTTCTTTCAATTCCTCACCTTCAAAGTCAGTTTCACTTCACTTCAGAGATTCACAATTTAACTTTTCAAGAGTGAAGAGAGGAGGAAGCAGCTATTCATGACTCCCAGTCACGGCCACACCCATTATGCCTCCTCCTCTACAGCGAACTTAAGACCAACAAACACCATGAGACCAATAGCCAATGTGAGATTCACTTCACATTGTTCACCATCGTGATTAGTCCAATAAAGAAGCCAAGAAGCCAGAAGGTAAAGGTTAGCAAGAAAGAATTGAATATTTTTATTTATTTATTTATTTTTGTAGAATGGAATTGCAATTTGCAATTTGCAATTTGTGGTTTTTTATTTTTTAATATAATCATGATTCTTTTGGATTGGGTAATAACAGCAGCTAGCTAGCAGAGAACTAGGAATTCTCTAAGAATTGCAAGTAGTACACTTCATAAACTCATTCTGATTTTTATGATTCTACAAATATTTATATGGGGTATATTACCCCATTAGTTCTAGAGTTCGTGCAAAATTTTTTAATACATATAGAAGTGGTCCATTTTTTACATATTGTTTTCAATGGAACTAAAGTTTAGAAATACTAGGAAGTTTTTTCTATATTATTTTCTTTAGCATACGTAATGGACTCCCTGTACAATTTAAAAGGTATTAAACATGTTAGTAACAAAATAAAAAACGATTTAACTTTTGACGCATCTATCGTTTGTGGCAATTTAGAAAGTACGTTAGTTTCCATGTATGAATTGTATGCATAGCAATTGGTTGTTATTCGACCCTCTGCACCCACCGTTCTATTAATCTTCAATAAGAAGACACATAAATAGTGGAATAAATGGAAGAAAATAGAGATATATAAGGCTATTCTTCTAGTATGTCTCGTGTATTTAATCAAACGTTAGACGTTGTAATACATTTTGAATACAAAAATATTTACACATTAATTGCTCAGGAACATAGAACATGTTGATTCACTACAATTCGATTTACTTTATTTCTAGTGAGTGAACAAACGAACGGAGATATCCTATTGTTTTTGCAATTGCATAAAATCTACTAACACCACTGTTTAGCACGATGAATTCGAAATTTGCTTTTCAATGTAGGTAAACGAACTATGTCCAAAATCAGGAGCCAACTCAAAGAATAGTTTGGAAGCATTAATGAATGTGGGATTGACAAGAAACTCATTGTTGTATACAAAGTAAGTATGTCAAAATTCCATGCAATCAAGTAAATGATATATAATTTCTTCATATAATCAAACTCTGTTATTTTCTTAATAATATTTTTCTTTTAAAAAATTGTTACACATATTGAAAAAATTAAATAGTCAGTCTCAGGAAAGGAGAACTTTTTTTAAAAAAAGAAATTAAAGGGGAGGCTAGTGGACCAAGCTTGGCTCGGCTCACGACCCAACAAGCTCATAGCCTGACCCTCGAGAAACAAGTTGAGCTCTTGGGTATAGTCGGCTCGACCCTTTGTTATCCCTACACTTCCCCATGTTCATCCCATTCTTCTTTCTCATTTCTTTTTCTCCATTTTCTTCTTTGCTTACCTGTTCGAGAAGTTTGTACCCCAAAAGTAACCCAGACAAGGAATTGACTCTTCTACTCATTTCCTAACACAATGTATGTTCATCTATCATTATTCCATTAACTAAGATTTAGGATTTTGAGATTTTTTAATCTTATTAAAAAAATGTTGATTGTTTTTCTTGTATAATTTTTGAAGTTGTATTTTTGCCTCTAATAGGTGGTGTGTTTGCCTCGAAATTAGAATATACATGTCCATTATGGTTTATTTTCTCATGAATAGAATTCTTGCAAGGGATTTCGTTAACTTAATGAGAGTGTGCTTCGAATGCCGGTTGAATTTGTGATTTATTAGAATATATATGTCCATAGCAGTTTATTAGAGTATACATGTCCTTTGTAGGTTTAGAAATATAAATTGAACTTGTAGATTGATATATTGTTTTAATTTGTTGCAATGTAAGTCAATTTGTTGATTCACGACTTAGGTAATATGGTTCATTCAATTGTTCAATCTATGGTAATATAGTTCGTGCTATTGTCATTATGGATTGGAACATATTATTCATATTTGTGTCAGAAGAGTTTCTTTTAATACAGACAAAATCTGTTGAGAAGATCTGTCATTCTCGACATATGGTTACTAGATTTCTTGACGGATTGAATGTACTACCCGACAATTATAATAAAATGAAAATGTGTTTGATTTAATTCACTAGTGTGGTTCGAATTCATTGCATGTTAAATCATGCCCCGACACTGAAATCTGTTCTTGTTATGGAGTTTATATGGATTTCGAATTCTCTACGCTATGAGTGGTCGAAGAATAGTACGCTACATGACTTCATTGACTCGGGCAACTATGTGTTTCTTTTAAACTTATAATTTATCATATTATTTTGAAGTTATATCATGATGTGTATGTCAAACAAATTATTTTTATGTTTGTTTAGTTCATGTTCATGGGTGAAATACATTTTTTATGTAGTAGGTGGAATTTTCGAGATATCATTTATAAGGAATCGTTTGCAAATAAGTTGGATGATCAACGATTCTTCCACTAATATTATATTGAAATGTCATAGAAATTAATGAAAAATGAATTGAAACGTGTCAATACAAAGGTCGCATCAAATGAATAAGACATATCAATTTTAACCTGATTCCTTCCTATAAGGTCACTACTGGCACTCCCTTACAGGATTCCTAAGTTAATTAATTCCCTTTCTCCAGTATCAAGGATTCTCAAAGACTCACTCCAGCCAACAATCCTCACAACTCTGGGTCACTCAGGATTAACCTAAAAACAGTATGGCTTCTAAAAATCAAGTTATGCTTTTATGATATGTGTAGGATGTAATGAATTATAATTCATCAGAAAATTTACAACATATAAACAACTGAAATTAAAAACATGAATACAAAATTATAAAACAGAAATGAAGATAATTTTTAGAGATTTATTAAAACATCTTAAAGATAATACAATTAAGGATTTCCCTTTCGGAAAGTCCCCTAAAGGATTTAAATAAAACTTGGGAAGAAAAGTACCTCAGAGGTATTCACAAGTTCCTATTTACTATACAAGGGTTTTTGGATTGAGGATTTTTCTGGATAAGGAGGTTTCAAAGGATTTAAGCAAGGAATACACAGGCTGTAAACTCTTGCTTTCATTGAATGAAAACGCCTTCCTTATATAGAGAAATTCTAGGGAGCAGGTTTACAAAAAAGTCCCTAAAGGAATCTGAAAAAGTAAAGTCTATCCTAAAAAGTCTTCATGCTTTTTTCTTCTGTCTTTTCTTCTTTTACAGCTGTCTTGCCTTTTATGACACGCGTTTCACCGAGAAACTTTTGGTAAAAAAGGATTGTCCTATCTTGGTCCACGGCATCTTTCTTTATTAAAGTTTTTTTTTGTCTTCTTGTGTCGGCAGCATCTTTTGTCTTTCTACGTGTTCAGATTATGTTCGACGACGGAGGAAAATGACATCCCACTGTCTGAATTATTATATCCGTCTCTTTCATGTTCTTCAAAGTCATCACTGTTGCCTTGGCTAGAATTATCTGGTTCTGGTAAGTTTTCTTTTTGCGGGCATTCTTGAATCTCTTTTTCTTTTGTTAATTTGTCTTTTGAGAAAATTCTTTCAAAAACTTTGTTAATTGCTTTGTCCATTTTTTCTTTTATATCTTTTTCTTTCTTTTTCTTAATAGTTAGTTTCCTTCTTCTTGATGGTTCTTCACTGCTTCCTGTGGATTTCTGAAGTTTCTGAATTTGAAAAAGTAAACGATTAATGTAAACGATTAATGGAAATAACATCATCATCTGGGTCTTGAGCGTCTTGGAGAACTTCCTTTCCTTTGTCTTTGCTAATATTCTGACTGGATCCTTCTTGGGTTGGGCTTGTGACTGGTTCTTGAGAATATCTTACTAGGTAATCAAATTTTCCACCGAGCTGGCCTAATGTACCCCATACACACTTATTTTGGGTCTGTGAAAAATTTTCTTGTTGGGCCTGAGAAGTAAGGAAATCAACAGTTCCCTGAGTCTGTTGGACTTTTGGCAAATCCACAACCAAAAACGGGCTTGATAAGTCTTTACCAGTTGCCGTTTGAACTCGACTAGCTACTGACTTCTTTGGCTCAGTAGTACCTTTGCTGAAACTTAAGACTAATGATTTCTTTCTCAAGTTCGGTGATTTTATTTTGTAGAGAGGTTATTTCTGAAAGGAGGTTTTGGTTAGACTCATTGATCACTCTAAAATTATTTTGCATATACTCACAATGGCTACAAAAAATACTCTGGTCTCTGTTTGGTGAAAAATCAAGTGGAGGGTCTTGGTAATTCTTTAGGGATGGTGAAACATAAATTTTAATCCCTACGTGTTGTCTGACTGATTCAAGAGCTTCTTGTAGATTTGTAAAACATTTGTAAAGAGGATCTTTAAAATCTTTAATGCTATCCAAAACTTCTAACCATGTATGGAAAACTCCTAATTTTTTACCTTTAATTACCACATAAAACTTAAACCTTGTTCTGGCCTAATTAAAATGTTCTGACAATGCGTTCATGGATGTAAGGAAATACTTCTGATCTTTTGGATTTTTGTTGTAAGAAATCCATAAATTGTCTAAAATACATTTTTCTTCTTTTGAAAGTGAAATGTGTGCAAGTACTTTAAATGAAATATTACTACTAGGAAAACATATAAGTTCTTGTGCACCAAATATCATACGTTCTTGGTAATATGGTCTGTTCTGGCTAGATGAAGTCTGGAATGATGCTGTAGATGCATAAAAATTCCCTGGAGGAATTCCTGGTCTTGGTGGAGGTCTAGACATCTGTAAAACAGTAGCTTTAAAATAAGTCAAGATTTAAAAAATTCTTACTTTCTACCATCCTACTTAAGATGTCTGCTGCTTTATTATCTACTCCTTTGATGTGCTCAAATTCAATATTTATTCCAGTGCTTGTAATTCTATCAATAAAATTTAACCATCTTCTTCTACTAGTCTTTTTTGAATCTATCTTGAGTTTATTATAAAAAGAAACTATTGCTACACAATCTGTTCTTATTTTTATTTCTTTTTTAGATATGATAAATAATTCAAAGCTATCTAAAGCACAATTTACAGCTAACAATTCTGCATCTATGCTACTTAAGTTTCCTTTTTCCTTATAACTACCACTATTATATCTACAGATTCTTTCAGTATATTTGTCTGCATATTTATTGGGTTTAAAATTCAAAATAGCTCCCCATCCTAATATGCTTCCATCTGTTTCTATAATTAAGTAATCCGTATCCAATGACATTGCTAGCTTTGGTAAATTTCTTATTTTATTTTTGATTTCTTGGACTAGTTTTATATCTTTTTGGTTAAAGAATCTTTGTCCTGTTGGTGAAATTTCTGAATATAAAGATCTTGCAATTTTTCCTAAATCTTTAATAAATGGTCTTGCATAATTTACTAGTCCTAAAAAAGTTTGGATTTTTTTTAAATCTTCAAGTTTGTCTGGAAATTATAAAGCTTTCTGGGCTATATGTGGTTGTAATTTAATTTCTCCCTGTTCTATAATTACTCCTAAAAAATCTATGTATTCTTTGAATAATACCATTTTCTTTTTGCTAATAATTAATCCATGTTTAATAAATTCTGAAAAACAATCTGCAAATGTCCTCTATGTTCTCTTCTATTTTTGTTGAAAACTAAAATATCATCTATGTATGTTACTATGAACTTACTATGTTTATTGAATATACTTTCCATTTTTCTTTGGAAAATACTTGGTGCGTTTTTTAACCCAAATGACATTACTAGCCATTCATAATGTCCTTCTGAGCAAGTGAATACTGTCCATTTTATACTGTCTGGGTGCATTTCAATTTTCCAAAATCCTGATTTTAATTCAAACTTCCTAAAAATCTTACAGTCTTGTATTTTGTTTATTAATACTGTCTTATCTAATATTTTATAAGCATCATCTATGGTGTTATCATTAAGTCTTTTGTAATTTATAACCATTCTACTTTTTCCTCTAACTATTTCTGAATGTTTTCTAACTATAAAGGCTATTGATCTATGTAGACTATCAGATTTTCTAATTACTCCTAACTTTAACAATTCTTCTATGTGCATTTTGAAATCTTCTAAGTCTAAATTAGTGGCTTCAATATTTTTTGTTCTAATAATGTATTCTGAAATTTTGATCTTTAGTTCACAAAAAACTTTATCTTTTTCCCAATATTTTAAAACATTTTCTCCTAATATTTCCATCTTTTCTAATTTACTGATTAAATTTTCTATTTCTTGTTCTGTGATTAATGTATTATAAATTTTTTCATTATCTATAAATTCAACTGGTCCAAAGTTTTGTTCTTCTATTTCATCTTCTAACAGTTCTTCCTTTTCATCTTTTAATGGTTCTTTTTCAATGAGTGGGCATTCTCTTTCTTTATTACAGGGGCAAATTTTTTCTTCTTTAGGGCTTCCACCACGCTTCTCAGCGTACTGATGGGTAATGTATGGTTTGTGTAGGGGTGAATAATGTATGTTTTTGGAAATGTATAAAATCTTTTGTAATTGTAACACTACTATTACGACCATGAATAATTGGACACAATACGCCATCCATATGGGTCCACCAGGGGATCCACAAAATATCCAGTAATCTAATCATGACCCACAGGCCAAAACTGTGGATCCCAAACTTGCTAGATTCTTATATGCCGAGGTACCCCTATGCTAAGGTGATGCTATGCCGAGGTACCCTTATACCGAGGTACTCCTAAGTCGAGGTGAGTACCCCGGAAAGGTGACAAGACAGCTTGAGATGACTTGTCTACAAAAGAAAACTTGATATGATAACGTCTTTAAAGGGATTTGATGGTTACTTTTACCCTATGACATGTAGTAATGATTATAACCAAAGAAATGGTTTACCTCATGAAGGGTTAGGATATTGCCATGTGTGAAGCATAACGCATGTCACAGTCTAAGAGAATTACTCCTTCTATAAATAGAGCACACTTGCCTCTAAGGAAAGGGTTAGAAACTCAATATATAGAATCTCACTCCCTTTTCTCTCATTTACACACTTATATTTCACGCACCCAATTTATATTTACTTAAAATGAGTACTGACTTAGACATTGGAGTGCAAATGGGAGCCACCTCGGCCCCCTTTGCAGCAAGCTGATTGTTTGTCCAGTGCGCAGGAGATCCACGTGTTCAAGAGGGAAGAGCTGAGACGTATTGATCCAAGATCCTACCTTATTTTGTGGTCAACATTTTGGCGTCGTCCGTGGGAAACCACACTTCTAACCACGAAATCACGTGGTAAAAAGCTACACAAAACCTTGAAAAATGGCTGATAACCTCTTGGAAAGGGGTGAAGAACCTCTTGAAAAAGAGAGGAGAAATAATCACAAAACCTTGAAAAAAGGTGAAGAACCTCTTGAAAAAGAGAGGAGAAATACTACACAAAACCTTGAAAAAAGGTGAAGAACCTCTTTAAAAAGAGAGGAGAAATTACACAAAAAACCTTGAAAAAGGAAGGAAACCTTTTGAGAAAAATTGGTAACAAATGCCTTAAAGAAAGGCCTCCCCGAAAGAGGGACTCTCCTTCTTATTGCCCTAAGTGGCATGGCTCAAGAAGCCCTCATATTTCCTAAGTGGCATAGCCCCCGATATTGCCTAAGTGGTATGGCTCAAGAAGCCCTCCTTATTGCCTAAGCGACATGGCTCATACCTCTTCCGAAGGACGTCTTCCATGGACCCCTTCCGAAGCACCTCTTCCGAAGGACGCCTTCCATGGACCCATTCTGAAGCACCTCCTCTTCCGAAGGACGTCTTCCATCGACCCCTTCCGAAGCACCTGTTCCAAAGGACGCCTTCCATGGACCCCTTCCGAAGCACCTCCTCTTCAGAAGGACGTCTTCCATGGACCCCTTCCGAAGCACCTCTTCCGAGGGACGTCTTCCATGGACCCCTTCCGAAGCACCTCCTCTTTCGAAGGACGTCTTCCATGGACCCCTCCCGAAGCACCTCTTCCGAAGGACGTCTTCCATTGACCCTTCCAAAGCACCTCCTCTTCCGAGGGACGTCTTCCATGGACCCCTTCCGAAGTACCTTTTCCGAGGGACGTCATCCATGGACCCCTTCTGAAGCACCTCTTCCGAGGGATGTCCTCCATTGCCCCCTTCCGAAGTGCCTCTTCCGAAGGATGTCTTCCAAGGACCCCTTCCAAAGGACTCCTACAAGGGACTTCTTCCAAGAGACGAACTACGTCAATTGACACCCTGAAAAGGGCGACCACTGAACAAGGGACTCTTGAAGAAGAACACCATGAAAAGGGAAACCCTGAACAAGGGACTCGTGAAGAAGAGAACCTTAAAAAAAGGGGAGATCCTGAAAATGAACCCCTATGGAAAATCCCCCCCCTAAAAGAGGAGCGAACGTCTCATAAATGTCGCAGCAGCATAGTATCAAAAGACCCTTGCAATCATGTCTGATTTAAATGTCGCGGCAACGCAAACTCATGAAACAATAAAAGCTCTATTTATTTCCGAAGCAAAACGGTTCGAAGCAGCCCACCTTTATTGTGCCAACATGGCAGGACTCAAATAACAATATATTATTAAGCTCGGCTTAAGTGTCTCCATGACACACGGTCTCAAAGACCCTATATTATTAAGCTCGGCTTAAGTGTCTCCACAACACACGGTCTCAAAGACCCTATATTATTAAGCTCGGCTTAAGTGTCTCCACGACACACGGTCTCAGAGACCTTATATTCTTAAGCCTCGGCTTAAGTGTCTCCGAAATGACACGGCTATTGGAGCGCTACCCACTCGTCTCCAGAATGGCATGACCTCAGAAGTTTTCTCTGAATTCACACTGGATAAAACACGGACGAAGTAATATGCCGACGTGATTTAGCCCGAACCTGATGTGCCAAAGTAAAACCATTACAAGTTAACAAAAGAATAAGATTATTGATCTAAACTCTTGCTAGGGGCTGCTAACAAGCATAATTACAAGTAAACATGAATAGCTTAGCAAACCCCCACAAATAAGGGATTTCGCCACTCAATGGAATCAACCCCGGACTAACAAACTGAGTACTTACAAATGAGGCTATAAGGTATGAATACATGAGACTCCCAGGTGGATGTCCTCCTTTAACTCCGGAGTGAATATTCTATTAGATGAGGGCGAAGCATACTTGGTTGGTAAATCTATGAAACAACCTGAAGAAGAAATTGGAATCAAATAAAGAAACTAGGGTAAATGAACTTCCATGAGCCCTATGGGGAATCAGAATTACCTTGCACACCGCCACAGGAGGAACTCCATTCTCACTGGCTCATGGGTCAGAGGTAGTATGTCCAGTACAAATTGGTGTGTTTTCACCCAGGCCATTTCACTTCGATAAACAATAAATGAAGAAAACTAGTAAGCAGAGAGCTTTCTTTCCTCCTCAAAAAAAGGGGTAATTCACTGGTCGTCGACTCAATATTGAGAAAAGATGGTCTAAATACTTCTAAAATTAAAGATCCAATTTTAAAGAAACCCCTTGTCCTAACTCAAAAGGCCGGAATAAAGACTCTAGGGCATAGTTGGGGTGGACTTACAGAGTAGAGAATCTCTCTGGAAAATCCTTACTCAATCCATGAAGCATGAATCACCTCCACCACTAGTATCGATAAACAAATTTCCTCTGCGTGTTCTGCGTAAATTGGATTTCGTAAATTGCAAAGTTGTGTTGGGAAACACAAAATTATGCAAACAAATAGAACATAAAAAAGGATTGGTCCCAAGTTACGGTTATTAAGGATTGGTTAAACTCGCACCGGAATGAAAGTGGTCAGAGTTGTCCATGATTATTGCAATGCTTAGATCCGATGAACCCATTGATAGAATCACGAAACATAGCTCGAAGCACAAAAGGTTCGTTCATGCAAGGGACTTCGCCACTTGATGGTTAGTACCCTGGCGAAATGGTACCTATGAAATACGTTGATTAATCTGGAGAGTAAGACTTACGACTTCTTAGATTTTTAACCAAAAATGCCCCCGATGTAATCACCCCGGACGTAAACAGGGGACTCACGGGGAAGTACGGGTTGTGACCCATTCATTCAAATCTAAGCGATGGACATAAATGTCTTAAGCATTTAGATTTGAGGGACTATCACATTCACAAGTGACTCCAAGGACCGGCACAAGCTTCAGACTATCCTATATTAAACTATGTTCATCCTATGATGGACCATCTCATATTGAATGATGACCATCTTACAATACGAACTACTTGTGTATAGCAGAGAAATATGTAAAATTCACATATAAAGATCAAAGGTGAAGTAGATAAAGATTCACAAAATACAATGACAAAAACAGGCATCCTAAGCAGGAGCGCGGAAAAGGTCGGCGTCTTCAGAAGAAGGGCCACCAGTGACATCTTCAAGGGGACTTTCCTTACTAACATCTTAGGACTTTGGATAGAAGGCCTCAAATCTTTGAAAGATTCATATCAGGGAAGTCATCCTTCACGTCTTTCAAAGTCATTCGTGCCTCGGCGTTGGCAAAGAACTGCTGCATAGCTTCGTATTCTGGGGTCCCTTCAGATGTATCCTTGAAATGCTGGATGCCATTAATCACAGAGAATCTAAGAGGGTGGTATTCGAGTTGCTTTCCTTAGCTCGTAGGATAGCCTTTATATAGCTAAGCTCAGCAGCAATTTCTAGGGTCACCTCCTGGTCCACCCCCGGAACAATAATCAAACCTTCATCATGGCCTGGGAGATCCGGAGCCTGGGAAAAGAAATCTGAGTTGGAGACATCCCCTTTGCCTCTGTTAGGATCAACAGGTGGAGGTAAATCGGTTACATCCACCTCAGAAGAACCAAATATGCCTTTGATTTTCTTTAGCCTCTTCAGTGGAGGCACCTCAGGCTCCATTACCTCCACAACATCCTCATCAGAAGGATCATCAACCAAGGCTCTTTTGGACTTTTTCTCTTCCTTTTGCTTCGAATTTCGCTCTTTCTCCAGAGCCTCATGTTTGGCTCCGGATTCTTCCTTCACTTCCAATAATTGCTGACCCTTAGACAACAAGACCGGTGGAGGGAGCAGCACCGAAAGAAGCTTTATGAGCTTTGCAGCTGAGGCATCAGCTGTGTTCTTTGCAACTTTTACTTGGAAACTGCAGAGCAAAGACTTCTGCTTACGATCCTTGTCACTCCCGGGCCTCAACGGAAGTGGAATCTTCTTCGCCATCAGGCCTTTGAGGGAAACCTTGGGAAGTTCTTTAGAACCTATTCATCAAAATGAAATTGGCAGTCAAAGGCACTTCGGACAACGACACAATTAACACAAGGAATATAGAACTTACCCATATCTCACATAAGCCCGTGCTTGATGAAAAGTTTTTTCTTCAATATCACCTCTGAAAAAGTGGCACAGTACGCAAAGAGCTTCTTCACCACGGCCAGATCCTCCTTAGGAAGAAAGTGTGCGTATTGCTGACCTGCAAAGATAACACAGAAGGTTATCGTTGAAACTCAAAATAGCCTACATCATACTGACATTCACACTAAGAATACAAAAGACTCACGAGGGCAAGAGAGAGTCCGAGTAACAGTAATTTCAGGAACCGGATCTGAAGGGGACCACTGCCATTCGTCGGCTACCCAGAACCATTGTGTCCTCCAATGTTTCATGGAGGTCGGATGTCACGTAATAATGGGAGGATGTTGTTCCCTGGTGGTAATGTAGTACTAATTCGGAATATCAACCTTATCCCTTCGAGCTACCTTATCCCTTCGAGCTACCTTATCCCTCCGAAGTACCCCTTCCAAAGGACTCCTTCTCTTAGCCTTTCACGAGGAACTTTTGTAATTGACTCCTCCTAAGAGGGGACTTCTTCAACTAACTCTTTTTACAAATGACTCTATCATTGGTCGATTCCACTCTAGACAAAACACCCAAAAGCTATAAATTCGAACCCCAGCCATGAATGCCAGGGACTTCCAAATTTAAGGAATTAGAGAGCATATACACGCATGTCGACACAAGACACAACATATAAGTTGTTTCATATTCTCCAAAGATACACATGTCAAAACAAGGCAGGCTTGTAAGCCCTCCAATTGCTTGAATTAAGCGTATTCTCTCTGCTATCCAGACGGGCTATTAGCCCTCACACATCTAGGGGTAAGATCTTCAATGTTATTGAAGACAACTGTATAATTCCCCTCCTATTTGAGGCATGCTCGGGATATTGCTATGAGCCTATATGTCTTCGTAAGTTCGAAGCACGCTTGAGTATTCTTTTTATTGGGAGAAAAGATACACTTTCAAAATTTGAATAACACAGCCCAACACTCTCTTAACATAACTAAGAAAAGTCTACTTGAAAGGGTTGTCAAGTGTTTGAATAAGGACCCAAGTGTCCAAACTATATTAAAGTGTGGACCCAAGTGCCTATATTATTCCTCTTTGGCGACGCTTTACCATGCAAAATATATTCTATTTTTTTCCATTCTAGTGATATCTTGCAAGAAGGATTTTTTATATATATTTCTTACTTTGGTTATTTCTTAGAGTATACACACATTCCATCATCTTCGATCCCTTATATTTTCAAGTCTGGTTCGCACATAAATGAACCAACCAGACTTGAGGGACTAGTGTTACGATCATGACTAATTGGACACAACACGCCATCCATATGGGTCCACCAGGGGATCCACAAAATATCTAGTAATCTAATCATGACCCACAGGCCAAAACTGTGGATTCCAAACTTGCTAAATTCTTATATGCCGAGGTACCCCTATGCCGAGATGATGCTATGCCGAGGAACCCTTATACCAAGGTACTCCTAAGCCGAGGTGAGTACCCCGGAAAGGTGACAAGACAGCTTGAGATGACTTGTCTACAAAAGACAACTTGATATGATAACGTCTTTAAAGGTATTTGATGGCTACTTTAACCCTATGACATGTAGTAATGATTATAACTAAAGAAATGATTTACCTCATGAAGGGTTAGGATATTTCCATGTGTGAAGCATAACACATGTCACAATCTAAGAGAATTACTCCTTCTATAAATAGAGCACACTTGCCTCCAAGGAAAGGGTTAGAAACTCAATATATAGAATCTCACTCCCTTTTCTCTCTTTTACACACTTATATTTCATGCATCCAATTTATATTTACTTAAAATGAGTACTGACTTAGGCATCGGAGTGCAAACGGGAGCCACCTCGGCCCCCTTTGCAAGCTGATTGTTTGTCCTAGTGCGCAGGAGATCTACATGTTCAAGAGGGAGGAGCTGAGATGTGTTGATCCAAGATCCTACCAGATTTTGTGGTCAACATGATGAGGTTCGAAGCGCGGAAGAAACGCCGGAAAGTTCCGAACTCAGGTTGTGGTTGGACGGATGAATCATGACCCGATATTCACGACGCGATGGCTCGACGATGCGGAATAAAGAACCACGACTTTCGAAACGCCACAAGGATTTGCCCAATCTCCTTGATAAGTCTCTGATTTGAACGCCACAAATATTCTAGCAAATATTTGATAAGTTCGATATTTGAACGCCACAAGAAATATTCTTGATAAGTTCGAAAAACATAGGAATCCACCTATAACTTTTATTGAATCCTCAATAAAAACTGTTTATATCAAAATCAAATCTCAAGTCTGAATTACAATGAATGAAAAAAAACGTATAAATAAGCAAAATAACCTAACCGCTAATTTACTCAAAATAGAATTCTAATTAAACTAGAATACTAAATTAGGAAAATAACCTAAAAACCAAAATGGAAACAAAATAATTAAAAATCCTATAATTATGGAAATATAGTAAATTTCCTTCTGCATCATTGATTTGCCAATTTGAAGCCCCAAACGATGGCATTTGGCCCTAAAATCAATGGGCTCAAGGGCTTTAGCCCATGAGTCTTGCTCAGTGACCTGTTTCTACTCGAAAAACATATATTATTCATCCAATTTCGACATGGTTGACTGGACTGCACTTTTATTTTGGTTTGAATATTTAACTTTCTGTCAAGTCTGCTATGACTCCGATTGTCAAGGGTTCGGAACACATCACAACAACTACCATTGTCCTTTAATAAAAAACTTAATCCTATAATAAAATCTGTTTCTTTTAAAGTTAATGGTCTAATCCATGTAGAATCTCTAGGTAATGTATATTCTGTACTTAATCCACAATTAGTTTCAAAACTAATTTTACTATTTGGTCTTAATAATTCTGTGCATGTGTATAAATCTCCATCCATTTGTTGTGCATCTATTGGATTCTTGGATTCTACTATGTATTTATCAAGAATTAATTTTTTATTTATTATGCAATTATTACATCCTGATTCTATTAACCCTAAACACTTAATAATGTAGTCTCCAATTCTTATTTGACATTTTACCTTAATACTTTTAAGTTTTTCTGAGTTACATACTACCTGAACACAATTTATTTGTAAACATTCTAAATTTTGTTCTGGTTCTTCAATCATTATTCTTTTACCTTTGTTATTGATTTCTAATATTGCTATTCTTTTTACCAGTAATTTTTGCATTTCTTCTAAATTTTCAATTCTTCTTCTTAGAATTCTTTTTCAGAAATTTCTATTTGTTCTTTAGTAATTTCTAATTTTATTTCTTCTTTTTCAATTATCCCATTATTTTCTAAATATTTAATACATGCTTCTTTATAACATTCTAAACATTTTGCTCTAAACTTTCTAGCTGGATACCAATTACAAATAAAACATGCTACATTATCTGTTCCTATGTTTTTCTGCTAATTATGTATACAGATTTCTATTAATGTTTCTACTCAATTAACTTCTTCTTCAGATTCTGAGCTTTCATTTATTTTTAAATTTGAAAATTCATCTATAATTTCCTAATCAGATTCTTCTTGTTCTAATTCTGATTTATCTTCTATTGAAATTATGCTGTAAATTGATTCTTTATCAGAGATATACTCGTCTAATTGTATGAGGTCTTCATTTGTATATTCAATAAGGGTACTTTTTCTGTCATAACTATTTCTCCTTTTTGGGCAAGTTCTTGTTAAATGTTCATTACTATTACAAACGAAACAACTAAGTTTATTTTTATAAGTTTTATCTGGTTTAAATTTTCTTACATTTCTTTTTTCATCTAAATAATGTTTTCTTTTATTTGACTTTCTTAAGAAATACCTTTTCTTAATTGGTCTTTTATAATTTTTCTTAAATTTTTTCTTATAAGGTTTGGAGCTTGAGGCTCTATAAGTCTGTGGATCATGTGCTGTTATATTTAACATCTGGGCTTTTGCGGCTGCTTGGGATTCTATTTTATTTTCTAAGGGTCTTTTACTTCCTTTTGCTACATACTTTTTATTTTGTGGGGGTTCATTATATGTAGTATAAGCTGCTCTAGGGGGAAAATCGTCTCCATAAATAATAGTCTCATGTTTTGTAGTCTTATCAAAAGGAGTTTCATCAAAAGTTCTATATGTACTTGTATCTTCCATGAGTTCTTTTATATAACTATAATTTGTGACATCTGATTTATTATCATTAAATTCTTCTTCTTCATCTATGATTCCTATTCTAATGTTTTGTTCTGAATCGTAGTACAAATATTCATTTTCTTCTATTTGTTTTGAAATATACATTTGATCTTCTAATTCTAGTGATTCTTCTTTTTTAAGAATAATTTCTAATTCTTTTGGTAAAATTATTTTATCAAAGTTTTCTCCTATTAATTCTATGTGTACATTTTCTTGATATGGTTCATCCTCTGGTTCTTCTTCATTAGGTTCTTTTTGGATTTTCCTATAATCTATAAATCTTAGACTGGTTCTACCATGTGCATCTTTATATGTTAATGATTCTCTTGGTTCTATTGGTTTTTCTTCTTCTTCTAAGAATTTATCCATACTCATTCTAATCCTGCTAATTGTTCTGCTGAGAATTCTTTTGGTTTAACCATATGAATTCCTTTACTACTCATTAATCCTACAACTTTATCCATATATACTTTATATCTGGTTTGTGAATTAAATGAACATCTTCCTAAAAATCCTATGTGTACTAATAGATTATCTCCACTATTCGCATCTTCATATCCTTTATTTTGTATACCTATTTTGATTTTTTTCTGAAAAATCTTTAATAGTCATTAAAAAATCTGGATTACAATAAATAATACCATTATTGTTATTCATATCTACTTCCATGCTTGCTAATTGACTTTTGTCTATATTATTAAATCTTTCATCATAAATAGTAATCAATGTCTTATATCCTAAACTTTTTCTAGTTAAGCCTTTTATACCTATAACAATTAATCATAAATGAATAAATCTATAATTTCTTTTTCCGAGTTCTTTTTTAGAATCTTCTGATATTAAATTTAACTTTACAACTTTATTACATATGCATTGTATTGATATCTCTCTATGATGTCTAAAAAACTGTGTTCTTGATTCAAAAATTCCTCTATTATATAAAACATCTGGATTAAGTATTCTTAAGCCATGTGTTTGGAATCTAGCATAATCTTGTTGTGGATCTATAATTTCTTCTATACTTTGGTTATGCGGTTCCGTTCTTCTCAAAATCCTATCTAACAAATTCCTGTTAATTCCTGATGTACTAGATCTGGATGTTCCTTCACTAATTGTTCTAGATCTTCCTAAGAATGGTGTTGGTAAGCTCATCTTGGAAATTTTAATTCTCTTAATAGTCTTCTTGTAATTTTTTCTTTACCTGTTTTTTCAAGATTTAAATTGCTTAATTTTCCTGTTATAAATCTTAAATCACTTTCTATATCTGATGTAGGATTTGTTACTTTCCTTTTTTTCTAAAGCGTCAATTTTCTTATGTAAAGATACTAAGAGTGTAATTATCAAGTTATTCTGTTTAATTAAGACTGCTTCTGTTGTTTTTGGAGAGTCAAGATTTGTAATTCCTTGTGGTTCTGTGTGAAAAGACAAACAAAAATCAAGGCTTTAAGATAATTTCTATCTACTAGAATACTTTCGTTCATTAACTAAGAATTAGCTTTTTTAATTCTTTAATAGATTCTTTTGTTTTAATGATTATCTTTTTTATTTCTAGTTCAATTTCTTTGGGTTTATTAAAATCTAAAATTTTTGTTATTTTTGAAAAATCAAATTTTCCATATATCTTTTCTTGTTTGAATATTTTTTTTCTAAAATAACACAATTTTGATTTTTAATAAAATCTAAATTTTCTTTGATATTTCTTAATTTTGTACTTTTTGTTTTAAGATGATCTAAAACTATTTCTAAAGTTTTACTGAATCTTTTATTTTCTTGTTCTAAATTTCTGGAGAAATTTATGATTAAATCTATAATAAGATTCTGGCTTGGATCTTCTGAAAACAAGTTATGTAATTTATGTTTTGTTTCTAAATTACAGTTAATTATGTTGTTATCTACTGTCTTTATTTTTCTATTATTACTACTAAGTTCTAGATCTAAATATTCTAAGTTTTTCTTATTATCTATGGCTCTGATACCAAAAGAGAGGGGGGGTATACCTAAAAGATAAACTCGACTACTGGCGTGAAAGGGTCTATCTTAGAGTTGATTGCAGAGGTAGGCTTAGGTACGTAATTTTTATTGATCTAAAAGGCTTTCACAGTCTTGTTTATAATATCTTGTATTTATTCTATATTGTTATAAGTAGAAAGGATAATATTGACTATTTGTTTTTATGATCTTAGCTCTTAAAATCTCTTCAAGTTCTTCTACTCTTTTATGTAAGTCCCAAATTCTTCTATTTTCACTAATTAAATTTTGTCTTAAATGATAAAGATTTTGATGAGGGAATCTTTGTTTGATTGCAAGATCTAATATTTTATAATCGTGTTCTAGACTTCTATATGTAAACCTTACTTCTCTTTTAGTTTCTAAAAGCAAATATTCAAAGTCTAATAAAATTCTTAGAAAGCTTTTTTCAATATTTATTTCGTTTGAGTTTGAAGTTGAAGGGTTTGAAGATGAGGGGTTCATAAAATTCTTTTGTTTTTTCAAATTGTACTTTAATCCTACTTGATACTAGCAGAATAATTGCAAAAACTGGCTACTATAATACATTAAAACAGAACTGGGGTTTAGTATTATTATATCATGAGCCTACGACTTCTAACATATTTCTACACTTCACCTAAAAGAACAATTTGGATACCATTTAGAGTATCACAATATCCCTTCTTCAATACCATTTTGTTCAACAACATAATTGATACATGCGATGATAATGTGGACCAACCTAGTAGTCTGAGAATCCTTTCAGCGGTTCATTTCCCAAACTTAAATGAGGTTTCCTTCCCATCCTCTCTATTATTGAAGAAGGAAATTGATAATGTGTTCGTCTACATACTCCATTATGAAGACGATTCAAGTAATGATGACTACATTACAAACGTCATGCCGTATGATCTTATGGCATTAATTTCAGTAATGAAATAAAACATAGCAATAGTAACCTATCAAATATGGATGACGTTTGATGTAGACGAGGATGTCTAGCATAACTCGATATATTCAAGTTATGACATTGTCATGTTTTTAATTATGTTGCTCATGTGAGCCTAAAAATCGGGTGTCCAACTAACTGCCTCGGATCAGTGCATTTCATTACACGTAGATCATACTGTTGAGAAAGCCAGTAAAAAACTATCGAGACCTACAGTTCATTTGTCTAGACTAAATGCCTTGTATTGTTTTTGGAGGAATCTCAAATTTTCACCCATATCCTACACAAATGTAATATATCGAACTTTAAATGACTACACGAGGCACCTACGAATAAATTCTACAGAAACAGTAGTAATCTCCTTCCACTATTTCATAGACATTTTCTAATTACAATGCTAACATTATGTTTCATGAATGCAACATTAGGTAAGTGTTTTTTATTTATTTATTTAAAAAAAAATAAATTCCATCTTGTATTACATTTTCATGTACTTCATGGAAAATTGAAGCCGTTCATCAGTGACCTACAACTGTCGGCAGAGAAATACAAAGAAGCTTACAAACAAAATGGAAGTACAAATTAGAGTGAGATGCATCAGTTCCCATAATATTGCAGTGATATGTTAATTTTTACTTCATTTCATTTCTAATAATGGAAGATGTCTCAACATATGACAATAATCACACAATTAACCTTCACCTCTACCTGCTAGATTGAGAGATACCAGTGCAGCCCTCTACAAAAAGGGAAGTTTTACAACTTATAATAATTATTAAGTCAAGCAAACCTATCCTTCCCTGTAACATAAGACTCGATTTGAATCACGCAACATACAGTGCTTCGTCCATCTCTAATCCATAATACAGAGCAAATATTTACCGCCTCCCACGAGGTCCAGGGGCAGACCTAGGACCTGGATGCTTAGAAAATTGCAGTCGCAAGCGAGTTGATTCTGGGTCGTGTTCATCCATCTTATAACCTGTGCATTTACTAAAAAATTTTAGCGTACGAAGTTCTACGGAGCTTTTGAATGGTTGATGGCTAATGGATTATTGATTCATATTAGTAATAATGATCATTGTTTCTTTGCATCAGAGCATCCTCCAATTTTCCAAAATAAATGGGAAAGACAATATCAGAGTCAAGACTCAAAACAAAAGAACCAAAAGTTCTCAATCTAAAAGGCGCAAATAATTTTTCCACTTTCTCTACCTTAAATACAGTATACATAATATCAAATGCTAATTCGATGGTTAAACCAAGAAAAAACAGCCAGTTGCAGGATCAAAAAGAACTGAAGAGCCCTCTGCCCTAAATATTGAGGCATCTTAGCCTCTGTTTAGTGCAATCATTACAATTTATAAACTAATTTATAAACATAATTTCTCAAACTACTTTTCAACCCCACATTCTCTCTATCCACTTTTCAACTACACATTTTATCTTAAAAACATAAATAAACCAGTTTATAATTACTACAGTGTTACCGAACACCGAATAGAGCCTTAATTAAAGAAAAAAACATAAATTGAATTAATACAAGAATTGAATTAATACAAACTGGGTGAGAGTAAAGCAATCACCTTGCAAAGCACTTAAAGCAGTTGCAGCACATGCAGGATCTACGAAATCCACAAAACAAAGGACTAGAGGATCACCACCACGCTGCAAAGAAAATCTTCATTAAAACCTTACTTTTGGGCCCATCTAGGTGAATAGAAGTAGTGCCAAGTAGAGTAGTTAATTTTTAATTTGGCGGAGCAGAAACGGTGGAGTTCCCGAAATCAACTTACATGCTTCGGTTCCTTTCTTACAAGTCTTACTTCTCTATATCCTACAAAGGGACGAAAAATATCTAGAGAAGATGTTAAAGGAGACAAAAGAGTTCCAAGGCGATACCAAACTATTAGAAGAGTGTAACTACACTATCGGGAAAAAAAAATAAAAATAAAAAATAATTCTTCTATTTTATTATAGCATCTCAAAGGATACGAGCCACTTCCCTTCTGGTGCTGTTAGGAGGAAGCCCCTCAATGTACAGGGTGCTGGAAGCATCTGGAGGTAGAGGGAGGGTTTCCCGAGGTCTGATAATAGTATCTACTGGAAGTGGACCACCAAATCCCAAGCCACTTCCATTTGGTGTTGGTTTTGGACGCCCCGTTACAATGTGATCTTGAAGAGCAGCTACACCAGCACCACCAGATCTTCCTAATCCCATTCCACCGTAGTGCGTACTTTCTTCAGAAGGTAATTGCTGGAAGAGAATCAGGATTTACTTATTAGCACCTAGAAAGCCAAAGCTGTGCAAAGCAAGGAGGTACTAGGATTACCAAATTCTGAAGATAATGATCATAAGCTGAACCAATTGAGTGTGTATCCTTCACTACTGGGGACTCATTATAATCATCATTCTGAGCCAAATTATAATGCATATCATGACCCACAGGCACCCTAGATGGTGGGAGATCTACAATGGTTAAAAAAAAAAAGGAAGAAAGAAAGATTAGAGTAATAATATATAAAATTGACAGTGAACTCAAAGCAATCGTCTGTTTTTTTTTTGTAAAAATAAAAAAATTAAGCCCTTGTTTGTTTCTAATTAAAATCTGATTTTAATCTAAAGTCAAAGTCAACAATTAATTTTAACCACACATTTATAGGATTCAAAACTTTTCAACCATAAATCTCATCAATAAGAATCAAATGTTAAAAATTTGCACAAAGTTTAGGTACTATACTACATCTCAACAAGTTAAGAATGGGCATCTAACTGATAAATCAACAAACTCTTTTTAACTAAAATCAGAGATATTAAAGTGATAAGGTGACATATCAGGTTAGAGTTATTAGAGAAGTCTTAACTGGAAAAGGGATCCCTACAAAGACAAATATGGTAAAACAAAATTTTATAGTAGAACAAGATACAATAGAAGTTTCAGAAGACCTACAGGGGGTTTAGGTGCATTTAAAATCATAAGGTATCAATTTCAATGACAGATAAAATGAAAAATAGGGATACAGATTGCAACACAATAATAGGCCTTTGAATCTTTGATAGTAAACAAAAGAATACAATGGTGATAGGAATGATGAGTCCATTTCCAAAATCACATTTAGATCCCCAAGAGTGTCCTCAAAACTATATTTAAGATTGTGTTTCACATGTCTCAACAAGACTCCAACAAGTCCCTATAGCTCCGAAATTAGAAAATGACAGAAATATAGAGCATCAATCCATGCCCCTAACTTGTATTCGAGAATGTCTTTGAGTATACATATGAAAACACTAATGTATCCCTATCCTTCCTTGCTTATAAAATAAGTATTCATAATTGAATGTTAGAGACAATTTTGTACGAGCAAGAGGAAAATTCGATGCATACAATTGGCAGATTAACTTATTAAGCCCTGGCAAGGTCACTGGTTCTCAAATCAAAGATTGCAATGTTCTCTCTAACCCAAAAGAATGGTTGACAGACTCAATTAAGAACAGATTATGCTAAGTTCTACAACACCATAAAGGAACAAAGTGAACTGTGGAAATATGAAGATTTTCCCCTCAAGAATATTCAAGTTGCATTTTCAAATAATCCTGTAAAGAATGCAAGAGGTAATGTTCATTTGCACTTTGACGGTTGATTTTGCATATTCAATATATTCCTTATTATTTTGAGTTTCTTTTACTCCTATGGCTTTCCAATAAAAGAAAAGCACACCAAGGGTTGTAACATAAGATGAATTGACAATTTACTTATACTTAACAGGAAAGCATGAAAAGTGAACTATTTGTCTTATGGAGAATAATAGTACACTGAATACAAAAATGTGCAGTTAAAGCCAAAGCCCCAAAACAAAGTTTTGAGATGGCCAGCACCAGATTTAAGGAAAGGGAAGAATTGAAAGTAAATTGAATAGTGTTTAAAAATCATAATATCTCTAGAACTTCCTCAAACAAATTGATCGAGCATTATCCAGAAACGTTGAAATGACATAATGAGATGTCTTTATATATACGGAGTAAAACATGACTGTCAATTACTCAAGGAGAAATAGGTATAGTTTACATGAATGAAGTGACAAAAACCATCAAGACATTTAAGGTGTTTCCAATAGAGTTATAAGAGAAATTCGTGTTCACATCCCAGCAAAGAGACACATTTTGTTAACAAGAGAAGAAAAACTGAATTAAGTTTAACAGAAAACTAGTTGACAAAAAACTGATTTCCTGATAACTTAGCTTAACATAATTGCAGAAAATTATATAAAATCATCAATGACAGGGAAGTATCTAACTGATATTTTGGATCACACAAAACTACGTTACAAAATATAATTTAGGACAAACTCCTAGGCCACAAAATTGATCCTTAAAGAATTTCAAATTCTCACGACTCATGTTTTAATACTTAATAATTGAATTTATACTTGGACACAAAATTATATTGAACATACTTGTTATTTCAATCATTAGAACTGATTATAAAATCATCTGCCTGATAATTTCATACAGATTACAAACAAAGTGCAAGCAAATCCCTTCCTTTATAACACCTTGAAAAGAGGTGATCCACGTCTAAATTTTCTTGAATTCCCATCAAATGAACTGATCATCAATATAAGATATCACTTTTCACCAAAATCCCTGTAAAAAGAGCACTAAGCCCGAAACCACATCAGAATTCCAAAACAGCTGTCACCAGTGAGAATTTTTTGCCTCAGAACTAAAGATACTTTTCTGACATTCAATTATTCCTAATAGCCTGCTATTCTCTGCACAGGGAAGCTCAATAAACCTCTCAGACATTGGATTTTGGAATTCAATTACAAATGTAATGAAGATATGTTCAAAAGAGCAAGGCAATTTGAGAACAATGGGTAAATATAGTATGAGAAGCTAGCATTATTATCTTCTGAAACAAACCAAGCTTCACATTCCTTTCGACGTCATGAAGTTCGGGAAAAATATTGGAAAATAAAAAATTTGCTTTCATATTTGTACTTTGGAACTCTTTTTTGGGTACAAAATACTAACAAATAGATTAAAAGAACCTGGATCAGCAAAAAGCCAAAAAGATAGGAAAACACTTCAAGTTCAAAAATTTTATTTTCCCACTTGAAGTTTCTAGCTTTTTCTAGTCAAAATCATTATGACATTCTAAAACACATGCTGTTCTCCATAAGTACAGCTTTAAAGGGAACAACATGTAGTTTTTGACAGCAATATATTAATAGCTAATGAAGAGAACATGAAGACAGTCAAAAGCATTAACACACTTGGTTCTGTAGTCAGTATCCACAAAGATTAATTAAAAAAAAAAAAATTAAAGTGAATTATATTAAACCAGAAAAGTAAGAAACACCTACAGGGCTTCAGCATGTAAAAAAGAATCAGTAAACTTACAAATTTCGATTTAAGTTTTAAAACCCAATAAAAATTCATAAATATTATCATCGAAATAGTAAACCATCAATTTCAAAGTTGCTCCAACTTTCACAAACGTACAATTTAGAAATAAAATAAAAAATTTTATTCAATTCAAGAGTTGATTAATGATTACCATATTCTGTGCGAGGTCGTTTCAGCGCACCCGCAGATTGTTGCAGAGGAACTTGCCGATTATTCCAGTAGTCGTCCCCCATTTCCTCTAAAAATCACGGAAAAAAAAAAATGAAGAAAAACAATTTCAATTATATATATGAATGCATATAGTGTAAGAATCTAAAATCGCATACATCATGCAAAAAATTATGCAGTATTTATAACCTGGAGGATGATAGTGAGAGTTTTGTGTAGAAACCCTAGATCCGGTGCTCCAAGCGCTGTGTCTCCGGAAATAAATTTGGGGAAGAATTTGATTCTATTTTCTTGATCTGCTGTATAAAGGTTTAGACTGTTTGGTGAGATGCGTTCAGTAAATACTAAATACTTGAATGAAGGGTTTGGATTTTCTTAGTTTGTACTTTGTATTGTTGTAAACTAGCATTTTACCTGTCAATGAAATTGATATCTGCAATATTTTTGTGAGGTAAAATTTATAAATTTGCACAATTTTTCAAATCAATTTTTAATCATACATATTTTCTCTCTTTAATTTTTGACCATGTACTTACCTAGAAAACTTAATAATACACATTATAAATCAATTTACGTTTATTTTAGCCGTCAAACGGAGCCTAAGTAATTATCTATATCTATACATATATAATCGTCACCATTTTACGCTCACTTTCTCGTCCAATTTAACTTTCTAAATCGGGTTTCTTGCAAAAAACAAGCAAAAAAAAAAAAAGCATTAAATGTTTTGAGTATTATGCAAACATTTATTTTGAATTCAAAAAATAAGTAAATGACTTGAGCATTGTGCAATTTTTATCATCTCTTAAATACATATATAATCGTCACCATTTTACACACACTTTTCCGTCCAATTTAACTTTCTAAATAGGGAACTTTCTTGCAAAAAAAAGCATTAAATGTTTTGAGTATTGTGCAAACATTTATTTTCAATTCAAAAAATAAGTAAATAACTCGAGCATCGTGCAATTCTTATCATCTCTTTAATACATGTGTGAGTGTAGATATGTGTGTATCTATATATTGAAATTTTTATAAAATATATGTACTCAATACATTAAAAATTAAACTTAATAAAAAATTAAAATACATTAAAAAGAAAATTGGTGATGAATAAAAATAAAATTAAAACAAATTTAATACAAAAAATTAATTAAGCACCAAATTTTAAGACTCGTGGGCATGGTTTCTTTTTCTATTTTGATTAGTTTTGTCTTTTTTAAAATTTCAAAATTCGATAATATTTTGTAATAAAATATTATTTGTACTATATTTTTTATTTGATATGATTGTATAATCAACATATTTACATGAATTCTAAATCATTATCATGGATAGAAATCACGTGCATCGCAAGGGAGAAATGCTAGTTCATAATACAAAAAAAAAAAAATCTATTAAGATAATTATTAAAATTTAAAAAACAACATAATTAACTTCATGAATTTTAAAAAATGATTATTGATTTCAATAATTTTCGTAAGTTATTATTAACTTCATGAAAAATGCAAATGTAGTAGTTTTTTAGTTGTATATCATATTTTATGTAATATTATTAGTGTTACGCTCGTGCGATGCACGATCGTTTGTTACTTACATATATAAAATTTATAAATGAATATTTAATTAAAAATGAGAAAGGAATGAAGACAATTAATTACAAAAGTTCATTACAAATACCTCAATTATTTTTTAATTTTTTTTACTGTTCGTGTGTTTATCGTTCCAGGAATTTTTTCAAATATTGTAATTTGAATTGATTTAAAACTTCAAATGAAAAAGAAAAACTATATTTAGATAGCATTTGTAATGAGTAGAAAAAATAGATATATATGTGATATACGCTCAAAATTTTATTAAAACGAAAATGAAAAGAAAAAGAAAAATAGATTGATGAACGTTCTTATTTCATTCTCTTTCATTTTCTATTTAAAAAAAATATTTATGTAATATTGACAATTTTTTTTTTTTTAATTTTTACGAATTAAAAAATATATATATAATTGATTTTCAAGAAAGGAATAAGGACCAAGAAACCTCGGGACCTGAAAATTGCAGCTATTTAAAAATCTGCATTTAATTAGATTAATTTAAATCTGAATTTTGTTCAAAATGAATAATAAATAGTGAATTAATACAACTCATTACCATTTTAGAAAATGCGTTTTAGAGAGGAAAATTGGTCAATACCTGTTTTTGTGAACTGCTCTCTCTTTATATATTATTTTTTTTCTTTCGTGAGCATATTTAGTCATTGTTTGAACCCTCATTATCTACAAAATGAGTTTAATAGTAATGATTTTGTGGAGATGTATACTTAAGCACTTGTTTGGTACAATGAGCTGTTAAAAAGTATGATTTTTTTTTTAATTTATATGTAAATATAGGGGTCGTTTTTTTTTCTCTAAGTTGCTACGATTGTAATAGTTAGGAACTTAAATAACTTATTACTTAAAAAAAAAAAAAAAAAAAAAAAACTTCAATGACCATTTGCATAACTCATTTGCATAACTATTCAATTTTAATAATATGTAATTAATCTTTTCAAAATATAATTTTTAGATTATCACAAATAATTTATCACTATCTGAATAGTACTATTAGAATTGGTACTAACTATCTTATTACAATATTTGATATTTAAATTTATTAAACAAATATTTCATTTCATATTTACTTTAATATTACAAATTAAACAGATATGGTCATATATTTAAATAAATATAGCAAATTAAGCAACAGGAAATGATTGTTTTGATTAAATTTTAACGAATGTATATCGTAAATATATTTAACTTTATTTACTAAGAAATCATCTATGCATCTCGATTCATAAAAGCGGCACGATTGTTTAACCTACAAGACATAATACTTTATCACTTATATGAAATTGACTTTTCAAGAATCAATTTTTCTGAACATTCATTTTCAATCTATATATAATAATGGAGTCAATACCAAAAATAACACGCACATAGTTCCCATCCAAAATGACTTTCTAAATCTTGAAATCTATGCAAAAATAAAATAAAATAAAATAAATAATAATAATGTAATAAATATTTTAATAATTACTCCCTTCATCTCATAAATATATGCTCATTTCTTTTTTCACGATTAAGAAAACATAAATAATATATGTTGGAACTATAAATTTTTTTACATTTTACCAAATATACCCTTACATTGAATAATGAGTAGTTCATATTTGTTGATAGCAATACATATTAAACAGGTTATGTTAGAAAATTAAGACATTAATATACTCTCAATAAGGAAATCGACATATAATTTGGGACAAATAAAAAAAGGAAAATGAGTCTATTTTTGTAGGATAGAGGGAGTATGATGTGGTCTCGTTCAAGAAACTTGCGGGATTGACTCTTGAAACGCCTGGAAAATTCCAAATTCAGGTTGGTGATGGATGGTAACATGAAGACCCGAGCCTTAAACTGCAAAAACCTAAGGTATATTAAACTTTAGATTCGTTACAATGCAAAAACAAGAACCAATATGGGGAACGCCACAAATGTTGTCCACACCTTTGATAAGTTGTGAACGCCACAAAGATTGATTAAATCCTTGATAAGTTGGAAAGTTCAATTAAGAACAAGATTCAGAGTAAAATCACTCAATTATTTTTGTTCATCAAAAGTCCAACTATTACAGTGAGGGGAATAACATATAAATAAGCAAAAATGACCTAAAACTAGGCATGGCCGCTATAAAGGCACAAACTCTAACATAATAATTAAAAAAATGGAAAAACAATAAAATTTCGAAAAACCCTAATTAGAACAACTACGCGGTCGCATGGTTCAAAGTGGAGCTGCCGCGTGGAGATAGTTTTTGCAATATGACCATTTGAACAGTGTCCGCGCGATTGCATGGAAATTTCTCTGAGCAGCCGCATGGTTTTACTTTTTCCAGCTACGTGTTCTCTTAAAATTTTGGTCATAACTTTCTTTACCAATGTCCGATTGTGATTATTAAAAGTATACTGGAAAGAAAACTCAAAGACCTACAATTCTTCCTTAAATAGTGATTTTCAAATTCGAACGTTGTCTATTCAAAAATTGAGTCTCAATCTTGGACTAAACAAATCTAAATCACGATCCTTATGGGTTTTTGATTTCCAATTGCATCCCAAGTCTCATTTAACCATAATTTTTTTTCCTCTAACCTTCTTCCCACGTGTCACACTTGATTTGGAACCCTTCAAACATGCTCTTGAAGTCTTGTTTGACTTGAGTAATAGGTATTTCTGTCAAGTTCACTATGATTCTCATCATTCCCCATTTCTTCAAGATGATTTGTCTTGAATCATAGCTTTGTTTATAATGTGTAACTGTTCCACCCATGATCAAATGGAAAATTATTGCCTCCCTTACATAGGACCAATCAATAGTACCCCATTACTTGGAGTAAATGGACGGGTTGAAACATGAACCTCATTGGCCATTGGTGGTGTGGCTAAAGCTCCAAAGTATAATCAACATGCAAGAAAGATTTAAACAAAATAGAGTGAAGAATGTTAGTTTCTTCATATAAAATGTATGGATACTTGTACTAGTGATAGAATACCTCCACTGTAACGACCCGAAAATGACATCCTTAGTTGTCAATTATAACATAATAAAAGTGATTTAGAATTTATTTAATTATTTTAGAAGTTAAAGAAATAAAAATGAAGTTTTTAATTAAATGAAAAGTTACGAAAAACGTATTTAAATTCCTCCCACTCGTTTGACCACTTCTAACCTTATTTTAATACATGTGATATATATACGGATAAGTTCTCGAAACGAGCTGCAAGAATCTGAAATATGTTTCTTAGTTCAACCAATGGAAAGTTTCTGGTGAATTTTAGAATTAATACTTTGTCGAACGGTTAAAAGAACTAGTTTTAAGTGGCTTAGTTTGGTAAGCCACAACTTCTTCCTTAGTTATCCATTTCTTGCGTCGAAAAATGTACGTTAAAGTACTCCATGAGTACTTTGAAATGGTACTGTTCGCTCAAATAGTGTACCGCAAGTACACGGGTCGCGTACAAGTAATAAAGTGAACTTTTTAAGTCCGAATTTTCGATCTCACGAGGAATGTTTACTTTAAATTATACAACTTTAATTAATTTATCTCTAACAATAAAAAGAAACACACAATTAAAAGTTGGTTTTGGAAATAACTAAAAATCTATTGAAGAGGGAAATATAAAAAAAATAATTGAAAATCTTGGAGGAAAACGTGGTCGGGATTCATAGTTTCATTTAACATTCGCCTAATTAATTTCTCAACATGCAAATTAAGAAATTACTCATTTACAATGTTAGACCCGATTTTTCAAGTTTACCTAATTACCTCTCTCAAGTGAAATTAATACTAATCAATTGGTTTAACCTACTATATCTCTATGTCGATTAAAGCACAATCAATTGCATTAATTCTTTGTAAAAATAGCTCAATGAATCACCAAGGGATAGGAGTATATCTTTATCTCCTAAATTAATACATAGGACATTTGTTATTTGGTCTAAAATGCACAATATCTCTCGATCATCATACACTTCAAAAATCACTTCTCAAATATTTCTCCACCTTAAATGTATTCTCCTTATGCTCTTGATTAGTTCTCCTAAAGATTATCAAGAAGTTGAAAAAGGAAATAAATTAAAGTAAAAGAAAATAAAAAAAAAATGAAAAGAAAGGAAAAAGAAGGAAGATCAGTCTCAGCCATAATGAAGACAGGAAGAAGACGTAGAAGCTGTCCCAAAATCAGTTTTATGCCAAATTTAAGAGAAATTGCACCCTTGGTCTTTGGAGTTTGAAAGTTGAGCAAAATAGTCTCAAACACTTGTTTTTCTCTTAATTGATGTGTTCAAACACAAAAATCTGTGGAAAAGTGACAAAATAGATTTTAAAATGTTTCCAAGTCCCTCAACTTTGATTTTACAACCCAAGTCCTCAACTTTTGGCACTTGTGTACTTTGGTCCCCAACTTCACTTTTTGTGTGCGATTGATCCATTTTCACTCAAATTCATCAATTAAGCAATCATTTTGCTTTCTATTGTGATTTTGACCCCAAAATATTTGCACAGTGGGTCCTCCAACCTTTTGAGATGTTGCGATTGAGTCCCCAAATTTTTGATTTCTTCCAATTAGGTCATTGTACATCAAATTTGTTCTTCTTTTAGCTCAATAGTTCTTCGATCTTGTCTATTTTCTTTTCAATTGAGTTTGTACCTAATTGTATAAGATAAACACTATATAAGTAGAAATTCGCTCAATTTTTCAATTAAATTGTTTATTTAAAAGTAAAATAAGTGTGTAAAACACACTTATCACACCCCCAAACTTGAGCTTTTGCTCGTCTCGAGTAAAATTATCTACTAGTGCATTCAAGTGACATGGAATATAGATCAACAATGTCAGATAAATTGCAAATTACTCCTGAGTGTAAAATTGTATAATCAATTCAAAAGTATGTTTCCAAATAATGCTACCAAAAAGAAGTTTAGCTTATCCGATGTTCGATCAATGTGTGTGTGCATAGTCACTTTCAATTATCAATTAAGTTTCGAGAATATTGATGAGTAAAGAGTTTTCAAGTCAAAATTAACCCACCGTTAGTGGTCAATTCTTTTATCCCCCAATAAATATTTTTCTTTCCTCTCCCGGGATGCAATTCTAGAGGGTATTCTCAAATCACTCTTTTTTTTCACTCTAGTTTGGGTGCATTTTACCGGAAATTTCGACAATCTAGAAATGCACTGACTCTCAACTAAATGAGTGCTTCGACATTCAAGTTTACACTAAGCAATTCAAACCCACTATTAATCTAAGCCCTTATGTAAGTACAAATGCATGATTTCTAAAAACTAACGTGATAAATGCTCGTGCCTTCTCCACTCTCTTAAGCTTTCTAATTGACCCATGTAGCGAGTTTAGGTCGGCAACTCCCCGATTGTTTTAAGATCAAATGGTACTAGGTTTCAAAATACCCCTACGGACTTAATAACTCGAGTCAAAAAGGCTACGAAGTGAGGTAGACTTATTAAGCAAATGCAATGATGAAGTGCTCTTTTTTTTTTGCCCTTTTTCAATGTGTGTGTGTGTGTGTGCGCGCCCTACTCATTAAGCTTTCTAATTGACCCATGTAGCGAGCTTTAGGCTGGTGACTCCCAAGTTTCAAAATATTCCTATGGGCTTAATCACTCGAGTAAAAAAGGCTTCGAGATAGGGTAATGCAATGTAAAAATTAAAATGGGCTTAGAACTTTAGCATACGATCATTACTTAACTTATACTTGGCGAAATACACTCCACACAAAATTTATTTTCAACATGCATGGCATCACCACACATCTAGACCGTCTCCTTCACCAAGTCGACTACCTCAAAACTTGTCTTACATTAGGATCAAGAGATTTAAAGTTTTAGGAAATATTGGATAGGTTGATAAAAACTAAAATACAATCTCACAACCTAGTTCTTCTACTCCATTAACATTTTCACCCTTCAATAATTTCCAAACTCATTAACAATCAATCATGACAATTGTGCTCAAGATAAATATGATCTTGCATGGATAGGCATTTTATAAAAATAGACACAAGTAGCATATTGGTCATAAATCATGAATCAATAAAAAATTTAAACATCAAGTAATCTTGGTCGGAAAGGCTATCTAACATGTCAATACACAATAAGAAATCACCCTCAAACTTGAAATGCACATTGTCATCAATGTGTAAAATAAAATCGAAGTAGGAGGAAAGAATTTACTAGACTTCCCAAGAAGTGGTGGGGCACTCATAAGTAGTCTTGGGTATGTGAAAATCTCATGGAAAGCACCAACAATTCACCCCCAAACTTGTGTTGAAGCCTCCAATTGATTGAATACAAATTTCTCCAATGATGCATTTCACCGAACACCATGTGAGCATCCTATGAAAACACAAGAGAAGAGTAAATATTATGTGGTGAATGACCCAAAAATATAAATCACATTCAACATCTCAATTCTAACTCATAAATCCAATATAATTTGTCTATCCACCTCAACATTAAATCACATTTGAAGACAAAATACACTATGCACCAAGTGATTTAAAAATGAGTTTTAAGCAAATATTTGACTTTGAAAGTTTGATATGAGTATATGCTAGAATTAAATGAGAATGTATTAGAGCTATTTCACAATACCCAATTTGAGGAAAATAAATGTGGAAGATAAAGACTTGGCCTAACCAACTTATTTGCAAGAAAGTAAATAAAATGCAAGAAAGTAAATAATATGCAGAAAAATAAAAATAAAACAAGTAAAGGATAGAGAATAGGTTGCCTCCCATTAAGCGCTTATTTTAAAGTCATTAGCTCGACTCTCCGCATAAGCACTTCATGGAATTCTAAACATAGCTTCTGATGCCTCGCTCATTTTGCTTATTATGGCTTTGTTCCACTTTTTATTTAATCTCCACACTTCGACATTGCCCTTTTCAATGTAGTAGAACTTTCCCTTTCCATCCGATTCAAACTCAACAATGTAGATTTCTATCTCATCGTCAGACTTAATCACAAAATCAGCTTCTATGCAATCAATGAAGTCGAATGAATGTAAGTTGATTTCATCTTCATTTATTCCTGCATCTTCAATCGGTTCCTTTGTGATTAAATTATCATTCGCTTTGAGCTCTTCTAAGATCATTGATTTTTCTTTGGATTGAATGATTGTTCCACAATTTAAATCCGCGGGCATTGAGAGGTCGGTCTCATTGACTCCTTCAAGTGGATTATACCCCCATTCTTGAAATCCTTCCCAGTATATGTAATCTCCTATAAGCTAATCATTTTCATACAACTTGGCAAGCTCTTTGAAATACTTTGCAATTACCTTTTTATTCAGTAGGGGAGGACCTTTTCCCATAAGAGTGGTATCCTCATCCTAGTCATTAGGCACATAATCTCCTACAAGCAAATACTCAGATTTGTCAATTGCTTGTTTTCGACACTTCAAATATTTTCCAAATTCAAGAAGTTTTGATGTGTGCAAATTAGTGTACGAAAACAGGCATTGCTCAGTACAATGCCTCGCGTAGTAAATATCACAACTTGGATGTCCTCCAAGCATATCCTTATAGCCTATATAGAGATTTTTCATTGCAACAATTTTGCTATTTTACCAAGTTAGAATCATGCAAATATCTAAAAAGTACATGAGAGAATACAAACACAAGATAGATTAGAATGGTAGTTGTTAACCAAAAGTAACAAAATAAAACATAAAATAAAAATAATTACAAATTGTTAAAACTAAAATTAACTAAAGTAGTAATCAAAGTAAAAACATTCCCCGGCAACGGCGCCAAAAACTTGTTCGCTCAAATAGTGTACCGCAAGCGCACGAGTCGCGTACAAGTAATAAAGTGGAATTTTTAGCCCGGTTGTCTATCCCACGAGGAATTTTTACTTTAGATTGTACAACTTTAATTAATTTAACTCTAACAATAAAAAGAAACACACAATTAAAAGTTGGTTTTGGAAATAACTAAAAATCTACTAAAGAGGGAAATATAAAAAATATACTTGAAAATCTTGGAGGAAAACGTGGTTGGGATTCATAGTTTCATTTAACATTCGCCTAACTAATTTCTTAACATGCAAATTAAGAAATTACTCATTTACAATGTTAGACCCAATTTTTCAAGTTTAGCTAATTACCTCTCTCGAGTGAAATTAACCATAATCAATTGGTTTAACCTACTATATCTCTATGTAAATTAAAGATCAATCAATTGCATTAACTCTTTGTGAAAATAGCTCAATGGATCACCTAGGGATATGAGTATATCTCTATCTCCTAAATTAATACATAGGGCATTTGTTATTTGATCTAAAATGCACAATATCACTCACTACAAGAAATATTTCTAGTAGTGACATATTTTTTACTACATGTGGTGGAAGTGTCACAATTTTTGTGACACAAAAAATTATAACTAAATATTGTGATGATTTGAGGTTTCACAAATAATTATATTCATAAAAAAATAATTTAAAATATAATTTATTTGCAGTTTAGTGACATATAAAATCATCATTAAATATTACTAGAGTTCCAAATGTCACAAATAATTATATTCATAAAAAAAATTAATTTTATTCATAATTTAGTGTCACTTAAAAGCAACATTATCCAAACATCACAAATTTTATCCCGATATAGGCGGGAAATTGATTTTTTAGGTTTCATTTCCCTCAAATCTTCTGTGCCGCACCATTCTCGTTCTTCTTCTCCATCACTGGCGTTCTTCTTCTCCAGAAGCAGCGTCCTTCTTCTCCAGCAGCAGTGTCTCATCTCTTCTTCTCCATCAGCAGCGTAGGGCAAGTTATTCCTCCTCTTTTCTTCTCCGATTTTGGCTCCATTTCTCACCTATTCTTCTCAGTCGCTACTCATCATTCTGGTTTTCTTCTTCTTCTTCTTCAGTTGTCGACTAATACATTTCCTAGAACCTATTGCACGGCGAGAGTGGAGAGGAGCGAGCAGATTATAGGCTTTTTGAGGTTAGTTTATAATCCTTATCTTCTACTCGTTTTCTTCTTGTTCAATGTGAAATTATACAATTTTGGTTCTTATTTTTCTCATACTTGTCTATAAGAAATGAAATTGCATACAAGGAGTTGGAGGTTCTATTTTTGTAGTTGCTATTTTTCCTGGGTTGTGTTGGAAGATTGATTTTTCAGATAGGTTTAGGCTTGACCGAGTTGAAGGTTCTGTTTTTGTAGTTGCATCTGATCTCTGCATATAAATTTGATTGAGATTGTGAAAATTTGAAGAAATTCTTGGTTCTGAATCTGACCCATTCTTGGTTCTCTAATCTCTCTCTCTCTGCTAATCTAGTAAAAATCTGTAGTAACTAGTTCGATTTTACAAAATGATGGATTCCTAATTCCAAATTTTATTAAGAGATCAGAGTAAGATGACTAGGAAACAAGAATAAGAAAAAGGAAAATCATCCAAGTATCATTCATGACCTGATCTTGATGAATGACATTGATTAACTAGTAGATGAAGGCAAGGTATCTAGTTTGGTATGACAATTGTTACTGAAGATCAAGTCTAGTTTGCTATATTTTGTTTTCAAAATTGTAAAAGGGAAAACTTAGAATGGTTAATTTTCATATAAGGTTTCAGATAAGGTTTTCACATCGTGCACAAATACATCAGTCTCAACATTTTCTCTATTCCTAGCCATTAGCCTGGCTGTATAAATTGCCTTCATCCTCCCTGGTGCCCCATCATGCCATCCAGTTGGCGCATCCACCACTTTACATTCTCCTTTAATGCCAATTTCCAAGAGTTCATCAGCTGTATAAATCACTCACCACTTTTCATTCTTCTTTTATGCCCATTTCCAAGAGTTCATCAGCTTAAGTCACCTTAGTGTCATACACTACATGATATGATTCTAAGGATGGTAACTTCAAATGGCCATAACTTTGTCATACGGTGTCCATTTTGGGCCCATAAGTATTTTCCAGAATCGTCTCGACGAGCCCTACAAGACTCATCGCGATGCTAGGATGACGAGAGATTTTATCCATTTGAAGTCGTTTACTTATCGAAAAATTGCGTTTTGTCATTTTTAGTAGTATTTTGTTTGCTTTATTTATTTATTTCACAAGTCTAGCCTGTTTCTCTGAAAAATCCCATTAGGGATTTGTATTTAAACTCTTCTATCATTATTTCTAGGTTTTAGTTGATTTTGAATAAAAAGTTTGTGAGTTTTATCGAATTGCAACCCATATTGAGTTATTTGGCGATTTGTGTGATTTGTGAGAAAGTTTTGTAGGCAAGCCTACATCAATTAGTAATAGATGTTTTAAACATAAAGTAGGTCTGAGATTTGTATTCAATAATTAAGGTATCCATGTACTGGCATCATCATGTGTTTGGTGAAATTGTTTTTCCTTTTTGAATTTCTCATGTGATTAGTCATTTTTAATGCTGTGAATATATACAGTGATAAAATTTCTCATGTGTCTCCTTTCTTAATAGAGTGCGACTAGAAATTGCATACTTTGTTACAGGTGAAATTGAGGAGGCGAAAGGAAAAGTTTATCAATTGAGCTAGGCCTTATATATGACTTGTAAGTGGAATCCTTCTCTTTTTGAAAGAAATGCAAATTATTTGTGATTGCATAATGTGAATTTTCTAAGCTATGAAATATACATGTGTTTATGAAGTATTCTAGTGAATTTTCAAATGTTCATGAGAATTGTTTTGCAAGAAGATATATGATTGTCAATTTTAAAGGATAAATATAAGGGATGAGGATTCGTTACCTTTGCTTTAATTGTGTATGTATTGAAGAATAAAATAATGGAACTCATATTTTGTTATTAAGTCTTAGTTGAATTTGTATCTATTTATTTTGTCTTCTGGTTTCAGTTGGTGGGAAATAAAATTTTCTTATGAATATCAAAAGTGTCATTATGGACAAGAGTTTGATTAATGCACCAAGAAACAGTAATGCTTATAAGGTTGGATGTGAGTCTTTTGTAAAATTCACCAGCACTGTAGAAATTCAAGGGACTATACTTTGTCCATGCCTAAAATGTTGTAATGATAAAAGGCTGTCATCCAAGGAAGTGCTACGCCACATATTATTTGGTGGTTTTTGCCTGGGGTATACCACATGGACACTCCATGGGGAACATGTGTCATCATCCCAATATAATACGCCTTATATAACAAAGCTAGCATCTAAAACCACTAATGTTTTGAATAATCCTCATAGTGACACCAACAATATCAAGGATATGATATATGCTACATTAGGGGTTCATTCTGGTGGAGACCCAAATGGTGAAATTGGAGAGTCTGGTGGGAGTTATGGCGCAGAGGATGTAGATGGTGTTACTGCTAATGTTCCATCTAATGCACAAAATTTGCCTCATATTGATACCCTATGATATCAAAAGGTACTAGCTGAGTGTGAGAAGGAGCTTTATCCAGGTTCTAAATACTCACAGTTATCCTTCAATTTGCACTTGTATCACATTAAATGCATGGGTGGCCTTTCTAACAAGATTTTTACTATGTAGATGGAATTTTTGAGGGATGTATTTCCATTTTTAACATCATTACCATCTTCTGCATATGAAGCCAAGAAGTTGTGCAATGATTTGGGGCTTGTATACAAAAAAATACATGCTTGTCCGAATGATTGGATGCATTATTGGGGTGAGAGGGTTGATCAAGAATCTTGCCACGTATGTCATTCTTCAAGATGGAAAGGTGAGGATGAAGGGACTAGTGAATTAGATGAATGTTCCAATATAAGTAAGAAGAAAAAGTCGGCCAAGGTATTGCGCTATTTTCCATTGATTCCTAGACTTAAAAGGATTTATGCTTTGCTGAAAATAGCTAAAGACATGAGATGGCATGAGATGGATCGTACAAAAGATGGCTTGTTGAGACATCCAGAAGATGGTTTAGCTTGGAAAGATTTTAATGATCGGTATCCTGAGTTTTCTATAGATCCTTATAGTGTTAGATTGGGGCTTGCAAGTGATGGGTTTAATCCTTTTCAAACCATGAGTACAACATACAGCACTTGGCCGGTATTATTAATTCCTTATAATCTTCCTCCTTGGTTATGCATGAAACAACCTTCTTTTCTTCTATCAATGATCATTCCAGGAGAGAAAAGGGCCAGGTAATGATATAGATGTATTTCTCCAACCCTTGGTACATGAGTTATGAGAATTGTGGCATGGTGTAGATGCTTTTGATGCTTTTGTGGGTGAATGTTTCAAACTTCGAGCTGCTTTGATGTGGACAATTAATGATTTCCTTGCTTATGCCATGTTGTCCGGATGGAGCACAAAGGGACGTGTTGCTTGTCCTATTTGCACTGACTCGACTTGTTCCATTTGGTTAAAGCACGGCAAGAAGTTTAGTTACATGGGTCATCGAAGGTGGTTAGAAGAATTTCATCCTTATCGATCTCAAAAAGAATTGTTTAATGGCACTGAAGAGCATAGAAATCCTCCAAAGCCGTTAAGTGGATCAGATGTTTTGAAACAGCTTGAAGGTGTTAGCTTTATATATGGTAAGTCTTTTAAGCCTTCAAGAAAAAGGGCAAGGAACGAAGTTGGTAACCCTACAAGTGATCCTATAAGAGACAATGAAGTCACTTCTAATGAGCAACTTTGGAAGAAGAGAAATATTTTTTTCAATAGTTTGTACCTACATTATTAATTCTAAAGATTAAATTCATAAATGGTCATCTCACTTCTGCATTGGTAAGGTTTTTGGAGCGCCTAAAATCCTACGTGCGGAATAGAGCACAACATGAAGGGTCAATTGCAGAAGAGTATATTACAGATGAGTATTTGATATTTTGCTCAAGATATTTTGAAGGCATTGAGACTCGCTTAAATCAGTCTCAGAGGAATGGTGATACTATTCCACATAAGGAAAAATATTTGTTTGAATCTAGTGGTCGTGTTCTTGGAAAAGTTGAAAGCATCAAACTTGACAACCGATCATTGGCTCAAGCACATCGTTATGTGCTATTGCAGAGTCTAAGAATTTCCCCATATTTGAATTAAGTTTAATATTTTTCTCTAATATTTTCTAAAATGAAATGTTTAACTACGTGGTGTAATTTTTCTATTCAATGGATGTAGCCATTTCTTAAAGGAACGAAGAAGCATCCACCATGGAAGAGTTAATCAAAGCGTGGAGAATAAGTGGAAAGTTGAGGAGTTCCCTTGGTGGCTTCAACAACAAGTATGCTATATGTTAATATGTAGTAGAATTCGAATATTATTAAGTACGTTGCCTAACATTGTATTGTGTAATGTTAGGTCCCAATAATGCAACGGTATCATTGTGACGATGAAAAAATAGCTCTTGCCACTGGACCAAGAAGTTATGCGAAAAGATATAAGGCTTTCATAATTAGTAGTTTCAGATTCCATACAAAGGATCGTGAAATCTACCGAAGGACTCAAAATTCGGGGATTGTTGTCGAAATTGAAGATGAGAGAATGGAATGTGATAATGTGGAAGAAGAAAATAGACGAAAGAAGTATTATGGTTCAATCAAAGATATATATATGAGTTGGATTATTATGGGAAAGGCAAGGTGGTGATTTTTCAATGTGATTGGGTTAATATCAATTCAGCTATGGGTTTCAAGAAAGATAAGTATGGACTCCCCCTTGTGAATTTCTCAAGGTTGATTCATATGGGACAAGCTTTGAAGAATGATCCATTTGTACTATCAACTAATGCAAAACAATTATTTTACGTGTAAGATGGAAAGGATAATGAATGGATGCATGTTGTGTAGATAAAACCAAGGGATTTGTATGATATGGGAGGGGGGGGGGATTTAGAAGAGGCTGATGATGATAGTTATACCCAGTGCTTCCCCCTTAATGCGTTAACAATTTGTGATATTTTTCAAGCCTCAAGTTGGCGAAGAACGGACATAGAAGAGGAAGATAATGATTGAGACTGTTGTGCTTTTTTCTTGATGCTTGCTCTCTCTTTTTTCTTTGCATAATATTCTTTTAACATATTTGAATTAGATTACTGATGTATTTAATACTAATTTTCATTTTATTTTCTTTTTTTTATAGGAATTTCAAAACCATGTTTAGAACAAAACAAACATTGTCTCAGAGAAAACAAGTCCTTTCTACTACATTTCAATCACGCTCCACACACACACTACCCTCCACTCTCCCACCACGCTCCACACACACTCCATCCTCGACACCCTCACCACCATCCACACTCCTACCACTCTCTACTCTTCTACCACCCTCCATAAACACACCATCCTTGACACCCTCACCACCATCCATACTCCCACCACTCTCTACTCTTCTATCACCCTCCACACACCTATTACACTCTACAATCCCATCACCCTCCACACACCGACCACTCTCCAGACACACACAACCCTCATCATTGCCACCGTCCTCCACCCTCTGACCACCCTCTACTCTTCCATCACCCTCCACACATCTATCACCCTCTATTGTCCCATCACCATCTGCGTGGAATTTATCTAGATTTCAGTCGGTACGCCAACGCAATCAACTTAATTACTCAAGCATAAGATTGAATTCGAATGATATCACACCCCCAGAGCATCATCATCCTTCATTACAACATTCACAATGTAATGAGCAACATAGTGGTTTCAGCCCATACACCGCCTATCGTGAGCAATCATCTTCTACATCATATGATTCACACATTCATTCTTCTCAGTCAGAGTCGTTGGGTAATGAATTTGACAATGGTGATAATGAAATGGATGATGTGAATTCGATAAATGTGGATGTGCTGGAAATGATTGAGATTGTTGGTAATGTTTCTGTATTAACATTATTTTAGTTAGCATGTGTTAAATTAGGTTATATTTTGTTGCCAACTTGATGTTTTGTTAGCATGGGCGAGTTAATCAAGTCTACTTTGACAAAAATTGTATATTTTTGATTGATTTAATGACAGATGAGCAAGGCAATGTGAAAATGACAAAAACAGGAATGAAAGCAAGTGATTTTTTAAGTTGGCAACGGGTTTAAGGATCCTTGTGAAGGTGAATGCATATGGTCAGCCGATTCAAGTAGCTAGACGGGTGTTGACTAGGCATATGATGAAGCTTGTGAGACAACCGAATCTTTGTCCACCTGATATAGATGATTTCAATGCGGTGAAAAACGCCTTTGGTGTCGAGCTCCTAAGAGTAGTTCGGGTAATCAATATGTACATTTAAATGTTATTTTATAATGATATGTGTGCATTGGATAAACATACTAATTTTTTATTTTTAATTGTTTGTTATACTTGACAGGAGAAATTTTGTTTTCCTCCACATGAAAATGTGGATAATATACTGATTGCTTTATTCGGTACCAAGTTCAAGAATAATAAATATAAGCTAAGAAAGAAAATTTTTGATGATGCAAAAGCCAGTGTGAGGGCAAAGCTAAAGGCACATTTGGAACGTTGTGGGATACATGGTGAAGAGTTGGATAATCAAGTAAAAAGTCCTGTATTCCAAGAAGCTGAAATTGAGACTGAGATTGATGAGATGGAGGCCCCACCTGGTTTTGCTAATTACCAATGGCTTAAGTTTAAGTGTAATATGAAATCAAATAAAATTAAGGTCATACAGTGAAGAATATTTCATTATATTTCTTTATTCTTCATTGCATGCATTGTTATTTATATGATTTTTTTTATAGGAACTCTCTAGGAAAGGTAAGGATGCTCGTGCTACGCAGGCTCATGTGCACACCACGAGTACTAGGAGTTATGCTCAAGTTGAAGATGAATATGTAAGGATACATATTTTTAACTTTGTACTTGTCTACATTAGGTGAAGATGTGATTGCTCTCTTGACTTTTTTTTTTTTAATTTTGTTTTGTTTTTTCGTTTATCATAGGTTGTCAAAAATAAAAAACGTCCCGAACTTGTTAAGCTATTCGAAATTACGCATACACAGAAAAATGGTTCTTTTGTGCAAGATGAGTCTAGAGAGTTCATGGTGAGCATTTCGAAAATGGTTTTAATGTATTATTATTCTGATTATTTGGGTTGAGTTGATTTCTATTGCATTGTAGACGATGGATGCGTTGGAGATTGATGAACTCGGAGCCATGGGATCTTATGAGAATGAACAAGAATTGGAAAGTGTTGTTTGGTATAAACTCATGGGTGAAGATAGGCTAGGACGAGCACGTGGTTATGGCATTGGGTGGCAAAATCACAAGTGACTGGATTTCGTGCTCAAATTAAAAGAATGAAGAGTGAAGAGGCAAATCACAATCATCCAAATGTTCAAATACAAAAGCTTGAGATGTTACTTGCTCAACAACAAGAAATGATGAATACCTATATGGAAAGGACGAATGAAACAATTGCAAACTTGAAAGATGAAGTTCAGATATATCGCACTGCATTTGGATCGTTTGACCCAATATCAAGCACTCGTGTATCCAATCCACAAGTTCGTTACAAATTATGAAAAACTTCATTATCATCACACTTGGAAAATTTTCACTTTTGCTAATTTGATTCATTTTTTTTTATTTTGATGGAATGTATAAGAATTATAGCTACTTATTGTTATTTATTATTTTTCAGGATTCTCATGGTTTGAATGAGAATGATGCACACAATACTTCACCTAATGAAAGTGGTGCTAATGATTGAGAGCTAGAGGAAGAATACAATCATCTTTAGGTTTCGTTAAGTGAATTCTTTAGATCTTCATGATACTTGAACAATTAAGTTTTTGTTTTGTTAATGACATGATAATCATGTTTTTTTGTAGCATGGAACATATATGTTAATGATCATGTTTTTGTTAATGATATATTAATCATGTTTTTGTTTAGCATATTAATTATGTATATTGGTGAGATTGTGTAGATTCTTATGAATTTTTGTTGTGAATTGGTGATGTATTTTAGATGCTATTTATGTGGATAGTTTAATAGGTATAATTTCAAATTTTTTTAAAAAAACGTATATATAAATTAGTGACACTTTTATATGTCACTAAAAGTATATTAAAAAAAATATAGTGACACTTTTATATGTCATTAAAGTAATAGTGATGTTTGGAGGTATCACTAAAACCCATTTAATAATTACACTTGAACGCATCACTAAATGCAAGTATCGCAATATTTTGTGATGCTTCCCAGCGTCACAAATTATAGTGACGCTTTCAAGCGTCACAAATTATAGTGACGCATTTAAGCGTCACAATTTTTTTCTGACACATATACACGCTTCTTGAAGCTGTTACAATTTTTTTTTATGACACTTATAATTATCACAATATTCAGAAATACTTGTCACTACTAGACCTTTTTCTTGTAGTGATCTCGATCATCATACACTCCACAAATCACATATTTGGTGATCAACCAAACACATGAAATAATCTCAATAACAAACACACATGAAATAAGTATTTAATCATCAAATAACAAATATTGAAATTAATCCTAGCTAGGTTAAATTACTACCATAAATTCCAACACAATAAATTAGCCCACGTTATATAAATAATACAAAGGAGAATATTTATAACAATACATACAAATATGGCAAAATAAATGAGAAAATACAAAGTTGTAGATAAAATCCCTTTTGAAGCTTGGTTATGACTTTCTCAAATATTTCTGCACCTTAAATGTATTCTCCTTGTGCTCTTGATTAGTTCTCTAAAAGATTATCAAGAAGTTGAAAAAGGAAATAAAGTAAAGTAAAAGAAAATAAAATAAAATAAAGAAAAGAAAGGAAAAAGAAGGAAGATCAGTCTCGACCAGAATGAAGACAGGAAGAAGACGTAGAAGCTGTCCCAAAATCATTTTTATGCCAAAGTTAAGAGAAATTGCACCCTTGGTCCTTGGAGTTTGAAAGTTGAGCAAAATAGTCCCAAACACTTGTTTTTCTCTTAATTGATGCGTCCAAGCACAAAAATATGTGGAAAAGTGATAAAATAGATTTTAAAATGTTTCCAAGTCCCTCAACTTTGATTTTGCAGCCCAAGTCCTCAACTTTTGGCACTTGTGCACTTTGGTCCCCAACTTCACTTTTTGTGTGCGATTGATCCATTTTCACTCAAATTCATCAATTAAGCAATCATTTTGATTTCTATTGTGATCTTGACCCCGAAATATTTGCATAGTGGGTCCTCCAACCTTTTGAGATGTTGCGATTAAGTCCCCAAACTTTTGATTTCTTTCAATTAGGTCATTAGACATTAGACATTAGATTTGTTCTTCTTTTAGCTCAATTGCTCTCTGATCTTGTCTATTTTCTTTCCAATTGAGTTTGTACCTAATTGTACAAGATAAACACTATATATAAGTAGAAATGCGCTCAATTTGTTAATTAAATTGTTGATTTAAAAGCAAAATAAGTGTGTAAAACACACTTATCAGGTACCAGAAATGAAAGATTTAGACTTCATTTGATACCTCAAATTTTATCTCAAACATGACTCTACATAACTGTCCTTGCAAATGTTTGAAGCATGAGGTGGCTTAGACGCAACTTATGTTATCTTCAATACATAACCCATCCATTAAGAACACCTCCTGCTTACCTTCCACCGCCATCTTTGGAGCTAATATCTCAAGTCAATTCCTTAATTGCAAAGCAAGTTGGTTCCTTTTCTTAACTCCAAAGCAAGAATTGAAATCTTCTACAAATGAGAATTTTTCAATCTTGTGTAACCAACAAATTCTATAAATACCCAAGGCTCCTACGAACAACATGGTGATCTAATATCTCTGTTTGAGTCGAATAGAGTGAAAGATGACAGGAATGTAGAAGCCCTAGAGGATGAAATAGTCCTATGTAATATGATGTGTTATGGCCGATGTTGATGATGTCATGAGGACCATGCGATTCCAAGACTCCGAAGAACGATATAGTGATCTAATATCTTTGTTGGAATCGAACATTGTGAAAGATGACAGGGATGTAGAAACCCTATAGGATGAAATATTCCTATGTAATCTTATGTAATTTGGCCGTGTTATCAATATTCGGGTTCATGGAAATGTTTAGCGCTTTGGGGTAAATGAGATAATCTATAATCAGGCCCTGAAAATATTATGTTTTTAAAAGAACATGCATGTACATTGACTACTAATCATACATTGGAACTTTTCATGAATATGTGAAGTTGACTTGTATACCCCCCCCAATGTGCAATAACGCATGTGCACTATATTCTACTCACTGAGCAAGAGTATGCTCATCCCACATTATCTAACCTTTCAGATAGCTATTGATATAAGATGGATTGGTGGGGATCTTCAGATGGCTTGACAGAGAGTGATACGCTAAGTGACGACCTGTGAGTCGTGGACACACCACCGAATAAGAATTTTTATGTTCGAACTACCACACTTTTATTGAACTTGAGATCATTATAGAAATCTTTTAAAATCGATATCGTTACTTTCAAATAAATGAAATTTTGGGGCATTACAAGTTTGGTATTAGAGCTATAATTTTGAAAAACTTTGAAATTTTTTTAGGTGTTACATCCACATCCTGCTTCCTCACAACGAGACTCTTTTCTTTACCTCATTCAATTTTTCCACTATCTTGCTCAATCACCACTTCTAAATTTTTATAATCAACCACCTCTTCCATATTATCATTCTTTTGCTCATGTACCTCATCAATAATTTTATCCTCCTGTTTAGACACCTCCTCATCACTACTCAAATTTTATTTTCTACCTCAATGTTCAAATTTTGATCTAATTCACTTTTCAATTCACCACCCTTCTTCTCAACATTCCTATCTTGAGGCTCTAATTGTAAATCAACTACATTCTCACTTTAACTCTCCTTTTGTAATTTAGCCTCAGCCTCAGCCTCTCTTTCACTCTCCCTCTTTTGCAACGTAACAATATTTTTTGTGCTCGCGTGCAATAATTTTTTGTTCTAGAATTTTTATTTGCCTCTTCAAGGGCAACTTTGGATCACTTTCCTTCGTCACCTTTTTCTTAATGTCAAGTGCTTGTTCTACTGTTAAAGCAAATAGTACAACTGATAAAAATCTGTATATGTGCATACTTTTGTCATAAACTACTCTCCTTTCACATCTCCATGATTTCCCCAACAATATATGACAAGAATTTAAAGACACTACATCACACCATACTTCATCACTATATTTCCTACTAGTGATAGTCACTAAAACTTGGTTGGTCACATTGAACGTCTCACACTTCTTCATCCATGCCATCCTATAAGGTCTAGAGTGTGGTATTAGAAATAATATCAATTTCTCAACCAGGGTGATATTTACCAAATTAGAGAAGTGTTCTCTATTAATAGCTAAACTACACACCTTATCACCCACAAAACAACTAATTTTGAAAATAGAACCATACGTCATTTTATGTGGTTTCCAAGAATTCCTCAAGAAAACATCTAGACATCAATGAACAAGAATAAATTTATGTTCTTACTTGGGAAATCAAACGAAAGGAAAGGATTTTTTCAAAAAATATCAAGAATCTAAAGAAAATCAAGAATTAAAAAAACTCAAAATGGTTCTTGAATTTAATTTTTTTTAATAAAATCCTCGGATTTATTTATTTATTTATTTTGAAATGTTGGGATATTTTAAAATTTTTGGAATAAATAAAAAAAAAAAAAAATTGGTTGAAAATTCAATTACGATACCAGCAAAACAAACGAAACTTAATTTGGACGCTAAATGAACACAATAACGACTTTTGAATTTTTCTAGATCGAAGATTCACAACATGAAGAATACGAAGAACATGAAATAAATTCTCAACAACACAAGAAAGGGGATATGAATGGATTTATGTGGCAGACTCTATGATAAACACATAAAAATCAAATTACGATAGAAATAACCTCAATTCAGAGTCCAGCTCTAATACCAGATAAAGTGGTCCAGTTTGGGAAACTCGCGGAATTGACTCTTGAAACACCTTGAAATTTCTAAATTCAGGTTGGGGATGAACGGTAACATGAAGATCTGAGCCTCACGATGCAATAACCTAAGATGTATTAAACCTTAGACCCGTTATGATGTGGAAACAAGAACTAATATGGGGGAACGCCACAAATGTTGTCCACACCTTTTTATAAGTTCAATTTGTGAACGCCACAAAGATTGATTCAATCCTTGATAAGTTCTAAAGTTTAATTAAGAACAAGATTTTGAGTAAAATCACTCGATTATATTTTATTCATCAAATTTAAAACTATTACAATGTAGGGAATAACATATAAATAAGCAAAAACGACCTAAAACTAGGTCGAGTCAGAAGGTCAGACCGGGTCGAATCGTGGTCAAATCAATTTTAATTAAAAATTAATAACTATTTCAAAGATCACAAAATTTTGTAAAAAAAAAGTTATTTTACAAATAAAGCAACATTTATTAATTCATTTGAAGATAAAATTAAATACACAAAAAATATAACAACAATATCCTTTAATTTGAAATTTACCAATTCAAGACAAATATAGATTTATGGTTGTTAATTTTATTTATTATATTATATTATATTTCAAAATTTTTTAACATATAGAAAAAAGATAAAAATAACTTATTTAGAAGAAGAAAGCTCAATAAACAAATAAATCAAAAATAAAAATATTTTTTAAAAAAAGAAAAACAATTTAGAAGGAAAAAGAATAAATTTATAAGATCAGGATTTTCTAATTTTGATTAGTATTGTACATGTTGCATTTCATATTTTGATTAATTTTGTATTTTTTAAAATTGTTTTGGATTCGATAATATTTTGAATTAAAATGTTATTGCGCTATTTTTTTATTCGATATGACTGTATAATTAAAATATTTTCATAAATTTTGACCGAAATCACTATCACAAACATGTTACTGTGCATCGCACAGGAGAAAATACTAGTATGTTAAAAATAGTTTAATTAAGCCAAAATATTGGCGAGAACAATTATTTTGCATTCACAATTGCCTATCTATTACATTCACACTTGTCAGACAATTATTATGCATTTACACCTATCTAAATTTTGCATTCATACTTGTTAGACAACTGTCTTGCATTTGCACTTGTCTACATTTTGCATTTACATTTGCCAGGCTATCATCCTTTATATATAATATATGATAATAAGGTAAGAGCATCTCCAATAAACTTTCTAAACTTGAGATGCTCTTTATTTTGAAGAGTCAACTTTTAAAATTTCAATCCAATAGACTCTCTATTTTAATATTTTAATTTAGAGAGTGAGTTTTGGAGAATCAAATTCACTCTCTATTATTAAATACATTCAAAAAATTACAATTTTGAATGTTTCTACATTAGCTTTTTATATTACATATTTGATATCATTGATCATTTACTTTTAAAAAAATAAATATTAACTAAAAATAAAGAGACAGTAAATTTTTTTATGAAAAAGTAAAATAATGAATAAAAAATAAAGAGTTTGTTGAAGCTTGTGAAAAAATTTTCTCTTTAAATTTAAAAATGCTCTTTATTGTGTAGAATATGCTCTTTAAATATAAAGTATCTGTTGAAGATGCTCTTAGTTAGTTATATTTATTCTTGCAATTCCAGCCCCTATTTGGGCTTATTATAAACAAATACATTTTTCTCTCTTCTTTTTAATCACACATTTATCAATAAAATAATATTATACATAAATTCATAAAATATTATCAACTTTTTAACCACATATTCTCCTAAAATTCGCTATTCAAAAAACTATTTCTTCAAATTAACTCTTTTAAATAAATGTCTAATAGTTATTATTACAATTGTATCCATAATTCATCTTTATATATGGGCTCTGACCTTTATCTTCATATTATATTATATTATATTATATTATATTACATTATTTTTTATTTTTTTTTATTTTTTTATTTTTATATATAATAAGTAGAAGTGAGGAAAAAAATCCTGAAAATGCATTTCCAGGCCAAAACTTCTTGCATTTACTTCATCGAAATAAAAAATTTATTAATTATATTTACCTGTTATCAACGCGTCATTACATGTTTTATATATATGGGTTGGAGAGCGTAGCAGAGCTCTCCTGTCCGTCACAGACAGGATGGTATAGGTGGGGCCTATAACATTTATGTATTGGATAATTGAATTACACATTTTCGAATGTTGCAAAATTTTTTTCCATTGAAATTTGCTTTGAAATTCTATACATGATGACTCGTTGATTCCAAAAATCACTTCTACTTCCAACGTAAGTCAAGTTTATACATTGTAGATCTATACACTTTTTCAATACACTAAAAGCTGTTCCAAAACTACAGCTTCATTTTCTCTGATGCTACACACGCACACACAAAAAAATCGTCTCAATTTTATTAAAGTCTATCTTTGACTTTGGTAATAAAATTAAGAGTACGTTTGAAACGTATTGGACGGGATCACGTGAAATTAATTTGTGACGTTGACCATACAAATTTAATTTCACTTGACTATCGTACGTGGGACCTTAATCCTAATCGGATAATGGACTTCGATTACTAACTTGAAATTCTTTGAGGTATCAATGGGTGAGATCAAATTGCTGATTAATATCTCGGTACTTTGGGAATTAAAGTGAACTAACGAGGAACATATATTCATATTACGGAACCCGTCACCTTTTAGGTATGATCATAATCTCACTGGTTCTTCTAGTGGATAGTTGAATTTGAACTCAGTAATTCGACAATGACTGTTGAATTCTATGATGTGATGTGATCACATCGAACTGTTAGATAGAAGATGAGAGTTGAGAATTTATGAATATTCAGAGAAGGGCATTTTGATCATTGTAACTTGCTCCGAATATTCGAGTTGATCGACGGAGGTAACATGTAAGAACGATAAGTCAGATGATATAATTATTGATTAATTGTTTCAGTAATTTCAATTTTGTTAAGAGTGCAATCTCGTTCTTTTAGTGGAATAGAACGTAATTAATAAATTAATTTTGACTGATCAAGAGTTGATCTGATCATAATTAATTTATTGGAACTTAGTTTAATTGGGTCCGATCAGGTTCCCTCGGTGGCTTCATTATAATATGCTTATACAGGCTTATTACCTGTATTGGGCTGTGCAGAAATGGGCCTGGGTTATGGTACTAGGCCTAGTAGGGTTTTGGAGTGTAAAGAGGTTACAAATAATCTCCCAAGACTATTTTTCTTAACCTAATTGGAAAAGTGGCGAGACACACACTAAAGTGTGTAGTGCGTGTTTCCTCTTTACAAAGAAACCCTAATCCTAGTTTAACCTAGGTCTTGAAAAAGGTGACCACACATATGCACAGCTGCCATTAGAGAACACCGGGGAAAGCTTGAGGGTTTGAAGCTTTGGTGGAATAAAGAAGCGGCGAAAATAGATTATTTTAAAGTACGCTACAGGGTAATCTTCTCGAAACTATTTTTGTGTGCAAAATTATTTATTCCAAGTTGAATACATAGAACAGAAAATCCTGTAACGGGATGATCTAGTCACAAGAATCAATTTTTGTGAGTAGAGCAACCCGAATTCCCAACAACATATGCATTGTAAATACACATTTTCAATACACTAAATGCCATTTCAATCCTTCAAAATTGTTCTTTTAGTCTAGACACGCACACACAACACAGAAATTGATTCAATTTGACCTCAACTCAATTCAAGTAAATTGGGCCAAGAGAATATGCCCAATTACTTACCCTAGACCCGTTAGGGAAAAATCACTGTATGAAGAAAAAAAATTGAAAAATAAGTCCTTTCTTCCCCGGCTGCTTTCATTGCTGCTACTCGTCTTCTTTCATCTTCTTCCCCACTAAACCACCACCATAGCATCACACCACTTTCTTCCCCAACTGCTTCAATTGCTGATGCTCGTCTTCTTCCCCCACCGAACTGTGAAGTCAATTGGCCCAATCTCTGCAACCTATTTCTTCGGCCCAAATCAGAACTAGTTAGTCCATCTCACTTGCATAACCCGGAGCCCAATTCTTGGTTTCAAAAAATGCTTTTACTTATCCAAACAGAATTTGTTAGAGCTGTTGATTCAACCACCTGGATCTGTTAGGGCCGTTGGATCATCTTATCCTTTTAATCAGATGAAAAGGCATAGGAGGCATCCAGATTCATTCCATCTCATTTTTGTCTCTCACGATTCAGAACTCTCTCATCTCTCTCTCATACGCCTCTTTGTTTCTGACGATTTTTCATCTCTTTCACTTTTGATTTCAAAATAGATTTGTAATATTCTTTGTGAAAGTGTTAGAGATTGCATCGTGTTCTAGAAAACACAATTTGTTTCTATGATTTGAGGGTTTCTTGTTGAGAACTTTGTACGCAGTTCGCGTTTTGATGTTTATAGGTTTTTTAATAAACCTTTCTGAGTTTTTGATTCAAACGTCTATACAGTTTTTTTGTAAAGTTTTTGTAAATCAATAATATTACACAGATTTGTTGGGTTTGTGTTTTGATTTCTCTACAGTGGTATCAGAGCCTTAGGCCCCGTTTTCTTTGCTGTTTTCAGCCCGTTTTGAGTTTTCGATTTTTGGAAATATCGAAAACGCGTTCACTTTGCCCATTTTCAGAAACGCGTTTTTCAAAACACCAAAAAAAACACAAAGGAAACTCAAAACGAGTTTATTGCGTTTTTGATATTTTGTGTTAAAAAGTCCAAAACGACCAAAACGCACATTTTGGAGTTTTTTTTTTTTAATAAATGTGAGACACTTACTTTACTTGAAATTCTTATATTATTTTGTGATTATATATAATCTGTGTTAAGATTTTTTTTCGTAATTTATTTATTTGTTATTTTTTTTAAAAAAAAATGTGAGACACTTCCTTCACTTGAAGTTCTTATGTAATTTTGTCATTATGTATAGATCCATGTTAGGATTTTTTTTTTTTTTTTGTAAATTATTATTATTATTATTTTTGTAAAAGTGAGACTTCCTTCACTTGAAGTTCTTATGTAATTTTGTCATTATATATAGATCCATGTTAGGAAATTTTTTTTTTTTTTTTGGTAAAAGTGAAACACTTCATTCACTTTAAATTCTTATGTAATTTTGTCATTATATATAGATCCATGTTAGGATTTTTTTTTTTTTTTTTGTAAATTATTATTATTATTTTTTTTTTTTGTAAAAGTGAGACTTCATTCACTTGAAGTTCTTATGTAATTTTGTCATTATATATAGATCCATGTTAGGATTTTTTTTTTTTGTAAATTATTATTATTATTATTATTATTATTATTATTATTATTATTTTGTAAAAGTGAGACACTTCCTTCACTTGAAATTCTTATGTTATTTTGCAATTATATATAGATTCATTTTAAGATTTTTTTTTTTGTAAATTTTTTATTTTTTATTATTATTATTATTATTATTATTATTATTATTATTTGTAAAAGTGAGACATTTCCTTCACTTAAAGTTCTTATGTTATTTTTCAATTATATAGATTCATGTTAAGATTTTTTTTTTGTAATTATTTATTTATTTATTATTATTATTATTATTTTTTTTTTGGATAAATGTGAGACACTTCCTTCACTTAAAATTCTTATGTTATTTTGTCATTATATATAGATCCATGTTAAGATTTTGTTGGTATGATATTAAATTTTTGTTTAGTTGAAATAATATTAATGATAAATTTATTAACATAGAGAACTAACTGATTTATTAACATTAAAATTAATGTAATTCAAAAAATCAACCATTTTTTACATAGAAAATATCACAAAATAAATATATCAAAAAATTACAAAGTAAACGCATTTTTCAATTTTCTATTTTTGAAAACAGTTTTCCAAAATCACAAAGAGAACATGTTTTCAACAATCCCAAAACAATCAACCAAAATCCAAAATTCAAAACAAAATCCAAAACTCAAAATCCAAAATTGAAACACAAAGAGAACGGCCCCTTAGGGTTTTCTGATACGAAAAATTTTTGGGGTTTTTTTCGTTTGAGTTTTTTAGGGATCTTTATTCTTCCTTTTAAAAACTTTAAAATTTTGTGGGTAAACCCCAAATCTTACGTACTCAGGGTTGAATGTTCTGAAACCTTTGAGTTTTTAAAAGGATCTGCATATTTTGGCTACGAATCTTGTGGTAACCTGGCACTTTGGTACTTGATCGTGAAATATCTGAGGTTAGATCTAATTTTGCTTGAAAATTTCAAAAGAAACTTCGAAAATCGCAGCAATCAGGTGATATCTTGAAACTCTTTTAGGGTTTCTTTAATTTTCTTTACTTTTGATCTTTCTGTTTCCTTCGTTGAAGCCCTCTTGGACCCTTTTACTCACCTTTGTCAAGGACTCCCTTTGAGAATTCGGGAATCTGGGGGAGTTCTTGGCCGACCCAAGTAGGGTTGAGGAAAAGAAAGTCATCTTTACTGATTCTTGCAATAGTTTGTTTCACTACTGTATAATTTGTTATCTGCAGTGTTAATTTGTGCCTTGTGTTGCGAATTGCATGTACAATCTGAAATTTGTAAAACCCTGTTTTGCACTTGACTGCATAATTTACTTGCTTTGTTCTGATCCTACTCTTTACTGTGCATTCATTGTCTCCCATAATTGTTTTAAATATGAATACTGCTAAGGTTGAAGTTGAAATATGGAATGGGAAAAGGGATTTTAGTTTATGGAGATAGAAAATTAAAGCCCTCTTACTTCAACTGAAATGTGCTAAAGCAATAGATGAGACCTGGCCTGAAAACATGACTGAGGAAAGAAGAACTGAATTAGATGAACTTGCTTGGAGTACCCGGTTCCTTCACCTATCTGATACAGTGATTAGGAAATTAGGGGATACCAAAACAGCTGTAGACCTATGGGACAAACTTGAAGAACTTTTTCTTACTATCTCTTTACCAAACAAATGTTTTATCTGGAAACAATTTTTTAGCTTCAAGTTTGATCCTACTTTAGGTGCTGAAGAGAACATAGACAGGTTCAATAGAATAACTCTGGACCTTTTAAATGCTGGAGTGAAAACCACTGAGGACCAGAGAGTTGTGTGTTTGCTAAATGGTATGGGGTATAAGTATAAGGACATTAGGAATGCTTTAGAATATGGAGGTCAGAAATTGTCTGTTGAAATAATTCATACATCTCTTAAAAATAAAGAATTAGAATCTAAGTCAGAGCACAAAGAGGCCTATAATGTTGAGTCCACATCACAAAGGGGTAGGAACTCTTTTAGAGGTAATTTCAGAGGCTGGAACCAAAATAGAAATAATCCCAGACAGGCTAAAGACTATCAAAATAAAAATTTCATACCAAACAAACCTAGGGATAAGAAATATGATAATAGAAATATGATGAAAATAGGTTTGAAACTAAAAGGTATGATAATAATAAAACTGATAGGAATCCTGATGAAACAGAAGATTTTTTTATTGTGGAAAGATAGGTCATTTAGTTGATAAGTGCTTTAAGAAATTAAGGGATGATGGTAAAAACAAACAACGGGAACCTACAGACATTCAAAATAATAGTGGAGTTGTTTATGTTACAACCACTTAAAATATGAAAGATGAATGGATCTTAGACTCAGGCTGTACTTTCCATATGTGTCCTTATAAGGATTTATTTGATACCTTTTATGTGCATACCTCTGGTTCTGTAAAACTAGGGAATGATGTATCCTGTGACATAGAAGGAATTGGTACTGTGACCTTAAAACTTGCTGACAATAACAATTTGATCTTAAATCAAACTAGGTATGTCCCTGATTTAAGAAGAAACCTCATCTCCTTGGGATTTTAGATGATGAAGGTTATGAAATCAGACTCAGCAATGGATACATAAAAATTTTGAGAAACAATTTGTTGTTTTCAAGTACAGTCAAGTCTAATGGTATTTATATTTTGTTTGTGCAATATGCCCCTCCTACTTCTTTGACTATTGAAATTGTTGACAATAACTTATCTGATTTGTGGCATAAAAGATTAGGCCATGTAGGAGAAAAAGAGCTTAAAATGTTGGAGAAAAATGGATTTTTTGGAAAAGATAGTTTCCAGAAACTTAGCCCCTGTTCTCTTTGCTGTTTTGAGGTCGTTTTCTGTTTTTATTTTCGAAAACGCTAAAAACGCGTTCTCTTTACCATTTTCGAAAACCCATTTTGGAAAAAAAAAAAAAAAATTGTACACAAAACGCAAAACGCCCAAAACCTCATTTTGGACGTTTTGTATGTATTTCGACAAAAAATGTCCAAAACGCGAAAAACGCGTTTTGGGATTTTTTTTTTTAAAGAATTATCTTAACTTAGAACTAAACTTAATATAAAGTTTTTATTTGTTTTATTTATTTATTACTTTTTTTAGAATTATCCTAACTTGGAACTAGGCCTAAATAATTTTTTTTTTTTTTTTTTTTAGAATTATTCTAACTTAGAACTAAGCCTAAATTATTTTATTTATTTATTTATTTTTTATTATCCTAACTTGGAACTAAGTTTAAATAAAGTTTTATTGAATTCAATATCAACATTACAAAAAAAAATTAAGGGAGAATTCTTGTTATTATATTTCAAAAAATGCACTGATAAATGAACTCTAGTGGTTTTGAAAGAACTTGCATTTTCTGAATTTTAATAGAAGTATAACTTTTTCAAATCCCGAACCTGACCAAACTGTATTAATATAGATTCTTAATGCTCACATTAGTGTGTTGCATGTAACCATGTTTTCAGTGTATTGTGAAAGGAAATTTGAGTTTGAATTAGTAGTATTCTGCAAGCAAATTAATTAAAAATAGTTTAAGTAGTATTCTGCAAAATTTTAAACAGAACGTGTTTTCCAGCTTTTCATTTTCAAAAACAGTTTTCAGAAATGACAAACCAAATGCGTTTTCAGCAAATTTGAAAACAAAAATGAAAACAGGAAATACAAAACATTTTCGAAAATGAAAATACAAAATAAAATACAAACAGAACGCCACCTTAGTTTTTGTGAAGAATGTGTTTTGGGAAAACAGAAAACTTCTTCATTTGGTAAAGTTATTCATAAATCCAAGGTCATTCTTGAATATTTGCATGCAGACCTGTGGGGTACTGCTTTTATTAACACAGTTTTTGGTTTTAGATATTTTTTGCTGATTGTTGATAATCATTCCAGAAAATCTTGGGTTCATTTGTTGCAATCCAAAGATCAAACTGTTTTTGTTTTCAAAAATTTCATTACATTGGTTGAAAATTTGAAAAACAAAAGGGTTAAAGTGATCAGAACTGATAATGGTTTAGAGTTCTGCAACTTTGAATTTGATGTTTTTTTGTAAACACCAAGGCATACTTAGACATAGGACTGTTGCATATAGTCCACAGCAAAATGGTGTTGCCGAAAGGATGAACAGGACCTTGTTAGAAAGAACAAGGTGCATGTTAATCCAATCAAATTTGCCAATTTTTTTTTTTTTTTTTTTTTTGGGGGAAGCAGTTAAGACTGCATGTTTTTTAATCAATAAGTGTCCTTCTAGTGCTGTGAACTACAACATTCCAGATCAAATCTGGAATGGTGCAGCTCCAGATTACTCAATTTTAAAATTTTTTGGCTGTTCTGGCTATGCTCATCAGGTTCAATCCAAACTTGAACCTAGGTCTTTAAAATGTGTTTTTGTTGGATATGGGGAAGGGGTTAAAGGTTATAGACTTTGGGTATTTTAAGCAGGTCAGTCATTTTTAATGAAAAAGTATTTCCTTGTAAGTTTGAAAAGAATGAAAATCCACTTTGTGAAATGGATTTTTTGATAACTGAAGTAAGCTTTGATGATTCTTACCTTCAGCCTGAGCAACCCCAACACTTGCATACTAATGTGCCTGCATCACCTGCACCAACTTCACCCACTGTGTCTGAATGTGATGAGTTTGCTTTAGATAATTATCAACTGGCCAGAGACAGAACCAGGAGAGAAATTAGACCTCCAGTCAGACTTGATGACTTTGAATACTATTCTGCCTATGTCCTATCATCTTCTTTGGATCCTGAACTCTGCTCATTTGAAGAAGCAATGTGATCCAAAGATAAGAGTTTGTGGCTTGCAGCCATGCAAGAGGAAATGAACTCTTTGATTAAGAATAAGACTTGGACTTTAGTAGAAAAACCTCCTGATAAGAAACTTATTGAATTTAAATGGATATTTAAGATAAAGGATGGGGATTCTGAAGGGGGTAAACCCAGATATAAAGCTAGGCTTGTTGCAAAGGGGTTTTCACAAAAAAGAAGGAGTAGATTATACTGAAATATTTTTCCCTGTTGTGAAATTTACTTCTATTAGAATTCTATTTGCTTTAGTTGCTCAAAATGACTTAGAACTCGAGCAAATGGATGTAAAAACTGCTTTTCTATATGGTATGCTTGATGAAACCATTTATATGTCTCAACCAAAAGGTTTTGAACAGAAAAACAAACCTGATCTAGTGTGTTTGCTTTAGAAATCTCTTTATGGCCTGAAGCAAGCACCTAGACAATGGTACAAAAGATTTGATAATTTCATTCAAAGCTTAAACTTTCAGAAAATTTCTTATGACCCCTGTTTTTACTTTAAAGATGACATTTCTGATCCTATGTATCTGCTTCTGTATGTGGATGACATGCTAATTGCTGGTAAAAGTGTGCATGTCATTTCTAGTCTTAAACAGAATTTGAAATGAAAGACCTAGGTCCAGCTAGGAAAATTCTTGGAATTGATGTGTTTAGAAATAAATCTGCACGGAAAATTTTTCTGAATCAAAAGAGCTACATTAAAAAGGTTTTGAAAAAAATTTCTTTATTTGATTCTAAACCTGTTTCACTGCCACTACCTTCTCATTTTAAACTTTCAAATGATTAGTGTCCTAAAACTGCAGAAGAGTTTGTGTTTTTACTTTAAAGATGACATTTCTGATCCTATGTATCTGCTTCTGTATGTGGATGACATGCTAATTGCTGGTAAAAGTGTGCATGTCATTTCTAGTCTTAAACAGAATTTGAAAACAGAATTTGAAATGAAAGACCTAGGTCCAGCTAGGAAAATTCTTGGAATTGATGTGTTTAGAAATAAATCTGCACGGAAAATTTTTCTGAATCAAAAGAGCTACATTAAAAAGGTTTTGAAAAAAATTTCTTTATTTGATTCTAAACCTGTTTCACTGCCACTACCTTCTCATTTTAAACTTTCAAATGATTAGTGTCCTAAAACTGTAGAAGAGTTTCATAAAATGAAAAATGTTCCTTATTCAAATGCTGTAGGTTCAGTTATGTATCTTATGGTCTCAACCAGACCAGACATTGCATTTTCTGTCAGTGTTTTGAGCAGGTTTATGAGTAACCCAGGAGAACCTCACCGGGAAGCCCTTAAATCTTTACTAAAATATTTGAAAGGAACTTTAAATTTGAGTCTCATGTTTCCTAAATCCAAAAATGCCTTTGAACTTAAAGGTTTTGTAGACTCTAATTTTGCTGGAAATATTGACAACAGGAAGTCTACTTCAACTTACTTTTTTACTTTAAATTCCTCCTGCATCAGTTGGAAAGCACAACTACAGAAATTAGTTGCCCTTTCTTCAACTGAAGCAGAGTACATTGCAGCCATTGATGCAGTTAAATAATGCATGTGGCTGAGGGGATTTCTTTCTGAAATTGGGTGTTTGAGTAAACCTGAAATTGAGATCTGCACTGATAGCCAGAGTGATTTATATCTTACTAAAAATCACGTGTTTCATAATAGATCCAAACATATAGATGTCAAGTTTCATTTTATAAGAGACATCACTGAAAAGGATTTTGTAAAAATGGTTAAAATACCTACTCAGCTCAATCCAGCAGATGCTGGAACTAAAGTCATCCCTATTATAAAATTTAAAGATTCTCTAAATTTTCTTAATGTTTTGGAATTTGATACTGCCTCATTGTACTTTTGCAGGGAACAAAATATGGAAGAGCAACATGAGGATGCTGAAGGCACTCAGAACTGATCTCAGAAGCTGAAATGATAAGCTGCAACCTGCACCAATTGAGGGGAAGATTTGTGAAGTCAATTGGCCCAATCTCTGCAGCCTATTTCTTTAGCCCAAATCAGAACCAATTAGCCCATCTCACTTGCATAACCAGGAACCCAATTCTTGGTTTCAAAACACGCTTTTACTTATCCAAACAGAATTTGTTAGAGTTGTTGATTCAACCACCTGGATCTGTTAGGGCCGTTGGATCATCTTATCTTTTTAATCAGATGAAAAGGCATAGGAGGTGTCCAGATTCATTCCATCTCATTTTTGTCTCTCACGATTCAGAACTCTCTCATCTCTCTCTCATAGGCCTCTTTGTTTCTGGCGATTTTTCATCTCTTTCACTTTTGATTTCAGAATAGATTTGTAATATTCTTTGTGAAAGTATTAGAGATTGCATCGTGTTCTAGAAAACACAATTTGTTTTTATGATTTGAGGGTTTCTTGTTGAGAACTTTGTACGCAGTTCGCGTTTTGATGTTTTTAGGTTTTTTTGTAAACCTTTCTGAGTTTTTGATTCAAACGTTTATACAGTTTTTTGTAAAGTTTTTGTAAATCAATAATATTCCACAGATTTTTTGGGTTTGTGTTTTGATTTCTCTACACAAACCATCACCACAGCACCATGCCACCACCACCTAACCACCACTACGCCACCACCACCATCCCCTTCCCCCACTGAAACAATTGTGTACGAAGGAGATTATGAAAAACTTCTTGCTACTCAATGGAATACCTCGTGGTTCTGCATTTCACTTTCCCTTTGTCCGATTCGCATATGGCTTGAGTTTTGTGGATATGTGGTGCTGTGTTTGTGGTGTTGGTGGTGTTGAATGGGTGTGTAACGACCCGGGTCCCACTTAACGGGTTGTCCAGGTCGTTAGATGATGACGTATTGTCCCCACTGTACCAACATTGGATTTTTTCAGCATGCTTTGTGAGAACTCACACGCTCCTCAAAAAAACTTCCCTGGAGGTCACGCATCATAAAATTGCTCCAAACCAAGCACACTTAACTATGGAGTTTCTAACAATGGACTTTCGAAAAAGAAGGTGCACTTTGTTAGTATGAGTAGTACCTATCAAATCTTTTAAGCTTTCCTTGTCTGGGTGTTACAATCACCCCTCTTTAGACTCATGACATTCTCGTCGCGCTTAACATTTCTGAGGATCTGTTTCCAGGCGTTGAGATTCTAGAGGTGGCTCCCGCCCTATGGCGTAGCACTTAATTCCCGATTTTCGGCTGGTGGCGGTTATTGTAACGCTTGGGTTAGGAAAACTTAAAAGATTTGATAGGTACTACTCATACTAATAAGGTGCACATTCTTTTTCGGAAGTCCATCGTTAGAAACTCCACATTTAAGCGTGCTTGGCTTGGAGCAATTCTATGATGGGTAATCTCTTGAGAAGTTTTTTCAGGGAGCGTGTGAGTGAGGAAAAACATCCTGAAAAGATTTAATGTTGGTACAGTGGGGACAGTACGTCGTCATCTAATGGCTGAGACAACCCGTTAAGTGGGACCCGGGTCATTATAGGGTGAGTCGAACGGTTAGCTTGTGTTAGGCAGAACCTTTAGTAGCTACATGTTTGATAACAAGTCTGTGATGATTCCAATGAAGGCCTATGATTTTGTATCCATTTTTTATGAATATATTTACATATTCGATCAAAAATTTGTTTAATGTTATGATTGAGACAAAGTATCATAAAAATTATGTAAAGTATCATGGTGTGATACCAAAATTTAGTCCTAAGTATAATATAAATTTGAAAAAGTTTCATGTTATGATACTAAAAATTTGAAAGTATCATGTTGTGATACTTTAAAAGTAATACAACATGAAACTTGTGATAAAACAGTATTTTTCCAAAAAAAAAAAAAAATTGAAATATTTTCCAATTATTGTTTACAATGAAGAAAGTTTCAATTATGATAACAAAAGTTGGGTATATGTGCAAACGCCCCTATAAAGAATACAATTCTAATTATAAATTCTGGCCGAAGTTTTTATTTTTTTACTTTTCAGGTGGTAATAGCAATTAATCAAATTAGTTAATACATAATTAAACGCTAAATATTTATATTCATTAACCAAAAATCCCAAATATCTCCTCTATTTCTCTCCCCAAATCCAAAAATGAGAGCTCCATCACCTCTGCACTCTTCTTCCTCACCCTCAATTCACCATCACCATCACCCGCACCCTAACCTCCACCCCTACCCATTGACGACGATAGTAGCTGCATTGCAACAATAGTAGTGATTGCGCGCGACGACCCGCTTATACAGGCGACACTCCTGCACTTGTGCTGCAACCGTGAGATAGCAGGTGCAAGGGACAGTGATGTGTGTGTGTACGTATTCTGATATGGTGTGACCAGATCTGTGTGTACCGATGAAAATATATGTGTGGACTGGTGGTGTTGGTGGTTGTGAAATGGTGGTGGTTACGGTGCAGTTGATGCCTGTTGGCTATGGCAGTTCATTGGTGATGGTGATGGTGGTGGTGGTGGTGACAGTTTTGAATTACTGGATTAAATTGCTTGCAGATCAGAGATTCCATTTTAGGCTTATAAATTGGTTCACCATCTCCCTTATTGACCTTCAATTACAATTATGTGAAGGGTGGAGAGAGAGAGAGAGAGAGAGAGAGAGAGAGAGAGAGAGAGAGAGAGAGAGAAGCGTTTGATGACTTTCCTAAACATCACAGTTGCCTCCAAAATACAACAAGTGATCTACCTTGATTGTCAAGGCATCATACCAATTCTACTCCATGGTTTCGCTGATTTTTCACAAAAGCTTGCAGTGGATGCCTTTTATACATGATTCGGATTCTACCAATAAACAAGGAGAAATTGCCTAAATCTTATTGGGTGGAAGTGCCCAAATCTAACTGTTGCTTTCTTCTACCAATAAGAGTTATTAACCATTTGATGGTTTCCCTAAGCATGGAAACTGACTCCAACAGCCTCCAAAATAAAACAAAAGCAATAATTTATTCGAATTTTTGAGGATTCACACCACATGGTTTAGTGTTCACTGATCTTTTGCAAAAGCTTGCAGTGTATTCCTTTTGCAAATATTTCTCCTACTACCCTTAAGGAAGGTGAAAGTATCTATATCCAATATTTCTTTTCTGTTATTGTTAGTAGATGATGGCTTTGGTTGATCTAAATTAGTTGAATTTGTATTTGTGATCAATTATTAGGTAATGTGACTAAAATATTAACTAATTGTGACTTCGTGTGACTTGCAATGAGTACATGATGTGACCAGTTTAATTAAATTATTGATCACAAAATTTGTGACCAATTGAACATGACTCGTAGAATTAATTTATATATTAAAAAATTTTATTGATCACAAATGTGACCAATTATTAGGTGATTGTGATTAAAATATTGACTAATTGTGACTTTGTGCGACTTGTGACGAGTTCTAATAAAAAAATGTGACAATTATATGGGTGATTGTGAGCAAATGAGACTGTGTGACCATTGGATGTGACCAATTGAATTAATTTATATGTTAAAAATTTTGATTGGTCACAAATATTACCAATTATTAGATAATTTTGACTAAAATTTTGACTAATTGTGATAAAAAACTGAGTAAGTTGTGACCAATAACTAATATGCTACTAAAAATGTTTGATTGCAACTATATTTGTAATTGTCACCAATTATACGTTAACAAATTTTATCTATCACAAATGTGACCAATTATATCGATAATTTTGATCAGTTTATTAGGTAATTGTAACAATATTGGCTAATTATCAACCGTGACCTTGTGTGACTTTTCCAGTCACAAATGTGACCAATTTATTAGTAAATTGTGACCTAAATATTGACTAATTGTGATTTTGTGTTACTTGTGATGATTACTGAATGTGACCATTTGATTTGTGTCAACCGTGACTTTGTGTGACCCTTATAGTCACAAAATTTGTGTCGATTGTGGCTTTGTATGAATTTTAAGTCTGTGACGATTATGTAATTGTGATCGAGTTGTGACTTTGTGTGACTAACTATGAAATTTGCGATTAAATTTATAATTATGGCTGAAATATGACTTTTTGTGACCAAATTTGATTTTGCAGGTGAGGTGGGGTGAATTTTGTGGCTAAATTTGTAATTGTTATCGAATTGTGATCAACTGTGACATTGAACGGGGCGGGGCGGGGCGGGACAGGGTGGGGTTGCGGTGAAATTTGCTACTAAATTTGTAATTGTGATCGAACTGGACTTTGTGTGACTAAATATGACTCGGGTGGGGGTGAAATTTATAATTGTGATCAAACTGTGACTTTGTGTGACCATCTGTTACTTTGTAGGGTGGGACAGGATGCGGTGAGGTGGGATGGGATGAGATGAAATGAAATTTGTGACTAAATTTGTAATTTTGACCGAGCTGTAACTTTGTGAGACCAAATGTAACTTGGTGGGTGGGATAGGGTGGGGTGAAATGTGTGACTACATTTGTAATTGTTACCTAAATATGACTTAGTGTGACCAACTGTGACCTTGTGAGGGGGTCGAGTAGGTGGGGTGGGTGTTGGGCGGTGGACGTTTGTGGGACAACTTGAACAAATTTATTTTAAGTATTGTTCAAGTTTTTTATTTAATATTATATTAGTTTTAAATTAGTAATTGTGACCGGAATATGGCTTTGTGTGACTATGACTTTGTTGTTGGATTAGGGTGGGTGGGTGATGGTTGGGCGACGGTGAAATTTGGAATTGTGATTGAAATGTGATTTTGTGTGATCGACTATGATTTTGCTGGTGGGGTGGTGTGGGGAGGGGTGGGATCGCGGTAAAATTTGTAATTAAATTTGTAATTGTGACTAAAATGTGACTTTGTATGACCAACCGTGACTTTGCTGGTAGGGTAGGTGGGTGGGTGGGGTTGGGTGTTGGTGAAATTCTTAATTGTGATTGAAATGTGATTTTGTGTGACCAACTGTAACTTTGTGGAGTGGGTGAGTAGGGGTGGGGTGGCGTTGGGGAGAGATGAAAGTTGTTTCTAAATTTGTAATTTTGAGTCTTTAACCGAACTGTGACTTTGTGTGAACAATTGTGACTTGGTGTGTGGGGTGGGGTGGGACTAAATTTGTAATTGTTACTGAAATGTGACTTAGTGTGACCAACTGTAATGGGTGGGGGTGGTGGACGTGGTGGGACAATTGGAACAGATTTATTGTGTTTAAGTTTTTTTTTTTAATATTATATTAGTTTTAATATATAAGTGATAATTATGTTTATATTATATATAATATATTATATTTATTAATTAACACATCATTTTTTTTAAAAAAGTTTAAGTTTATTAGGTTTAAAAAATGATAGTTTCAGTTGTGTAATTATGTACATTTCCCGATACATTAATTAAGGGTCTGTTCTGCGGCCTCACTTTAATTTGCAAAAAAAAAAACATAAAAATTAATTTACACAATTTTTCATACCACTTTTTAGCCACTGTTCGGCGTCTGAATTAATGACCGGGTGAATTAATTTCAATTGGATTCTGAATTGGAACATGCAAAAAAGTGATGATTTGACCACAGATGGTGACATCTTTGACATCTAGCCTGATATATTCCATGCCACATGCTACCTGGGCCCCGCATGATTGTATGGTATTGGACCAAAAATACCCTTCACCTGCCTTTTTGTTGTTGTTGTTGTTGTTGTTGTATTTTTTTTTTATCGAAACCTGGCTTTTGTTTGGTAGAAGTTGGAATGGTTCGGATTATATATATAATCCGAACAAAAAATCACAAATATTTGAACCAGAAAATCCACTTCGTAAAAATACACTTATTTCAACATCTATACGAAAGAGATTCAAGGAATGCGCAAAAAAAAACCCCACATCATGTTAATCATTATTCTCAGTGATAAATAAGTGCATAGACTTTTCCCTGAAGACAACAATCAAGATTCACAAATTCGACGTGTAATAGTTTCGAGAAAGATTTCCCATTCTCGATGCTCGTGCCTAGCCGTACGTCCTCCATTAGCGTTGTCGTCATCGAGTGAAATGTGCCTGGGTTGAGACTGTCAACTTTTCGAAGATAATTGTGCACTGCCATTGCGGCTAGGACTATTGATTGTTGGGATCTGAATTCATACTCGGGCATCCTCTGTAGTATTAGAAAACGTTTCTTCAAAACACCAAAAGACCGCTCCACAATATTCCTGCATGAGGAGTGAAGGTAATTGAATCGTTCCTGTGGATTCCTAGATTTTCGCGCACGGGATGATGCGGCCCTCTCAAATTCTTGCATGTAGTATCTTGTATTTTGTCCCTTGTAGGGAGACAGGAATCCTTGTCGGTTTGTAAATCTAGAATCCACGAGATAGTATTTACCAAATGCCGGGGCGAGGAAATTGCTACTCGGATTTTCCATAGCCGCATTCAACATTCTGCTATCATGGGTAGAACCTTCCCAACTACCAGCTACGAATGTGAAGCACATATTGAAGTCCACAACAGTCAAAATGTTCTGTGTGAGTACGACATGACGATTTCGATATCGCTCACTCTCTCCTTCTGGTGGGACCGCTGGGATATGCATACAATAATTGGCACCAATGCAATTCTATTAGACACAAATATTCACACATTTGTAACTAGGTGTGAAATAATAAAACAAGTTGGAAGTGTATGGAACGCTTTCTTATACATAGTTTATCACCTGAAATGGAAAATGTCATGGATTCGTCGGAACATTATCACCATGCCCTTGCAAGTACTGTGGATGCGGCTTTATCATGTCAGTAGATAACATCTCAAGTTTTTCTAATACGTAGTGAAAGTGCGCATGAATTGTTGAAGTTGAGTGGCAAAATAATAAGTGAGCAACCCTAATCCCAGCCGAATGACCTAGAATGAACAATGACAACGTAAGTCTTTCTTCAGCAGATATGTGTCTAGAATCCTCGAACCCATAGTGATGTTTTGGACACCAAACCAAATTCCTAAATGCCAGCGGGTGCATTCTAGTGAGCTGTAAGTAATCATCCCCACTGTACTAGTTCAAGACGCGTTCCAATAGGTATTTCCCATAGGATCGGTGGCTATTTGTATGCATGTTTGGATCATTGTGTTGGAAATCGTATTGAGCAACATGATAATGAAGTGCATATAATTCTATCCACAAGGCGTCCTCCTCATGTAACCGTGCAATTTCAATGAGCACTTCTTCCTCGTGGTGAGGGTCTATTAGCCTACACCATACAATTTATCACATGAATAACCTTCCATTCCTCACATTGCATTTGGAAAGTAGATAAAATCTACATGTTACATAATATGGGAGAAAGACAGTCATTAGGTGAGGAGTGCAAGAGTGGCTTACCTTAACTCAATGCTTTCTGGATTGAAATGCCAAACGAAATATTCCTAGAAAATTGTAATGCTTTCATCCCATTTATTGAAAATTCTACCTGCATTATTTCCCATTGCATGAGAAAGTCCTTAACGTGGACAACTTTCCATCATAAGATGGTTGTACACACTTGAAACGTAGCTTGTGGGAGATAATGAGACAAATGGATGCCTAATATTCTTGTCTTGGTAGTCACATGCACTAACAAGATATTTTAGTGTACGAATTATTCTACTATGCAGTGTAGTGACATCAATAACACGTTTTTTTAACACTCGTTGTTGGTGAATTATAAGAAAGTCGATGTGCATACCAGTTCCATCATTTGGCAAGATAAATTGAACCTAATTTTTTTTAATTGCAAGAACATTTTAATTGACAATATATTGGTTTCTTGATAACCTATTTCACTACATACTAGGCATAGCAGTGTGACAAAATAATTCTTAACGATGCAACAGCCGTAACTTACACAATAGGATTACACAGTTATATATTTCAGAAAACACTAGAACACAATAAATGGATGATCATCCAGTGTCGAGAAATTAAAGAGTACATATAGTTACACATAGTCAAATTAACCAAACTAGTGTATAGAAAATTTTAAAGTTTACAACACATTCAAGGGCGGGAAAATTGCTACTTATAACCGTTCTTCTCCATGAAAGATAGCCACTGGATCTTTTGTTCCAAAGTTGGCCACCCAAGGAAGATACGGCTTTGCCGTTCGTTGTTTCGAAACATTGTTATACCATATGTCAAGAGCTGCTTGTTCTCCGCGAAGACATCTATAAGATGAGGCCAACACAAATCCATAGACAGGCATTGAGTCTCGTCTCCCGTGCCTTCTCCCGCTCCCTCTCGGACTCCCTCTCCCTCTCCCTCTCCCGCTCCCACTCCCTCTCCTTCTCCCTTTCTATCTCTCGCTCTCGCTCCCTCTCCCGCTCTCGCTCCCTCTCCCTCTCCCACTCCCTTTCCATCTTCGCGTGACATGCTTCCTTGAGGGCACTGAAGGTACATGAACCACCCATTGCTTTCTTTCCACCACGATCGCTTTTCTCTACCTCAAAAGACTAGCGTTTGCTACCAATACTACTCCTGCTTCCTGGAGTTAGTTGGAAAGACGAAGAAGTGAATGTAGGATCAGTGCCTGGAATGGATGATCGTATGTCCGCGGGCACAGGCCTCTAATTCAAATCTAGTAGGTGACCCAAACCTAGAAGGACGCTGGAACCTACAGCCATAGAAGGATACACCACGTGCTCTCACGTTGATGTAACATTCTTGAATAGAATGTCCCCAAAATGGATGATCTCTCGTATGTTCTTTCCCTTCAACTTCACAATTTCAGGTTTGTACTGTGAAGTAAACATGATGAAAAAAACCTTGTTAATTACACAATTCTATTACTAATGTAAGATATGAAGTTTCATGATGAAACAATTACTCGACGTTTACCTAATTGATGAAGGAGTCAGTAATGCATGTTTCATGTATACAAATGAATTACGCATCTGTTCCCCTTTCTTCAGCCCTTGTGTGTTGCAATATATGCAGGAAGCTCCATTAAAGGTGTTGCAATGTAAGTTTATGCACCATATCATTAGGCAGAGTTATTAAAGAAATAAATAAGACCTATAGGACTAATTTAACATTGTAGTCCAATATTAGCAGGAGTTCACTAAAGTCTAAGGTAAGTCCTGGCATGTTCAAAATTATTCTATAAAACCAATTTTGAATTGAGCTTGTTGTTGCCTTTGTAAAATCTTATCCGTTTTGTGTTCCAAGTTCCTATAATACTTCGTCCTTGTTACTGTACGTTATATCAAAATTCAGAAAAATGGCATAAGACCGTGCTTGGAGAGTGTTCGTATGACGAAAGTGGTTATTTCATCATTAATGGGATGGAGAAGGTGCTAATTGCTCTGGAGAAGATAAGCACCAATCATGTATATGTGTTTAAAAAAAAAGGTATGGCAATACTTTTAAGCACCATTTCGTTACAGAGATAGATTAAAGAAATGAAAATACTATAGGATGATTTTAACATTGTGAAGATGATGTAATTGCCATAGGTGTGGATAGTAACGATGCGGGGAATTCACCCTGTGATGTTGTGGATAATGTCACTAACTTCGATGAAGTTTTGGCTAACTCACGCGTTTATAAGTAGTGTGTGTATTGTAAAATTATAATCCAATAGTAGATAGTAGTACAATGAAACAGGGCAACAACACATGAAGGCCTATGTATAACCACCAAAGGCAACTCCCAGATTAATTACACCATCACTCAACACATGATTTCAAACATTAGTAATCTCAATTCTTCTTCCTCCAGGGTTTGAAAAATCAGAACAAGTATTTTCATTTTGTTGACCTCTATAATAAATGAAGTAGCAACAAAAATGTTCAGACATTAGCTTATGTTAATCTTACCTACACTAACTCTATATCGAAAAATTAAGGGATTCTACGTGCTGCAGATTCACTTGGGAAATGCAGGCATAGGGATTTAAGACTTTGCAATAGGGAATTCAGGCCTCATCAAATATCGAAGATTAATCAGGAAAATTGCAGTCATACTTGAGCAGCTTGCTCCCACCACTGGTTGTCAGCCTCAATGCACTCGTTTACTAGGTCGACACCAAGTCCGGTTGCGAAACGGAGGGTCAATGTGCACGATCAATAAATCTTCATCTGAGCCCAAAAATTCTGGCACTTCGCAACAGTGCAGTCTTCATGAAACGTACGAGAGATAGCCAGAGCAACATTCTTGAATGCCTCTTTTTTTAGGCTTGATCCTGCCCGTTGGCCGTTCATGTGTTCCTCGGCACAAAGTTGGAGGAAAATGGATCTTTTTTGATCATCCCAGCTGAAGCTGACCCTGGCCTTTTTCTTACCACATGCAGCCTTCTTCGTAGGCGAGGACCGGGTGTTGTACGAGGAATCACGACCATTCTAGGCATAGCAAGTTTCAGATTTTGGGGCCAAAGACAACATCCGACCTTCCAAATACCTGATATAAAAAGGGCTGTGAGTTTACCTGGGAAGGTGTCGATGATGCCATTTCCGGGGCTCGGAGACGGGTCTTTTTGTTTTCCTGCAATCGTCGGAGATGAAAGCGGGTTATGGGTGTCCTAGGCGGTTTAATCCCACATCTTACCTAGAAAACACAAATAAATCAACCAAATAATTTCATTTCCATTTAAAATCAGCCGAATAGAGCCTAAGAATTAACCCAAATACCGCAAAATCTCCAAAATCGAATCCCTCGCACTCAAAGAAGATTTCAATTTTCATTACTTTTTCCTTCAGTTCCTAATCATCTTTGACTTCAAACTTTAGATCTCCGCCATGATCTAGGGCACTACCTCCTCCCCGACCGCCACAGCCGCCGCCAATGGGTATAGAAAGTGTTTAAATGGGTGTGATATGGACTGTTTTTCATATGTTGGAAATGTGTTACTCATTTTTAAGAGCCAAAATAAGTTTTAGCACTTTGGGCCTAAAATGGTTTTTACCCACATAACTTAGGCACTTCTCTATATATGTACTCCTTGTATTTGGTATTCGTAGGATGATGATAAAATTGATGGGACACAAGAGAATGTGAAGGGAGTATCCCATTTTCGCTCCAACACAATAGATTCGGATTCTCTTCTTCTTTGCTCTCATTTTGGTGGGGGCAATTTTAGGTTAAGAGTTTGAACAAGAGAATGTGAAGGAGGCATCCAATTTTCGCTCCATCACAATAGATTCAAATTCTCTTCTTCTTTGCTCTCATTTTGGTGGGGGCAATTTTAGGTTAAAGATTTGAACAAGAATTTTTGGTGAGGTCTAATTATAGTTCTCCCCTTGTTATCTCTTTTCTTGGTGATTAGAGTATCTCTTTTCTTGATGATTAGAGTGGTTTTACAGTAGGTGTAAAACATAGAATATGAAGTTTATTCTTGGTGAAATCCGCTTGATTGTTTGGTAGGGTGTAAGATTCGCTTTTAGGATTTTTTTTTTGGTATTCTTGATATCAATATTGTAATGCGATGAACTTCTTGATGTGCTTAGTGGAATTTGAGCGTAAATATAAATTCTATGTATTGCTCAATGAGGGAGTAGGTGATCCTTGAATTATCGAACCTCCAGGGCTTTCGATCGAAAAATCTTGATATTCTTGCATTTACATTTTTGATTATTTTTTTTCTATTATTCAAATTGATACAGCAGTGGTATCAGAGTCTTTTGATTTGAATTTAGAGCCCTGTGTTGGGATCAAGAATTGGTAGAGTTTTTTGGGATTAGAACTAATCTCAAAATTGGGAATTCAAAAGAAAAGGAGCAATGACCAGAGATTAAAAGGGGAAAGAAATTGAGACATCTTGCGGAAAGAGGCAAATAAAATTAGAAATTACAAAAACTTTCCACTTGGGGAAAGTCTATAAGTTGGCCGGGAGAAGGAAATTGGAGGATTCCAATTAGGGCTGAATCAAAAACATGCCAAAATGGGAAAGTAGCAAGTTCCGACCAGAGGAAAATCTGAAATTTGAAGGAGATTAATTGACAAAGGTTCGAAGTTTGCAGTCACATTTCAAAACTCTCCATATGAGTTCTAATTTAGCATTACAGACCTGCGGGTCCACTGGGATTGATTCCGTTGGACAGTGGGTCATCGCTACTGGCCAGAATAAAAATCAAGATTTGGCAAAGTTAGGAGCTTACTAATCGGATTTCTTGCAAATTGGCCAGACATGAAAGCCAGCAAGAGGCTTTGAATGTGGAGGTGCTAGGCAATAGGAAAATCTGACCTAAGAAGAGGACCGACCATGGAAGCAAAGTTGGCGACGGCGTCAATAATTTTTCCAAAAAAAGGAAGATGGCTGAAACTTCATTTCTCGATTCCGTCCAAATGGCGACTCCAATCAAAAAACGGCCACTACCACTGAGGTCGCGAGGCTGAGGAGAAGCTTTAGGAGTTGTCTTGGATTTTTCGGTGGCGGAGCCGCGATGGCTGATGAATCTCCAGCGAGACCTTTTGGACAGAATCTCCTACTTGACCTTCTGAGTCCATTTTCGCAATCCGTTTTGCATGATTCCAAGCGCATATATACGACGTGACATTCTTAAACATTAACTTTTTCTTGCTTTACGTTAGGTACCTTGTCGGTAGCAATCAATTTGGTTAATTATTATTTTGAAAATAGCTTGCGAGTTGTGTTCGATATTGATATGTTTTATTTCCTTTGGACTTGTGATTGCCAATTTTGGTTGGTAAAAAATGGATAATTCCCTATATGTTGTGGTTGATCACTTTATTGAAACCCCGTAGCTTAATGGACTTCAAATTAGACCTACCTAGTATATAGTGACCTAAAATTAAGGAATAACATTTTCTTTCTTGATTTTGCTTGTTTGTTGATTTAGGGTTTACTTGATTGTGCATTTGTGTCATAATCTGCATTATACTTGAAATACTTGGTTGAGTCATTACTTGGTGTATTTTTTGTGTTAAGCTTTGTTCCAAATATGGCTATGCATTGCGTTGATTTAGGGGTTTTCCATGGAATTGTGATTTTGGTTTGACAACACAAGATGGGGCTAACTGATAAAATTTAGTCTAGGATCATGATAATAATTAAGGGTGTTCTTGTAATGTGTAAGGGAGTTATAAGAAATGGTGTATTTGTTACCACTACTTAGGTGTTTAAAGATATTGATTCCTCTATTTCTTTTACTAACACAAATTACATGCTTCGTGGTGATTAAAGGACTGTTATTGGAGACTGTGTCGTATGTACTTTTTCGTAGTAAGTGCGGATTATATGTATACTATGTGTCTTATATGCATTTATATGGTCATTATGTGTTTGGTAATTTTCATAGAAGACATGATTGGAAAAGACTATTTGTCTAATGTGATTTTATGTGATCGTCGTGTGCTTTGTAAGCAACGTCGTATTTCTTTTACTTCAGGTATTTGTGATACTACTCATGATAGATTGCATGATAAATGTGTTGATCATTTTATGCTCTTAGAATTTTGGTTGTGCTTTAAAAGCCAAAAGGGCGGTTAGATTGTGGAGTACTGTGATCACGGTTACTGGGGTTGATATGTCATGTTTAGGACATGATTCTTGGTGCAATTGAGAGAAAAATAGCAAGGTAGTGCTAGTTATCAATTGTAGGTTGAGTTAGATATAGTGAGAGTACTATACCAAGGCTTAGGATACCTCGAGTGAGGTGAAGACTCCATATTCAACGTCCTAAAGTTAGAGATAGTGGTAGGAATACACCCGTTATATCATATTCTTGAGTTGACTAGTATTGTAGGTGAGGAAACTGTGTGAATGAACAATCGATAGAATGGATAAGTAATGATAGGAGCCTTGAGTCGTCTTGTTATGAATCAAAAGAGGATATCACTAGGAATGAACTTTTTAGATTACTAGATAAATGGATACATAGATAGAAAGAGGTGTTGGTTATATGAAAACTTTTGTTTGCTGCTTAGTTAGTCGTGATAATTTGAACAACTTCATGTGAAATTATATTTTTTATAAAAGTTTTTATGTTTTCAACCTCTTGATTTTTTGGAGAAAAATAGATGCATTTTGTTAAGGTGTCACACGTGAAGGAAATTTTGAATAAATATGCATTTTAATTGAGATGTGTCATATGGTGAATAAAACCGGAATAAATATTTTTATCAATCATTTTCTTAGACATGGTAATAAAGACATAACTTTTTTTTTTCAGGTGTGTGGGAGCAAGATGATATTAAATTTGTTGCTCAAATTCACTATTGGTGCACTCAAGTTCGTAGTAAGGTGGAGAATGTTGAAAATATGCTTCTCACTTTTAAGGGTCAAAACACATTTTTACCACTTTGGGTCTAAAATGGTTTTTGACCCACATAACTTAGGCACTTTTCTATATATACAATCCTTGCATTTGATATTCTTGGGATGATAGAATTGATGAGACACAAGAGAATGTGAAGGAGGTATCCCATTTTCGCTCCAACACAATAGATTCAGATTCTCCTCTTCTTTGCTCTTATTTTGGTGGGGCAATTTTAGGTTAAGGGTTTGAATAAGTCTTTTTGGTGAGATCTAATTGTAGTTATCCCTTTGTTATCTCTTTTCTTGGTGATTAGAGTGATATTACAGTAGGTGTAAAACATAGAAGATGGAGTTTATTCTTGATGAAATCCGATTGATTGTTTGGTAGGGTGTAGGATTCGCTTTTAGGAATTTTTTTGGAGTTATTAATATCAATCTTGTAATGAGATTGAACTTCTTGATGTGCATAGCGGGATTTTAGCGTAAATCCAAATTCTATGAATTGCTCAGCGGGGAAGTAGGTGATTCTTGAATTATCGAACCTCCGATGCCTTTGGCCAAAAATTATTGGTGTTCTTGCATTTACATTTTGATTATTTTTGTTCTGTTGTTCAAAGCGATTCAACATCATAGAATTGTGATTTGTTCATCCAAGAGGTGAGAGAGTGATAAAGAATTTAACTTTTGGTTGTTTTTTGTGTAATTTTGTACCACAAATTCCACTATGGCGCCGTTAACAACATATCATCAGTTTAACTTGCCACGATATTGTCACAGTTAATGAATTAAAAGGAATGGCATTTTGAGTAGGAAGAATGAACTTGAGTGGCAATTCGCGTTCGAATGTAACTTCAATGGCATAAAAGAAACTTTGACAAAACTTTAGAGGAAAATTGTGAAATTAACCCCCATAATAAATGATAAATAATTATTAGCTAGTTTAGATTTAGATTAAATTGATGAACAAGTCTTACTTTAGGGATATCAATATATCACAATACTTTATCTGAAGGTATCTATTTCATGAAGAGTATTTACTTTGAGTCATTACCTAAAAGAAACTTATTTATGAATCTTTTCAAAATCGCATTACTCATTTCTTTTTGTCATTTAGTTTCCTTTTAATTATGTCAATTCTAGATGAACTATGAGATATGATAAGTGCGATTTTACACTTATTTTGAACCTTAAATTTATAATATGGTACTTTTAAATTGTGTGTTTATTTTAAGTGTTTCAGGTATAACGCGAATTGGGATGCGTTTGGATGCAAAATGAGGAAAAAGGGCTAAATCATACAAAAAAATGAAAGTGCGCAGGCCAATCTGTAAATGACTGAAAGATAGAGGACATGACTTGCAATTTTAGAAGGACTAAATTGAAACAAAAGCAAAAGTATGAGGACTAAATTGAAAATTTCAGAAACTTGGAGGTCTGGGCTAGCAATAAAATAGGGACTGAATTGCAAAAGTTCAAGATTGGAGATCAGGCCCTATTATACATCTTTAGGCTTAAACTATTTTCAGGAAAACTAAAGTCAAGGTAGTCGGGACCTTTCACCGTAGCTCAAGTATTTGCATATGGGACTATTGAATTATGTCATCCTATAAAGGGCAATTTCAAAGTGAATGGACAATGCATGAAATACTACATTGAAGACTTCCCTACAGCAACAAAGACACTTGACGTTGCTGTGCCACATTGACCCCATCATACAGTCCAGCTATAGACTATAAATCAAGAACTATAGGGTGGTACCCCAACTTCTAACCTTTAAACTCGTTATTTAATTGTTTTTAGTTTGCATTATACATTAGAACACATTTCTCAATTTTGATTTGAATTTAGGTGTGTTATTTTAACTTTATAAGGTTCATCATCATCTAATGAAGAAAAAAAAAACCTCCACCGCAGTGTAACTGTGGATTGCAAACCGTGGTCCGACTGCGGTGGCACTGAGTGCCTGTTTGCTACAGTCACACCGCGGTCAGTTACAGAGAAAAATTGAAAATCAGATTTTAAGCACATAATCGAGACCTCACCTTATTTCTCTCCCACCTCACCCATCTACAAACCCTAAACAACTCTCTCTCTCTCTCTCTCTCAAACCCCAAATTCCTCTTGCTACATTTCACAAGTTTTGAAGAAGATTCGCACATATATCTAGGGCTTTTGACCTACAACTCATTCATTTCTTCTTCAAAGCACATCTTCAATAATTTTTGCATTTTTCTTTGACAGTTTTGGAATTAAAGTGTTTTTGGAATGGGTATGATTGTTTTTGCTTATGCCTTATTTTGAAATTCCGAGAGGGAATATTTCTAGACATTAGTTCTAGAGAATATTTTGTTTCATGGATGGTTAGGAATTGCACATCTTGTGTGAAAAATTTGGAAAATGGTATGTACACAATGTGTTTGATAAAAGGCCTCAATTAAAATGTTCCCTTAGAAGTTGAAATATCATGAGTATTTGAGGTAGTCTTTGTTAAATGAGTTTAGATTAGCCCTCATTTTGCACAGATAGTGTTTATTTCAAGTTCCCTCCTAACTTAGTTTCTTAGATATTGCATATTATGAGTTTCTAATACAACTATGATTTCATGGAATCTTTTTAAACTTGTTCTTGTATACAAAATGTTTGTTTAAAGCCTAAATTGAATGTGTGACATTTTTGGTGAGTAATGGATGCTTAGGCTATATATAGATTTGGTTGAATATTTTGGATATTTGGCACAAGTGTGAATGTGTAGGAGTTGATAGAGGATATTGCTTGAGGTTGCTCATAATGTGCTTGGTAAAATTTGTCACTAGAATTGAACTTCAATTAGGCATCATCCTTCCATGTGCAACCATGACCATTGAATACAAAAATTGATTGTTAAATAGCACTTTCTTATGCACTTGTTATATTTGCTTCAAATACTTCACTAAGAAAGTTCTATTATATGCTCTAACCTTAGTTCATGCAATTTTCATCCAAGTTTGGGAGAGACAAGTGCATTCCATACTTTTTGACATCATGTCAAAGTTTTCATCTCACTATCATGTTAACCCTTTTTGCATTAAATACTCTACTTGAGCTAACACTTTAATATTCTTTTTGTATGTTTTTTCCACCATAGTGCCTCCAAGAGTACCCCCATCTCGTGCTATCATAGGCAAAGGCACTGCAGAGTCTTCAAATATAGGAAAGCGTACTAGACTCGAGTAACAGTCGTGCGAGACCTTTGTTTCAAATGATGCTGAGCACTGTGTAGAACTTTTTTGGGCACCTTTTTCCCCTCATGGAAAGAGAAATTCGACTAAATGAATTTGATTTTCTACAATTCCAAATATAATAAAGGAGAAGGGATGGACCAAGCTATGTGTCAAACCACACAAAGTCTACACAGCAGTGGTGAGAGAATTTATGTGCAATTTTAATGCTATTATCTTGAATGAGAAAAGCGAGCACTACTTGAAGACATATGTGAGGGGAGTTTGGGTCACATTCAGTCCACAAATTATTCAAGAGTACTACAATATTGAAGAAGGTTCCACTACACCTCCTATCACCAATCTTGAGGAAGTGGCACAATTCATTTACCCAGCAAACTAGCATAAAACATGGCCACTCAACAATGTGGTGAATCATGGAGAAATGACTAGTGAGATGCATTTCTTGCATCAGTTTCTCAGCACTAATGTCATCCCTACAACACATATTACTCACATACACCTTCCGAAGATGACAGTGTTGTACAAACTTGCTACTGGGTGGGATATAAATTTTGGTGAGGTGATATTCTATAATGTTAAGGATGCAGCATTGGTGCCTTGGAGCAGATTTAAACTAATCATGCCCAGTCTAATATCTGCACTGTGCAAAAGAGCGGGAGTCCCGATGCTTCCATCTAAAGCTAAAAAGAAACTTGCTCCAATGTTGCGCCTTGCAACAATGAGGAAATCAGAATCTCAGATCATTCGACACCAGAATGCAAGAAGGGAAACTGTGTTGGAAGATGAAGAGGAAGATGAAGATGAGGGAGGACATGCAGAGGAAGATATACAGCCCCAGGCGGAAGTGCCAATTGATAGACCTGCTCTGCGCTCCATCGTAGACTTGGGAGTCGAGGGGTGTGAATTTTGGACCAGTACTGAGGAAGATGCAATCATTGCTTCAACATCAGGAGGAAGCCATCAGCTAGTTGCAAGAGGGTTAAACCATTTACAAGAAGGGCAAGACATGATTCTTGCTACACTTCAGTCCCTTGATGAACGTCAACGTCGAGATCATGAGGAGATGATGATGCTACTGCCACATTTTCAATGGCCACAAGATCCTCCACCACCTCCTGATTTTTGAGTGATCGGTACTATCTCTTCTTGTACTTATATTTCTCACATTTGGGACTAATATGTATTTCAAGTTTGGGGAGGGTAGTATTAAAATTCTGAGTTATTTATATGTTTGCGCTTTGTTTTTAATGTTAGGTTGTAGTATCCTTTGAGTAAAAAAAAAATTGTATGTTTGGTGTGTGTTGAATAGCCTTGCCACTCGTGATGACAATTATTTGAAAATGTGGTAATTCATGAACTATGGATAGGAGTGCTATGCTTATAGTGATTTGCTATGCTTGCTTATTCTTTGAGCACGTCAACTTTATTATTGTGCATAGTGGTGGCACTTGAATAGTTGGTTTCTGGTTGTCAATATGAACTTTGGATACATTCCCACTCGAAAAAATTTCATTTTATCACTTTGACCAATTAGTTAGACAGTTTGAGGGTGTAAAACTGGTAGTGGTGACTATTTGGGGGTGTGTTGATTCCATGTGTGCAAAATTGATGTGTGGAGTGACCTTGACTGACAAGAGGAAACTAGGTAATGACCAAATGTTGGTAATCTAATCCATTGCATAAAGTAGGAACATGCATAAATCTTTTAAATTTATTTCTGTTCAAAACAGAAAGAAAAAAAAAAAGGAAAAAAAATTATTAGGACATTACATTCATTTGACACCTTTCTTCGAAGTGTAGTGACTCGAGTGATTAAGCCCATAAGGGTATTTCAAAACTTAGTGCCCTATGGTCAACTGACTTGGGAGTCACCGGTCCAAAGCTCGCTACAGGGGTAACTCTTAGCTTAACGGAGTAGGGTACTACATGACATTAGAATTGAGTTGATAGTTTGCACATATGAGATTAATATAACTAGTGGGTTTGAATTACCTAGTGGATGCCTGAAGGTTGGGGCGCTCAATTAAAGGAGAATCATCGCAACCTTAGGTAGAAGCTATCATTGGTTGGACACACCTAAATTTGAGTGGGAAAAGAATTAGTGATTTAGGAAGTAACCTCAGGTTAGAGAGAAAACAACAACTTTGGGGGAAAAGTGCGTCTCACGAGAGGGATAGCTTGACCACAAAGGGTTGAGAGATCACCTATGTGCACTATGATGATTGAGTTGACTGAACACACATACACACACATTGAGCATGGATTAAGTTAAGACGAGTATAGCATTGTTTGAATACATTTCAAGGATTATTTCAATTTTAAATCTTGAAGCAAATACGGCGGATTATTTAACATAAGTCTGTTGTCAAGAGTCTTAGTTAGATTATCTGTTTTATATGTGTGTGATTGCAAACAATTTAACTTATTCGAGGACGAAGAAGAGTTTAAGTTTGAGGGATTTGATAAGTGCGATTTTACACTTATTTTGAACCTTAAATTTATATTATTGTGAGTATTTTAGAATATGGTATCGCTAAATTGTGTGTTTATTTTAATTGTTTTAGGTGTAACTCCAATTGGGATGCGTTTGGATGCAAAATGAGGCAAAAGGGCTAAATCATACAAAAAATGAAAGTGTGGGGACCAATCCATAAATGGTAGAAAGATGGAGGACCAAAGTTGCAATTTTAGAAGGACTCAACTAAAACAAAAGCGAAAGTATGATGACTAAATTGAAGATTTCAAAAACTTGGAGGACCTGACTTGCAATAAAATAGGGACTGAATTGCAAAAATTCAAAAAGGGTAACGGCGAGTGAGCCGCGGTTTCCAAACCGCGGTCACTCCACGGTATAAATGTGCCCCTGTATACCGCGGTCAGACCACAGTTTGCAAACCGCGGTTCGGCTATAGACCCAATTTTTCATATTTTCTTTTATTTTCTTTCCTACTTTTTACACGGCAATTTGAAATTTTCGTCTTAAACCCGATCTACCATATATAAAGACCCAAACAAGACATTATGAGGGTTCTTCAATTCACAATAGAGGGGCACAAGACAAGAGGCAAAGAAGAGGCAATAACAAGGGTTTCATATCTCTCAAGCTTGTAGTGATTTTCTTGGTGCAAGATTCTCAATTCTCTTTTGATAATTATTAGACATGTTTAATTTTCTATTTTGCAATTTTTTTTTTTTTTTTTTAGATTTTAGCATGAGTAGCTAAATAATTCGTTGGGACGAATGACGTGATTTTGTTTGAATATTAAATTTCAATTCTCTAGTTTTGGGCATATTGTTTTATGTGTTGATTTTAGTAATGTATTTTAATGCATGAATTGCTTGATTACCAATTTGATGATTTGTGGATTGTTTTCATAATCTGAGAGGTGAGCTAACATCTAGACCAAGTAATAAAATTTGGCAATTGACAAAAGGTTAGAGATACATAGTTGTGGTTGTCATTTTGAATTCTTGTCATTGAATGCATCTATTTAGGCTTATTCTGACCATTATAGAGGCACGTGGTTGACCTATCTAAGTAGAACCAATTTAAACTCGAGAGGGGAATTTTGGATAAAACTGTGAATTCGATTAAGCACTACTTTCGAAATAATACATGAGAAGAGGAATTGAAGAGGATAACAAAGTTACTATTATAAGTCCAACACTATCCATTCATAAGAAAAACAAAAATCAAATCATTTTAATTGTTTTATTTTCACATTTCATTACTTTCACTATTTTTAAAATTCAAAAATCTCAATCTTGACATTTATTTATAGTTTATGAATTGATTAATCAAAGCTAGTAATAAGTAAATTAGTCCTCGAGTGATCGACTTTCGGGCTCAAAAAGTTCACTTTTACTACTTGTTCATGATATTGTGCACTTACGATATCTTCACAATAAGTTTTTGGGGCCGTTGTTCGGGGTCTAATTTTTATTTCTTACTAGTTCAGATTAATTAATTTAGTATTATTTTATTTTATTCTATTGAACATCTATTATTTTTCTTGTTACTTTGATATTATTTATTTCTTTTTACAGAAAAAACATTTAGTCACGTGATCAGATTGAAGAGGAGGATAAAGGAAATCTACCTATTGCTTAATTTCTGACATCTGTTGCAGCTCATAGTTGCTCCAGCATTGTCCACCCACCATTTGAAAGAATGAAGAGAAACAATAAAAGAGAGAAAAAAGAAAAGAGAAGAATTAAATAAGTAAAAGAAAAAATAATAAACTATAATAATAGCTTTAACCTTCGTAGAATGGAAGAAGAAAGAGAGTATTAAAGAACTGAAAATATTTTTAAAAAACATATTTTGTCAAAGTCTCGTGAAATATTGGGATGAACGAGAGATTTTTTTTTTGGAACTCTCTCTCTCTGGTGTGTGTACTTTCTGATTAAAAGTACAATTGTATGAAAGTAATTAAAAGTTGCTAACATTTTGAATACAACATGACTTTTAAAGACTGTTAAAATATTTTAATTAAAATATTATTAAATACTTAATTTTTAAAAAAAATTTTAAAATCTTTAAAAGTTTTTATTGAATACATCAAGACTTTTGGAGAGTCTTAAAAAATATAAATTAAATATCCCTAAACTTTTAAAAAAAAAATAACAGTTTTTAAAAGTCTTAATTAAATAACTCTATAAACATTATGTTTGATCAGTTTTGAACCTTTTTTTAAAAAAAAAGAACAATCTCAGACCTTTGGGGCTTATTGAATATCTTTACGCAAATTCTCATTTTTGCTCTTGTCATCAGTGAAGGAAAGTGATTCTTAACTTTTATTGGATCTAGTTCAAAATTCGAAAAAAGGTCAAAGTCATCAACTAATTTTAACCACACATTTTATAAGACCTGACTTTTCAGACACACATTCCATCAACTTAATTAAAATTTTGATTTTTATCTAAACCAGATGATGTGATCCCGTTCAGGATGCTCGCGGAATTGAATATGAAGAATGCTTGAAAAGTTCCAAATTCATGTTGGGATGGATGGTAACATGAGGACCCGAGCCTCATGACGCAAGAACCTAAGGTATATCAAACCTTAGACTTGTTATGATGCTGAAAAAAGAAACATCATGGGGTAAGCGCTACAAAGATTGTCCAGATCCTTTAATAAGTTCGATTGTGAGCGCCACAAAGATTGCAAATCATTGATAAGTTCAATTGAAACCTACAAGAATTGAATTATGATAAGTTCGATTTGTTAAAGGGAATCCTCACCTTTACTATTGAAAATACTCAATAATTGTTTATTAAAATTCAGTCTCGTTATTACATTGAATAAAACTTGAATATAAAGTATGAAAGCGGAATAAACAAGGGTAGCCGAACTAACAATGGGCCTAAAACAGACTTCAAAACATAAAATAACATTAAAAACATGAAAAACCCTAAACAATAGACCGTGGAGGGCCCTATTTGAATCTGCTGATTGAAATAGTGCTTCTCGCGATTGTCCATTGTTTCTTCTGCGCGGTTGTGATTTTGGCACTTCGTGATTTCCTCTATTTCCAACTTGGTCCTTGGCCCAAATGGCTTGTACTAGCTTTGAACTTTCTTCGTTCACACCACCTTTGATCTTTTAAGCTCTTCAAACATGTTTGAAGCTTTGTTTGGCTTGAATTGTAGATCTTTTTGTCAAGCCTGTTATGATTCTCATCATTTCCTCCTTGTAACGATTGAGAATTTTTTCGTGGCTTATTTAAAAAATATATTTTTAATTCTTAAAAATATGTTGGTACGACTTCGTCCATTTATTCAAAAACGTGTTCGTCTAGTCATCGTTAAGTGAAATTGAATTTATTTAAAATCTTAGTCAAATTCCAATTTTATTAAAGGTCTTCCAAGTTCTTTATTTATTTTAAAGTCCAAACATTAATTCAACCCAATAAGTCTCTCCTTGGCCCAATAAAAAAGCCCAACCAAGTGATAGACCTCACTTCACGTCTCATTCCTATCCATGTAGAATCTGAATCCCCAAAATTTCTCCACAACTTTCCTTGCGTGAACAATCCATGATTGTTCTTCCCCGTAATTACTCCCCAATCCCATGAAATTTACCTAAACCAAAATCTGCCACAATTTACCAAAATTGATATACATTCAACAGAATATACATTCCTTCTCCCACGCAGAACCAATTCCTCACACAGCATATTGAAGATTTTCAACAACTTAATCATATTGGGTATTAAAAAATCTCCTCCTCACAATTTTTCAAATTTTGTTTTGACATGAAGAATTCCACCCACTCACTACCTCTAATCCAAATTAATGGAAATAGGGGATGTTGAGAATTGTCACCTCGATTCAATTAATGAATTGAAGGAGACGAGAGAAACTACACGTTCATGCACACAATTTGCAAATTTCAATCACAAACACTGAGCACTGCCTTCAAACCAAAATCCATCTTGAAGCCCCAACTGTTGACTGTAACACCCACAATGAGCCGAACCCAATTTCACAACTATCACATTAGCAACCACCAAATATGCTACCTCCATCGTTCAAATTGAACCCATACATCCATAACCAAACCACCGCAGCCACTACCTGTAACTCTGCACGAACTGCCACGCGCCACCCATTGACCGTCACTGTCTCACTTCGAAATCCCCAAACAACCACAAAACAAAGAATATAAAAAATCCTAGACTTACCTTGACCCTTGGCTGCTACGATAAAAAAATGACCAGGAAAGTTCACCCCAAGATTTTGACTTCAAGCCTCAACCCTCCCACACCAAAATCCTCCGAAGCCACCTCCATCCACACTCAACGCCACCGTTCGACGATGGCGCTTTTTCCGGCTTTCCGACCGAAGATTGCATCTGGTGGAACAAGTGAACCCATCGCCCGTCCCCCTCTCTCTCCCTCCCTCCCTCTCTCTCTTATTTTATGGTTACTAAAAATGAGAGAGATATAGAATTAATTGTTTTAGTGGCCACCAAACTTTATATGGTGTCACGGTTTAGCCACCCAACTTCAATATGCTTTCAAGTGCCAACCAAACTTTACATGCTGTCACGGTTTAGCCACCCAACTTCTGTATACTTCCAAGTGCCCACTGAACTTTACATGCTATCATGGTTTAGCCACCCAACTTCAATATGCTTCCAAGTGGCCACTGAAGTTTCAAATTCTAGTTTCGGAGAGGCATGTTCAAGTTCAGTTTTGAGGTACCAAAAGAGGTCGAAACATCAAGTTTTTGGTACCATTTCGAAGTACTCACAGCGCACTTTTGCATACAATTTACCACACAATAAATAGTTGACCGAGGAGAAAGTTATGGCTTGTCAAAATAAGCAACTTAAAACTACTTTTTTGAAACATTCGATAAAGTGGCTTATTTTGTCAAGCCATAAATTTGTCCTCGGTTAATTATTTATTGTGTGGTAAGTTGTACACAAAAGTATACTATGAGTACTTCGAAATGGTACCAAGAACTTGATGTTTCGACCTCGTTTGGTGCCTCAAAATTAAACTTGAACATGCATCTCCGAAATTAGAATTTGAAACTTCAGTGACCACTTGGAAGCATATATAAGTTTGGTCGCTAAACCGTGACATAATGTAAAGTTCGGTGGGCACTTGGAAGCATACAAAAGTTGGGTGGCTAAACCGTGATAGCATGTAAAGTTCGGTGGGCACTTGAAAGCTTATTGAAGTTGGGTGGCTAAACCGTGAAGCATATGAAGTTCGGTGGCTACTGAAACAATTAACTCAGAGATATATGATTTATTTTATATCTTGATTTTTTAAGAAATTTACCCTTTGAAGCCCCAAGTTTGAAAACTGACTAATTTCAGTCCTTTCAATTTTAAATGTTTTAAATTTAGTTACAAAAGTTTCAGTATTTCCAACATTCAGCCCACTACTTTCGAAAAAGTCTATTTCAACTCATAAAAACTTAAATTTTAGTTTCTTTAAAAATTTCAATTTAGTCCCTAAACTTTATTTTATCACTTTAAAATTTAAATTTTAAAAGTACTAAATTAATTTAATTTTCTTTTGGGTAGACGAAGTGTTTGTAGATTTAAAGGATTTAAGAAGTAATCCTGCGGTACTTTAAAACTCAAGAATTGAGGTAGATTCACACCCATTAATTAGTTTAAACTATAATTGGATGTATTTTGTGAATTTACATAATTTATATGCTTTGATGCATGAGACGAGACGAGATTTTTTTCTTATGAGATAAAAATGAGAAATTGATGTTGTTATACATGTCATAAGTTATATGCTTTATTGCATAAGATGAGACTATCCATACCTTACAATATGAAACGCCTATGATTATAATGATGATGTCACTGTACAAATTGCATAAGTATGTGTTCAATTATTTTGTAAATTAATTATTGACGATGAGTCTACTGAGTCTTTCTTCAAAATGCGCATTCCGTTATTTTAATAACATTTTTAGATTTCAGAGATGGTAATGAATGAAGGGCAGTGTGACGAATTAATAAAGGAAACTATTTTGAAAGTCATGTTTTATGAACTGTGTTAATTTATTATATCGTTACTTTTCTTAGAAAATTGAGGTTTAAGGTTGTTTTTATATTTGTTCTAAACTTCACTGGATTTAGTTACCGTTGAAATTTTTAAATAATAAATGTGATGTTTATTTCTGCAATAGGGTAGGAAATGTTAGTTTTATAAGGTACAATATATGGATCCTTGTACTTGTAGAGCATTATCTCCAATTCATTTTTCCCAACAAGAGACTCTTCTCTTCACATCCCCATTCTCTTCTATTTTTTAACTCTCACACTCAACCACCTTCTAACTCCATAATTTTAGGTTCAACCACATCTTCTAAATTTTCAGACTCAATTAACTCTCCTAATTTTTCATGCCCAACCTCCTCTTCCACATTACTCTTCAAGTTTTGATCTTCTATATCAATTTTCGAAGTTTGCTCCACCACTTCGTTCTTCAATTGATCCTCCTCATCCTCAACATTCCTAACTTGAGGCTCTACTGTAATCTCACATTAACTCTCCTTTCGCAATTTAACTTCAGCTTCTCTTTCCATCTCTCTATTGCAACTTAGTTAATTTTTTCTCTTGCTCTCTGTGCAATCATCTCCTCCTTTAAATGCTTTAATATTTTTCCCACCTCATCGAGTTCCTCCCTTATTCTCGAAACACCATCTCTCAATATTTTATCTCATCCCCAATTCCAACCCTAGGTTTATGATCACGTCTATATTGCATCTCATCATTAAGGCCTGTTTGAGACCGCCCCTTTTGCAATTTAGCAATTTTTTCATCTTATTTATCTAACCTCATCATAACAACACCCATATTCTTTTGAAAAAAACCTTCACTAGTGATTTTTATCGCTAACCCCTCTAGATGAATATTTTTCTCGAAGTTTAGACATTTGAAATGGATGGAATAATTTGACACAAGGACAAAAAAATGACTTTTGCGCAAAGAAGGATGTCAAGAATTAAAGAAGTTCGAGAAAGTGATTCTTAGATTTTTGAAATTATTTATTTTTTTTCTAATTTTTGGAATATATGTGAATCTTCGGAATAAAAAAATAAAAATTAATATTTGGACAAAAACCGGACGTAAAAACAACTTTGAATTTTTTCTGGATATTTTTATGGATTAAAGACTCAAGAAACACAAGAACACGAAGAGCGTGAAATAAAGACTCAACAAACAAAAATAAGATATGGTTGATTCTATGTGAACTCTATGATAGATATGTGGAATCAAACTAGGATAGAAGAAACAATCGAAAATTCACAAATTTCGAAAGTATTCCAAAAATTTCCTAATTTTCAATTTTTCTTTCTTTCCTTCTGTCTACCTTTGTCTTGATTTCCTAGTATTTGGTTGGTTCTGTGGGTACTTAAAAATATATTAAGAGTGATAAATGAACGAAAATAAATACATGAGGAAATTTTTCTCTTCTTGTTGAGAACTAACAATGTCTGATAGGTGAGAATCATCTTCTTCATCAGTAGATGACAACAAAGGAATTGACAAGAGGGAGTCAATAGCTTCATCAATGAGTCACAACAAACAACACGAAGGTATGAATAGGATGTGTAGACATGATGTTGGTATAATGACAGTTATGCAAGAACAATTTGAGAAATTGATGACTAGAATGAATAGGCAAGATGAGAATATTACCCAGTTGCATAGGGAACGAACTCATACGGGTCCTAGAGTTAGGAGGGATGATGAGAGAGATCGTAGGAGAGGAAATGGATATTGATTTGATGATGAGAGAACTGAGAGTGAATGGGAAAGTGTTCATTCATCCATGGCTAGTGTGGGAAGAAGGAGTGATAGAGTTGATAGGTGTGAAAGGGGTCATATGATACGACTTGAGAATACGGATGAAGTGGATGGTAACCTAGGAAGTATAAAAATGACCATACCACCTTTCCAAGGGAGGAGCGACCCGTGGGCTTTTCTAGATTGAGAGAAGAAGGTAGAGTTAATATTTGAGCGCCATCACTATTCAGAGGAAAAGAATGTTAGATTAGCTATGGTAGAGTTCACTGATTGTCCCAAACCACTATCATTGGGATATTTATCAAATGTTTCAGGGGATTACACAAGGTTCTAGGAGCGTAGAGGAGTACCTTAAGGAATGAAAGTGACAATGATTAGGGCCAATATTGTGGAAGATAGGGAGGCTATTATGGCTAGGTTCTTAAGTAGCCAAAATCGGGAAATTGTTAATGTGATTGAGCTATAGCACTATATGGAATTGGAGGACATGATGCATATGAAAATGAAGGTGGAAAGGCAACTGAAGTGAAAGGGGGAAGCAAGACATTCGCCAATATCTTGTCACACCTTACAATCTAAGTGGGAACATAATGGAGATCATGTCCCGAATGAGATGGATGAACCAACAACGAAAGTTAAAAATATTTTTGATTCCCAACCTACTAAGGATAGGAATATTAAATGTTTTAAATGCTTGAGTTCGGGTCACATTGCTTCCCAATGTCCAAATAAAAGGATAATTTTATACGTAATGGGGAGATGATTTTTGAGGATGAGTTTGAAGGGATGCCTAAATTAGAGGATGTTAGGGCTTGTGGTAGTGATAGTGATGAATTAACTTATGTTGTAAAAGATTCACTTGTTAATAGATGTGCCCTTAGTGCTAGAGTTAAGGTGAATGATGTTAATGAACAAAGGGATAACTAGGGATGTTAACGAGTCGAGCCGGCTCGCGAGTCGAAGATCAATGCTCGAACTCGGGTCGAGCTTTTTTTTGGCCTGAGCAGAGTCGAACCAAAGCTCTTCCCGAAAAATAAGGACCGACTCGAGCTTTAAGCTCGAGCTTTTTCGAGTCGAGCCGAGCCAAATCTTGAACTTTTAATTTTTTTTTTATAACAAAAATTCATAAAATTTTTATTGAAAATGTGTGTGTGTGTGTGTGTGTGTGTGTGTGTGTCTATATATATATATAGCAAGTTGAGCCGAGCTTGTGGTCGAATTTCATGACTCAAGGTCCCGTCGAACTTTTTGAGCAGGCTTTTTTTTGGCTCTACCGAGCTAAAGCCCGTCTCTCAAAAAAAAACTCAGCTCGAGCCGCTAGCCGAACTAAGCTCGAGCTTTTTTCGAGCCGACCCTGAGCGGCTCGAGCCGACAAGCTGTTTTGCCATCCCTATGGATAACCTATTTCACACTAGGTGCTTATTGGATAAAAATGTTTGTGGATTGGTGATTGATGGGGGAAGTTGTACAAATATAGTTAGTACTCTTTTGGTTGAAAATTTGGGGTTGCCTAATTTGAAACATCCTAAGCCTTATAAATTACATTGGTTGACCGAGTATGGTGAAATTAAGGTGAACAAGCAGGTTGAAGTCAATTTACCATTGGGGGGGTATGAGGATGAGGTGGTTTGTGACATGGTGCATATGCATGTTGGACATATTTTGTAAGAAAGTCCATGGAAACATGATATGAGGGTGGTGCATGATGGGTTTAAAAACTAATATTTTCTTTTATGAAGAATGGAAAGAAAATCACTCTTGCTCCTTTGTCACATAAGGAAGTCCAAGGGGATCGACTGAAAATAAAAGGTGAGTTTGAGGGGAAAGATAAGAGAGTTGATGTCACGACCTCTGAAAAATGATAGGTAGTGAAAAATGGAAAAAATGAGAGTTGAGGTCAAAACCTCAGAAAAAGGAGAGCTTGAGTGCAGAGAGAAAAAGAAAAGAGAGTTCCCCTACAAAATGAGATTTTTTGCACAAAAGTTAATGTATAAGGAATCAATCCATGCACACTTGGCCATGCTACCAAGTCCCTCCCTAGTTTGGTTAATTCTGTTTTGTAGGTGCTAAAATCAAATCATGTAATTAAAGCCGAGGAGAAAGTTACTTGCAAGGGAGAACAACCCAAAATGTTGAAAGAAAGCCCCAATTGTAAGCATAATCCAATAGCCAACAAATGCAAAAGTTAGAAGAGGATTGGACAAGTTGCGGATTCGAGGTTGAATCATTATCAAGATGGGGATGATGTGACCAATGTAGGAGATCAAATGAGAAATCATGCTACAGGCAATATAACAACAATCTACATGGAAAAATGAGTAAGTTTCATATGGGCTCGAATCAAGAATCAAATCAAATCGGATCAAATCACTTCAAGGAGTTGAATAGGGATCCAATGGAAAGCCACGTGATCGCACAGTGCAAGGAGAGGCGCGATCACGTAGTGCCATCAGAAAGCAACCCGAGACTAAATCGACCTTACACGCGATTGCGCGAAATATAACAACGCGATCGTGCAATTTTATTGTTCTAGAATTTCGCGAGATTTTTATTTATACTCCGTTTCAATTATTTATTAATTCTATTTTGAATCCTACTGCGGCTAGGGTTAGTTTAGGTACTTTTTTTCTTTACATTAATTTTTTTTTTTAATCATTGTGAGGATATCTTGGATATTTTGGTGAATTAAAATTGAGAGTTTCTCTAGAAAAGTGAAGAATTCCTTTTTTTTGTTCTTCAAGAACAACCCATTGAACTTATCAAATATTTTTGAATCTTAGTGGTGTTCCAATCCAAAACTCATCAAGGAATTAGACACCCCTTGTGGTGTTCAACAACCTTGTTCTTATTTCACATCGTCAATTTTGCGTCGCGAATCTTAGGTCAAGATCCTATCATCTAAATCTTTATTTTTTTTTATCGTTCTTATTATTCTACTTCTTGAGTTTAGATCTTTCCTGCATTATTAATTTGTTATTCCATGTTTTCGTCGTGTTTCTCTGAAGGAATCATATCACCAAACACAGGCTTAATAAGTTACAGAGAGGAAATTGAGGGTGTAATTTATCTTTTGAGTTCGCCTTTGTGAAGAACGACGATTAGAGGCAGGTTTCTTTGTGATTCTTGATCGATTTTTATATAAACTTTGTAATAGCCTTTGATCGTTTGGATACTATAGAAACTAAAGGGAGCTTTAATCTACTTGCGAAGCTCTTATAAAGAAGTAGTCAAGCCAAAAATTGGACGAACTCTAGAACTTTAGGTGAATAATTGATATGTTGGTTTCTTCCGTTCACTTGTCCTACTTTGATATTGCTTTGGTTTGTGCATAGAGTTTATTTGGCAATTTGTTTTAGAGTAATGCGTTCTAACAATGTTGTCCACTTATTAATTTAACGAATAATTAATAGAATTTATATGATATTCATATCCATGTCATATTTCTCAGTTTCTTTATCGACGCATTTCTCATTTGATATGGTATAATTTTGAAATAAAAAAATAGTATAATTTGTTATTTATACAAGAGAATACCTTCTAGTTCAAACTATTTCCTTTAAAACAATAGGAAGGAATAAGAAAGAAAGAAAGAAATCACGAATTGAAATATCAGCTATTCAACCTTTCAACTTTCCTTATCGAGGCAAGGTGACTTTTGATACTTTTGTGAACACAGCAGTTGTAAAAATGAGGTCGGGCTATCACCCCGTTGAACCTCAATGTGAGAGTCAATTACTAGAGAGAATAGTAAATTGAAATTCTGCCCAGGCACATCTCCAAGTGGTGAAAGAGGGAGGTGGAAAGTTTCCATCTTAACTTGCAGATATCGTGGTGAGGGTTTGGATCCTGAAATATGGATGAAGCCATTGATAAGCGAAGTTAAAAGACAAACCTCCATCACTGCACCCTTGGAGGTATATCCTGCAATTTACCTCATTCGTCAAAGTCTAAGACAGGATATGTGGGAGCCCCTAAGGTGTGGGTTACACCTTTCAGTAAATTGAAAGTCTAGAAGATATGGTAAATATCTCTTTAGGTTTTACGCATTTGAGGTATTTATATGTATTCTAGTGTCATGCAACCGTCAAGCGATGGTTATTCACGTATCCAGTGGTTAATCTCCACTCACTTGGCAGTCTAAATGATCAATGATAAATGCTAGGTGTTCATTAATCAATGAAAATAATGTCTTAACGATTGAGAGATGAGGTGGTCGATCACCCAAGTGGTCGATGGACCATCGTAGTAGTTCGTCGACCTTTGTGGTAGTCAATCTATCACAGCGGTTGCCGGTCTACCACCGTGATAGTCGATCGATCCTAGCGTTAGTTGGTCTACCAACGTGGTAATCAATCAATCACTGTAATAATCTATAGACCGCCCCTATGATTTGTCATCGTGTATCTTGCTTATTCCATCTAGCATTATTAGCCCATCTATCTCTTGGATATAACAATCGTTAAGGGTTATCTTCTCGATTTGCTTTTGTTTCAAGGAAGATTATATATTCCGAGATTTTTTGGTTTTTTATCACATCGTCATCGATCTTCAATGTAATCTCTTCATCCCCAATCAATTGCATGAAATTTCCTTCATTTTGCATAAACTAATTCCATCTCCATATAGAAACGAGTACTTTCCTTTTGTTCTAGTCAAAAGACTTCAGAATTTTCCCTACTAAATCAAAAGGATATTCCATTTCATGTTCAAGAATAAGGAGTGAAAATGAGAGTGAAGGCGAGAGTAGAAAGGAATTGACAGGTTAGACTTCGATCGAGCGAGAGCACAAAAAATATGAAAAAGTTGTGCATTGATAAATTGGATTTATTTAGGAGCATATTTTATACTAAAAAAGTTCAACATTGTGTAAGTTTAAACAAAAAATTATGTCTTGATTTTTGTTTTTCAAGTTTCGAAATTATTTATTTTATATTCTAAATTAGAATATAATTAGAAAATTAGCTTTTTCTATATGAATTAATTAATGATTTTAATGAAAACTTAAGGGTGTCATTGATAAAAGAGAAAAATATTAAAATGCATTGTAGACAAATTTTAATAACTAATAATTGTATTTAATGAAAATAAATTAAACGTGAAGAATAATATTTGGGGAAATAAAAAACATAACAATTTATTTAGGAGAAAAATAAGAAATCAAAGTTTCCATCTCATCTCCACTTTTAACATCGATATCATAAAATTGGCTCGATGTGATGCCCAAGCAAACTACTTTTTGTCATGTATATAGTTACTTCTAACCAAAGTACCAATAAAACAAACTAATAATACACATAAAGAAATAAGTAACACTAACACTTCTTTTATCCATGCACACGTGCTTTAATCTTCAAGGCACTCCTTGAGAGCCCTGCAACCCAATATCATTATGCCTCTTCGAAGGACCCGAAGGAGGTATAGGCATTCCCTTTGGCAAAAACCCGAAATACACGTACGGTGAATTTCGAGTTTTAGGTTTAATGTGTAGAAATGGTGAATGCCTTGCATGAGAAGTATGTTCAGAACTCAGAAAAATGAATAAAAAGCATAGAAATACAGGTATAATAAGAGGGTTTTTGGCCATGCCAGAAGGCTAACAAGGTTATAGAGAAGAGAGAAAATTGAAGATGACAATGTAGAGAGAGAGAGAGAGAGAGAGAGAGATTTAGAGAGAGAAAGGAGTATAGGGTGCCAAGGTTTGATATTGGAATTTGGAGGTTATACTTTACAGTTGAAAAACTCTGTATGTAATTAGTTGGTGAAAGGTATTTTCATTTTTCAGATTGTGTGAATAAATGCACTACTAGTTTTCAAGAGACATATTAATTTGGGTAACTTGTGTCTGACGTATATGTAGGGTTTGGAAACACTGCTCATTAAATACAGGATTGTGTGTGTGTGTGTGTGTGTGTGTGTGTGTGTGTGTGTGTGTTTTTCTTTTTTCTTTTCTTTTATAGGTATTTCAATTCCAACAATTTGCTAAGATTCAAAGTCGAGTGTGAAAGAATCCTACGCTAAAGTCTGTGAGCAATCGCTTAGTAGAAAAGAAAGTGATCGAGTTGTGACAAAACGAGAAGATGAACTTGAAAGCAGCCATCCTTTGAAGAAATCTTAATAGGTCATCATCGATCTAACCCTATCGCATCGAATATTTATCAGGGCTCACTCAAATGTGTTCTTGCCTAACTCATTAAGAAAGACCAAAAGGACTTGAATTGAGAGTGAATAATTAGTTTATTATATTAAAATTTTACATGTTTGTATTTTGATGTAAAAATGAATATATTCTCTATGTGTGTGACATTTTGAGCTTAAAACATATAAAAATAAATTTTATTCTTTAAATATTAATATTTCAGTTGAAATAATTTAACATAGGGAACATTATATAAATATTTAAAGAACTTATTTTGTCAATAATCAAATTTAAATTGAAAATCTTACCTTATGAAAGAAACTTTTAAACAAAATCGAACACGACTTTAATTCTTAAATCCTACTAAAGGATGTGTTAGAGTTTTGAGAAAGCAGGCGGCCTAGGTTTGAACGGTTCTTAAGGAATGTGTTTATTGAACATAAATGGTGGAAAAGCACATGAAAGAAAGGTCCAATGTTGCAGTTAGGTGGGCATGTGGACCCAACTGAAATTAATAACCGTTCGGGTTTAGCTAGGGATTTTTTATTTTTCAGCAGAAGATTTTTTGTCCCTTGCTATATATTTATAATGAAAAAGACCTTCCATATTATATCAAAATTTGATAAATTTGAAAATGGGTCAATTGCTTTAGATATCACTAAACTTTCACCACACTTATAACTAGGTTACTAAACTTCAATTTTGTACAATCGAGACACTACACTTTAATTTACGAGCAATTAGTGTTGTTTGGGTTGTAATGTCACTGAATTACAAATTTGTACAACATGATCATTACACTTTAATTTATGAGTAATCAAGTCACTCCATTTAGGTTCCATCTATGAGATTGCGATAATGTCCGTCAAAACATTGATGTGCCAACGCATCTACCAGTTTCCCATGTCAGCTGGGGAGGACCCATGCACAGTTGAGTGCAGATATATGCCTGCACTCAGATTCTGAGTTAGCCCACTAAGCCCAATAAAAAAAATGTGAAAATTACACCTACCCCTACTTTATAAATACCAAATTCATAAATAAGATCAAACTTGAATTATTTCAAAATTCAGGTTTTAATTAAGTTTTTAATTAATTAAAAAAATTATATAATAATATTTTTGAATTAAATTAATTACACAATCCTTCAAACACTAACCTAATTATTTCTCTCTCTACCTATAACACTCTCTCTGTCATCTCTTCCAGCCTCTCCGTCATCTCTTCCACCGCCCCTTCCCCGCCGCACACATCCATCCTCGCCGGAGTTTTTGCTGCCGAATTGCTCGCCGCTCATCGCGCGCAAGCAGCGACGCCACTGCATCACTAGCCGCTGCTTCCGGACGATGCAGCAGCGCCGCTGTCCTGTTCTCCGCCCGATCTTGCGCGCAATGCAGTGGCACATCGCCTTGCGCGCCACTACTTACGAGCTATGCTGCGGCCCCGCTACTTTATTCCACTGCTTCTGTTCATCGCTGCATAGTGTGATGCAGCGACGCTGCTACTTTTGTTCTGCTGCTTCTGTTTAGTTTCTGGTTCTGTGATGGTGGCGCTGCTCGAATGTGGTGGTGTCTTTTGTGATCTGGTTTTTAAATTGGTTGGTGGTGGTAGGTTTTTGTGATCTGCTTCTATAATGGTGTTTCTGCTCGAATCTGGTGGGTAGGGCTGTTTTGTTGCAGGTCGTGGGGTTGTGCGATGGGGGTCGCCGGAGGTGTGTGGGTTGGTGATGGTGTTGTTTGAGGTGATGTGTTCTGTGTGTGCGGTGGTGAGGAAGAGAGTTTTTGGTTTTGAAATTTGGAGTGCGTCTGGAATTTCGCTGGTGGTAGTGGTGGAGGTCGCGCGGTGCGGTAGGCGGCGGCAGTGGCGGCGACGGCAACGGTGGTGGCGGCGACGGCGGCGGCGGTGGTGGTGGTGGTGGTGGTGGTGGTGAGGAAGCTGCAGGTTGATTATTCAAAATGTTGACTTGATAAATGTGACTTAAAAAAAGTGACCTAATGATTTATAATTTGTGACAAAAAAATTATATAAATGTGACCTAATAATTTGATAATTGTTACTTAAAAAATTTGTGACCTAATAAACTAATACATTATGACCTAGAAAAAAAATCAAGATTGACTAATTTGACATTTGTGTGACCTAATGATTTAGTAATTTGTGGCCTTGACATCAGTTGTAAAACTTGTGACATAAAAGATTTGAGTTTGTGACATCAAATTATGTAATGTTGTAACGTCAATATGTATAATCTAATAGATTGTGACCTAGAAAAAAGTCGAGATTGACTAATTTAACATTTGTGTGACCTAATGATTTAGTAATTTGTGACCTAACATCAGTTGTAAAACTTGTGACTTAAAATATTTGAGTTTGTGACATCAAATTATGTAATGTTGTGACCTCAATATGTATAATTGATAAAATATTTTTAATTATTTAACATAAATAGTTAATATTAAATACAACCTGATTTTTGAATATATATATATATATATATATATATATATATATATATATATATATATACATGTTTGGCCTTATTTTTGAAATCTGTATTTGTAAACCCCTTAAATATGTATTTTTCTCTAATATATATATATATTGAAATGGACAATCTGCCTGCAATTGATTCACTTTTGGTCACCTTGAAGCTTTAAGCCCATTTACTAGTATTTTTATATTTTGTCATTTTTAGTTTTTTTTTTTTTTTTTCCATAATTTATTGTGTTTTTTTAAACTACTGTTTAATTTGTATATGCTTATACTGGCTGGGTGAATTTACGTGTTTGTCACTACAAGAAATCGGACCAACAACGATGAAAATTTGCGACGACAAAAAAAGTCGTCGCTAATACCAAGGCTATTGCGACGACATTTTTGTCGTCTCAAATACCCGACCCTATAGCGACGACATAATTTGTTGTTGCAATAGCAAAAAAACAACCTATTGCGACGACTATGTCGTCTCTATATGTTCGATTTTTTTTTTAATGCATTTCGATATTTATAAAAATAATATTAAAGTCAATGTGTTGGAACAAATGTTTATATACTATTATTATTAAAATGTGATTCGTTAAAGTTAACTATTATATATTACTTAAAACAAAACAAGACACAAGAATTTATTTGTCAGAATGGTTGTGACATCACTCACCCAACTACTTGGTCAAGAGTTCGATTCTCCAAGTCAACACTATCATCATATGAATTAAAAATAAATACTCGAGGTTCGGGTCGGGTTCAAATTCGGGCCGGGTTCAAAATGGGTCGGATCGGGTCAAGTTAAATTAATAAATTATTAATAAAATATTTTTCGTTATTAGAGACGACTATGTCGTCGCTAATTGTCGTCGCAATAGCCTCCGAAGAAATAGAGACGACAGTGTCGTCGCTATTGACTTTCAGCTACGGGCCTAAAGCGACGACAATATCGTCGCTATTGATCTATAGCGACGATTTTTAGGCTTTACTTCAGAAGTCGTCGCTGTTGGTCCGATTTCTTGTAGTGTGTGCTGTTGAAACTATAGATGTTATAATATTATTGTTACTAGTATTTGCACCCGTGCGTGCGTTGCACGGAACAAACAAATTATAATTATTAATTAATGAATAACTAACTAAATATATTTAATAATTAATGGAAATGTGAGAAATACATAACAAAAACAATTAAATTCATATATTATGGGAAAGAATATGAAGAAACAAAAAAGTATTCAATAGCAAAAAATTTAAACAATTTCGATTCATAGTCATTGCATACAATACAATTAAAAAGAATGTGGAATAGAAATGTATATTATAGGAGAATATATAGTTAAAAAGTAAAGATTTTTTTTATATCATGTATAGAATACCTCATTGATAAAATATAGTTAAAAACGAATTTTAAAAAATGAGATGTGAATTAATGAATGCCAAACATAAATCAAAGAATGATCACAGTAAAAAAATGTTTTCCCAAAGAATGAATAGACACAATTTCTTTATTGGACTTTATTATATCAATCCTTAAATTTTAGGATATTAAAACTTTCCAATTTGATCGTGCAGAACATCAATTAATACATGAAAAAGAATTGCACGTGTATTAAATTTATTTATGGAAAATAACAATGTTTTTTATTTCTTGCGTTAATGTTGCTCAACGTTACAAATAATATTTTTGTAGATATTTTTAGTAATGTCAAAATATAATAATGATAAAAGAAAAACAATTTCTATTTCACAAACGGAATTTTTTTTTTTTTAACATTCTTGAATGTTACATAATTTGTCCTTGAAATCCATATAAAAGTGATCCAACTAATGAATCAATGCATTATAGAATTGATTAAACAATTTGTTAGTATCAATGCACTGATCCTTGTGTAGTGGGGAATGAGTGTCAATGCATGGTGCTGATGTAGTTGATATTTAATGATCTTAAGTCAAACAAATAAATGTCATATTTTGACCCAAAAATAAAAAATAAAAAATAATGTCAGCAGTTTTGGCGGGAAAACATGGCCAACTATCCTGTTATTATATATATATATTAAGATTAAGATTAAGATTTTTTTTATATACACTGAGGAGTGCGAAAAAACTCATATTTCAAGTAAAAAATCAATGAATGAGAATGAACATACTATTTCAACCTACATATTATTATCTTTATATTAGATTTGGGATTTCAAATTATTGATTTCAATCCTTTTCATTCAAAAAAAAATTCAAGGGCTCTGCCCCCTCCCCTCCACCCCATATTTTTTTAGATTATGCTTACACTGAACAAAAATCCTGAGTCCTTCCTTTATCAGCTCATCTGAAATTGTATTGAGGGTCATTTAACTTTATCATACTTGCAACTAGGTAATTAGATTTAAATTTGGTACAATCACGCTACTGGATTTTAATTTACAACAATCTCACTCCATTTAGTGGAGAAAAGGATGAAAATAGTATATCAAAATATGTAATGAATGCAATTGGAGATAAATTTTGGATCAAACATAATGCCAATGTGACATTATGTAGAAAGATTGATCCCTAAAATGTTACGTATTAATCTAGGTCATATAAGAAATTTGACGGATTTGAATTCTTATTCTTAAATTATCCAGTTTGTTTGTTCTCCTCTAAATTATTGTACACTAACGCAATATTATTTATTGTATTGCGTCATGTTATAAGGTGATGGTGTTAGACTATAGTGTATCATCTATCTACAGGTGTAATATTAAATTTATTGCAAATGGTTGATACCTTGAAATCAAAACTAGCAAAGGATGTGTGAAAAGGAACGCCTCTCCTTCACAAAAGAAATAGCAATGTAGTATGTTTTTGTTTACATTGGGTGTCTTTTAAATAGTAGATCAACCGTCACACTGGTTAGCTTATTCATAGAATCCAATGAAGTGGCTTGATTGTTTATAATTAAAGAATAGTTGCCTGATTGTACCAAAATAAAAGTTCAATACTTAAGTTGCAAGTATTATGAAAGTTCAGTGTCCTCCAGTGCAATTTACCCATTTTAAAATCAATGAGACCTTGTTTAATATATATATGCAAAATTAAGTGGTACGAAATCTAGTGACGGAGTTTTGTTGACTGCTCAAGCTATTATGTTTTTGACAATGTATGTATGAAACATGTTAAAGTCATAAGAATAAATAGTTTTCCCATTCAAGAGCCTTGTCTAAAAAGCTTAGATAAAACTTTTGATGAAAAAAATAGTTTGAAAGAACATTGGTCAAATAATGAAAGAAACAATATTTTATTTATTACATTTTTCTCTAGCTCTTTATTTTCCAAGATTTGATGTAGTTGTACTTCTATTAAATATATAGTTAAAGTTTGTTCAATTTAAGTGTAGTACCTGTTATGAAAATGTTGTTCAAATATATAAATAAAGTTGAAAAAGTGCGAGAACCGGTCCAAAAAGTGCAAAAACCGGACCAAATACAACTGGACGGACCAAATGGTCCGAACTGGACCTAAAGGTCCGACCAAAATGAAGAACCACGCGATCGCGTGGTTGATGGTCCGGCGATCTCGTGGTTAAGTGATTTTAGTCACTGCATAATTTTTTGAGGCATCGAGCGATCGCGCGAGCCTCCTATAGCGCGATCGCGTGGTCTAAAAATTTGACCGTTGGAAATTTTTTTCAGAAATTCTCATGCACCTTTTCAACTATTTTTGGCACTCTTTCGTGAAGAGTTGCATGAACAACGATTTGGGATGATAGAATTCTATAAATAGGTATAGAATTCATGATTTTAAAAAAAAAAACCTTTTGATCAATATACTTTCAATAGTGATTATCATCCAAAAGTCTTGAATTTTATACTTAGAATCTTCAAATTTGCTCTTCTTATTCATATTCTCCAAGTTTATCAATTGTGCTATTTGATACTTGGTTTGAGGCTTGAAATCCGCTAAAGCAATTTGCTTGAAGACCCTTTAGCATTCTCAAACCGAGAGGGCGCAAATTTCGCTTTTAGGACAGCATTCTTTGCGATTCAAGTCATTTTTGCAATTTTGATTTCTTCTTGATTCTTTGTTTCCAGTTTTGTGTTAACTTCGTTATAGCACATATTTCATTTGAGAAAGGAAATTTCTCAACAATCTAAAAGCGGTGAAGATAGAACTTCCGGAATCATTTCAAGTAGGAGCAATTATTGCAAAATGCATTCTACTTAGAGAGGATATAGGAAGAAAATTCTTCACAACTCCGAAGACTTTTCAATGGAGCAAATTCAAAAACATCTCCGAATTGAGGAAGAGTCGAGGGCAAGAGATGAGATTGAACATTCCCATGTTGGTACTTCTAAAGCCAATGCCTTGGAGAACAACAAAGTGACCAAAGTAAACAAGAGAAAGTTTACTAGCAACAACAACAACAAATTCAAAAAGAAGCCCAAGGGAGAATGCTTTGTATGTGGGAAATTCGGTCACTTTGCGAAAGATTGCCGACATAAAAAACAAAGCAATTTTGGAGGTAAGGTTAATTCCATTGACAAGAATGAAATTATTGCTACTATAAGCGAAGTGAATTCTGTCAAAGGAAAAATTCCGGGATGGTGGTATGATACATGCGCCACCGTTCATGTTTGCTATGACAAGTCCCTATACAAGACCTATCAAGAGATTGATGATGGTCAACAAATTCAAATGGGGAATGAACATTGTTCGAAAGTCATAGGCAAAGAGAATGTTGATCTTCAATTCACATCCGGAAAGGTTGTAACTCTTACAAATGTCTTACATGTGCCGAATATGAATAGAAACCTTGTAAGTGGTGATTTGTTGGGAAAACCGGGCGTGAAATGTATTTTTGAGTCGGGAAAACTTGTATTGTCCCGAAATGGTTTCTTTGTTGGTAAAGGCTATTCCACTAATGGAATGGTCAAATTGTGTACTATTGACAATGCAATTAATAAAATAAATTCTTCTTACTTTGTGTGTTCTTTAGATTTATGGCATGATAGATTAGGACATGTTGGATATTCTACTTTGCATAGAATGATTAGAAATGGCATGCTATCTTGTGATTTTACAAAGTATGAAAAATGTGAAATTTGCACTAAGTCCAAAATGATTAAAAAACCTTTTCAAAGTGTAGGAAGATCATCTAATATTCTTGACTTAGTTCATACCGACATTTGTGAACTTAATGGCATGTTAACTAGGGGTGGTAATAAATATTTTATTACTTTCATTGATGATTATTCTAAATTTTGTTATGTTTATCTAATGAAACATAAAAATGAGGCTTTTCATATGTTTAAAGCATATAAAAATGAATTAGAAAATCAAAAGGATAAAAGGATTAAAATTCTTAGAAGTGATAGAGGCGGTGAATACTTTTCTAAAGAATTTGATATCTTTTGTGAAGAACATGGTATTTTACACCAATGTAGTGCACCTAGAACACCGGAACAAAATGGTCTGGCGGAAAGGAAAAATAGAACCTTAGTTGAGATGATAAATGCTATGCTAACAAGGTCTAAATTGCCTAATTACTTATGGGGTGAGGCATTACTTACCGCGTGTCATATACATAATAGAATTCCTTCTAAGAAACTTAAAGTTTCACCTTATGAGTTGTGGAAAGGTCGGAAGCCTAACATTGGGTATTTTAAAGTGTGGGGGTGTTTGGCTTATTATAAAAACATCAATCCTAATAGGACAAAACTAGGACCGAGAGGGATCAAGAGTGCCTTTGTTGGATATGCTATAAATAGTAAAGCATATAGGCTACTTGACCTAATATCCAATGTGATTATATAATCACGAGATGTGGAATTTTTTGAGAATTCATTAAGCGTTGATGATATTCCTCAAAATTCAATAGAAATTCAAAATGAATTTCCGGCTTCTAAATCACTAGAAACATCTACCCAAGATGTAATTGAGACTAGTGAACCGCGAAGAAGCAAGAGATCTCGTAAAGAGAAGGTATTAGGACATGATGAGATTGATTCTCAAAGGATCTCCTTTTACTTGGTTGAAGCAAGTAAGGAAGATATAGTAAGAACAATTCCATATGTTCTTCAAATTAATAGTGATCCTAAAACCTATAAAGAAGCAATGACTTCTAGAGATAGCACATTTTGGAAGGATGCTATCAATGATGAAATGGATTCTATAACGTCTAACAATACTTGGAAGATTGTTGATTTATCGGCTGGATCAAAAGCCATTGGTTACAAGTGGGTATTTCGAAGGAAATACAATACCGATGGTTCGATCCAAACCTATAAAGCAAGATTAGTTGCTAAAGGTTTTCGACAAAAGGAAGGAATTGATTATTTTGACACTTATGCACCGGTGGCTAGGATCACTACTATTAGAATACTATTTGCACTATCGTCTATATTTGATTTACATGTACATCAAATGGATGTGAAGACTGCATTTTTAAATGGGGAACTAGATGAAGAAGTTTACATGGAACAACCGGAAGGTTTTGTTCTTCCGGGTAATGAAAATAAAGTTTGTAAACTTATTAAATCGCTATATGGTTTAAAACAAGCTCCTAAAAAATGGCATGATAAATTTGATAATGCAATTATGTCTTTTGATTTTTCACATAATGTGGTAGATAAATGTTTATATATTAAAATTTGTGATAAACTTGTTACATTTGTGTGTTTGTATGTGGATGACATGTTGATTATAAGTAATCACATGAATGGCATAAAAGAAACGAAGAGGTTTCTATCGTCAACATTCAATATGAAAGATCTTGGTCAAGTGGATACCATATTGGGTATAAAAGTGATCAAGAATGAATTGGGGTATGCATTAACTCAATCACATTATATAGAGAATGTGATTGAAAAGTTCAAACATTTGAACATTAAAGAGACAAATACTCCATTTGATTCAAGTACTAAACTTGTAAAGAATGTTGAAAGGGCTATTGGACAACTCGAATATGCGAGTGCAATTGAAAGTCTAATGTATGCAGTTCAATGCACGAGACCGGATATTGCATTTGCCGTGAGTAAACTTAGTAGGTTTACTAGCAATCCAAGTGTTGAGCATTGGAAAGCGATTGGAAGAGTTCTTGGTTATCTAAAGAGAACTAAAAACCTTGGACTTCAATATTCCAAGTTTCCAGCAATATTAGAAGGATATACCGACGCAAGTTGGATATCAAATGCTGGAGAAAATAAATCAACCTCGGGATGGTTGTTTACACTTGGAGGTGGTGCTGTTTCTTGGAGATCAAAGAAACAAACAATTATAACACATTCCACTATGGAATCCGAGTTTGTTGCATTAGCCGAAACTGGAAAGGAAGCAGAATGACTTAAGGATCTTCTTTATGAAATTCCACTAGATACGAAGAATGAATCTTCAATATCTATACTATGCGATAGTCAAGCCACTCTAGCAAGGGCTTATAATGAAGTCTACAACGGAAAGTCAAGACATATAAGAAAATTAATAAAGAATGGAGTAATATCACTTACCTATGTGAGGTCAAGTGAAAATTTGGCTGATCCATTCAAAAAACCACTTACCAAAGAGTTGGTAAGACAAACATCGAGTAGGATGGGGCTAAAACTCCTATTATAAATTCACCAATGACAGCAACCTTACCTGTCATTATGAAATGAGTAATTCACGGGTTCAAAGGGTAACAACAAGTCATTCGATAAGTGAATTGTTGCAGCACTTAAAAAATTATTTTAAGGCCCTATCCTAAGGATACAAGTGCTGGGGTAACTGTTTGGAGGGTTGAACAAATCTTAAAGAAATTCAGTACTAGTACAAGTGTTTTTAAAAGTTACCAAGACACCGTAAGAATTTCTCCTATATGAACTTAGAAGTGGTGCCGCTTCAAGGAAAGTTTTGGAGTTACTTTCTGAAAAGTTCATGAATTCAGATGGGCGCAAGGTTATTAACGCATCAAAGTAAATTGTGTGGAACGTATTGAGCAAGAATGTTCACGTGTGCGATATCGCCGGTAACGTCATAAGGGATAACTGGTTCAAATCCAAGGCTACCTGGGATCTCGATATTACTTTGCAATATTAGCACTAATATAAGGTTAAAATCGAAAGATACCTTGTTTTATGCGTGACATCGTTTATGATTCTAAGTTGAGTTCATATATTTGAACAAGTGGGGGATTGTTATGAAAATGTTGTTCAAATATATAAATAAAGTTGAAAAAGTGCGAGAACCGGTCCAAAATATAAGGAACCGGTCCAAAAAGTGCAAAAACCGGACCAAATACAACTGGACGGACCAAATGGTCCGGACCGGACCTAAAGGTCCGGCCAAAATGAAGAACCACGCGATCGCGTGGTTGATGGTCCGGCGATCGCGTAGTTAAGTGATTTTAGTCACTGCATAATTTTTTGAGGCATCGAGCGATCGCGCGAGCCTCCTATCCCGCGATTGCGTGGTCTAAAAATTTGACCGTTGGAGAATTTTTTCAGAAATTCTCATGCACCTTTTCAACTATTTTTGGCACTCTTTCGTGAAGAGTTGCATGAACAACGATTTGGGATGATAGAATTCTATAAATAGGTATAGAATTCATGATTTAAAAAAAAAAAAACCTTTTAATCAATATACTTTCAATAGTGATTATCATCCAAAAGTCCTGAATTTTATACTTAGAATCTTCAAATTTGCTCTTCTTGTTCATATTCTCCAAGTTTATCAATTGTGCTTTTTGATACTTGATTTGAGGCTTGAAATCCGCTAAAGCAATTTGTTTGAAGGCCCTTTAGCAATCTCAAACCGAGAGGGCGCAAATTTCGCTTTTAGGACAGCATTCTTTGTGATTCAAGTCATTTTTGCAATTTTGATTTCTTCTTGATTCTTTGTTTCCAGTTTTTGTTGACTTCGTTATAGCACATATTTCATTTGAGAAAGGAAATTTCCCAACAATACCTATTGGGAAAAAAAAAATTCAAAATTGTCAAGCATTTTTTTTTTTTTAAACCAAATCAAATCAAATTAAACATATATGAGTAAGGTGGTGGATTGATTTAAATTGTCAACACCAATACATACTATCAACTTGAAAGCTTTACATATATAGACAGATGGAGAAAAAGAGAGGGGGGGGGGGTGTTCAAGGAAAAAGGAAGAAAAATAGGTGTGTCGACAATGTAGTTTATACTATTAAGTTTTATTTCTTCGAATTTGAAGGGTAAGAAAAAAGTTACTTATTTGGAATTTATGTTATTAAGGAAGAAAAATAGCTATTGTCAATAACGTGGGTCATACTTTTAGTTGGTATTCATCATCAGTGCACGTTACATTTCGGGTTCACTGGTGTTACTCGGGCGAGTCGTATCATTCAGGGGCATAAAAGAAAATATATAGGAAACAAAAGGGCATAGTTGACATGTATTTAAGTTTCTAAAGGATTACCATGAGATTCTAAAACAGTTGAAGGACTAAATCCACACTAATTATTTCAATCATAAAAATGTAGTATCATGAAATATATAGATAGAAATGAGTGATTAATAAGTTAGTAGTATTTGTCAATAATTCTTAGCAGATAAAATTAGAAGAATATTTCTCTTATTAAATCAAGCAACTAAATTTTCTATATATAGCCTTACGAGAATAACATGAAGATAGAAATGCAATCCACATTTTACGTATCTATTAAAATGGTAAATGACTAGGAAACAAATAACTTATTCATAAAGAATAGCAACAAACTGGAACAAATTATAAAGACTTGATCAAACACTAACAACTGACAATTTCAATGTCCTAACACTCTTACCTAATTGAAGGTGAAGCTCTATGGGATGATCCATATACCTACTAAGAAAATCACTGCAAACATAATATCAGGTCAAGTAGCATTCAAATGCATTATACTTCCAACTAGTTGCTTGTAGTGACTACAAATCATCCTTACACCATTCTCATCCTCACGTGTTTGTAACATGGAACAATTGGATTATGAACTGAATTGCATTTATCCATATTACAAATTTTAGCACCTCCTATGCATACTTCATTTGACAAATAAAAATCACCACCTAACTTTGCATTACATGTATACTAATGAAAATATCTCATATTTCCAAAGTTTGTCATGTCAAATTCACACATAATAGAATATATTTAAATTCAGCAAATATATGATCATCATTTCCCTTAAAAACCAAGTCATCAACTAGAGACACACTATTAGAATTTTACCTCCTTCTCATAGCTTGATTAACAAAGTGTGCTCATAAGGACAACACTTGAGACCTTCCTTAGTAAAATATGACTCTATTCGACTATACAAAGCCCATGGTACTTATTTTAGGTTGTATAAAGCCTTCTTTATTTGTAAACTTTCTGTTCAGTACACTTTTTTTTTCTCATAACCAAAAGGTTGTTTGATGAAAGTCTCTTCACTAAGTTCTCCATGACAAAAGCCAACTTTACATATAGCTCGAAAAGTTTTCACCTTTTCCGAGCTGCAAGAGAAATTACCAATCGAACTGTCTTTAAACGTGCTAGAGGTGCACAAAACTTAAGTCTCCACAATACTTTTGGGTGCAACCCCTTTAAAACCGAACGAGCTATACTTATCTTCCTCACCATTCTCATTGAGTTTCTTCGTACACACCCATTTCACACCAACCTTCTTTGCTCCATAAGGCATACTCGTCAATTCTCCAGTATCATTTTTCTCTATAGCTTCAATTTATATTACCATTGTTATTCTCCAATTTGCATCTTTTAGTGCCTCTTTGAGTAGAACTGAATCATTATTCATTAGCTACAAAAATTACTAAATTCTTCATGTCTTCTTCCTTGGATAAACCTTGTCCAATTTCATAATCCCTCATCCAACTTGGTTGCCTTTTCAACCTTTGTTCATGAGATTAAAGTGAAGAATCTTTACCCGAGCTAGTCAAATTTTCTTCATTAGAGTAATTCGATCCATCAGTTTTGCTTTTCGTATGATCTGCTATACCAAAGTCGACCTGGATCTTCCATGAAAGAATTAAAACATGCTTCATTCTCTAGTTGTGTTATACAAGATACGTGGAACATTCAATTTGAGGACATTATGATCTCTATAATTAGCACTCTCTCAGGATGATAAATTTCGCGCATTCCTCATTATATGAGGATTTTTAGTCCCTTCTTAGCTAGCTACCAATATTTATTGTCATGTTTAAAGTGTACTGGAAATTCAGTGTCTAGAAATCATGTTATGGAGTTGTATTTGGAGTTGAGTTGTTGGAGATATTAGAAGTGTCTTTGTAATATGTCAAATTATGTTCAAGAAGATCAAAGTAATGTTGAAAGAACTTGAAATGCAATTAGAAGTCAAAGGATGATTAAAAAAAAACGCAAGAATTATGTTCAAAATTCTCAGATACAGGTTTTACCAGTTTTCGCTAGCAAACATTCGAATTTGGAAAGTATTACTTCTAATATTTTTTATCCCTTTGAGTTAAATTTCTAACAAATTTTGAATCACTTCAATTTGACATTAGGAGAGAAATTTATTATAAAAATACCGATGATCGCTTGGTGATAGCGAAAAATTCACTCAAGCGGTCTTAACATACCGTTGGCACTCAAATGGCGTTTCATGAGTGCTCAACACACCATTAGCACACAACTGGAATTTGATGGGTGCTCTAGTGCTCGCGTTATGTGGAAAAAGACTTAAGCCCTTGTTTGATTTACTTTATAATTTTCTCTTTTTTCTACAGTACTCAATCTCAACCATCCATGAAAAGTCAAGTCCACAATATTTGACTTTTCAACCAAATCTCAATCATTCATTCTCTTAAAAATCACTAATTCATTTCAAAAATACTCTTTTTAAACAATATCAAACACACTTTCTTTCGCAGTTTTTGGCCTTCTCACAATCCCATATTACCTTAAACACTTTATATTATAATTAAATACCAAGCCATATTTTGTCTCAAAAGTGTGGTTGATCATTATTATTTATTGAGAGAACATCCTACCATTTGATTTATCAATCATTTGATTCTCCAAATTAATCACAACATTATTTGATTCAAATTCAAGCTTGATCAATCTTAAAAACACTAAAACTTGAATCTTTAACCTATAGCTCTTGTTTGATTGCCATAATTTTTGAAATAAAAGAGTTTTGAATAGTAGTTTTGGAAAATCTTGTAGTTAAAAAATGGTTTAAAAAGTAAAAAATTATAGGTTTGACTTTTTTTATGGTTGAAATTGATTACTGTAGAAAAAAATAGTATTATTTATGACATAGTATGATTGACAAACAAGCATAATCTTTAGAGTTTGGAGTTCAAGAGAGGCAGTTGGAGTTCCAATCCGTGAAGATCGAAGTTCATTCTTGGCGATCCATGAAAAGAGAAAAGATAGTCCAGAATTGCTGGAAAGTGATGGAGGTACAATCAAATATTTATTCAATGATTTACATGTGGGATGGTCAAAGCCTACTAAGATTTACTTGTATCTGAATCAACTTCGAGTAGATTATTTTGGCAAGATTTTTTGGGAAGTCATTTCCATGTGAAGATTTTTTCTCTTTATTACCATTTCTGATGTTCTTTACTTATTACGGAATTATTTATTATTTGATGATTGATTGCAACGTGGTTATTGATTACGTTTCATCTAGATTTAATTAATTATTAATTAATTCTTAATTCTACATTATACTCCTATTCACCCCTATAGGTGTTTGTTGGATCAACATTATATATTAATTGATCAGACTATTCTTTAATCCCGAGACATAAAATACGCTAGTAATAATTAGTACAAGTCATTCACCATCATTGGCACATTACCTTTTCCTATCACAACCAGCTTCAGTTATTTCTAGCTTCACCTTTTCTCTGAAGTCTTCATCAAAATCTGGAAACAAAAAAGAAAATCCTCCTTGCCACATATGACCGCTACATCCAAAATTTAAAAAGCCACAATTCTTATTTGCTGGCTTGCTTATCATTAATGCACTCCATTAATAACATTTCTTCAGTACCTTCCACATAGTTTGCTCTTGCTTCAAGCTCCTTTGGACATTAATGCAGGAAATGTCCAAGCTTATGATAGTTATAACATTCAATAGTTAATTTTCCAAAAATATGCATACCTCCTCCTCGAATTCTGCCACGGCCTCGTCCTCTTTCTCTTGAAGACTCTCCAAAAGTAAAATTTGATGATTGTTCTTCCACGTCATGAGCTTTGGTACCTTTCCCATGTACTAGAAGGCCGATTTTTAATTTATCAGTGGTAAGAGCATCCAAATCATTTACATTAATTTTAGGGAGACATTATTTATGAACATTTTTTAAGGAACATTATGATGTGGCACATATTCATTGGTTGGTGAAAAAATAAATAGTATTGTAGTTATTTTTATCAAACAATGAATGTATGCCACATCATAATGTCCCCTAAAAATGTCCATAAATAATATCTCCCTAGAATTATTGAATCATTTAACTCCTCAATAGAATACACCATGTAATTGAACTTAGGTACCAAGGAATAGTAACTCGGTATCTTCTCGATGACTGCTACATTATCCATCTTTCCTTTATTGAGTCTCATATTTTTTACTACAACAAGAGTACAAGCAAAGTACTCATTGACAGACTCTCCCACCTTCATGGTTAGCATCTTAAACTCATTTTGAAGAGCTTGTCGATCACTACACTCGTGCTATCCCCTGATGCTTTAGCTTAAAGGAATCTTAATGATTTTAGTTGTATCTTTGCTCAAGATAGTTTTCAGAATTGATCCATCTATGGCCTGAAAGAGATAGTTTTTCGCATTTATATCCCTCAACATTGCATCATCTATCACCTTCTATTGGGCTTAAGTGAATTGAACTCCTTCTGATGCTTCAGGAATCCCATCTCCTATTTTACTCTAATATTCTTTTGATTGCATTAAATTCTCCATGAGCATACACCACTGATTGTAATGCCCATTCGAATTTCGAGATTAATGGTTGCACAAATTCACTCCCAGTCATCATATTATGGTCACTAAACATTTAAAAGACTGTTGCTTTATCTGGTTCTGATACCAATTGTCAATAATTCTCCAAGAACTAAAAATTAGAAGAATATTTTCTCTTGTTGAATCAAACAACTGAACTAACTATATATGACTTACAAAAATAACATGAAGATAGAAATGTATAACCTATGTTTTACATATTTATTACGTAGTAAAATACTAAGCCTTTGTTTGAATCTTTTTCTTTTCTTTTCCGCAAGAACTACAATTTTTAATAGTAAATTTTAGAGAATGTGTGCTTAAAAAGTAGGAATGTTTTTTTAATTTATGTTCATGTTATTTTATTATGTGCAGTTGAAAAATTAGTTTTAAAAAATGAGTAAAACATGGGCTATGAGACAAATAACTTATTCCTAAAGAATGACTACAAATTGGAACAAAACCTATAGACTTGATCAAACATTAACAAAATACAATTTCAATTGTATTTATGAGTACATGAAATGTATAGATAACAAGTGACCAAGTATTTATAAATAATTTGCAAAATAAGCCAAATATTGGAAAAAAAACATATTTCTAAAGTGTTTATAAACAATTTAAATTATAATTAGATAAAAATTAGTGTTGGATAAAAATGAAGCACTTTTAAATATCTCAGATGTGCGGATAAAAGTGACTTTGAGTATTCATAAAAAGATTATAAACATAGTAGGGATGAGTGTCAGATGATTTGGTTAGATTATTTCAAGAATCGAACCACCAAATAATTTTTTAGTAATTTGTAAATGAAACTATTAGGTTCCATGAAATTACTAGAACCGAACCGAGTCAAAACTTTCTGGTTTCAATTCTACCATAGCAATTGTAATAGTAAGAAATAATTTTGAATTATGAAGGTATAATTCAACTTGTTTCTTTGTAAATTTTAAGTGGTATTTCATACTTTTGCAGTGTTTTCCTTTAGAAGTTAAGATAACCAAATTTTACAACATATGCATTAATAATTCTTATTGCTTTTTTTTTTAATCGTTAAAGTTAAATAAATATGATATAGTTATTTACAATCTACGTCTAGAATCTACAATCCACATCTATCTATCTATCTAACTACATCTACATCTAATAAATTAAAATGTTATAATATAATTTTATATTATTACACTTTTTCACATTACTGTGCTTTCGCAATTATTTATAAGTACTAAAAAAAAAATTATGTTATAATTTTTACTAACATTTAAAATTTCTAAAATTGGATTGTATACCAAATGTCATAGTTTACACTATATATTATGAATGTAATAATTACGTAATTTTCAATCCAGATTTTTAAAATTCCATTAATCCGTAACTTTTATTTTTATATGTTAAACGAAAGAATGAAAAACTTTTGTTTTCCTACTTTACCCTTAATTCGCTATGTTTTTTATTCTTATTATGCTTAACATTTAATTTTTTTTATTAAATTAAATATAATTATTATTGGTTAATAATATTAATATACAATACATTTGAATATTTTTATTTTTGTCAATACCACTTTTTAATTGTTATATTTTTTGTTAATATTAAATTTAATATTTAACTTATTTTCGTTAAAAAAATTATTATTAATTAATAATATTAATCTATAATATATTTAAATATTTTTCTCTTTTTTCAATAACACTCTTAAATTCTTATTAAAATCATTAATTAATTCATATAAAAGAAAGTTACTTTTTAATTATATTCTAATTAAGAATATAATATATATAATTTCAAAACTTTTTTTGAAAAAATAAAAATCAAAACTGAATTCTTGTTTAGTCTTATATAATATTATACTTTTTATCATTACAAAAATGCTCCAAAGTTAATTTGATTTGCTTGTGCATAGTTTTATTTTTTTTAGATATTTTTCGTGACTCGTAATAAATATTTTATAAGTCAATTTTCGATTTGTCTAATATATTATGATGTCAGATTACTTCTTGATGTATGACGCATAATTTTTTTTTTTTTATTAAGATGTCATTTTAAACAATTGTATAATATATATTTCATGGAATTTGATGAAAATTATAAAAAAATATATATATTAATTTATTAAAAATTGTAGTCAATTTACTATTTTAATATCTTCAATGTTATGCATAATACATGCAAAGCACAAACTTAATACTAGCTAGTTAGCATTAAAATATAGGAATGGAGATCGGGTTCGATCCGAGTATTTCAAGAACCGATTTGTCCATTAAATTTGGATATTATAAATGAAACCATTTAATTTCATGTAATTTTTGAAATTAACAATTATGATTTGAAGTATGAATTTGTTCACCATCACAAAAGATGGTTATGGTGACCATCTTTTCGTGAGGGTAAAATGTGTGTATTAAAATTTGTAAAAACTAAAAAACTTTAGTCTATATAATACTATACATTGAGAGTTTCGATATGAGTATAATCTTGCTATATAAATTTTGCTATTTTAAAAGTTACTTATTTTCAGTGATAAACTACTTAATTATTTGTAAAATAAGTAATTTTTGAAATAGCAAAAATTATATATTAAGATTATACTCACATCGAAGCTCTCGATGAATAAAATAATGTGGATAGAAAAATTTCACATTTTAGAATTTATACTCGTATATTTTACCCTCACAAATAGAGTGTCACCACAATTCCCTCTTTCAATAAAATTTAGAGTCTAACCCACTTTCCCCACTTTTCAGGAACACTTCCATGATTTAATTTAATCATGTCTAAAATTTATAAGTAGAGTGCTACGTTGTTAAATGACCCTACCCTTATTTGATTTGGATGGATTAAAATTTAAATAAAAGTAAATAATTAATTGTAACCACTCATTTCACGGGACTAGAGACTCATAACTTCAACTGCACATTTCATAATTTTTACAAAAATCTACTAAAACTCTAATTTTAATCTACACCAACAGAGACTCAATGTGCTTATTTGTAAGAAATTCATTGGACCGTTGGAAATCTTGTCAGTGTGCAACTTTTGCAAACTTTCTGATTTTGTCTTCTTAGTGAAAGCTTATATTTGTTGTGAAATAAATCTCCAATTGAATAAATATAAAAATATAATTAATATATTGAAGTTTACAATATTCCTCTTTTAAGATAGTACTACAAAACTTTTAAACTATTATAACTCATTAAACTCCAAAAAGTAATTCGATCAGACTAAGATTCGAACAAGCACAAATAATAAGATTGATAATTTCAAACAATCCAACATCATTGTATTCCACGACACCAAACCTCTCTTTGTACTCCAAGGATTTATAATGAAATAGGATTGTGACATCAACCTCTAGATGAAGCCACGTGTAAATTCATCTAACAGTTACCACTTCATTTTGGTTAGTATAAAAGCTCACACTTTGGGCCACTTTGAAGGTAATACAACTTTACATATTCACAAGTAATTTTGCTTTCTCACTCAATCTATTCATATATACTCCCATATTCAACTTCTTTTGTAATCGAGGTGGCTCACATCTTTGTGCGTCCTGCACTTATATATTATGTAGAAGTAAACTAACTTAACCGTTGGAGTGTTTGTGGCCTCCTCCACCGCCAACAAAGTAGGCCACATGCTCTAACAATTTCTCCAAATGTGTGGGACCAAAGCTATGTGGATGTGAGAGGAAACATGATCTGTCAATAGATTGTCGCCATCTGTGGAAAAATCCAACTTTCCAACCACGAAGGTCCGATGGAAAAAATTCACCAAAAGACAAAACTTTCGCCTTGAAAAAGGCTTTTGTTCTTGAAAAAGAACGAAGTGAGAATCATCTAGAAAAAAGTTAAGAAAAAACTTAAAAGTGCCAATCAACCTTGAAAAAGGAAGACAAGATACTGAATCCACACAATGAGTTCCCGTGAAGGAGATTTGACTTTGTATAACAAGAGAGGCCTCTGAAGAAGAAGTCCTCAAGAAAAACGTCAACCACAGGTGATCCTACCATCAACATCGTCGGGGAGAGAAAGAACGACATCACAACTCACTAGGTAGGTAGCTGATATTGCTACCAACATGAGGAATATGGTGGATCAACATGCCACCATGCAGCAACTTCTCATCCAAATGCAGGAGCATAAGTAGAATCATGCATCAGATAATGTATTCCAACAACATTTCAACTGATGAGAGGACGAAGTGTAAAACAGAAGGGCTCAATCTCAAAAACACAAAAGTGGTGCAAGACCAGATGAGAAGAAGGTCAGGGTAGAAGTGTCATCAAATTATGCATCTGGCCGATCTCCCTAATGATGCCTTTGGAGGAGAAGGCAATTTCGCACCCTTCTACAAGAGAAATTCGATGCCAGCTAGGTTATCTAGATCCTCCAATGTCTTTGATTGAATCAGTTCAAACACATTTGGGCGTAGATAGCAACAAGTATCCTAACCATAAGACCTCACAAACAAGCTCAAGGGAAAACGAAACGATTTGATCATGACCTAGAAATAGGCAAGAAATGAGAGATGTCAAAACCTTCAAGGATCAAGTAGGATCATCCCAACCCCCGCGTTATCATACGGAGGAGGATGGATATTCGAATGGTCCTTGTAGATCCTTTGAGCTGGACGATGAACATGATAATCTTCCATTTTCCCAAGAGTTTGGGACATTCGAATGCCCAACCATTTTGTAAACCCCCCCCCCCCCCCCAAATATTGGTATGTACTAAGGGAGAGGTACCTAGATGAGCACCTTAACAATTATATGACATGCATGAGTCTAGGGTATTTCACTCATCAAACCCCTTCATTTAGCTTGGATATATTTCCTACTAGGGGGGTTTGGTGAGTGAGATTTATATGATTGTAACAATTTATTACATAGTAGTAAAATATTTTACACATAAATTAAAAAAATTTCTCTCATTTTCAACCACAAAATATCTTATCAATTACTATTCAAAATTTTTTCTTGCCAAATAATGTTAAGCAAACTGAGGCTTAATATCATTTCATATTTCCAACATAACAAGGTAATTGCAAGACAAGTTCCTCAACTTTCAATTCTCTATCAGATTTTTGTTCCTTTTTATTTTGAACACGAGGAAATTGCAACGTAAGTTCATTAACTTCTAATTCATACATTTCAGTCCCTAAATTTGACTTTCATCTCATTTATACCATTTAGAAACTGCCACTCAAGTCCTTATTCTTTTGACCTCTTTACATGTTGGTCCTCAAGTCTCCAGATTTTGTAGGTCTTCTTTCGCACTAATCTCATCAATTCACCCTCTAAGCTTGAGTTTTCACCTAAACATCACATAATCACTTTTTTCTAACTTATTAGATATGCGGGAGGCATGCTAAAAGGTCGTGGCGTTTAAAGGCAAAACGATTTTTGTATTGTTATTGATGAGAGAAACAACTTCTAGTTTGTTACAGTGTATTTTTGAACCTTGGTGATTTCTATATTGTTTCGATTGTACTACAATAATTTCAAAGTCTCATTTCTAGTAAGACTATTGTTTCATGATCTGGTCGACTCGTAGCATCGTCACCAGATGCAAACATCACTTCTGGGAAAAAAATATCCATTTCAATCAGTGGATGGTCCCGTTTTGACCACATTGGATGTTTCAACACTTGTCAACTTACTTCGAAATTATCCGGTAGAAAGAAATTATCTCTTTGTGCATCTTGTAGTGAAAACTTAAGATTGTAATATTGTCATGACTTATAGCTTTATTATTTTGTACTTATTGGAAGCATAAAAATATTTATTAGATTTTGTAATCATTGTGCTATTATCACTTCTGTGCTATTGAAACGACATTAAATTAATTTTATGTTACTGTGTTCATTTTATTGTATATTACAAGCAAATAATCTTTTATGTCATTCTAATTTTTTTTTTTTTTTTGGAACAACACAAATATCGTTATAGTAAATGCATATATTGTTCCGATACGAAAATGTAATTATGTACATAATGAAGTTGAAATCATTTATGAGTTAAAATGAGATTAATTATGTTGTCTTAGTTCAGAAACCATACTGCTTTACATCTATACATAACGACATTGAAGTCGTCCCTGATATACAAAACGAGATTAATATCGTTCTAGTTCAAAAACCTTACTACTTTACATCTATTCATAACTAAGCCGTTCAATACCAATAAAACAGCATTGAAGTTTTTACAACCATAATTATAATGATGCCCCACGTGTCCATAAATCCCAATAGAAGATGAAAAAATGATATCAAATTTCACATAACAATGTTCATGTTGTTGTAAAAAGAATAAAGACATTGAAGTCGTTATTATAGAATAAACCATTTCAATACAAAATTGTCGACGTTGCGATTGCTCGAGTTGGAATCAAAATTACAACGATATCTATATTGTTTCCTTTCATACAAAAAGATATTGATTTCATTATGTTTTAAACACACCAAATAACATAACGGCATCCATATCGTTTCTGTACAATTTTGTAGACATTAGAATCGTTCCAGTTCAAATCATAACTAAAATGATGTGATCCGGGATAGGAGCTCAAAGGAGAAGTCAAGTCACGGACGACGCAACAACATTCGACATAGGAAAATGAACAATTTCCATGTTGGAAGCTAGTCGAGACGACGAGTGGATCAACCTCATTCAATGCGTCGAAGAAAAGTGTGAAATCACAAATTCACGGCCGTAACATACACTACTCACGGCCGTAACTTACAGTGTCACGGCCGTACTGCTCTGCCAAATTATGAATTTCCGGGGGAAAAAGGATTTACGGCCGTAAATAAAGTCTCACGGCCGTAACTGAGAATCAGAAAGCTTCTTACGGCCGTAAGTGATGTTGTCACGGCCGTAAGTTAGGATTTTCGCAAATAATGCGGATTTTTAATTCCCTTTTCGTATTTTTATTCTTTTTCCAGTTTTTAGCTATTTTAGGTTAGTTAAAACTATATTTTGAGTCCATAAGCACTAGGGTTTTATTTTCCTTATTTTTAGCAATTTCTTTCCTAGTTTAATTAGAACTCTTAACCTAGATTTTGACCCATTTATAGGGATGTAATTTTCATTATTCGTTAGACTTTAAGACAACTTTGATATTAATATTGAGAGGCAAATTGCTTTCACAATCCTTATTCTTCATTGAATAAAATTCGAACTTGCGAGTTTAATTCTTGTTTGTTCAAATCTTGGGTGAGATTTATTTTCATTGTGATCAAGAGGTCAACATATCAATTGATTGTGTTGGTTGCTTGGTTCAATTAATTTGAATCAATCTCTAAATCGTGATTCTTTGGCGTTCTTGGGTCGATTCCAATAATTTGTGGGTTGCGTAGCTACAATTGCTACGTGGTTTGCATCATCTGGTATCAGAGCTTAGGCTCCAAAAATCAAGGTTATATCTTTATTTTGTTTTCTTGAGTTTTCTATCCAATTTGATTTTTATGATTATCATCGAGTCCCATAAAAATAATCCATATCTTGTTGAGTGTTTTGTTTTTCAGTTTTTTTTTTTGCGTTCTTCTTGTTCTTGAGTTTGTTGAGTCTTTAATCCATAAAATCGTTCCAAAAAAAAAAAAATCATTGAAAAGTGTTTGTTTTGCTTAATTCTTATCCGAATTAAGTTCCGTTTGTTTTGTCGTGTTCATTATCGAATTTTGGGATTTATAAGAAAAAAAAATTATTTTTTTTATTTTATTTATTTTAATTATTCCGAAAATTCACCCAAAATTCAAAACAAATTATTTCCATTCAAGAACCACTTTCTTGAATTTCTACAATATTCTTGATATTCTTTCCTTTCGAGTCAAATTCAAGAACCACTTTCTTGAATTTCCTTAAATTCTTGACATTCTTGAAATTTCTTTCTTCCGTTTATTTTTCAAGCAAGAAAATAAATTCCTTCTTGCTAATTGGTGTCTAGATCATCTATTCTTGAGTTTTCTTTAATTACCACATAAGGGATGTATTATGATCCGAGTTCGTTGTTCCAAACTAGATGTTATGTGGGTCAGAAGGTATGCAGTTTGGCAATTGATAGAGAGTGCTTCACTAATTTTGCTAATATCAACATGTTTGAAAAATCGGGATTATCAATAATACCACACAGTAGACCTTATTGTGTGACATGGATGAGGGAATTTGGAGAGTTCCATGTAACCAAGCAAGTCCTAGTGACTATCACCCGTGGAAAATATATTGATGACGTATTTTGTGATGTAGTGCCTTTAAGGTCTTGTCATATTTTATTGGGAAAATCATGGAGTTGTATGAGGGAAGCAATTTATTATAAGAGTATGCACATATACAGGATTCTTACGAGAGGGAAAACATTCACACTGTATGGGTTAATACTCGAGGAAGCACTAGACGATTCGAGGAAGTTAAAAAAAGAGAGTGAGAGGAAAGTTGTAGTGAGATTGCAAGAGGATCCTCGAGATAGGGATGTTGAGAAGAAGGAGGGAAAGCTGAAACTAGAAACGGTTGATCAAATTCCAAAATTTGAAGTAGAAGATGAAAAATTGGGTAGTAAGGAGGTGAATGAACAAGGAAATAAAATTGTGGAAGAGGTGATTGAGAATGAAAACGTGAAAGAATTGGTTGAGGCCAAAAATTTAAAAGAGGTGGTTAAGCTTGAAAATGTGGAGTTAGAAGAGGTGGACGAGCTTGAGAGAAAAGAAATAGAAGAGATTGAGCAAGAAGTTACAACAAAAGAAGGAAGTGAAGAGAAGGACCTCGTTGTTAGTGAAGAGGATTTGGAGATGATATACCATGAGTACAAGGATCCATATCTTGTACTTTGTGAAACTAACATTTCGCACCCTATTTTGCTTAAATCTATCTTGCAGGTTGAATATACTTGGAGGTTTGAGTCACACCACATTTGGCCAAGGAAGTTCTTATTTCGACTCGTCCTTCCAATCCAAGTATTCGACTATTGGTTGATCCTATGTAATGGAGGCAAAAATTTTCCTTTTGATCCAGGCGGTGCGCTGAAACACCATGAACCAAGCTATGATTCGGGACGAATCATCTTGAAGAAGGAGAGAATGATGTGATCCGGGATAGGAGCTCAAAGGAGAAGTCAAGTCACGGACGACGCAACAACATTCGACATAGGAAAATGAACAATTTCCATGTTGGAAGCTAGTCGAGACGACGAGTGGATCAACCTCATTCAATGCGTCGAAGAAAAGTGTGAAATCACAAATTCACGGCCGTAACATACGCTACTCACGGCTGTAACTTACAGTGTCACGGCCGTAATGCAGTCTCTGCCAAATTATGAATTTCCGGGGGAAAAAGGATTTACGGCCGTAAATAAAGTCTCACGGCCGTAACTGAGAATCAGAAAGCTTCTTACGGCCGTAAGTGATGTTGTCACGGCCGTAAGTTAGGATTTTCGCAAATAATGCGGATTTTTAATTCCCTTTTCGTATTTTTATTCTTTTTCCAGTTTTTAGCTATTTTAGGTTAGTTAAAACTCTATTTTGAGTCCATAAGCACTAGGGTTTTATTTTCCTTATTTTTAGCAATTTCTTTCCTAATTTAATTAGAACTTTTAACCTAAATTTTGACCCTATTTATAGGGATGTAATTTTCATTATTCGTTAGACTTTAAGACAACTTTGATATTAATATTGATAGGCAAATTGCTTTCACAATCCTTATTCTTCATTGAATAAAATTCGAACTTGCGAGTTTAATTCTTGTTTGTTCAAATCTTGGGTGAGATTTATTTTCATTGTGATCAAGAGGTCAACATATCAATTGATTGTGTTGGTTGCTTGGTTCAATTAATTTGAATCAATCTCTAAATCGTGATTCTTTGGCGTTCTTGGGTCGATTCCAATAATTTGTGGGTTGCGTAGCTACAATTGCTACGTGGTTTGCATCATAAAATGTCATAGATATCGTTTCTTCATATACATAGCGACATTGATATCGTTGTGTATCAAACCCATAAATTAACATAACAACTTCATATCGTTTTAGTACAATTTTGTTGACATTGAAACTGTTCCTGATCAAATTAGGACTAACAACATAGATATCTATGAAATAAAATACGTGTGAACGGAGGTAGTGAGATATAGTGGAAAACGCATCCTTCCGTTTCAGATATCCCCACTATAGAAAAACTAGATGATAAATATCTTGTTTTTTGTGTGAAAGCAAGCATAAAAACTGAATAGTAAATGTCAGATTCCCTCTTTTAATGTAGTAGTGAATTAACAAGTTTATATATAAATAACTTATTAGCTAAACAAAGTTTAAAATAAATAGATTACTTTGTTATTAAAATTCATAATAACCTATTTTACTTACGAGGAAGAAAATAGCGGGACAACGAACAAATGCTATGAAATAAACATTTCTTAAAAAGAAAATAATTATTTAAAATTAGTTAAATACTTGGCCAAACTTTCTCTTAATTCAATAGGTAATTTGTGTTGGTTTCAACCCAACTATCCATGCCCTATGTTTGGGCCATTATACAAAGAGGAAAGTGGAAATTACACCCTACCAGGTTTTTTAACTTCTAAATTCAAAAATCAGGTGTAAGTATTATTTATACAAAAATCAGGTTACAATTTAATTTTAATACTAATAATAATAAAAATAATATTAATTATTCACAACACCATACTTACCCCACACCCACCGTAAACCAAACCACAAACCCTAATTATTTTCTATCTAATATTACATTTATCTGAGACTCTCACCATCTCAATGGATTCTCAACTTCCCTCCCACGGCCATACCCCATTCTGGTCGGAAACTTCCCCTAGGAACCGGCAAGACCACAGTTGGCAGTCGCGATTTCAAGGTAAACATGAAGCTCGAGGCGGGGGTGAGGGCGGCGGTGATTTTTGAAGGAAGCAGAGACGCTACGATTTACCTAGAGGCAACAGGGATGCCATTTGCATCCATCAAGCAGTAGTGTCACTGCTACCATCAAATAGCAGCACCGCTGCACCGATCTAGCAGTGCCGTCGCCGCTTCTAGATCGGACCGCTGCTTCTAGATCTTGTGGTTCAGCTGCTTCGATCCGATGGTTTTTACATGTAAGTGGTGGTTCTGCCGGCGTGAAGTGTGGCGGTGATGGGTGAGTTGCGTTTTTTTATTTTTTATTTTTTTTGTGAGGTTGAGGTTGATGAGGCGGAGGCGGCCACGATATCCAGGAGGTACCGTGGTGGTGGTGAGACGGTCAGGTGGTGGTGAGACGGGTTCCACTAGTGGTGGCGTCTGGTATGGTGGTTCCTGTGCGTAGGTCACAGCGCATCGCTTGTTGGTGGTGGAACCTGTGCGTAACGTGATGTGATTCGGACCAGGCATCGAATGGCGAAGTCGAGCCATCGGCAATATGATAGTGATCTACGTGCAAAACGGAGCAAGTTCCGTGTTGGGGTCGAGCCGAGAAGAGGGACGGATTGAGCCGAATCAAGAAAAAGAAGTAATTTGGGCAGAAAATACCTTACGGCCGTAAAAGAGGATCTTCACGGCTGTAATACATATATTCACGGCCGTAACACTTAATATCACGGCCGTAACAAATTATCGAAGGAAAAGGCAGAAATTAAGCAGAACGAGACTTACGGCAGTAAGCCTGGAAGTTACAGCCGTAAAAGGGGCATTTCACGGCCGTAAGAGATTCGTCACGGCCGTAATCGATGGCACAGTTTTAATCAGAAAGGCCATTACGGCCGTAAAAGAATTATTCACGACCGTAATTGAGTAGCGGCCAGATTTTCCGGATTTTTAATTATTTTATTCCTTTTTTTTGGTTTTTAGATTATTTTCCTATTTTAGAATTTTAGTATAATTAAAATTCTATTTTTAGTAAATTAGATGCTAGGTTATTTTGCATATTTATATTCCTTTCCAGTCATTGTAAAAAAAACAGTTTAGTTTAAGTTTTGAGATTAATAAAGTTGAGAGAGTTTTCTCCAATTAAAAGGTTGAGGAGTCCCTTTTGTGTTCTTCGAGAATAAATCCAACTTATCAAATATTGTGAAATATTTGTGGCGTTGAACTTATCAAATAGCGAGAATATTTGTGGCGTTTCCAATTTAGAATCTTATCAAGGAAATTGACAAGTCCTTGTGGTGTTTCGAAAACCTTGGATCTCGATTCCGCATCGTCAATTTCTTGCGTCGTGAATCTTGGGTTAAGGTCCTATCGTCAATTTTATCTTTCCAGTATTTTAATTTCGTGTTTAAATCTGATCTAGATCTTTCCTAGATTTTAATTTCGTTATTCCGCGTTGTTCGACCAGATTCCCCGACTGGGATCTCATCATAGCGTCACAACATCTTCGCTTGCTGGTGGTGGCGCCTGTAGGTCACAACGTCGCAACATGGTGGTCCAGTGGTTGTGGTTTTTCGGTTCTGGTGGTGCATTTGGTTGTTGAGGGGTGGTCTGTTGGTTGTGCTTTGATGTGGTGGTGGTGGTGGTGACGACGTTGAGGCGGTGGTAGTTGTGGACTAGTGGTGGTGAGATTGTGAAGTGGGCATTTTGTGACCTGCTAATTAATAAGTTGATTGTGACCTAATAATATGATAATTGTGGCTTAAAAGACTGGTGACCTAAAAATTTGATAAATTGTGACCTAGAAATAATTTGGGATCGATTAAATTAAAACTGGTGACCTTGATATTATTTGTGCCTCGAAAAAATTGTTATTGTGACCTGTTATTTTGATAATTTGTGATTCTAAAATTATTTGTGACTTAAGCATTTTGCGTTTTGTAACCTGAATTTATATTGTGTTGTGACCTGAATTTATATAATTAATAAAATATAAAATATTTTTAATTATTTAATTTAATTAAGTAATTATAATTACAACCTGATTTTTGAAAGTTTTTAAGTTATATCTTAAAATTGAAATTGTGTATTGTAAATATCTTATATATGTATTTTTCCCAAGAGGAAATTACAAACACAACTACGTTTAAACTTTCAAATTTAATACTTTTTAATTCATAAATCAGATGCTAATTCAATAATTAATTTAATCATCCTATTATTAAATTAAATAAACATTTTTAACCTACCTCCCCTACCTACCTACGTACCCACACCCCAAACCCTAATTTCACTTTCCCTCTCAACTCTAATTCTCTTTCTATCATCCTTCTCTCTATCGTCTCCCTCAAGCACATATTACCTGAGGTTGCTCCGCCAAGAGCCACCGCTCAATATCTTCAAGACCCCGCCATCTATGTGGCTATGAGCGCAGTACCGCCGATGCACACAACTCTCACAACGTCTCTTATGTGGCCACCCCTGCCATTGTAAAGGTGATGATTCCGCCACTTTTCATCGACGATGAAGCCGCTGCCATCGCTGTTCACCTTCTGTGCTTATTATAGAAATGAGCAAGATTTTTTATTTAGATTTAAGAAAGGAGTAAGATTTATTTTTGCTTGTTTTCTGCTAGTCCTAAGAGATCTAAGAGGGATGGTGAACCAGAAACTGTAAGATAGCTTGCTAGTTCTGTTATGGATAAAGACTATTATGACCATGGACAAGATTGCTTTCGGCTGAATAATACATCACCTTTTGAGGCCTCCTTGTTTAAGGAGGATCTTATCGTAGAAACCAAAGCCATGAGTAAAGAATTAATCCAAAAACAAAACTGATGGACACATGAAGGAACCAAACATTCTTCTAACTAAACTACCTCTAGATTGCAATCTTATTTTTAGGTGATATATATTGAAGAATAGAAATTCTTCTAGCTACATAGGAAATTCTTTATTTACTAAATTGTTCTGGCGATGATGTAGGTAGAGGGGATGGTGTGGTGTTGGTAGTTGTGGTGATGGTGATGGTGATAGTGTTGGCAGTAGTGGGTGGTGTTTACGGTGTGTAACCACTAAATACATCATTTGTGACTAGTAAATAATATGTCATCTCAAAATTTGATAGTTCGACTAAATTTTTAATTGTAACTCATATTTTATTTTAAGTTGTGATCAATTAATTAGTAAACCGTGACAAAAAAAAATAATAATAATAATAAGTGGTCATTAACCATTTTTATACTTTATGATCAAGAAAAAATTCGTGACTTGTAATATCTCTGATATGTGACCGACAAAAAAATTGTGGCATATAACGTTTGCTATTTATGACTAAGTAATAAATCGTAATCGATTGATTTTATAAATTGTGATCGAAAAGTAATTTGTTACTTATACATTTGTAATTTTTGACCAAAATATAAGTCATGACCAAATATTTCTATAACATATGACTGAGAAATAAGTAACATTTGTAATTTGTGATCAAGTAATAAATTATGACTGAAAAATATATTGTGACCTATAAATTTGTAATTTGTGACCAAAAAAAGGTTGTGACCAAATAATTCTATAATATGTGACCGAGAAATCAGTAACATCTATGATTTGTGACCAAATAATGAATTGTAACCGAAAATAAGCGTGATCAGCTATTTTTTGATACAAAAGTGACCTCTAAATTTTGATTTATGATTATGATCATAATTTGTTAAGTTGTGACCAATTAATTCAAGATTCGCGCTCGAAGAAAAACTGTGACCTACAAAATTTAAGATTTGTGACCGAAAAATAAGTTGTGACCTAAAAAATTTGTGAATATGACCATAAAATTATAATATAGTAACCTTAGTAAATTTAAGCAATATAATGTAATATAATTAATTAGTTAATTAATAATTTATTGTGACATGATCATTTTTGGATTAAAATCTTAAGAATCTGTTTGACACACCTGTTGTGAATAGAGCTTTTTGCAGTAGAATTTTTATTAGTAGAGCTTTTTAAAAAGTGTTGTTAACAAAAAGTAGTTGACTGTTTAGTTGCCCCTTCAAAAAGTACTGCTAGTATTAAATTGATTATTTGGCAGTACAACTATAAAAATGCTTTTGTATAAACTAACACTTAGATTATATAGTTAACTAAAAATTAAATAATTATTTCACCTAAATGTTGAAATCTATATTTAAAAAAAATGTTTAATTAATTCATAAAATATAATATTTCATTATTTTCAATATACTCCATATTTTTATTAATTAATTATGAAAAAATATATTTTCAATTTATTTTCAGAAAAGATTTCATATTTTATTAATTAATAAAATATATTTTCAACATATTTCATATTTTATTAAATAATAAAATATAGTTTCATATTAATCAATAAAATATAATATTTCAATACAAGTTACGAAAAATAATATATTTTCAACACATTTCAAATTTTATTAATTAATAAAATATAATTTTTTATTAATCAATAAAATATAATATTTTAATACGGTTATGGAATATAATATATTTTCAATAGATTTCATAATAAGATATTATATATTTCAGCTTTTTATAAACGTGTTTTTTTAGAAATTACAAATTTGAGCTTCTCTAAAATAGTTAAAAAAAAACTATTTATCCAGTTAAAATGTTTTTTCAATCACAGTCAAACACTTATATTTTTACTAAAAGTACTTTTAGGCCTTTCAAAAGCTCTATAAAATGCACACTAAGTTTCTTACGTTTGAAAATGTAGATTTTAAAACAAAGCCTCTGTTTGGTAACACTATGTGGTTTATAAATTGATTTATTTATAATTTTGAGGTAAAAAGTAGTGATTGAAAAGTTGAGTGAGAAAATGTGTATGATTAAAAAGTAATTTGAAAAATTGTGCTATTTATAAACTAGTTTATTTTGTTTATCAAACACTTAGGCCCTGTCTAATTGGACCAGACTTTAGGTGGAAAATCAAATTTCCATGCAAATTTTTCCAGTTGGTACTGTTTGATCGTATAAATTTCATCTGGAAATGATTTGCCTATTGTAGGCGCACGTGATAGATTTTCCTCCAAATATTCGGAGGAAAATATTTTCTTACCAATGTTGTGGTTTTTGTTATAAATTATTAGAAATTATTAAGAAATTCCTTTGTAGATCTCTACCTAATTTCTTACCTAACTCCCACCTAATTAATATTGTAAAGAATTATTGTGAATGACTTTATCTTCCTATAAATAGAGGCATTCATTGTTGTATTTCACACACCTAATGGAATGAGAATTCTCCTCTTTATTCTCTCCATCTCTTCATCTCTAATTCTTGTTTAGATTTTGATAGTTTTATAACACGTTATCAGCACGAGTCTCTAGCCAATTGAGTAATACGACGGGAGTATGCTCTACAGTTGCATCTAAATGATGAACTTCTGTATCAGAAACCAGATTATTATTAATCAACGTTTCATATTTCAAATCTAGTGTTTTTGGTATTAGAAAATCATTTATACATCATAGATTAGAAAATCAATTCCAAGTCCATAGAAAAAATTGGAGAAATTGTGTAACCCGAAACTTTCAAAGCAAATTCACGCACCGTAACGGATTGGACTATTATGAATACCTTGACTGAAAGATATGATTCACTCACTCATGAAAGGTAATTATTTCATTACGTTGATACCGCCTATATGGTCGGTTTAATTATTTCATTATGTTGATACCGCCTATATGGTCGGTTTAATTATTTCATTATGTTGACATCGCCTATATGGTCGGTTTAATTATGTTGACACCGCCTATATGGTCGGTTTATCAATTGAATACATATAAACACCTCAATTGTTGGTTAATTCTAACATATTAGAGGATTGTTGTCAACATATATACGTGGTGGTATAACCCCAGTATCATTATTGTTAATATATATATACAATATTATTTTTAATATATACTTGGTGGTATAACCCCAGTATTATTATTGTTAATATATATACAATATTATTGTTAATATATACTTGGTGGTATAACCCTAGTATTATTATTGTTAATAAAATATTGTTATTTAATACTTCATTAAATGATACCAGAAGTTATCACTACTAAAGATAGATAATATTTCATCAAATGATACCAGAAGTTATCACTACCAAAAAGTTGGTAAATGTTGATAAAAATATTTTATCCAATGGTACCAGAAGTTACCAATATCTGAATTTGAATGGGTGGATGAAAATTATTCAACAAGAGAATGTTGATGTATGATAAAATAATATCACATGATAGCACGGACATAGCTAATGTGAAAATAATCTCATCAGTATTATGAGATGAATATTAGATGATAAGTGTCTGGAAAAGTTCTTGCACGAGCACTTATGTATTCCAGAAGAAGTACATATTTACTCCAGAAGAAGTAAAAATTATTATCTAAACATACTGAAATGATATTATTATTACTCCCGAAGAAGCATAAACGAGACATACATGCAAAATGCAAAAGGGAAAAACATTTATGATCCTCAAAATTAGAGATGTGTTTCGGGAGTAGCCGTATCCTACCACCTCTGACCTTTTGAGGAAATAAAGAAAAAGGTGTGTTTCAAGAGTAAGAAATACTCCATACTCTACCACCTTAAATCTTTGAGGTACACAAGATTAAAACATTGATAAAATCCTAGAAATTTATGGTGTGTCTCAAGAGTGAGAATACTCCGTACTCTACCACCACCTATTCTAGAGTTCACAAAGATAAATTTACATTAACCGGACTCCATTTTCGCTTGATTCCCCTTCCTTGCGACCAATCTATCTTAACTCCTGCTGGATCTTGTATTGAAATATATGATTGCAACTTATCCAGCAGTTCCTCGATAGTAGGAGCAGAAATAAGGATTCTCCTAGAAAATGGAGAGATGAATCCCTGTTCCACAGCATAATCAAGAAATGTTAGTAAACCATCAAAGAAATTGTTTACATTTAAAAGCCCAATAGGCTTAGTATGGAGATCTAGTTGAGCCCATGAGGTAATATTAAAGATTTCTTCTAAAGTACCAAAACCTCCAGGTAGAGCTATGAAGGCATCAGAACCATATAACATGCAAGTTATGCGTTCATGGATAGATAAGGTTTGTACTTCATGCCCTCGTGTTTTGCCTGCGATATCAGCTAAAGGAGTAGGTATAACACCTATCACTCTTGCTTTCTCTACTAGAGCGGATTGTGAAACACAACCCATCAATCCACTGCTACCTCCTCCATACACGAGAGTGATACCTTTCTCTCCCAATTTCTTTCCTAAATCCACGGCTGCTTCTAGATACCCAAAACCTTTTCCCACTTTTGATCCACAAAATACACAGATAGTTTTGATCTGTCGAAGTTTTGATCCTTCCATTTTTTGAAAGTAAAGAAGGAAAAACTTACGAGAAAATGTTATTTTGGGATGAATGAACTATGAAAAATGTTTGGCTATTTAAAACCGAAAAACTTCACTATTTCCGCTCGTCTTTTGAAAAAGTGAAGATTTACTTTTGACAAAATCACCCTACTCACCTTTCGGTGATTTAATATTTAAACAGCCTTTATCAAAACTCGTGAAAGGAAACAGCAAAATATTTTATATGTGCATATATATCAAAAGATTTACCTTGTATCAATGCTGAACAGCCAAAACATCATTGTTTATAACAGCCTGGCAAACAGGATCTTTTGCTACTATATTTTTGAGACTATAACGGTTTTTATCCTTGTTAAATTGAGCATATAAGGAAAGGAGTTCACGTTGCACATACCCACTTGGGTGCGTCTCAAGAGTCAATCGGATATCATCCAATGACTCCTTACTCAGTCCACCCTTAATGAAATCGATTTTGTCATCCCGATTTCCAGAAGAATATCCTACTGATTTGCAACGAGTATCACATGTCCAACGAGCACATTTGTAACAACCGTTAAGCCTTTTTGCTCTTCGTTTCTTTGCAAAAGTACTTTTTCCTAAACCAGGCATATGTTTAGGAAATGTCAATGGCAATTCACCAGCTAATCGAACTTTTGCTTCGATCAACCAGCGAACATCTTCTGGGATACCATGATCCATCAGCAACCTCAATCTTTCGAGCCTAATTCGATAAATTTTTCTCAAATCATTTACTGGAAGATTGGAATAATATTTGCGAATATTTGAAAGTATGATATCCATTTTTGATGGATCTAGCCTTCTTCCCAAATCATCTATTTAAATGCATTATTTAACGCATAAAAGAGCGGTGGCTCCGCGTGTCAGTAATATAGATTCCATCAAGAAATAATGGAATAAATTATTAAAAAGGTGAGATAATGCGTCATTACCTTTTTCGATATAAGAGAAGATTTGGCGACAAGATTGAGATCATGAGATATTTCCTTGGATATTGTACCTGATTTTTCGGTATAAAAATAATAAAGGCATACTGATTTGAACTGTACATAAATATGTACTGATGAAATGAATACTGTATTGAACCAGAAGTTCATACGTACAAGTAAAATATCTTGCCGAACCAGAAGTTCATACGTACAAGTGAAATATCTTACTGAACTAGAAGTTCATACGTACAAGTGAAATATGTATATAGTATGAACCAGAACCAGAAGTTTAGCAATATTGTATTGAATCAAATATTCATACATCAAAATGAAATAAAACCGTATTGAACCAGAAGTTCTATAATAAACGGGATTAGCTCGAGAAGCTTTATGATTTGTAAAAGTGTGGTATGTATACAATCTACCAAAGCGAGATATATGGTTGAAATTACATCCCTAAAAGGGACGACATGTGCGGCATTTTAGCCAATTGATATAATATAATATTTGGGGAAAACACGCCTGAAGCGTAATTATGCCTGAAGCATAATGACTATCGATTCCAAAAATAAATATCTCTTGAATGATTGAAATGATCCCTTTGAGGTTAAATACTCATAGTGAGTAAAAGGGACATAGTTAAATGTAAGAGACTCAGGTACCTGATGATAGAACATATATAGAGATCTCTCTATGTTATATTAAAATGGAATCGATAAATAAGTCGACTGCATACCCTCTTATAAAAATGAGGTTGATGAAATTATAATACTTTGGCCAAGTATATAAACCCAATGTAGGGATTATTGTTCAAGGACCTGAAGTCCAAATTGCGACCTGAAGTCTAAATGCTTAAATGTGTAACATGACATATGGTGGATAGACTATAGTCTAAATCACTAGCTTGAGCTCTTTGATATACCAATGAGTGAGATCAAAATGTATGATTCTCATCTCGGTACTTTGAGAGTATTCTTTGATGTACCAGTTGATCGCGGTACGTTGGGATTTCAAGTAAAATGATTGTAGATTATATGTCAAAATTGATATCTATTTCAATGATTGATTATGCTCCTGCAAATTAGAAATTGCAGTTTATAAAGTGCAAGAACATACATGTATAAATCATTGAAAGATTCAATATGCCCAGATTAGTATCACTATAGAATGATACAAATGACTTCATGATATAATATGTTGAAAGTGAAATTGGAGTGTACTATTATTATATTTGAATATTTGGGCATGCAATTGATTTTCAATATGCAAAATTATATTATCCATCAGAAATGAATCCGGAAAATGAATATTCACCAGAAGTGAATTCGGAAAATGAATATTCACCAGAAATGAATCCGGAAAATGAATATTCACCAGAAGTGAATCCGGAAAATGAATATTCACCAGAAGTGAATTCGGAAAATGAATATGTTTAATTATTCACCAGAAGTGAATTCTAGATTTAATTATTCACCAGAAGTGAATATGAAAATGAATATGTTTAATTATTCACCCGAAGTGAATTCTAGATTTAATTATTCACCAGAAGTGAATATGAAAATGAATATGTTTAATTATTCACCAGAAGTGAATTCTAAATTTGATTATTCACCAGAAGTGAAAGATGCAATCAATAAATTAGTACAACATTGCTTAATATAGCATGTTATGACATCATGAGCTATGAACGATTTATATAAAGCTCATCATAAATTATACGATGAAAAGATTCGTGATTGCATCAATATACTTGTGATATTCCATGAAAAGGAATAAATACGCGTTGCACTCTTTTTCCCTTAGCTGAGGTTTTGTCCCACAGGGTTTTCCTAGCAAGGTTTTTAATGAGGCAACAGTTGAGGCGTATTGATGAAAATTAATGAGAATAATGCACTTTTTTTCCCTTCGCTGAGGTTTTGTCCCACAGGGTTTTCCTAACAAGGTTTTTGAGGCATCATCATAGCTATCAACAAGCTATAATTCAGCAACACATTGTTATACTGGAATGATATCAACAAATGAAGAAAATCATACACATCTTATGAAGAATGTTATGATATCGGCTACACACAGGAAGATTTTCATATATATTCCAGAAGAAAGATGATATCATTATTCAAAAGGTTCATGAATACTTGATTGCACACTTCAGGGGGAGAATCATGCTGTCATGCTGTACTCTTTTTCCTTCGTCCAGGTTTTGTCCCACAGGGTTTTCCTGACAAGGTTTTAACGAGGCAACGGCTGTACTCTTTTTCCTTCGTTCAGATTTTGTCCCATTGGGTTTTACTGACAAGGTTTTAACGAGGCAGCACTAAAGCACTAAAACACTGAAGCAGCGAAGCACTTCAGATTTCAGTACATGATTTGTACTACTTATCATTGATGTCATTTTGGATATTAGACTCAATGATTAATGATGGCCAACATCAGGGGGAGCAGCTGTACTCTTTTTTCCTTTGCTCAAGTTTTATCCCACTGGGTTTTCTTAGCAAGGTTTTAACGAGGAAGACAATTGAGCAATAAGTCATTCAAGGGGGAGTGTTATAAATTATTAGAAATTATTAAGAAATTCCTTTGTAGATCTCTACCTAATTTCTTACCTAACTCCCACCTAATTAATATTGTAAAGAATTATTGTGAATGACTTTATCTTCCTATAAATAGAGGCATTCATTGTTGTATTTCACACACCTAATGGAATGAGAATTCTCCTCTTTATTCTCTCCATCTCTTCATCTCTAATTCTTGTTTAGATTTTGATAGTTTTATAACAGTTTTTTTATTTTCCATGTTGCCTGGAATATTTTTTGGCACTTTTTTATTTCATTTTTTTTTTAATTTTATAATTAAGATAACTCAACTTTACCAAATCTTTCATAGAAAATAATGTCAATCAAATAAAAAAAATTAGAAAATTTCCTACTTTTCCACTAGAAAATTAATCCAATCAAATATTTCCAATTGATATTTTCCACGAAAATAACTTTTAAGCAATTCAATTCCTGAAAATTATTTTTTTCATCCATTTTCCATATTTTCAATCAAATATGGCATTATTTAATAATGTATTCTTCCCTTATATAAACCCATATATTTCATAAGGGTCTATCAGTCTATCACAAACGTGAATTCCGGTCAAAATTTTAATCTAAGGGCATCTTTAATGATCCAAGTTCATTAAAGCTTAGCATCTATAATGCTACACTTTTTACATTGAAAAGTTTTGCCACATTATTAAGAAGGACATTGTGCCAATATTTTTTTATCTCCAATACTTTAAATTTTGGAGTCCATCATGATGATATGAAAATAATAAATGAAGAAAGTTTTAAGCCTACTTTCTACCACTTGAAAGAGTGTTTAACGTGATGACTAAATAATTTTGGTTAAATGCTATTTTTTTAGTTTATTTTATTTAAATAATAGAAATACCATATGGACAAGACTATGAGATTAGAATTAATGCATTGAAGATGATATTTGACATTTTTTTTCTTTTTATTAAACATTCATCATATATGGAAAAAAAATTCATACATTAATTGTCATATGGCAAAATTTATTCAATGTTTTTATTTCCAATACTTTAAATTTTAGAGTCCATCATGATGACATTGAGATAATAAATGAAGAAAGTTTCAAGCTACTTTCTAACACTTGAAAGAGTATTTAACATGATGACTAAACAATTTTAACAAGAGTCCAATCGAAGCCCCCACGAAATGACAACATAAAGTAAGAGAGGGGGAGGACAGGTGGGAGGCCCCAAAGGTGAGGACTTCACCTTTTTTTTTTTTAAGTAAGAGAGGGTTTTGAAATCTCCCACCCCTACACCCAGGCCCCCACATCCTCCATCATACCCCCTTATTAAACCTTTTTATTTACCTTTATTTTCTTCTTAAATTTTTCGACATAGAAAAAAAAAACTTTGATTTTATATCATACGATTTAATGAGAACTTCAATATGAGTGCAATATTAATATATAATTTTTTTTTATTTTAAAATAAATATTTATTACATGTAAATTATCTTTCTTTTAAAATTTTTTATTTACATTTAATGATTCATTAAACTGTAGGAAAAAAAATGAATTTATGCCTAAATTATCTATAATTTAGCCTCTTTTAGGCAAAAGTATTTTTGAACATATTTTTAACAATACAATTCCACAAAGAATTTTTTAAAAACACATATTTTCTCTCTTCACTTTTCAACCACATATTTTACGTAGAAAACATAAAAAAAATATATTTAAATACAAAACTTTAACAAACAGAGCCTTATGCTTAAATTGAACTGATTAAAATTGATGTTTAGATTGTCACAAATTATCACTTAGGGAACAAACACATTGCCATTACCTTTCATCCCTAAAAAAATTGAACACAATAGAAACAATTTTTTTTGTTGATTTCATATTATATGATTTAATTTAACGAGATCTTCAATATGAGTACCACATTAATATATAAGTTTTTGCTACTTTAAAATAAGTATTTAGCATATTCTTGGGCTTAGTTGAAAATTAATACAGGAGTGGTGATGCCATACGCAAAAAGGAAGAGACTCATAAAATGACAGAGGCATATAGAGTTTTTGCACATTTTCGTTAATCTATGAACAAGATCTATACATCTCGATAGGAAAAGAATTAAAAGAAAAAGAAAGATTTGGAATTGATCGATAGATTTCTCGAAACAAATGAAAAGGAAACGAAAGATGAAACATAAATCATGGATCAACCAAGCCCTCTCGGAGACTTTCTTAAAGATGAATCTCATGTAAATGCCATGTAATAAGGTTTGATCTTGATCCTATTCCATTCAAAAAATGGAAAGTTCAACACAATTGAGATTTTTTTGGAAATTGGATGCAGTTACTAATTCATGATCTAGCATGTACAGAATTGGAGTAAAAGATAAGCATTGGGAATTCTAAAGATTCCCCGGGGGAAAAATAGAGATGTCTCCTATGTTACCCATAATATGTGGAAGTATCGACGTAATTTCATAGAGTCATTCGGTCTGAATGCTACATGAAGAACATAAACCAGATGACGGAACGAGATGTATTAATTTTCAACTAAGCCCAAGAATATGTTGAATACTTATTTTAAAGTAGCAAAAACTTATATATTAATATGGTACTCATATTGAAAATCTCGTTAAATCATGTAATATGAAATCAACCAAATTGTGTTCAATTTTATTAGGATGAAAGGTAACGATAATGTGTTTGTTCCTCAAGTGACAATTTGTCATAATCTAAACATCAATTGTAATCAGTTCAATTTAATTATAAATTATCACAAAAAAATTAAGCATAAATCTCAACTTTTTTTTTTTTAAATGAATCATCAAAATGTAAATCAAAAATGTTAAAAGAAAGATAATTTACCTGTAATAAATATTTATTTTTAAATTAAAAAAAATTATTAATTAATATTGTACTCATATTGAAGCTCTCATTAAATCGTATGATATGAAATCAACGAAAATTTTATTTTTTTTATTTATGTTGAAAAATTTAAAAAGTAAAAAAAAAAAGGTAAATGAAAAAGTCTAATAAGGGGGTAGGGGTGGAGGATGGGGGCGTGGGGGTGAGGGTGGGGGTGGGGGTTGGAGATTGCAAATAGGGGTGGGCATTATCCAATCGAAATCGTCCAACCCGCTTGATCCAACCCAACCCGATAGGTTTCGGTCGGTTTTATGAAAAATGGGTTGGGTTTGTGTTATATTCCATTTTTTTGGTCGGGTTGGATCGGGTTGTAGGTTTGGTCACAAACCCAACCCAATAAAAAAAATAAAAATTGCCCATTTATTTAAATTTCAAAAACCCAGGTCCAACATTTGCAATGAAAATGAGTGTTTTCGTTACTTCTCCTTTTTTATTTTTTTTATTTTGACGTGAACTTATTTAATTGAGCCAGTAAATAAAAATGTTTGATTTGCAGTTTTTTTTTTTTCAATTTAGGCCAAGGCCCAAACCGCGAACCCAACCAAACCGAGACTGGATTGTGTTGGGTTTAAACAGGGTATTGGGTTAGGTTGGGTTTATTTTTTACGAAATCGACTAATTCGGGTTGGGTTCGGGTTGGGGTCCAACCCGACTCAACCCGACCAACGCCCACGCCTAATTGCAAAACCTCTCTCTTACTTTATTTTGTTATTTAGTGGGGGGTTTTGTTGTGAATAAAATTGAACTCCATGGGCAAGACTATGATATTAGAATTAGAATTATCTAAAATAATGCATTGGAGATGACATTTGTCATTTGACATTCTCTTTCTTTTCATTAAACATTCATCGTGGAAGGAAATTCATACAATAATTTTCATATGACAAAATTTATTTAATGTGAAAAATTTAGTATTGTAGATGCTCAATAAAAGTAAAGTCGTATGATTCCTTAACATCAAAAATAAGGGTAAAAAATGTGTTAGAAAATAGATGGAAAATATTGATGAGATAAACACATAACAGAGAAAATGGGGGGGGGGGGTGGGGACTAGAGGTATCAATTCGGGTGGTCCGGACCAGGTCGGCCCGCCAATACAAAAGTCCAGTAACGACCCACTTGAAAAAAAGCTTGCCCCCTGCGGGTTACGGATCGGTTCCGGGTCAGCCAGCAAAATTCGAACTACAACCCGGCACGCCGCTGGCCATACGAGTCGAGCTCATGCAGGTCGAGGTTCGTTCTGATTTGACCCGTATGAATAAAAATATAGATTTTTTCATATTTATAGCACTTTTTTTGTCATGTTTCTAAATACAAAATGATTAAAATGATAAATTCATATTTATACCATAAAATATTTGCATAGAATTTAAAATTATATTTTATGTTATATGAATTAGTTCTAAATTTGCAAATTTAAATAAAACAAATAACAATTAAACGCTAAATGTATTTCTAATTACTATTATCAAAGAACATTACGTTTTTTTAGCTATTAGGGATAAAAAAAAATAAGATTTTGCTTTAAAAGTTATATTAAAGTTTGTAGAAGAAGGGAGATTTTCAATGTTATCATATTTAATAAAAATATTTTTTTATTTTATTTTATGGGCCAGTGGGTTAACTGCGGTCCACGAAGGTTTGACCCGAAAAATCCGCTGTTCACAAATTCTTGACCTGTAAACCGTCCACACGGGTCATGGATCGGCCCGTGGTCCCGGATCAATCCGGACCGATTTTTCACGGGCCTGGTCAGCCCGTCCGTCATGATACCTCTAGTGGGGACTATTTTTCTTTCAACAAGATCAAAAGTGTAAACAAGAAAAAATAGTGGGGTCAAAATGGGAATAAGGAATAAATATTGAAAAGGAAAACAAAAATGATTTCTACATAGTACATACTACGTTTTGTTGGGCTTAACATTTTGCGCTCATTGGGCCGTTTTACTAACAATCACCTTTTTTTTTTTTTTTTTTTTTTTGAGGAAATTAGCTACACTACCTTTTTAACATTTCATTTTTGAATTATGCACCATATTGTATTCAATTCAGATATATAGCAGTTACGTAATAAATTTTTGGATATATAGAATTTATATTTAAAAAAAAAACAAATTAACTAAATCATCATATATTTCATAACCGATTTTCAGAAAAATTAGCGCCGTATCAAAATCAAAACGCTCCCTGATATCTCTCAACAAAATCAAAAGTTTCTACCATCTTCCCCAAAATCATAACATTCACCTAATTGACCGAATCCACCATTTATCACTGCACCAATCTGAGTGTCGTTGCAGGAGAATTTCAATCAATCCAAAATTCTGGTTGTGTTTTCATTTAGAGGAAACATCTTTCAGGTTTCAATCGCAGCCACATATAGTGTGCATTCCGTTGACAGATTCAAGGAATTTCTGTCCAATTCACTCCGAATCCATATGAACATTTGTTGGGTTGGATTTTTTTAATTATTGCTGGGTCTTAGATGCAAGCTGTAGCAAAATATATATCAGCTGAACATTTGCTCTGTATCTAGATACCGTACAGGATCAAGGTATGATTTTTGCATAATTTTGCTTTGTTACTAAAGACCTCTAGTTCAGTGTAGTAATTCTGATCAAAACATATTTTTTTTAATCCCAGAGTGCATATTCGACCATTTCAAATATTATAATCGATATTTCTTAGTATCATTTGTATGGGAAAATTTCGGACTGGAATGAAGAGGACCTCTGCAGCCAAACTAACCAGGAAAGCAACAGGTTTCAACACATTTAAACACCATCGCAAAGGTACACGTACTCCGCGCAAGAATAGGATCATAAAAGATGTTCCAATACAAAACAAGGTATCTAAATTATTTTATGAAATTTTAGCTGCTGGACATAAGAATTGACCTTTGATCAATATATGCAGCATTTGGACTACATTGTGGCTCCTGATAATTGGTTTCTTGGGAAGGTTAATGTGAAACCTTCTGATCTTGTCATTGATACATTGATGTCGCGGCTTACTGATGAGCAGGAAAAATTCTTTAGGAAATCTTGTTTTGGCCGTTTCCTGGACATGCTCGAGCTTGCTGTGAATCCACAATTGATACACCATCTTCTACTGAGGGAGGTGAATCAGCAAAATGAAATGGAGATGTGGTTTCGAATTGGTAACAATACTCTGAAATTTGGATTAGATGAATTCTTTTTGGTATCAGGTCTTCGATGCACTGGTGACGTCAACCGTGGAAAGTATGAAAACAAATACTGCAGATTAAAAAATGAATACTTCAATCATTTAACACGCATCACAAGCGATGACATCTTCAATGTGTTTATTGCAATGTCGAACAACAATAATCGTGATGTGGTCATAATGGGGATTCTATTCCTGGTCACGCGATTAATGTACAACACAGCATATGACAGATATGTGGATGAATCACTTCTTGTTCTCGTGGACTCGGAAAACATGAATATATATCCTTGGGGTCAAGATATTTTTAAGCTTACCATTTATTCATTGAAGCAGGCGTTGAGGAACAAGCGGACCACAATTGAGGGAGAGGGTAAGCCTACAATGAACTACAGGCTAAATGGTTTCGTGCTTGCATTTCAAATATGGATTTATGAGATTATGCCTGTACTGGAGAATAAATTGTGCTCCAAAGTCACATCCAAGCGTCCAAGGATACTTAATTGGACATCTGATGTTGAGAATGACGTTCCACTTCTTAATTTAGCTACTGATATATTCGGCAGACCCGACGTGAGTTTTGTACTCATTTCTTTTTTTAATTCACATTTTTTTCACCTGAACTATGTAAAGTTTCACAGTAACGACCTCGTTATTTTTCTCACAGCTTCAAGCGGAGAACATGGTGCCACAAGTTGCAGAAGCTTTAGATCCTCTTTACGTCGGCCTAAAACAATTCGTCAACCTGTCTGATAGGTCGAAAATCGTGCCTGGAATGTGTGTCCATATCAATGATGATGATGACTTTGTGGTACCACCAATTGCACGTCAAACATACAGAAACAATAGCATCGAATTATTAAATAATACATCAGATAAAACCACAGTTATTATATCTGATATTTCTGACGAACATGCTCATGATGGTGGTAGTCATGACAGGAAAGGCAAACAGGTGGTCTACGATGTTGATGACAGCGATGACGAATGTGAAATAGTGGATGAGTATTGTCGGCCGTTGGGACCACATTTCCATCCAGGTGAATCATCAAACTCAGATGACTGTGTCAAAGTTGGAGATATGGGGAACTCTGTTAGGATAAATGAGGAAAGAACCAGGCATGTAAAAACAGATTCAACGGTGGTAAACCCTGCAGAATATAATGGGGCCAAACTGAAGAAGGTATGAACAAATTCTACACACTCAACTGTAAATACTGTAGATACATAATTCTCACAGGCTCTGTCTAGTGTGATCATAAACTTTGATACTTTTCTAAAATCATGGCGATTAATTGTGTAACCTGTATTGTCGAATCAAACCATGAATTTCACATGAATATCATATTTGGAGTGATAACTCGTTGTATAAAAAAATAAGACGTATTCTGTGTTCATAAACCGACTTCCCATGGTTGCACTACACATTTTCATTTCAACATGTATGGTTCTTCCGAACCTGAGATGCAATGTAAATTATATCCTCAGGAAACCAGGTACATGCTTGTTGGAATGTGACCAAAATGTCTCAAACAACATTACACAGATTAAATTACTTAGTATAAATGCCAAGTAGTTACACACCAAAAATTGGATTGCACGGTAACTATTTTTCATACCATTGTTTTACAGGGACATGTGTCCAGGATTAAGAACTACTCAAAACGTCTCGAAACCATTGCTGGTGAACATGCACAGTTAGCTGTGGATATGTACATTTTGCATGTGAAAGTAGAAGAAATGATGACTATTTTCAACAACAATGTTCAAGAAATTCTCGAAGGGATCCGCATTAGATCTATAGTTGGAAAATCGCAACTGGAGCGACTCCATACTTCAGCTCAATCTTTGCCTAGTGAGGGACAGAGGAAGGTATGATTACAAATTATATTCAAATACATTTTCCATCTTCATTTTTTCCATTGAGAAGACTGGATCTTCATTATATCCTAACCCGTTAAAATGGTGATCAATCAACTAATTTTATGGGATTGGATTTTGGGCATCGTCAACTGTAGATTAAAATTTGTAAAATGTGTATGCTGGTATAGAGGATAGTTGGTACTGAACAATGGAAACAGGGCTATAATCCTTTTCCCAATTTAAGACTTCTCGTCACTGAAAAATGTCTTCTGTTTATTCAATACAGGACTTTGTTACAGATATTTTTAGTACTTGCAAAGACGCAAGGCAGCACAGCAATCCTGTACTGGTTTCAAATAATGCAAATAGGAGCCCAACTTTATCAAGTGCACAGAAAAAAAAAACAAGGTATCACATGTACTGCCACTCTGTCCTTTTTGTGATCTAGCTTGCATCATTGAATAATTCTTTTGCGGTTATTATATTCATCAAAATGTCAGGTCACACTTAATAATAAAGAAGACAAAATCAATAGGAAATTTGCTACAATCCCAATGGAGGGACACAATGGCACATATTATACTCATTTGAATTCCAGTTATGCCAATAAAGTGTCAAAAAATAGCTGATTTACTTAACCTTTTACAGCTGCCAACCATTGACCAAGTTGTGTTTATTCAAATCAGGTTACATTTGCGGGTTCCATTAATAAGTCTGAATCAAATGGGAAAGAGAACAAACCACCCGCTATTTTACTTAATCCCAACAGGAGCCCAGGAATTCTTGTTGATCAGCAGTGCCATTCCAAGGTATCAAATAATCTGAATCATATAACTATTTCTATCTTGTTTACCTCATCTAATCTAAACTGACTCCATCAAACTTTATAGGTTTCTCTGGCGGCTGGTATCTGCACACCCAGACAAAATGGCAAGATAAATCCCCCCGTGCATAGTTCCAAACACACCCCAAAATTGAATGACCTCCAGCAGAATACTACATCCAGTATGTTCACAGGCAATATGAAAGAAAATTCAAATCATTCCAACAGTAATTGTGGAAGCAACTCGAACCCACTACAAATTTCATGCAATGTAATATTATGTGGACTTCTCGCATGAACATTTTTCTGCACTTTTTTACTTGATAAATGATTGTATTGGTTTTTTATAATGAAATTTATAACTCATATGGATTCACAGTATCGATCAAATGCGAAAATGTCTGTCAACAATTCTTCTGTCAATGGTTTGAGGTTGGGTGGCAGTCCGCGAGGGGTTATGCTAGATGACAAGGTGTGTTGCATTCGATTACACAGTAGAAAGATCATTTTTTTTAAAGAAATAAAATGAACCTTAATTCATCTTAGAATACTTATGTTTGTTACATGTGCTACGAGGTAAATTCACTTTTTGTAGGGATCGGCTGCTACAAATGTGCAATGTAAACAATCTCTGGACATGCATTCTTTTGATTTTGATGGACCTTCATTCAACCTGGGTTTAGAGTTTGAAACAGACAATGGAGACGTTGTTTTAGATGACGGTCTCGTGCTACCGAAGGAGTATCTCACTAGAATGGATCGCCTCGCAACAGAAATTGTAAGGCTAACATTATCATTTAATGACGTCTCCTGTAAATAATTATTTCTCACACCCTGATTTATGTTATTAATGCTTTGGAAATTATTGAATTCCTTCTACTTGTTATAATACTATGTTATTTTCATGATTACGAATACAGTTGTCTAGGAGTGACAAAACACCGGAGCATGGATGCTATTTACTGCACAAAGAAAAACGTAAAATCACAACCAATGAGCTGATTACATGCTCTGTACCTACAACAAAAGTTAGTAATTTCAATTGCACAATTTCCAATGGAGTAGGAACATCCATGATCCAGAGCACACCTGCAAAAAAACATAGGATAAGACAGTCGAGGGACACACAGGTGATCGATACTACATACACCAACGCACTTTATATTTCTTATGTTTACTACCAGAACATTATTCCCTTGTTAATTGTAGCCAAAAAAAAATGCAGATAACACCGATCCCAATTAGTTTTCAAGATGCCACCACCCTCGAGAACAATGATATGATGATTCAAAGTCTAAATCAAAAAATGACAAGCGCCAATAAAAAATCCTCAACATACCATTCAAACATCTTCACATACAAAACCTGTATGGAAAAGCCATCGACAATGAATATTACTGCATTCAACATGTTCTATCGCGTAATCAATAAGGTTCGCAACAGGTAAATACTTCATGTGTGGTATTCCAATTTATTTTCCCACTTTTGGCACAACATTGAATATGTAACGTTACTTTATATTATGAATACCATTTATAGGAAGAATGATTCTGAAGAAGAAGTTTTAGAATTCTCACCAACAGGTACGCTTGGTCCAATTACAATCATCTCGGAGATGTGGTGGCATGATCTAGTTGAGGTTGCAAATCCCTTAAATGATACGGTAGGCACTTAACTGGTATCTCAATGAATTATTATAATATTAATAACGATGTTCCCATGAATGCCACTAATCTTGGTTCTATTTTGATGCAGCACCTTGATGTCGCATTCTACTTCATGCGAATGCTCTTAAAGTTGAGGAATGGTCACAAAGTACGCGCAAGATCAACAGACTGTAACTTCGATGTTAAGATCAGGGGAATATCAAATGCGATTGCATTTGATACTAAAGCACTACATAGACACCAATCTCTTTTCTCATATGCACATGGTAGAAAAATACCCTTCAACATATCATGGAATCTTGTTGACCATGTACTCATTCCTATGTGGTTAGGAAACCCCAGTCATTGGATTCTAGGTCACTTTGACATTTTAAATTGGAGGTTTGATGTATACAACTCCTGCGCTAAGGTCATGAAGAATGTAACTGTGTATGCAGCCGTACGTTCTATGGTGCTCGCTGTCCCAGTTTTGGAAAAGTCAGTGATTTCTGATTCTCGAAATTTGCCAGACATTCCTCTAGAGTGCAGGCTGATTGATCACTGCCCACAACAAAACAATGGGTTAGTTAATCCACTATTTTTCATATATTATTTAATAGACAAGTGTGATTTATATATCCTTTTCTTATAACTCATTTTTCCCACAGTGGGGATTGCGGCATATATGTTATAAAATATGCTGAATACATCATTGAGGGAATCATAGAGAAAATGCCAAGTTGCTTTGATACTGCAAGTGCTCGACTAAACATTGCTACACAACTTTATAAATACATGCGCGAGGAACCTGATTTAATATGGTGCAACGGTCCTGGTGCAATGACGATTGGAAACTAGCGTCCATTCACTCCGAATAGTTACAAGCGTTTGTGAAGACCAGACCAATTAATGTTTTATCAATTCATTTATTTCAAATTTCTGCTTTCCAGCTACCTAAACAATTATGGTTATTTAGGACACTATTCTAGTTTTTTTAGTCATCTTATTAATTATAGAATCCTGTCTTGCAATAATTTGTTTGCTTTTGGTATTCTACTACTGCACCTCAAATTATTTTATTATTCTTTGCCTTATTTTTCTCCTTAGTTTGAAATATAGATTTTCGCATCAGTTCGTCATCCAATGTATATGACGGCATTCACAATTTATGGTTATATTCCATTAAGTTGTTTGATATTTCGCAATAAGTGGTTTCATATCTATTGATTTTCGATCCATAAAGGGTTAATTATTAGATTTTTATGCCTCTTTGAAGTCGGTGGTTCCAATGATATATTTTGACAATTTAATTTTCTTGTAATCATTTCTACAGTCAGAATATAATGAATCATTGTGTGCAAATTTGTTGACATTTTAAACAATTGGATCAATGCAGTTTACAGTTTCACCCATGCTCAATGCATCCATACTGGGTATAGATCTAAACTACTGCCTGTCTACACCAGAAAATGTAATCTGATTGTCTATCATTACATGGTGCTTGAATCACTTGAAACTGGCTCTTGCACTGAATGAACAATATGTTTAAATAATGAATTAAAACAGCCCCATTTTCTTATTTTTAATTTGTTCCAGTCCACCTGGGCATTGTAAATGTTGAAGATTGATATGTAAAATCATTTTTTGCAATTATCAGATACATCTAAAGTTTAATTACTTCTTTTATTTCAATTTTCAGGTTTTCTACTTTTGTGAAACATATCTATCTGATGCACTAATTTAAAACTTGGTGCTGCCTCATGATACCATTCACTATACAAAGAAATATTATATCATTGTACCCATCATATTCATAATAGGGAGGATAAAAGCATGAATAAGAAAGATTTTGAAAGTAAACATCAACATAATGTAATAAATAAAGCATCACAGCGTGCAATTTATATCACTTCTAGGAATGAAACACATACGTTACTCAACAACTTTATTAAAAAACTAACTAATCACAAATCCAACCATGCATTGGATGGTCAATGCATCACGCCATGTGTTGTCTTCATTGCAAAAATCCATCTTCTTGTCCAATACTACCCTGCGCATATATATTTATTTTTTAATACTGATAATTAACTTGAAATTTAAGAAAAATACTATTTAAAAAGATTTAAATTTGACTACCTCACTATCCATTGGATGCCACTTCTTATGTTTTTTGTTACACTGTCCTTGCGATGGATGTGGATTGCGACAAGTCCTGTTATTGTGTCCATATTCATCACATCTACCACAACGGGTCCTCTTCTTATACTCTATTGACGATTTGAATCTATTTTCTTTCGGTCTACCTGGCCCCCGCTTCGAATCAGGTGGAAGCACTACTCTTTGCTTCACTGATTCCGGTATGCACCATTCATCTTTATTTCCCAATGGGTATACAGTACCCTGGTACGCATCAATGTACTTCTCTTTGGTGAAATATGTTGAACAATAATCTGCCAATGAGTAGTTTCTTATTGAGATAACAGCAATTGCGTGTGAGCATGGCAAATGGTCTAGTTGAAACCTTCTACAAGAACAAGTTTTCTCCTCCATGTTCACCACATAAGGGGTGTTTCCATCATTCACTTGGTACACAATATCACTAGATGGGTGTACCTAGTCAACAACAGCATATTAATACAAATTAAACGGAAAATAACTTAAAGATGATTAAGATTGCTAACCCGCATCTGCATTGCCTGTTTGATCCTTTCATTCAACATAGCATTGTGTCGAGGCGAAAGGCGTGTGAAAGTTGACTTTGCATCGCTCAAATTTTGGTAAAACCACCTCTGAATAGTACATCTCAGGCACTCGAACATTGCTTCAATCGGGTACTTCTTTGCATGTTTGATTGCTGAATTCACCGACTCCACAATGTTAGACGTCATAGTTGAATACCTGTCCGTTGTCATGTATGAACGTGACCATTTTTCGTAACCTACTTCTTTCTGCATCCACGTAAACACATACATATTACAACTATACATACTTAAATACATCGTAAATAAACATCACATGAAGTTTTTTATACATACCAAGTATTTCCTAATCCCCTTATCAATTGCATCTAGTCTTCTCATGTGTGTCTCAAATTCCGTTATAGTGTAAGCCCTTGCAGCAGCATTAAAGTGTACTCTCATGTCCTTTGAATTTTTACCATATTTTTTCTTTGCATTTTGCAGCAAATGGTATGAACATGCTCCACGGAAAGCATTCGGGAACACTTTCTCTACCGCATGCTCTATGCTTGCATGACGGTCAGACACAATACACAACTCTTCTCGATTCCCATAGGCTTCTCTAAGTCTCAATAAGAACCATCCCCACGCGTTATTATTCTCGGAATCACCCACTCCAAATGCAAGTATGAATATGTTATTATTGGCGTCTTGTGAACATGCCGTGAATAGGGTACCACGGTACCTGCTTGTCAAAAACGTACCATCAAGTACGATGACTGGTTTGCAATGCATCCAACCAGCAATTGATGCACCTAATGCAACAAAACTGAATAGAAATTTGTTCCTTTTGTCAGTTTCGATCCTTGTATAAGACCCAGGGTTTGCAACCTCCATCATGTACATGTATGATGGTAGATTTCCATAAGACTCTTCTGGATTGCCTCTAATCATCATTATTGCCCGCTCTCAAGACCGCCATGCTTTGTCATACGTAATTGTCACCCCATATGTTTCTTACATGTCCTCAATGATGTCTATAGGTGTATATATTCTCCTAGATGAAAGAAATTTGTATTTTATACAACTTGCAACCACCAAAGTGCTCGCCTGACGATGCCCTCCCAAAATTTTGTCCGCACAGCAAGTGTGTATCTCATTCATCTTTCTTATCTTGAAGTTCCCAGCCACACCAGTTCTTGATGCTCGAAGAGTCCAGTTGCATTTAACCTCCACACACTTTACAGTATATTCTTTCGTGTCAAATTTTTTTACGTCGTACTCGAATCGATTTTTGATTGCAAACAAACTGACAGAGGTGATTAGTATATCCTTGTCTTTGAATACACTACCAAATGCAACTTCATCTGCATTTGGACGTGATATTACAACTGTCGATCCTCCATCCCCGTCACCAGCTGGGAAATTTATGTAATCGGCGAGCTCGTTTCCCATTTCCTCTAAGGTTGGACTGTAATCCAGTAATGACTCTCTAAAGTGTTCATCTTGTTCAGTAGTTGGCTGAAAGAGTGCAAGGTAATTACAAGCATCAATATCAGTATCAGGTAATCCATCAGTACGAGATTCAGTTCGTATCAGTTCCAATAAAGAGACATCTACACAAATTGGGAAGTTACGCTTATCAGTTTCCCCTTTTTTTAATTCCAGATAAAAAGCCAGCGTGTAATCATTTGATATACGGATTCGAGGTCCATTCATTACTGACTGATAATGCAGAGTGATCTTGTATATCTCTGGTTGCTTCTCTATCTGTGTGGCTATCAATCTGATGAGTGCATCATAAGAACAGTCAAGCGGGACTATTACCCCACACTCAGAATACATACAATACTTCAATGATTCATCCCAATATTCGTCAAAGTGAATGAAAACTGTGACTCTGTCCATTATCTGATCAAAATTAAATTTTACAGGTTTCAGAATGTATGAATATTGATAAACAAAAAACGTGTCGATCTTTTAAAATTTATTTGCAGCTCGTCGATACAGTCGGACAACTTAATTCCGTGATCTATTTTTCTATATTGGCAAATATAGATATCTAAGCAGTGATTAAAATTTTGTAGTTAAATATTATATGAAGTCGTGTAAATCATTTCATTACTGTGGTCAAGATAAAATATCCATATCAAATAGACAGCACTTTCAAGTTGATTTCTTTTCATCATGAACTAATTGGCTATGCATATATATAATACATAGATTTATGTTTGCTGGTTACCTGCAAAACCGAATCCTTCGCAGTTCCAGATCACAGCGTGTTACTCACAGTATTTTGCGCCAAAAAAATATGTAATGTTGTGGATTCCCTTCTTCTTCAAATGATTTTTATTTAGTAAACCTGTAAATGGTTGCTGTGATGCCTTCTGGAATAAAAATAACGCATGGATTTTGAAGGCCAGTGTGATATTTTCGGAATGTGGTGACAATTCACGGTTAATTGGTTGGTGAAGATTATGCATTAACATATCAGTTTCAATTTGGTTGGCGTAACTGACATTCCTTATTATTAGATAATTATCCCCTTTTTCTCTCCACTTTCTGTTTCATGCATTTTTACAAATATTTTTTACGTTCATTCCATTTTTCAAATTTTAGAAATGACAGTTACATATATGCAATTCCAGTTACAGGACTAGGTATCACTCCAAAAATCCCTTTTTTTTGGGTTAAATCTTGTTAAAAGTAAACTAAATATGTGAATGAAAGGTTGATAACATTAATTTTGAATTTTGAATTAAATTTCATCAACTTTTAAACTAAACCAAAGAAAGCTTTTAGATCAAACTATTAATTTGAGGGGTTACATCCATAATTTTCATTAATGCCAAAAAACACTCGCAACTTTGGGGAGAAAAACTAGCAGTAGCAATAATGACTCCCAACAATCTATCAGATGGATCTAGATTCTAGACTAAAAAAATAAGAACCAAAAAATCATTATTTATTTTTTTTGGATGAAGTTAAACTCTGCTAAGTTTGTTCAATAATAGTTCGCAAGCTTCTTGCTCAGAAACTTTGTTCACTTGTATAATCCTCTGGCACTTCATCTGTTGGCAAACTTCTTTCGACGGACTTGTTATAATCAACTTGCATCCTTCCATTCCTAGAGGAATACCAATCTTCTCTGTGTCGATTTGCTTCCATATATCATCCAATATAAGTAGAAATCTCCCCTTTTCCTTGAATGCCTCGGAGAGTATAGTTGCCCTTATTCTCTCGTCATTCTCCCGCGATAAATCTAGATTCAAGGCATGGGCAATGTCACTCTGCAATTTGTAAGTGCTAGACTCTTGAGAGACTCTGACCCGATAAACATGACTCGAGAATTTGGATTTATTTAAGAGCTCAAAGACATGCTTTGCCAAAGTTGTTTTGCCTATTCCCCCCAGTCCGTGAATGCCAATTGTGAAGACATTGTCATCCTGGATAGACTCCCAAATGTGATCAAGTAAGGCAATTCCTCCTTGGTCTGTTGACCGATGCAAGTAGTCACTGGTATCAACCTCAAGAAAAAGCCCTTTAGGAAAATCACTTTGCTCAAGAAGCTCGGTCACTTCCTTGGCCATTATTTCAACCTGTTCAGTCAACGTTTGTCGAGTGTAAAATCTGCTGCATAGTACTTTTTGTTTCAAGGTTTCAAATTCTGTGATTATTTTTTCAACATTATTCAACCAATCTCCAACCTCTCTCTTGCGTTTCTTTCCATGAAGTTGTGCTTCATCTCTTAATTCTTCTTGCACATCATCTTTTCGGCTCCCCAGTAAATCAATTTTTCTTTGAAGAGTGTTCGTATTTTCCTCCAAGTCTGCGCCTAGCAATGGAAGAATATTTTTAAAAAATTCTCCAACCGCAGCCATGTAGATGTAGATTTAGTCTCCTGCTCAAAAACCAGAAGATTAATTTAATTCAAAGTGCCAGTAAACACTTACAATCATGCCTGATTTTATCAAATTGACAACAGACTTGGTCAAGGTAGGAGGTTGGAAAGCACTTGGAAAAGCAATTACTGAAACAAACAATAGACTGACTAATATCAATTACAGTTATCTTTACAATTGACTACGTAATCTAATTGAAAATAGTTAATCGTATGCATTCACGTTAATCAAACTGTATCGATGGCTCCAAGTATCCTTCAATTGAACCACAGGTATTCAAGAACCTTCTAGACGAAACATGTATGTATATACAAGAGGGATCCAGATTCCAGATTAAAAAAGTAAGATCCAAAAATTATTAATCGTTTTATGATTCAACTGGAAAAAACAAGAAATTAAGAATCATATTATAACAAAATCAAATGAAGTCAAATATATAGGTTTACCTTGAATCGAATTCTGGAAAGCTCAGAACAAATGGAGGAAACGAGAAAATCCTACAATAATAAACTCTGTCAGTAAGGCGAAGCACAAGAGGAATGTTCTTTATAAATTAGTACTACTACAGTATAAAGTTAACATTGGCAACGAAGAAAAGCAATGGAAATGAAGAAGAAACTTCCCAGAAGGAGACGCCAGCACGGAAATATTGACCAAATAAGTAATTCACTGCGAAAATGTTCTCTTGCCCATTCACTATGAAAATAATTCCCAAGGTTGAACGTGGGGTCCTCATCACCCATTCCTTGAAGATTGATGGGAACGTAAATAACAGGTTATGTCGGGTCACGGTTTAAATATCACTCAATGAACTGATAAAATGTATAGCAAATTCAAACATGTAATAGATTGACAACGGATTTGGTGGAGGTAGGAGGTTGGAACTTGGAAATCACTTATAAATTAAACCAATGGACTAATATCAATTACTTATATAATAAATGGCCTCAGTCTATTTGTGGTTTATAAATGATTTATTGTTATTTTCAAGGTAAAATATGTGGTTGAATAATAGTTTAGAAAAATGTAAGAGTTGAAAAATGATATTGAAAATTGTGTAATTTATCAACCCATTTATAATGAGTTTACCGAATACAACATGAAAAATAAGCGTCCAATTTTTAATGGATTTTCTTATGAATCCTAATAGCTTTTCTAAGTGTCTTAATTCAACAAGATTAGATTATTCATGTCTTTTTGGTATACTAGTGTTAGTCGTGCATTGCACGAATTTTCGTCGAGTGTAAGTATTGATAATACTGTTTGAATGTGTACCTAATAAAAACTGAGAAAAAGAAAAACTGCTACCTACTTACATAAATTAAGTTGTTACAATAAATAAATAAATAAATAAATGCCCAAACGATTTAAAAAGGAAATTAAATTTGATTCGTAAGAACTGCGAGAAAGAGAACCTGCTAGGAAGAACCACATAAGCACTCAACATTCAACGAAGAAATCCTTGAGATGCACGTGGCTGTCCAAATCGAGCATACAGAGCTAACACGCCGTCTATTGTTTGCCATTCGTATCACTTCATCAAAATCTCTGCCATTAAATTGGAAAAATTACTCGAGAGAGCCAATACAATTTCAAGATCATAGTATAAAAAAATTCATGACATACTTAAATTTCAAGATAGATTGCGCTGGACCAAAGATTGCTTCCCTTGCTATTAGCATGTCTTCCTGAAAAATTGCAGCGTTTTAGTAAAATTACTAAACATTTCTACTAACCTAAAAAAGTTCGCTTATAAGTAACTTTGTTGGTTTAGAAGTAAGGAAAATGTAATTTTTCCAAACATGTTTGGGAATGGAAATATAATTATATGGATGCTCTAGATATTGAGCTTCGTGGAAGAAGCCTAACAAAAATACTCTTACTAGTTTGAAATGACATACCTTGACATTAGAGGAACAATTTATCGAATGTAGTAGCCGTTTGTACTCAATTTATAGCCTCCAATCCACTTTTTGTACCAGATCTAACATACCTTTGAATCTTTTCAAGTTGCTCAACATCAATCTAATGTTCATGAAGATATTCACAGTAAGGATTATTGAACACTAAAGTAAGAACCAAGACCATTTTTATTGCATAGGAGATTAATAATAATGAGCAATGAACTTTGTTGATCATATGGCCAGTCAAAAGTCATATACACAGAAATATTATCGACTACAAGGAGCTCTATGCAAAGCACATGGTAACAGTTTACTTGAGGGCCTTGTTTTGTTCCCAACTTGAATGGATCACCAACAGTGTATGGCACGAGCCTTTGCTTTCTCAACGGTTGAAATTGTGTAACGGCTATATGCATGTTTCGGTCAATCGAAACTCCAAAAATGGTCAACCGAAAGTTGCTGAATTTGAATATCTCGATCTATAAATAGTCATCTCATTTACATTCATTTTCAACAACATAGAAAAGATTTTATAGAAACTTTCTTGTGAAAATTCATTGTTCTTACTTGGTTTATATTCATATATTATTATTATAAAATTTTGATTGATCTAAACTTTATTTTATCAAATTCATCAAAGTTTTTGGAAGAAAATTTTGTGAAGATTCTTGGTTTTATATTATTTAAACTTCTTCAACATCTTCACACTATATTGGAATTGAAGTGTAAGTCTCTCTTTGTTCTAAACTTGTTTTAATCTTTTAAAAGAGAGAAATTCCAATTAAGGAACTTTGATTATTTGTGCTACATTTTTCATTATCATTTGATTAATCAAAGTTCCATTGCCTAGACACTTTGAGCTTAACTTATTGTTAATTATTCAAGTGTGGCATCTATTGGTACTTAATTTGATTCAATATTTTAACAAGAGATTATTTGAAAAACTTTGTTTGATTGCATTGAACTTTTCATTATCATTTGTATCAAAGTTTTTCTCTAATACTCGTGCTTAATTCATTACTATCTATTGAAGTGTTAGCCTAACTCTCTCAGTACTTAATTTGAGTATATCATTTGTCAAGAGAGTTATTTCAATTGTAAATTCAATTCATTATATCTTGTGGTTTCGAGAGCCTTGTGAAAACTCGATTGTTGGTTAAGGGTAGGTGCTCCTTGTTGTAAGTCACCTAAGGATTTGGTACTCCTTGTTGTAAGTTACCAATATAGTGGATTTGTCCTTACTCGTGACAGAGAGCTCGGTAACGGAGGACGTAGATCACGTTGGTTGATTGAACCTCCTTAAATCGCGTTTGCATTCTCTTCCCTTTTACTTACTTACATTGTACTTACTTTATTCTATCAATTTATATTGTGCAACACTATATCTAAGTGCTATACTTGCTTTATCAATTAAGTTTGAGATTATTTATCGAAAAAGTTTTATAAACCAATTCACCCCCCTCTTAGTTAGTTTACTCTTGGGCTAACAATTGGTATCAAAGCTTAGGTGCTCATTTTTAAAAGATTTTACAATCTTGAGTTAATGGCTAACCATAATCTTGAGGGGCATTCTACAAATCGTCCTCCTTTCTTTGATGGTACACATTATAACTATTGGAAGACTAGAATGATGATTTTTGTTCAATGAATAGATTATAATATTTGGGAAGTCATCGAAGAAGGTCCTCATAAGCTTACTAAAGTCATTAAGGTTGATGGAAAACCGGATCAAACTATTTCAAAACCTAGAGATGAATATAATGATGATGATAGGAGAAAATTAACTTTAAATGCTAGAGCCAAAAATATACTTTATTGTGCTTTGGATAAGAATGAATTTAATCGTATTTGCACATGTGATTCCGCATTTGATATTTGGCATACATTAGAAATCACACACATGGGTACAAGCAAAGTGAGAGAAACTAAGAAAAATCTTTTATTTAAAGATTTTGAAAATTTCTTTATGAAGCAAGATGAGCCCATTACTTGCATGATTACTCGTTTTACTGATATTGTCAATGGTCTTAAAGGCTTTGATCATAAATTCACTAACGGTGAACTTTTGAGTAAAATTCTTAGGTCTCTCTCCCAAGATTGGAATCCATTGAGGGTTTTGATCGAAAACACAATAGACGTCAACACACATCCATTGGAAGAGCTTTATGGAACATTGATGACTTTTGAGCTTAACAATGCCGAAACAAAGGAGAGGACAAGAAAAGGAAAAGAAGAGGTCAAGCGCGAAATTGCTCTTAAATCATCACATGGTAAATGCTCATCAAACTCAAACATAAGTGATGAGGAACTTGATGATCTTGCTATCCTTATCAAGATGTGGAGAGGCGTTCGCAACAATCATCGAATCCAAAAGAGAGACGAAAAATATGAAAAGATTGTTTGCTATAATTGTGACAAATCCAGTCACAAAAGTATCGAGTGTCGAAGCAAGAAAATATTTTTCAAAAAGAAAGCTCTACAAACCACTTGGGATGAAAGTGATGATGAGCAAGATGAAGATGAGAGTCAAGATGAAGTGGCTAACATGTGCTTCATGACTATTGAGGATGAGGTAAATTTCTTTGATACCTCTTGGACTTTGAATTATCAATGATTTAAAGATCTATTAATCTACATATTTGATTAAAACCTCTTGCAGTTCATAAAAAAATTTCTTACATTGAAAAGAGGTATGAGTATGAATATGAAACATGGGGCTAATATGCGTTTTATGCATAATTTTATGTTACATACATGATTTAACCAAAATCACTTGTAAATTTCAATATTTGCAGATTTCGGTCGACCGAAACTATTTCGGCTGACCGAAAGTGTCATTTCGATCGAACAACTATACGACAAAAACCAGAGTTTCGGTCGGCCATTAGTCAGCCGAACGTGACTGTAGCTACCTGTTTTTTTTACTCTTGCAGAGTTTCGGTCAACCGAAAGTGAACTGGACTTAGGGATTTTCTTTTAATTTCAAAATTTTCATACTCAATCCCTAAATGACTTGAAATCATCTTCTCCTCTTCATAAAACTCTTGAACTACATTACTTCTGATCACTTATTTTTGGCTTTGATTAAAAGAATGATATGATTGCTGACCAAAATTGTTTTGATACTTTTAAACTTTTTAACTCATCCACACATGATCCACCTATCCAATGAGTTGAAAATACTTCGATACTTTGACAATATGCATTATTATACCCTTTAACTCATTTCATGCTACAAAATGTTTTACTAAGGGGGAATGCTTTACTAAGGGGGAATATGATTAAAATCAAGATATCCTACTTGTTTCCCATTATTATGCTTATCACACCTATGATCATGATTAAGGTATAAATACCCCCTTTTTGCTTATGCCAAAAGGGGGAAAATATGGTGATGATTTGTTTTAGCTTGACTTTGGATAATCTATATGCATAAAAAGGATCATATTATTTGCTAAATTATGCCTCATTGGTTTGTATAAGATAGGGGGAATATATGCTAAAATTGAACTTATCAATTATTCTCATTTCCCTATGCTTTGATTATATGCTTCAATTGCTTATATTATCATTACAAATCATCTTGTTTACCATAGTCAAAAAGGGGAAATTATTGACCTATGGTTAACTTAACATTATATTATAATTACAAATCATCTTGTTTGTCATCATCAAAAAGGGGGAAATTGTTGACTTATGGTTAACTTAACCTTATTGTTTTGATCATAACAAACAAGAATATATTGTGTTATTAACAAGTGTGCTTCAAGTGTTTCATGTAATGATAAATATTCAAAGCACTCTATGTTCAAATCGTCTCTCAAAGATATAAATCAAAACTATGTGATCAAGCACGTGAGACGCAAAGAAGATCATGAAAGAATTGAAGATATTCAAAGATCAAAATTGAAATTGAAAAGCATGACATGAAGATCAAGAATTCAAGTATACAAGATTAGAGTTCAAGTTCAAGAGTTGATTTAACCTATGTAAAGGTATAACACTCTCAATCTTTAGCGACGAAATTCAACGAGCTCGAAAATGATTTTTATGCATCAAGAAACTTACTTGAAAATTCATCACTTGCATAAAATATTTTTATCTAAGTCAATATTGCTTTTCATATGTTATTTGATCTTAAATCATGATTACACTATGTTAAACAACTTTGAAAAACAAGTTAGAAACCTAAAAATCGTACATTTTCATGTTTTTCAAAAGTCAATTTTCAATCAACCGAAAGTCAACTTTCGGTCAACATAAGTTGGTCAACCGAAAGTTCAACGGTTGAAAATGTGTAACGACTAAATGCATGTTTCGGTTGACCGAAACTCCAGAAATGGTCAACCGAAAGTTGCTGAATTTGAATATCTCGATCTATAAATAGCCATCTCATTTACATTCATTTTCAACAACATAGAAAAGATTTTATAGAAACTTTTTTGTGAAAATTCATTGTTCTTACTTGGTTTATATTCATCTATTATTATTATAAAACTTTGATTGATCTAAACTTTGTTTTATCAAATTCATCAAAGTTTTTGGAAGAAAGTTTTGTGAAGATTATTGGTTTATATTATTTAAACTTCTTCAACATCTTCACACTATATTGGAATTGAAGTGTAAGTCTCTCTTTGTTCTAAACTTGTTTTAATCTTTTAAAAGAGAGAAGTTCCAATTAAGGAACTTTGATTATTTGTGCTACATTTTTCGTTATCATTTGATTCATCAAAGTTCCATTGCCTAAACACTTTGAGCTTAACTTATTGTTAATTATTCAAGTGTGGCATCTCTTGGTACTTAATTTGATTCAATATTTTAATAAGAGATAATTTGAAAAACTTTGTTTGATTGCATTGAACTTTTCATTATCATTTGTATCAAAGTTTTTCTCTAATACTCGAGCTTAATTCATTACTATCTATTGAAGTGTTAGCCTAACTCTCTCGGTACTTAATTTGAGTATATCATTTGTCAAGAGAGTTATTTCAATTGTAAATTCAATTCATTATATCTTGTGGTTTCGAGAGCCTTGTGAAAACTCGATTGTTGGTTAAGGGTAGGTGCTCCTTGTTGTAAGTCATCTAAGGATTTGGTACTCCTTGTTGTAAGTTACCAATATAGTGGATTTGACCTTGCTCGTGAAGGAAAGCTCGGTAACGGGGGACGTAGATCACGTTGGTTGATTGAACCTCCTTAAATCGCGTTTGCATTCTCTTATCCCTCTTACTTACTTACATTGTACTTACTCTATTCTATCAATTTATATTGTGCAACACTATATCTAAGTGCTATACTTGCTTTATCAATTAAGTTTTAGATTATTTATCGAAAAAGTTTTATAAACCAATTCACCCCCCTCTTGGTTAGTTTACTCTTGGGCTAACAAAAACAAAGTGCACTTTGAATTAATCAATCAAAATAACAACTTCAATTCACAAGCAAAAGACATATAAATAGAGAATGATTAAAGGAACAATTAAATTTAATCAGATCTTACAATTCTAGTGAATCAAAACATCGAATAACCTTAAACTGGAATAATAAATTTAGCTATCCATAATCATTTGGAAAATAAAAACTAAAATAAATAATAATAATCAAAAATTGAAATCAAACTCTAGAGAGAATGACGAAGACGTGTGTCCCGGCTCTCCTCCCAGTCCCGCTCCCTTCTTCTTTTTTTCTTCTAAAAACGTTAGCTGCCTCTTTTCCTCTAACCTTTTTTATTTTTTTCTTTCCAGCAAGTTGCCTTCCTTCTATATCAAATTTTCTACCCTTTTTTTATAATTCCTTGTTTCCTTCCATATATGTCAGATTTTCATTCTTCCAATTTAACATATTCAATTAATCCACTCTTAGGTCAAAGTTGTTCCACTTTTTGGCCCAAGTCTCCTCCAATTGAATTGTGTCGTTGGGCCTTCAAAAATCCTCCCAATTAATCTCCAAATTTCTCTAATTGGCTGCCTCAAAAAAAATGTCTAGCCCATTAATTTTGTAAGGCTGCTGTCTTTCAGAATTAATAAGGCGTGCCCACGCCTTATGCAAAGTCCTGATCTGATCGTGTACTTCTCGAGTTCCAAACTTTTTCTTTAATTCGTGATATTGAATACGTTTTGATCTAAATTCTCCACTTAATCCACAAAACATAAATTATGATTAACATCTACAATTTAAGCACTCAAAATCAATGGAATAAGAGGAAATATCGCAAATTAAATAGCAAATATGTGCTCTATCAAATCCCCCCACACTTAGACAATGCTTGTCCTCAAGCATGAACTAGCTCAAGTTAATGAGTTGCTCTCATCATCATTCATTCTTCTATCTCCACAATTCAACACAAGGTTAGTCACTTCAACAATTTTTTCCAAAATCCACAAGTGGTGGGATTTAACACCTCACATTTGATTCACACAATACGCTCAAAATGTTTAGGGTGTAAATTATATATGTACTCTCAAGTCAAAGCATAGAAAAATCTTACCATAGGCTTGCTAATATATCACATTGGAGCCACCAATGATTTTTAAATGCAAAGTAAGGGTCTTAACACCGGTTGTAATGGGGCTTGGGTAAGATGGGATAAAAAGGATATATTTTTGGCTAATTTCATCGAAGGAATTATACGAACTTCTTCGTAAGGGCTCACTTAAAATTCATGTACTTCAATCAAATCACTCCATACCCCAATGTAGTTTATATCCTTTCACCCCTCGTGAATATCCCCTCAACAACTATCAATGAATTACAACATGGGTGTTAATTTCAATCAACTTGAAGGCACGAAATATAGACCAAGCAATTCAAACCACTCATAAGCACATGTAATGGGAGTTAACACCCTCACAAGGTACTTCTCTCTTCGCACAAAATGTATAAGGGTGAGAATTTTCACTCAACTCACTGCATGGAGAATTTATTGCCACAGACTGCTCAGATGTCATGACCGGAGCTAACAATAACACAAGTTCAAAGTAAAGGTCTTTATTTGGTTGTAAAGGGGCTTCGGGTTGGTAGGATAAAAGGAAAATATTTAGGCTAAGTTGAGAGGAGAGTTCACAAGCTTATTTGGTTCAAAACGATAATATCTTACTCCCCCTTTCAATGTGATTTTTCTTAATTTCCTAGCATCCAATCGATTCAGCCATTGACTCTTATTATGCACGTGGGGTTTATTCTCTTCACAGGATTTTTTTTTTTTTTGTACAACTTGATTTCTTTTTTATCTCATTATCACTTAAACCTTGAATAGCACAAAGTGAAAGCTCCCATTTTTCTGAAGCTAAGCCTGTCTCATATTTCTCAATCAATAAAAGCTTGTGAAATTCCTCTCTTATGGGTTCAAGATAGAGGTAACATGAAAGAACGGGAATCCACGGCTTGTAGCGTGGTAACAAAATTCCAAAGACAGGCTAAAGCTCAATGAGGTTTCTATTGGTACATGTATCATGGTAGGCCATTTTAGAAGGTCAAATTGGGTTTCACCTAATGCCTTTACTATATTTTGCACTTGAGTCAAGAAACTACAACGGCATGCACAAGAGAGCACATCCAAGAACAAACAAACCATGCATGACACACATCAAAGAATAAGAGCTTAATATAAAAATAAAAATAGCTCATAGGCTCAAAAGCTCACGAATTACGGTTTATATGTGTTGCTCCCATCCATTTATGAGATATAGGTCATTGATTGGTCCTGGTTTCAAACTCAAATTAATGCTAAAAAGAGTGGAGTTAGGTCAATCGGAGTGGTGTTACAACACATCAACTTTGTTTTGACTCAATTAGGTATAGATTGCAACTCGACTACTTTATCCCCCAACATTTCTTTCACATCACAAGTCTTTGATTTTCAATGTCTTTTATTCTCAACCAAAATAATTTTAAGCTCAAGTCTTCAATGCAAGGTTCAAGAGAATGGAATATTAGCAAGGAATAAGAGTTCTTATGGCTTGTATTGTGGTTGATTTTCAACAAAAAGGCTATGGCTCAAAAGTTGCTTTCTAGGGGTATATTTCAAGGTAAGCATTTTGAGAAAGCTAAATTTGGCTTCACCTAAGTGCCCATACTTATTTAATGCATTCAATTACCAAGAGGCATCTCAACATGCATAACAGAGCAAGTTCTAGAAGAAATCAACTACACTTGACAATCACATAATCAAAAGAATAGAGCATATCGTAGTGTATATATATTAATGCTCAAGAGCCTCAAAAGCTCACAAAATAGGGTTAATGTGCATCAAATCCCACACACCCTTCATTCAATCCACCATCAAGAGCAATCAATCTAGTGCAATAAACAAAAACTTAACTACTCTTGCAATTCCCCATTGTGCGTCAATTCATCTCGATAATTCACAGTAATTCAGATCATAAAGGGATAAACATTGCCAAAATCCAAAATTAAGAAGAGAATTTTCAAAAAATTTCTTTGAAAAATAGAGCAAACATGGATTATAATAGAAATTGAGGTGCACTAAGATGAATCAATGTTCAAAAACTAAACAAAGGCACACATCAAAACCCTCCCCCACACTTAATCCATACATTATCCTCAATGTAATAAAATCATAAATTATGAAAACTAGAAGAGAATAGGAATAGAGGACTCCCCTGCAGGTTGAACGGGAGATGTCGATGTGAAGGCGTGCGAGAAAACAAACTTCCTTAATGGAATTCCTTGTTAGTCCATTTACTTGAGATCCATGACAAAACTCTTCCTCTATAGGCCCCAAATCATGGTATCTGCCCATAAAAATCCCACAGCAAAATCACAGTGTTCCCACAACTCACACAAGTGTTGTCACATTCCCATGAACCGGGTGTAGATGTTTATTGGTTTTGAGGGAAAGAAAGGAACAGAGGTTGAAGCTATGGAGGAAGTTCTTGGAGGTAGAAGATGATGGTGGAAGATGGAGATTGAGGCTGGAGAAGATGAGGGAGAGCGGAAGTGGATTGGTGTTGGGAAGGAGAGAGAGTCGTAAGGGTTATGTCTAATTTTCGAATTTTTTTTTTTTTTAGCCTTGTTTGTAATCCGAGATGCACTTTAGGTAAGGCGTGGGCACGCATTATTCCAAGTTGTGAACATAGAACTTGTAACCCGAGATGCTCTTTGGGTAAGGCATGGGCACACCTTATTCCAAGATTCTTTCAATCCATTGTTTTCTTCATAGAGCGTGCCCACGTCTTAATGAAGATTCATATCTGCCAAAAAATTAAAACAAGGTCAATTTCACTTCAAAAATTATAGGGATCATAAAATAAATAATAGTGAGAAATGAAAACAAAAATAAAATTTATTTCTAAAACTAAAGAAAAACTCGGGTTGCCTCCCGAAAGCACTTATTTTAAAGTCATTGGCTCGACTCTCCTCGTAAGCACTTCATGGCACTCTAAATATAGCTTTTGATGCCTTGTACATTTTGCTTATTTTGACTATTCTCCACTTTTCATTTGTTCGAAACACTTGCACTTTACCACTTCCAATGTCATGGGGCTTGCCTATTCCATCCAATTCAAACTCAACAATGTAGACTTGCACCTCCTCAAATGACTTAATCACAAAATCAATTATTGAACAACCAATGAAGTTGAGAAAATTTGATTTGATCTCTTCCTCATTAATTTTCACTTCCCCATGTGATTCTTGTGTGATTAAATTGTCATTGTCTTCAAGCTCATCTTCATCAATTGATGTCTCCTCAAATTGAATGACCAATCCAAAATTTGGATCCATGGACAATGGCAAGTTTTTCCTGTTAATTCCCAAGAGTGTATTAACAATGGTTTTGAAAGGCAACTTGCCTTGAGATTCCAATCTGCTCACAGTTGATGCCAATTGACTCACTTGGTTCTCCAAGTTCTTAATGCCTATCCTCGTCTCCTGTTGAAATTGTTGTATATTAATTGCAAGTGATTTAACAATTTTTTCTAGAGACATACATGAACTTGAAGAAGGTTGCTGTGGTTGAGGAGTAGGTTGTCTAGGCTGGAATTGTTGGAATTGTGGCATGGTCTGATAACTAAAGTTGGGATGATCCCTCCATCCTGGGTTATAAGTATTTGAATAAGGATCATAATTCGCTTGAGGTGAGCCTAGAAATCTTCCAACTGCATTAGCTTGCTCAAATGAATCTTCTTGAAGTGTAGGACACGTGTCAGTTGGATGACTAGTAGCAACACAAATTCCACATGCTCTAACATATTGCATATTTCCTACAGCCATTTGTTGAACAAGAGATGTTAGATTTGCTATTTGATTTTCAAGTGAAGATACATTTACCTCGTTCACCCTTTTTACAGGAGTGTCTTGTCTGAATCCAAACACCTGTGTGTTAGCGGCCATAATGGAGATCAAATGACTGGATGAGGAATCAATTGAGCATAAAATGAATAAAATAAAAATAAAAATAAAAATAAAAAATTAAATCTATTTGACACCAATTCCCGACAACGACGCCAAAAATTTGATGGGTGTCGAATCTAACAAAGAATAATGTTTTCTTGCTCTCATAAAAATAAATTGCAATAGTGGTGAGCAAAGTCGAATCCACAGAGACTGGTTAGATTTAATTCTTCGGGAAAAATTAAAAGTAATGAATTAAAAACAAAAAGGGGGGATTTTGAATGTAAAATCAATTTGTAAATAAACGAGTGCGAAATTAAAATTTTTAGAAATATCAAATTAAACAAATATCCAGCCCAAGGTATAATCTCAGTATTGATTCACAGAATTGATCATGGATGCAAGAATAAAATCCTTAAATCATTCTCTAAATTGGTTATGGTCATTGATACGATCTAACAACCTATCTCTCCTTACTTTATCGATAATCAAGAGACGCTCGTTGATTATTTCCCTAATCAATAAACAATCCTAGATACGATCGTAGGATTTAATTTACCAATAGCATTAATTTCTAGAGAGACGACCAATTCTAACCAACAAATCCACACGTGTGATTCATTTAAATTAGGTTATATGTCTTCATAACATGAGTCAAAAATCAATCTATAATTAACTATGTTATTTGTCACTTATATTAGAAAACCTAAACAATTACGGATTTAGATTCCTAATTGACCAAGTATTATTTTGACAATTAAAACAACGTGCACTTTGAATTAATCAATCAAAATAACAACTTCAATTCACAAGCAAAAGACATATAAATAGAGAACAATTAAATTTAATCAGATCTCACAATTCTAGTGAATCAAAACTTCGAATAACGCTGAACTGGAGTAATAAATTTAGCTATCCATAAACATTTGAAAAATAAAAACTAAAAGAAATGATAATAATTAAAAATTGAAATCAAACTCTAGAGAGAATGACGAAGACGTGTGTCCCGCTCTCCTCCCAGTCCCGCTCCCTTCTTCTTCTTTTTTTCTTCTAAAAACGTTAGCTGCCTCTTTTCCTCTAACCTTTTTCTTTTTTTCTTTCCAGCAAGTTGCCTTCCTTCTATATCAGATTTCTATCTTTTTTTTTTATAATTCCTTATTTCCTTCCATATATGTCAGATTTTCTTTCTTCCAATTTAACATATTCCTTTAATCCACTCTTAGGTCAAAGTTGTTCCACTTTTTGGCCTAAGTCTCCTCCAATTGAATTGTGTTGTTGGGCCTTCAAAAATCCTCCCAATTAGTCTCCAAAATTTTCTAATTGGCTGCCTAAAAAAAAATGTCTAGCCCATTAATTTTGTAAGGCTGCTGTCTTTCAGAATTAATAAGGCGTGCCCACGCCTTATGCAAAGTCCTGATCTGATCGTGTACTTCTCGAGTTCCAAACTTGTTCTTTAATTCGTGATATTGAATCCATTTTGATCTAAATTCTCCACCTAATCTACAAAGCATAAAATATGATTAACACCTACAATTTAAGCACTCAAAATCAATGGAATAAGAGGAAATATCACAAATTAAATAGCAAATATGTGCTCTATCAGCTGTCAGCTCAGCTGAGATTTCTTTACTCTCACCTTTCAACAACTATGTTATGCCCCGGGGGCTTCTCTCGCCATTTATTTATCATCTGAGCTTTTGTGGCATAAGGTCCATCTAATATACATCGACTCCTTTTAACCCTTTCCAATGCCATTAGTTAGTTACTCAACCCAGAAAATAGAGGGAAAAGTACATAACTACAAACAAACTCACTTTTTAAACCTAACAAACATATAATTTTTTTTTTAAAAATTAGGTGTTAATTAGTAATTAATAAATATAATATTGTATAATATATAAATAATTATCAATATATATTAAATTAAAACTAATATAATATTTAAATAAAAAAGCCATCAAACAATAGCATGTGTCCGTTCATCACCGCTCCCACCCCCACCCCACCCCACCCCCACCCCCACCCCATACCCTATCTCACCCCAAAAAATGATTTTTTTTCTTATATTTTTCCACACTCCCCACCCCACCCACAAACTCACAATTGATCACACAAAGTCACAATTCAGTTACAAAACACAATTACAAATTTAATTGCAAATTTCTCCCCACCCCACCCACAAAAGTAACAGTTGGTTAAACAAAGTCACGTTTTGGTCACAATTACAAATTAGTCAAAAATTTCACCCCCACCTCACTACACCCCAAAGTCATAATTGGTTACACAAAATCACAATTATAAATCTAGTCACAAATTTCACCGCAACCCCAGCCCAGCCTAGCCCACAAAGTCACATTTCAATTATAATTACAAGTTTAGTCACCCCACCCCACCCTACCCTATCCTACCCTACTCTACCCTACCCAAAGTCACAATTGGTCACACAAAGTAACAAATACAAATTTAGTCGCAAATTTCACCCAAGTCTCCAAATCCACCCTACCCCCACTCGCCTTCACCCCATCCAAAATGTCATAGTTGGTCACATAAACTAATAGTTCATCACAATTACAAATTTAGTAGCAACTTCCCACTCTACCCAGCAAAGTCACAATTGGTCACACGAAGTCACATTTCAGCCACAATTACAATTTTAGTCATAAATTTTTACCCACCCCACCCCTCACCCGCAAAATCACAATTGGTCACACAAAGTCAACAATTCGGCCACAATAACAAATTTTGTTACAAATTTTCCCCACCCGTCTTCGCCTGGCCTGAACGAAATGTCACAGCTTGTCACACATTCACATTTTAGTCATAATTATAGATTTAGTTGCAAATCTTACCCCAACCCCTCCCCCATCAGCAAAGTGATAGTTAGTCACACAATGTCACATTTCGATCATAATTATAAATTTATTCATAAATTTCACCACACCCCACCCCAATCCCACCCGTAAAGTCATAATTGGTCACACAAAGTCACAGTTTGATCACACAAGATCACAGTTCGGTTACATAAAGTCACAGTTTGGTAACACAAGGTCACAGTTCGATCACGTAAAGTCACAGTTTGGTAACAAAAGATCACAATTCAAAGCCACATTTAGTTAATATTTTAATCATAATTACTTAATAATTTTAGTCACACTTACCTAATAAACTAGTCACATCCCGTAATTGTCGCAAGTTTTACAAAGTCATAGTTAATCAATATTTTGGTCACAATTACCTAATAATTAGTCACAATCACTCATATTTGGTCACATATTATTTATTTATTGATCATAACTTACTCGTTTTTTTTTATCATGAACAGTCAATATTTTTGTCACAATTAACTAATAATTGATTACAATCATCCATAATTGATCACATATTAATTATTTATTGATCACGACTTGCTCTTTTTCATTGTCATATCCCGAACTTATCACAAGTCACACAAAGTCACAATTAGTTAATATTTTGATCACATTTACCTAACAATTGGTCACATCTCATACTCACTACAAGTCGCATAAAGTCACAATTAATTAATATTATGGTCATAATTAGTCAATATTTTAGTCACATTTACCTAATAATTGGTCACAATTGCCTATAATTGGTCACAATCACTATTCAAGCCCTAACCCCAACCCCAACCTCCACCCCCCCACCCACCACCCAACCCTATCTAAATCCCAAAACTGATCACCTTCTCCAATATCACCGTTCGGCGTTGTCGTTGCTGCTGACGATCACCACCACCACAACCTCCACTATCACCTTCACCACCACAACTTAAAAACAACCACAATGAGCACACATTTTCAATCCACCAACCACCAAAAAAATCGTCGGAAAAATCAAAGCATACAACCTTCTACCATCACTACTTCGTAGCAGCGACGTCGCTTTTTTTAACCGCATCTACAGCAGCGACCCGCACCTACAGAGAAGATTGCTGATGCTACCCCTGAAAGGCGATCGTCGAAAAAAATCAAAGCATACAACCTTCTACCATCACTACTTCGTAGCAGCGACGTCGCTTTTTTTAACCGCATCTACAGCAGCGACCCGCACCTACAGAGAAGATTGCCACTGCTACCCCTGAAAGGCAACAATATCACCGCTACGTCTCCGGTGGCCTGGGTGGGTAGAGAGAGAGAGGTCGCCGATTGATTGTAGAGAGAGAGTGGTTGCGATCGCCGTTGATTTTATAGAGAGAGAGAGAGAGAGAGAGCTTCATTTTTTTTAGAGAGAGAGTATGAGAGATGAGTAGGTTAGTTTGATTTTTAAGAATAAATTATTTAGCTAAATAAATATTAATTAGGTAATTCTAATTAGCACCTGATTTTTAAAAAGGAAAACTTCGCCATCTTTTTTTTTTTAAATTGGAACTGAAAATCTCGTGCTCCATGTAATTTTTCCTAAAATAAAAATAAAAAAATTGAAAACCAGAGAGAGAGGTAGAAGTGAGGGAAATCAGATTGGAACTTGGAAACCATAATTGACGCTGAATTTTTGCACGCCCAAGCTCAGGTGAAATTTCCAATTCTGCGAGTAAGTCGACTTCTTCTCTTCATAATTTTTTGTGTTGGAAGGTAAATATAATTCTTTTTCTTTGTTCTAATTTCTTATGCAATAGTTTTTTTTTTTTTTTTTTTGACAATATGAGATTTTGATGCGAACCTCGCATCACCATAGCCTAATCAGTGAAATACCCATCATCGGAATCTAATGGGGGCAACTATACCCCAGGTGGCAGGGTCCCTATGTGTGACGATGTTGTCTTGTGCTAATGAAATTTTTAATTTAGTTATTTATCATTTCTTAGAATTTCTAGGTCGCGCTTTTCCCATAAACCAATTGAGACTGAGATCAAATGGGTTTTTGTCCCAATATATAATTTTGTTGCTATCAAAATGGCTTACACATTTACTGGGCATCTGGAATAACAGAGAATGGATTAAAAACTAATTGATAGAGTAAAAATTTATATTTTTGTGAACAACTTTTTTTATATGTCATTTGGATATTGAAATTTACTCGTTTGTATGATGGCTATTGGTGATTTTTTTGCCCTCTTTTCTTTTCAATTATTCTGGAATTAGTATTTGATTTTGTGCTCCTGCCTTCCAATGTGCAATGTTGGAATTTTTTTGGGCTGTAAGAAATTTGTCGGAGGCTGCTCAATTAGGATAATGATACATGTACAATATCTCTTACAATACTTCTTACAACTCTTGCTTATTTGGGCTGACACATCTGACTACAGCCAACTTTCCACCACAATACCTTTTCTATTTGGAAAAAATCCACAAATACCTGTAATTAAATAAACAAATCCAAACATTCTACAAATTTTCATAATTATGCAAAATACTATCAATTTAGTGGAATTTCACGTCATGAGCATTAATATCCTCTTGACTGTATATTCAAAGCATCACATTGGAATAGCCAAAATTGTGAACTAAAAATAGTAAAGTACTAATATACAAAATTTACGTATATAGTCACAAGATCCATGTCAAAAAATATATTAGTAGTCATTACAAATCCACTTTGTTTTCAACTGTCACAAAATACATTAGTTGTAATTACAAATCCAACAAAAATATATTAGTAGTCATTACAAATCCACCTTGTTTTCAACTGTCACAAAATACACTAGTTGTAATTACAAATCCAACAAATCCATATTGTTTCCAACTGTCACAAAATACATTAGTAGTCATTACAAATTCGACAAATCCATCTTGTTTCCAACGCATCAAACCCTTCACACACCCGTTCCATTTTTACTCTGGATAGATGGAAAGTAGTATAGCATGGCACCCCCTAGTAAAAAAATATAGACATTATACATCACTAATGATACAGGAAAATGGTAATGTAAAGCTTTAACCATCTTATTACCTTCAGCATTTAATATAACATTCTCCAATATGTTCGGATCCAATATGTTCCCACTATTAGTATTCTCCAAAATTGTAAACTCAGTGGCTACCTAGACAAAGTGTTGGGATAGGAAATAACTTCCACCACTAGACTTTGCAATGCTCATCTCTTTCTTCTGACTTTCAATCCATTCCATAATCGATCGGGTTCGTTCTTCATTGTCTGCTACAATGTCGGCCACTTGAGAAAATGCTTGGCACATCTGGTCATATCTCAACTGATTAGGTGTACTAATCAAGCCATTGTAGTTGACTACCACCCTCGTGTGGGCTCCATACACGTCTTTCCTCCATCTCCGCAATATATACTTATCTGGAAGTGATTGGACATTATTATGAATTAAGACAGAAATTGCATGTCGACATATTATTTCACGAAACTCGAACAAGTGACAGCTACAACCAATATTGCATGTCTCTCTATGGAATAAAACATAAAATATTTTCTTCTTCACTCGCTCATTATATATGACATCCTCTTGTACCTCGTACATCATCCCAAATAACTCCTCCTTGCCAGATATAATCTCATAATAAAACTTTCCAGTGAACTCATCTTGAAACTCTCTAAATTTAGAAATAGTGTACACCTGCTGAAATTGCTTCTCCAAAACGTACTTAGTTACACACGGAACCATTTGCGAGTACGACTTGCAATCAGCCTGGAACTCCTTTTGAAACTTACTCCTCAAGGCTCGCTCATACTGTTCGACAAACTGCTTCAACGAGGTCCTCGAATGGACATACCCATCAAAAAAGGCATTCATACTCTCACTACATTGAGTTGTTGACATTCCTGGCCAGAAACTAGATTTTAAAAAACAAGGAACCCAACGACCTCTTTGCTCGTAAAGACCTGACAACCAATCATTGCCACACAATTCATACTTATCGATCATCGCTCCCCAACCTTCTTCAAACTCTTCGACACTTTGTGAATCATAAACCAATTCGTGTATAGTTGAAAATATGGAACTTTTATCTAAGTGGTAGCCAAATTTTTCAGGAAACTTTTTCATTATATGCCACAGACACCATCTATGTTTTGTGTTTGGAAAAACCATATGAATTGCATTTTGCATAGCTCTGTCTTGATCTGTAATTATTCCTTGTGGAGCCTGACCATGCATGCACTGAAGCCATGTATGAAATAGCCAAACAAAGGTATCAGTATCCTCATTCGAAACTAGTCCACAACCAAGCAGTATCAATTCTCCATGATGATTTACCCCAACAAAAGGGGCAAAAGGTATGTCATACTTATTAGTGAGATATGTGGTATCAAATGTGATGACATCGCCAAACTCCTTATAAGCATGTCTAGACCTGTTGTCTGCCCAGAACACATTACTCAATCGAGAATCTTCGTCCAAGTCGATGCTAAAGTAAAATCCAGAACACTCTGCTTGCATTTTTGAAAAGAAATATTGTATAGTTGCATCCCCTTCTTTAAGTCTTAATCGTCTAGCCTTTTGAATGTAGTTTCGACAATCCCTTCGCACGAACAACATCTTTTCATAACCACCTGCCTCAACAACAGTAGAGTTATAACTTTTTTGTAGTGGAATTCCAGCCATATCATTTACTTCAAGCCGTCGTTTGATAGTTGCACTCAACTTTCAGTTGCATCGAAACAACCTGGACTTCGATGGACTTATGGGATGATTATGCTCAAGATGGATCGAATTAATTCTCCATGTTTCGTTAATCTCAGAGGCTGCCACCCTTGGTTTACAACCTGTCTGCATGGTTGGTTGCGGCTTCATTGAATTGGTTGTATTACTAGGTCTTCGGCCTTCTCGACCACATGTCAACGTCACATATCTAACCACACCATCATCTCCCGTGCACTTGCGGGGATATCTCGCATCGCGAGATATCAGTGAACAGTTTATCACTTGATTGATAAATGGTAAGATCTTCTATGATTTATCATTATCATTATTCATGGTAAGATTTATTTAAGGATAACTATCTTACCTTTTACTAATTATCTCTACCATGTTTTGCAGGTAGTAGAGATTTTATGCAATAAGGAAAACTTGGGAATCAAGAAAACCTAATTGCATTATAAAGAGAAGAAAAACGGGACGTTTTTCGGGAGACGTGTAGAATCAAAAAATCTTGTGGTGCTTACAAAAATACACGTCCACTTTAGAAGTCTTGAAGCTTAATTTTCATGTGGTGAAAATATAATTAAAGCTTCAATTGTGTTGTGACTTCAATACTCCGGGAAGAGGATTCAATCACTTAGAAGAGGAAAGAGTTTCAGCGTGAAGATCAAACGGGAGGTTTGGATCAAGATCGAACGGGAGTTCGTGTTGCTGAAAAGTGTTGCAGAGTCAAAGAAAACTACTGAAGAGTGATGGGACGCCAGCTCACATTACATGCCACAGAAGGATCAGGGAGTGATCTATTTCTTGGATGTTTGATAAAGTCTATGCGTAGATTTATCCAGTAGTTTAGATTGATCTGTGTAAACTCTTTCCTTATATAGTGATTTGTTTTTGTTCGCAGGATGCAAACCGTGGGTTTTCCCTGTTAGGGTTTTTTCCCACGTTAAGCTCAAATTATTGTGTTCTTGTCTATTTACTATTCTGCACAATTTATTCTGATTGTTTACGTTTTACTATCCAGACGAATCTGCCTAAGCAAGATTCATCTGGTACTGAGCTAAACAAACTTAACGAATTACTGTTAACTGGTTACTGTCCAGACACATCTGTGACCGTCCATTATTAAAATTTAGACAACCTCAAAATTTCAATTGGTATCAGAGCGGGTTCACTTCTAGAAAGTGAGATCCGGTTGTCTAAATGAAAAATTCTGCATCTCTTAGGCCACCTCTGTTAACTGGTAGTAACTATGCATATTGGAAAATCCATATAGAAATTTTTATTCAATCTATTGATGAATGTTGTTGGACTTCTGTTCTTGAAGGTTACACAACACCCACTGTCACTGCTGGAGGTGTTGTTACAACTATAGTTAGAAGTGCTTATACTGCGATGAATTAGCTAATGCAAATTGAAATTCTAAGGCACTTAACTCTATTGTTTCTTTGGTTGATTCAGGTCAATTCAGACTCATCTCCTCTTTAAAGACCGCCAAGGAAGCATGGGATGCTTTGAGAATCTCAAACGAAGGAACCAATGCTGTCAAAACCTCCAAGCTGCAGATGATCACTTTGGAATTTGAACAACTGTCTATGGATGAGAAAGAAGACTTCAAAAGCTTCTATTCCAGATTAAGTGATCTCACCAACTCAGCTGAAGCACTTGGGAAAACCTACTCAAATGAGCAGATTGTACAAAAGACCCTTAGATCTTTACCAGACACGTTCCGTGCAAAAGTGACAGCAATTGAAGAAAGCAAGGATCTTTCAACCATGCGAGTTGAGGAACTTGTAGGGTCATTGATGACCTATAAGTTAAATCTGGCCCGAAGAAAGAAGGACAAATCACCAGGATTGCCTTCAAGACAAATTGTGCGAATCCAAACGACTCTGGCGAGACAGACGAAGATGAAAATTTCGTACTTCTCACCAGACAATTTAAAAGGTTCCTCAAGGGAAAACAAAAAGAAAGATCCACAAATCTTCAAGGCTAGAATCAAAAACAATGGAAGAAAAATAATTTTTATCCAAAGAATAATGCCAACACGTCTGAAGGGAAGCCTAGGAGTCGAATCCAATGCAGAGAATGTGAAGGATATGGACACATTGCAGCTGATTGTCCTAATACTCAAAACAAGGCCAAGGGAAGGAAGGCCATGAATGTTACATGGAGTGATGGAGACTCAGATAAATCTGAATCAAAATCAGACAGCAGCCATTCTGAAAAACAGGTAACCACCGTTACTGCTTTACAGCTGTCTGGTACTGAATCTAGTAACTCTTCTTATGCAAATAAATTCGGACCAAATACTGAAAACTTGAGGAAGGAACTTCAAGATGCAAAAGAGAAGATTCAACTGTTACAAGCCTTCGCTGAGCACATCAGGGGACGACAACTGAATGACGTATCTGCAGTCTCAGATGATGAACAAAATGAAGTAAGCAGGTTAAGTTTAGAATTTGCTAAAGCACAAGACAAAATCAAGAAGCTGGCACGTGGATTCGTCCAGCTTGATGAAATCCTGACCAGTGGCAAACCTGTCACCCTAAAAATAGGTCTTGAATATGAAGGTAAAGGTAAAAATCATGACCATAAAATAAACTTTGTAAGAGAATCTGGATATAGGTACATGGAACAGAATAGAAATCATACAGATGCGGCTGGGACTCAAAAATTACATCCAGCCTGAAACTATACATGAAGACAATTTCAGCCAAATCTGTACAAGCCAGATGAGTTTGTCCATCAGAACGGCAGGAAATTTCAACCTTGACAGAGTCGGCAGGATACATCTGTTTTCCAGGCATTCTGTAATTTTTTTGCTAAATTTGGTCATGATGTATTTAGGTGTCATGAGTACTTAAAATTAATCAATTCACACAAAAGAAGACTTGTTTCTAGAAAAGAGAAGAAAATTCGAACTAATGCTTATGTAGTTCAATTGTCTTTGAGTGCCTTGATTCCTAACACATGGTATTTTGATAGTGGATGTTCTAGACACATGATAGGTGATCTCTCTCTACTAACACATTTTGAAAAAGGCGAAACAGGTGCTGTTACATTTGGTGATGGCCAAAAGGGAAAGATAGATGGATCTGGTGTCATCAACATCAAGGGACTGCCTACATTAACAAATGTCTTATATCTTATAGGACTTAAGGCAAATTTGATCAGTGTAGGACAACTATGTGATGATAACTTGCTTGTCGTATTTTCAAAAGAATATTGCAAGGTTTTAAATTGTGACAAGAAGTCTAACTCGTTAAAAAGTGTGTTGTTTAAGGGAGTTAGATCTAGAGACAAATGCTATACACTTGAGAGTCTCAAAACTTTCAATTCTGTTAAGACCAAAAATGAGAAACTGTGGCATAACAGATTAGGGCATCTAAACTACCATGATCTCATGAAGCTAACCAGACTACAAGCTGTGAGAGGCTTACCCAGCATAAACAATATTCCAGATGAAATCTGTGGTGATTGTCAAAAGGGTAAGCAAATCAAAAGTCAACATAAATCAGGTACATCTGTTAATACCTCTCATATACTTGAACTAATTCACATGGATTTGATGGGTCCTATCCAAAAGGAAAGTATTGGTGGCAAGAGGTATATTTATGTGTGTGTTGATTTCTCTAGATACACCTGAGTCATGTTTATTCGGGATAAATCTGATACCTTTGACAATTTTGTTAATCTTTTTCAGAAATTGAGAAATGAAAAGGCCAACGAACAGGTAAGAGTCAAAAGGATCAGAAGTGATCATGGAAGAGAGTTTGAAAACTCCGAGTTTGCTGATTTTTGTATCCAATATGGGATCAAGCATGAGTACTCGTCCAGAAAGACTCCTCAACAGAATGGAGTAGTGGAAAGGAAAAATAGAACTCTACAAGAGATGGCTCGTGTCATGCTAAATAGCAACAAATTGCCCACGAAATTTTGGGCAGAAGCCATAAACACTGCTTGTTATATTATCAATAGAGTCATGCTTAGATCTGGAACAAACCAAACTGCATATGAAATTTGGAAGGGTAGAAAACCTAGGGTTGATTACTTTCATGCCTTTGGAAGCAAATGCTACATTTTAAAGATAGAGAACACCTAGGAAAATTTGACTCAAAATCGGATGATGGAATATTTTTTGGTTATGCTGAAAATAGTAGGGCCTATAAAGTTTACAATCTAAGAACCCAAACTGTTCTTGAGTCAATTAATGTGAAAGTGGATGATACTAATTGTGTAAATTCGGATTTGCAGGTAGCAGATGGTCATCAACTGGAAATTCCACCAAAAGAAGAAGCTGGAAGCGAAAAACCAGAAGAAGAACAGCACCAAGCTGAAAGTCTCAATAATACTGAAGAATCCGATCAGGATGTGTAGCGCCCCGGGTTCTAAATACCCGGTTCACCACGTCATCATCTGATCTAACTTTTAAAATAATATTCCAGCGGAAGGAATATCTGAAATATTTTTTTTGGCAACATTAAATAAACTGTAATTGTCGATAAAATTGAAAATATTTATAAAACAATTCGGAATAATAAATCGAGCCATTAATATTGTAAAGAAATTGACAATGTCATACTTTCTCAAATAACTGAAATTCTCAAAATTTTTCAATGTTTGGAAATACAGAAATCATTAAAATAAGATTTTCAACCATTTAACGTCTATTGCCACAATCATCCATCACTTGCTACCCTCTCCGAAATCTTCAAATGTTGTTAAAATAGACATGAGCATTTCATAGAAATACTCAGTAGACTCATCGTCAATTAATTAATCTACAATATAATTGAACACATAAATGCAGGCTCTTTAGAAACATAGGGTGTGGGTAGTCTATTCTTGTGCATTAAAGCACATGACTTCTTTTGAAAAATCATAGGCTCTTTAAAATCATAGGGTGTGGGTAGTCTCGTCTCGTGCACATAAGGCACGTATGTTATGCATAACATCATCATTTATCTTGCAAGATATTCTCTTCTTTCTTTCTCGTGCATAAAGCAAGTAAGTTATGACAAGCATAACAACATAATCATTTCCGAAGAAATACATTCTCGTCTCTTTTCATAAAATTGACTTTCACATAAGTTAGATAACATACACATTCACATGCAATCATAATTTAAATCAATTAATAGGGGCGAGTCTACCTTAAACTTAACGAGTGTGGTTGAGCGGGAAACGACTTCAATTCTTTAATTCTAAGTACGCTTCGTCTAGCCAATTAGAAGATTTAGTCGAATTAGTCTTTTGCAATTTATAGTTTAAAAATGGTAAATTATAATTTAGGGACTGAAATTGTTGATTTTGAAAGTTGGAGGACTAAAACGAATACTTTAAAAGTTGAGGGACTAAAATGAATACTTTTGAAAGTTGAGGGACTAAAATGAATGATTTTGAAAGTCGATGGACTAAAATGAATGATTTTGAAAGTCGAGGGACTAAAATGAATAATTTGAAAGTTGAGGGACTAAAATGAATGATTTTGAAAGTTGAGGGACTAAAATGAATGATTTTGAAAGTTGAGGGACTAAAATGAATAATTTTGAAAGTTGAGTTGAAGCTCAAAACGAATATTAAACTATAGGGCTAGAAATAATTGATTTTAAAAATGAAAGGGCTGCTTGAAAATCATTTAAAAACTTAAGGACTGAAATTATAAGTTTTAAAACTAACAGGACTGATTTGAAACATTTTGAAACTTGGGGGACCAAACTGTAATCTCTGAAAAATCAAAATATTAAATCAAACCTTACTCTCTTCCCATTTCACGACTGGAGAAGCAAGAGAGGGAGAGAGAGATTTCGGCGGAACAGGGGAAAAACCGGTGGAGGCGCGTTCTGCCGGCGATACCACGGTGGTATCACCACTGTCGCGTGAGGGTGACAAGGAGGAGGAGATGGTAGTAAAAGGGCACGGTCTAGTACTGATTGGGTGTAAAAAAAAAAATTGAGAAAAATTCGTCCAACTACCGGCAATAGATTCGGTAGCGAAGGGGCCTGAGGTCGAGGTAAGTACTTGGCTCCGATTCTTCTCAGTTTTGGGTTTGACTTGGCTTATGGGTGGGGATTTGGATGATGTGCAGTGGGCGTTTGAGAGTGATGGAGGTGGTTGCGGTCGGCCGGTGACACTGCAGAGACTGTGGTGGTGTTGGTTGAGGTGATGATGATGATAGAGGGGCAGGGGAGCTGGGTTTGGTTGGCTGCAGGCTTGATGGAGGGCCGGTTGGGAGTGCTGGAGGTGGCAGTGTATTGGTGGTGCAGGTTGGTGGTGGTTGACTACTGTGGTGGTAATGGTGGTGTGTGCTGGGATCTTGGTTGTAGGCTGAGGTCGAGGTGATGATGATAACGGTGGTGATGGTGAACTTGCAAGGCTGCAATGGAGTTGGGAGGAGGCTGTTGCAATGGCTGGGATGGAGTCTGAATGTCGAGTTGGTGATGTTGGGAAGAGGCTGCAATGGAGCTGAGCTGGTTGCAGTGGTTGGGGTGATGATGCATTGGTTTGGAAATGGTGGGTTGGAGCTTGCGGTGGTGGCTGATGGAGATGGAGGTGTCGTGTGAGAGAGGTTGGAAAATGGAAGGGTTGAAGTTGGTGAAGTGTAAAGATTTGGAGAGGTTGGTGATGTATAATGGAGTGGGTGGAAGTATGGGATGAATGTGATTGATGGATGGATGGGGGTTGGTGGTGTGAAAATGTAGACAAGCATTGCACATAGTTCGAGGAAAATTCGCACGCGAAATCAACTGGGTCGGAAGAATTAAACTGATAAAATAAGATTGACGTAATTTGAGATTTAAAATGATTTTGAAAATAATAATTTAAATAAATAAATAAAATAATAAAATTTTGGAAATTCGGAATTTAATTAAAATCGAATTGACTCGATATTTCTCGACTTGGCTAGACGAACGCGTCGTGACGTTAACGTAAAAAATGGGTGAGATCGCAGCGGCACGCTTTTCGAAACTTTGAAATAATTATTAAATTGCGTAAAAATTCTCGGTCACTACAGGATGAGTCTGGGCACCCAGTAATATCTGCAGATCGAGACGAATCTGATGACCCAGATACACCTGATATTGCTGAATCAGAAGCATCGAGACTACCACCTGCTAGGGTCCAAAAGGCACATCCACTTGACAACATTCTCACGGATATGTCTAAAAAAAATGTGACCAGAAGAAAATTTGCTGAGATGAGTAACATCTGTCATATGTCTCAAATTGAGCCAAAAAATGTCAAGGAAGCTTTGACAGATGAACACTGGGTACAAGCTATGCAGGAGGAACTTAACCAATTTGAAAGAAACAATGTCTGGGAGTTGGTTCCACGTCCTAAAGAAGGTAATGTAATTGAAGCCAAAGGATCTTCAAGAATAAGTCAAATGAACAAGGAAATGTGGTAAGAAATAAAGCCAGACTTGTTGCTCAAGGCTATACCCAGATTGAAGGGATAGACTTTGACGAGACATTTGCTCCGGTAGCCAGACTGGAATCCATCAGGCTGTTGCTAGCTGTGTCTTGGTACATCAACTTCAGACTATTTTAGATGGATGTCAAAAGTGCCTTCCTAAATGGTGTGCTTAATGAGGAAGCCTATGTAGAGCAGCCTCAAGGCTTCACAGATCCACTCACCCGAATTATGTCTTTAGACTCAAAAAGGCGTTATATGGGTTGAAACAAGCCCCCAGAGCTTGGTATGAAAGGCTCACATCATTCTTGCTAAGCAACAGATACAAAAGAGGAGGAACTGATAAAACTTTTTTCATTAAGTATCTAAATCCTGGACAAACTGTAGCTCAAATATATGTTGATGACATAGTATTTGGGTCTACATCTAAGTCCAAAATTAATGAATTTATAAATACAATGAAAAGAGAATTTGAAATGAGTATGGTTGGTGAGCTAACTTTTTTTTTCTTGGTTTGCAGGTACAGCAGGATGAATCTGGCATATTCATATCTCAATCAAAGTACGCTAAAAATCTAGTGAAGAAATTTGGACTTGAAGATGCAAAGGTAATGAGAACTCCCATGGCGACTACTCTAAAACTTTCAAAGGATGACAGTGGTAAGGATGTAGATCCATCCCTTTACAGAATCATGATTGGAAGTCTTCTGTACCTTACTGCCAGTAGGCCAGATATATCCTTCAATGTTGGAGTTTGTGCAAGATATCAAGCTAAACCTAAGGAATCTCATGTTGCTGCTGTGAAAAGAATCATTAGATATGTAAGTGGTACGTTGAATTACGAAATTTAGTTTACAAGAGATACCACTGCCAATAGTGCAGGTTTTTCAGACGCAGACTGGGCTGGGAATGTGGATGATCGAAAGAGTACATCTGGAGGATGTTTCTACATTGGGAACAATTTGGTAGCATGGCTAAGTAGAAAGAAAAATTCAGTGTCACTATCCACAGCCGAAGCTAAATATGTAGCAGCTGGGAGTTTCTGTACACAACTCCTGTGGATGAAACAAATGTTGGAGGACTATGGAATCTCTACAGAACAAGCCACTATGTATTGTGACAACACCAGTGCCATCAATATCTCAAAGAATCCAGTCAAGCACTCCAGAACAAAACATATTGACATCAGACACCACTTCATCAGAGAATTGGTGGAACAAAAGATTATCAATCTGGAGCACATACAGACTGATCTACAGCTGGAAGATTTGTTCACTAAGGCTCTCGATACTGTGAAATTTGAAAGTCTTAGGAAACAAATTGGATTATCATCTCCTTCTAAATAGGAACATGTATATTTCATTAAAAAAAAAAAAAAAAAAACTCGCATTGTTTTCTTTTTTGCATTTTGGTTAACTTATCCTATTCTTATATTAAGTAGATCATGTTTTTGCTTGCAGATATATCTGATTGCTTGTGGCTGATAATGAGACAGACACGTTTGGCTGATAGCAGTCAACATGTCTCCGGATGAATCTAACTAGCACTCAAATCTGGACAATCCTAAGGATAAGTCACTGCTGTCTATGTCATATGGTTGTTACTGGATGAGATTTTATATTCTGTGTGTAGACCTATGATCTAAATCTTGCTTATTGCATTGCACACATTTTTCTTATTATCCAAGGGTAGGGCTAGTGGAAAATAAAGCTGCCTATCAAAGCCAAGTTCATACCCTTTAGCCTCAAAATACGATGAATTGATATAAATGTGGTAATATTGTAGAAGTAAGGGGAAAACCTAGTAAGATAACTTCTAAGGATTGTGTGAATCTACCAATCCAAGCCAAGTTTATACCTTTCTTCTAACCTAAAGGGGAACATATTGTAAGATAACTTCTGGGGATTGTGTGAAGTTGTTTCCACCTCCAAAAGACATTGCCACAATATAGAAAAAGTCGGTAAGCCGGATTTGAGAAAATGCACTTCTTATAGATTTTGATCGGTCTTATTATGCATTACGGTGATAAATCGATAAGTCAGGGCAATCATATGATTTTTGGTAGTATGTGGATGACTAAGGATCACTCGGATCGTGCACATTAATCAACTTATTTATGTACGTGGTGGATTGTATACTGCCAGATGTATCTGACCCAACAAATGCCAACAAGTGCTCAGACGTGTCTCAGGTATTCAGATGCATTTAGATTTTTCTTATTCACGAATTTTTAGATTTTTTTTGAAAATCTTTATTTTTAAGGCAGTATATCGTGGGCTATATGCAAATCTTGCAGAAAAAGTCAGTTGATTGTGGAGCCCAAGTTTGGTAATTTATTTGTTTCCTAATTCTTAACGTATTTTGTTTCTATACTTATCTATTTTTTTAAGGAAAGAAGTTGACAAGAATCAGGATTCTCCAGTTACCATAATGAACTCTAATTCCTTTCCTACGAGAATTCATCTTAAACCCCAAAAATCCTCACACTTCTTCCTTAAAAGCTCGTGTTCAAAAATCTGAAAGCCCCAAAATCCTCTCGTCAAAAACCCTACCTTCCGTCTCCCTATTTCTCTCAAATCAAAAGAAAAAAAAACCCATTCCAAGACATGGCTCGAAGAAAGCAAACCGGAAGGAGAAGAGTCATCAGAGGCAGCAGTGGCATTGACGAATCTCCTCAACCAGACCCATCGGAGATGGGAACTCCAAGCGGCGCCATTGTTCCTGCACCGCCCGCCAGCACCAGCCCAACGCCGACATCTCTCTCTACCGCCAGTACTACTCCCACACCTGCTCTTCTCATGGCCCAAATTGGCCGGAGCACGCCTATCATTCCACAAACCATGTCAGGTAATATTAGATCCAGCCATATCTCTCCCTTAGATATTCGTAGTGAACTGCAGGGAGCACGAAGACTTGCTGCCATGAGAAGTGCAAGAGATGCGACAATAGGAGATGAAGAATGTGGAGATGAATCGGGTGAAACAGAATCTAGTGATGAAAAGGACAAACCAGAGGAGCAAGAAGAATCAGGGGAGATTGACAAATCTGGGCAAGATAATGTAGCAGAAGAATATGAGGATGATGCACCACCAGAAGAGCCAGAGGAATCTGAGGATGAAGACGAGTCTGAGCAGTTGGAAGAAGAGTCTGAGAAAGAAGTTGTTATTCCAGACAGGAAAGGAAAATAAAAGATAGTATCCACTGTGAGTTCGAAGAAGAAAAAGGGTGACACGGCTGCGGGTCTAGTAAGATCCAGGTTTGATGTTTCTTCATTCGTCTGCACCCCCATGCAGACAGTAAGAGGTATGTTTACCCCCTTCAATTTCAAATTTTGGTCATCTGAAGCATACACTAATTTTCAAAAACATATTTCGGGTAAACAATTGCGTTATGAGTCTAGAGTAACTGTAGGTGAATTTGATGACTTTGAGATTGATGATATAGTGTCACACTTTGGATTGAAAAAATTGACTGATTGTAAGGGGGAGATTAATGAGACTCTGGTCAAGGAATTTTATGCCAACATCCCCATTGACTATAACTCCAAAAAAAAAAGCCTTTTTACCACTTCACTTTTTGTTAGAGGACAATTAATTAAGATTTCAGCAAAAGAACTTAGAAAGTGGTTAGGACTTAATGACGATGTGGCTGATGAGGATGAATCTATGGAAGCCACTAATGATGAAATTGCTATGGAGTTGTAGGGGGAAAAGATCACATGGCCAGTGAAGGGGTTAAAACAATTGTCTAGGTCAGAAATGTCAAAGAAGTATCAAATACTTCACATAATTTTAAAAGCAAATTTTGACCAACTCATCCATGACTCGAGTTTTAAGAGGGAATCTGCTAGAACTCTTTTTCTGCTGGGGACCAAACGAAATATTGACCTTGATACCCGAATCTGGAATTCTATCATTGGAAGGGTCTCGAAAAGTGGTCCTAGACAAGGGAATACTTATCTGTTGGTTTATCCTTGGATTTTTTCACAATTTTTGAATGATCAGGGTATCCAAACACTGGAAGATGATCTTGTGATCACCCCCAAAGTGTTAAACAGGGCCAGATGCAGAAAAACTCTGGAGATGCAGACGGGTCACAAGAAGCAAGTTATGGATGAGACTACTGCTGGAAATCAAGATTCAGTTGATAAAGATGCCAGTCTTGGTCAGCTAGAAGAAGGAATGCTGGGATGAAAGCAGACATATCTGAACTCAGTGTGCGTGTTAAACGTCTTGAAGACACACTTGATCAGTTACTTGGTGGGTCTTCGACAAATGTGGCTCCTGTGGAAGCCAAAGAAAAGAGGAAGGTTGTAGCCAAGAAGCTCCCTGCCTCTAAGAAGCAAAGGAAGACTCCAGACTGATCTTAACCCTGCCGGTCTCATCTACTTATTTTCAGTGATTTGAAATCATTGTTATCATGTTTTGACTTAACACTTTTGTTCTCCTTTTTGACTTTAGATTGTGAACTTTTTAATGCAGGTCTTGTGATACTTTGGTTTCTCCTCTTTCACCGAAAAGGGGAAGTAGCATTTGGATATCATCTTTTTTTATGCTCTCTATGTGTTGATTGCTTTACATGCATTTATTGATTGTGTTTATCTTGATGCATATCTTGAGGGGGAGATTTTTGATAGGGGGAGCTAATTGATTTCTTGTGATCATAAAAGATGATTGGTTTCGGAAAAATAGAAAAAACCAAAGGGGGAGATTGTTAATTTTATATTATTGGCATTTCCTATTTTTCACGAATGTGTAATTTAATGAAACTTGATTTAATTACTAAATATGTGTATTTAGTAATTTATTAAGTTTAATTAAATTATGCAAATATTTATTTTCGAGAAATTTTTTTTGGAAAGATAATGATCAAGAAAATAGTGATATTGATTTGATCATAATCTCGAAAATATTGATCATAATCTCGAAATATTGATGTGATTATCTTGTGATATATTTTGTTTTTATTCTTGATACTCAAGCTTATTCAAGATATGGTAAGTATCTTCTTGATATGGTTAAGAATATTTTTGATCTTATCTTTGCATATGGTAAGATTATAAGGTCGAAAATCTTGATTGTGAAGAATATTCATAGGGGCCGAAAATATGGTGATGAATATCGAGGTTTATGATAAGTATATTTTATACACTTATTTGTATGTCTAAATTAGGTGTAATTATTGTCGTTTAGGAATATTTGCTATTTAATTTGTGTTTATCGTTTACTTTTCAGAAAATATCTCAAAAGATGAAGAATGATGAAATCAATGGGAAAAACGCATAATTGGATTGCTAATTGGACCTAAATTGGACAAGTTAGGAGTTTGTGACGTCAACCGGAAAGAGGCAATGTGCCAAAATGAACGAATCAGAGGTTGGAGGACCTAATTGAATGAATTAAGAGCTTAAATGGGCAAATCGAGAAGAAGATAAAGTTTGGGGACTAACTTGCAACAATTGGAAGTTGAGGACTGAAGGTGCAATTAAAAGTCAGGGACCAACTTACATAGCCGAGAAAAGATGGAAGTCGCGATCGCTGGATACGTGCCACGCGATCGCGAGATGGTGCAAAAATATAACCCGAGAGTTTTAGGGTCAAGCACACGATCGCTAGGGTTGAAGCCAAGCAATCGCGCAGTTATCCGACTGGGCCTACTGTGGGCTTTTTCTCGCGATTTTCAACAGAAGTTTCTCTTTCTTGACCTAGGTTTCTCCAAAACCTATATATACAATATAAGAGGCACGAGATCAAGACCTTTGCCTCTCCATAGAACGAGCCACAACAGATATTTTAATTTAAATTCTTTGAGATTCAAGCATCACAGAGGGTCGTGGATTGAAGATACTTGAAGAATTGATAATTGGTGCAATCTTTCCATTCTTCGTTGTTATTATCAATGAACGTCATTATATTTCATTTTTGCTATTTAAATATGATGTGTAGCTAAATTTGATGTTGGGATGAACGATGTAGCCTAGTTAATTATTTTAATTTCATATTCCTTGTTTTAACGCTTTAATGCATGTGTTGATTTATTATTGCGTTTAATGCGTGAATGAACTGGCCACTTATTCATGATTTTATGTGTTATTGTCATAATCCGAGAGGTGAGTTAATAACATAGATTTAGGTAATAAATCTGGTAATTGAACGAGAGATAGAGATATACTCTTGTAATTATTGCGGTCGTGTGTGAATTCTTGAATGTTATGTATCTAGATAAGGAATATTTGGACCCTCTGTAGAGATACATGGTTGACTTATTTAGGTAGAATTGATTTAAACTCGAAAGAGGAATTTCAATTTAAATTAGTGAATTCGACCGAATCCATATTTAGGAAATAAAACTGGAATTGGAGTTAATTTAATTGGTTAGGTGAAATCGTAAATCCCAACTACTTTACAATCGTATTTGAAAACAAAACAATTCTCTAATTTTAAATTCTTTAGTTTAATTCTTTAGTTTTAGTTTAAAACCTCAAATTCATTTGTTCGTTCAAATAAAGTGTAGAACTAAAATATTTCGGTAATTAATAGCAGTCCTCGTGGGACGATAATCCGGACTCCTAGGTCCACTTTATTACTTCTCACGACCCGTGCACTTGCGGGGATATCTCGCATCGCGAGATATTAGTGAACAGTTTATCACTTGATTGATAAATGGTAAGATCTTCTATGATTTATCATTATCATTATTCATTGTAAGATTTATTTAAGGATAACTATCTTACCTTTTACTAATTATCTCTACCATGTTTTGCAGGTGGTAGAGATCTTATGCAATAAGGAAAACTTGGGAATCAAGAAAACCTAATTGCACTATAAAGAGAAGAAAAACGGGACGTTTTTCGGGTGACGTGTAGAATCAAAAATCCATGTGGTGCTTACAAAAATACACGTCCACTTTAGAAGTTTTGAAGCTTAATTTTTGTGTGGTGCAAATATAATTAAAGCTTCAATTGTGTTGTGACTTCAATACTCCGGGAGGAGGATTCAATCACTTAGAGGAGGAAAGAGTTTCAGCGTGAAGATCAAACGGGAGGTTTGGATCAAAATCGAACGGGAGTTCGTGTTGCTGAAAAGTGTTGCAGAGTCAAAGAAAACTACTGAAGAGTGGTGGGACGCCAGCTCACATTACATGCCACAGAAGGATCAGGGAGTGATCTATTTCTTGAATGTTTGATAAAGTCTATGCGTATATTTATCTAGTAGTTTAGATTGATCTGTGTAAACTCTTTTCTTATTTAGTGATTTGTTTTTGTTCGTAGGATGCGAACCGTGAGTTTTCCCTATTAGGATTTTTTCCCACGTTAAGTTCAAATTATTGTGTTCTTGTCTATTTACTATTCCGCACAATTTATTCTGATTGTTTACGTTTTACTATCCAGACGAATCTGCCTCAGCAAGATTTATCTGGTACTGCGCTGAATAAATTTAACGAATTACTGTTTACTGATTACTGTCCAGACACATCTGTGACAGTCCATTATTAAAATTTAAACAACCTCAAATTTTCACCCATTATTTATAAAATCAGCTTCAAACATTCAATGGGATATACAAAATCCATTGCACAGAAATGTAAAAAATAAATTAAAAAACTCGATTATTAACATTAGATCAATGAAACTTAAAAAAAAAAAAATCACATCAATAAAATAAAAAATAAAAACAAAACAAAGAAATGAGAAATCGAGAACCTGAAACGGAGTCAACGAACTCGCCATATTGATGAACTATTTACTGAACTTTATTTTGAGAAATTACACATAATGTTGTTTTGCTCGTATCGCATTGTTCAGACATTTTGTGTTCTATTTATATTTTTATTTGGTTTTACTTTTTAGTTTATTTTAGTGTACTAATTATTACTTCCCTTTCCCGTGTCTTCATCTTGAGCAATTTGGTGGGCCAGAGGTAGTGTTGTGTCAGCTCAAATAGTCAAGAGTTGTAAGAGGGATTGTAAGAAATATTGTACATGTATCATTATCCGCTCAATTATATATTTGATTTTGGTATTAATACAGCTTAGCTCTTGCCTTCCAAGGTCTTGATCTTTGCTTCTTTCAAGAAATCCTATGCTCATTTCTTGTTCATGATCATCTGTTGCTACTGAATATGTTTCTAGGCGCCCCTTGCTTATAGAACCATTCATAGAATATAAAATTAAATGTAAAATAGGGTTGTAGATTCCAATAAAATATATATTCTCCATACCTTCATCTTAGAGGTGTTAATTCGGGCGGTTCGGGTCGGCCCGCCAACATAAAAATCCGGTAAAGGCCTGCATGGAAAAAAGCCCGCCCGCTGTGGGTTACGGGCTGGCCTACAAATTTTGAACTACAACTCAGGCCCGCCCGTTGGCCCATCTGGGTCAAGCCCATGCGGGTCGCGGTTCGTTCCGATTTGACCCCTATGAATAAAAATATAGATTTTTTCATATTTATAGCAATTTTTTTGTCAAGATTCTAAATATAAAATGATAAATTCATATTTATACCATAAAATATTTATATAGAATTTAAAATTATATTTTATGTTATATGAATTATTTCTAAATTTGAAAATTTAAATAAAACATAAACAAATAACAATTAAATGCTAAATGTATTTCTAATTACTATTATCAAAGAACATTACGTTTTTTAGCTATTAGGGAGAAAAAAAATAAGATTTTGCTTTAAAAGTTGTATTAGAGTTTATAGAAGGAGAGATTTTCAATGTTACCATATTTAATAAAAACAGTTTTTTTTTTGGCCAGCGGGTTAACTGCGGCCCGTGAAGGTTTGACCTGCAAAACCCCCGGTTCATAACTTCTTGACCCGTGAACCGCCCCACGGATCACAGGTCGACCCACGGTCCGGTGTCAATCCGGATCGATTTTCAGGGGTCTGGTCGGCTCGTCCGTCTTGACACCTCTACTTCATCTACATCTATCTCTAATCAAATGCATTTCCTCTAATATATTTGTTTTTTCTTTTTGTAGGTGTGCATCAAAAGTAATGTTTGCATTCAATCATGAATCAAACTCCAGCAGTTCATCAGCAAGTGACAATGAATTTTTATTTACAAAAAACATACTACAGGATGAGACAGAAGAAGATGATCCATGTCATGCACTGCATCAATATCTACTTCATGCTCGCACTGTCCATATTCCTCAAATCATTTCTTCAACCTTTGCAAACAAAAAACGTGGCCATTGTGGCTCTAGAGTCAATAGACGTTATATTAAACGTGATGGAAAGAGCTTCACGATTTAGCATGTGTTTGGTAAAAGTGAAAATTGGTTTATAAACATGTTTATAAATTACACAATTTTTCAAATCATTTTTTAACCACACACATTTTTTCTCTCCAATTTTCAACAATTACTTTTTACCTTAAAATCATAAATAAACCAGTTTATAAACCAAACAGTGCTACTAAACGGAGGTGACTATTTTAAAGGTGAAGCATAAAAGTACACGTTGGAACATTTTCGACGGCGGTTTCGGATGGGGGCGTGCTAGCCCATCAGTATGGATGCCTTTTGATTGAGAAGGGTCTAATGTTTCCACATCGCCATCCATTTTGGCAGTGTCATTCATGGTTGATGTTCCAATGCCTTCATTTACCTGGGTAAGCATTGCAATGGACCACTTCACATTTTTCCTCATTATGTACCAAAATTTTTGAACTTGAATTCCTCACCATTACTGGACTTCTCATGCATACACATAGCTTCTCGCTTCTACAATGCAAGGGAATGAAGAAATATTAAAACATATCACCAAACCAAAAACAAAAAATAAAGAAAAAAAGGAAAAAAATACAATAATTAATATATCACATAAGAGTATAAATGAGGAAATCGAGGAGCACCATGTCTTTCGGAGTGGAGCCACTTTTTGGCTGCCTCGCTGTATTTTTTTCTTCCAATGGCATTGAAGGCTGTTCAAATTTCGAGTGTTGTTGCATTCATTCCCCATATTTTCTTTCCATACTTGTAATACACAATTCCACATGTTAGCATTCTTTTGGCCATTGCGAACGTCCGCGTCGAGTGAGATGTTAAGCCATCCTTCAATTAATGCTACATCCTCTTCTTTTCTCCAGATTTTTATAGCGGCAAAGTTTTGAGATTGCGTATAAGCTTGGTTGCCCTTTTGCTTTGTTTTTTTGTTCCTTTGGTTTAGTAAAGGTTGGAATGCGTTATCTGGAAAATCTGGACTGTTTAGTAAATCTTGGAATGACACAGCTGATCCAAATTCCTGGTTAAGAATAGGTGGTACATAATGCTGGTTAAGAAGAGAGATGTGTGAAGCATCCATTGGGGAGGGGGGGATACGAAGTTAGGTCGAAACAGTGGATTCAATGGAGCAAAATGGTTTGTCAGTCCATTTGAAGTTGTAGCATTTGAAAGTTGAGGCAAACATGGGTTGTTGGTGTCTTGAGACTTCATTTGAAAATGCCTGCACAAAATTTATACACCATAAAGACGAATGAATACATGAGTTTATGCATGGTAAGCCAGATAAGAGCTTATTGAAACAATTTACTAAATTGTGAATGCACAATGTTCCTCACTAAGCTCTTATATCCGTTGTATTTAGCCACTAATAAGCACAGCCAGAATAACCACATTTTTCTAAATCCATTTCTACATATCAATGATTAAGCTAAAATCTTTATACTGACTCCTAGTGAGATTCAGAATTATCTTGAGTTGGTAGCTAATTTTCTCAAGGTTTGACGTAGGAGCAACCATGATTTGATTACTAAAAGATGATAAACCAAGAAAATCTCTAGCTAAATCATAGTCCATAATATTAATACACGATTAAATCATGATGAAAAGTAACGAGGTTATCCAAAATTGGGAAGATTGAACAACATTACAATACTTGCCAAGAAACACATGTCTGATGGCTAAAATGAAAACATATAAAAAGATAATTTAAATCTCTGCCTGCAAAAACATAGTTCAAGAGTGCTAAATTTTCTTTCGAGCCAAATGTAAAAGCATTTGCAAGAAATAAATCCACTTAAGATACAAAAGTTTACCTTCTAGGATAACTTTTTGCTTTCTTCCCTTTGAACCCCTATTGAGATTTCAGAAACCTAAAAAATGGTGATGTGAATCTCATACCCAATTACAAGAAAATAAACCTGCCCATATTGATTTTCCCTCCAATTGGTTAAGTGTCATCCAGTTATTGCCGAGAAAATTTCTCTCCAACGATCTATTATTTTTTTGGCATTTCTTTTTTACATTAGGAAGACAAATTTTGCTAAGTTAGCCAGTCACATGTGCGGTCTGAAATCAAACCTTGATTTGGGCCGAGTCTGTCGTTATTGGGTGCTATATCAGCTACACGTGGTGGATGACTTTTGTCATTGAAGAGTGTTTTTTGAGTAGACCTTAACTTTTGCTTAGTTGACAGACTTTTCTCCTCAATCGACTTTGGTTATTAAAGATGCTTTAACGGCTTAAAGTTGAGAGTTCACACAACTTAAAGTAAACCACTAAACATTTTCACGAGTTATGCTATTTGTACATATCCATTTACCAATTTTGAGCATCTCTAATGATTTATGGATTTTGAAAAAACCATTACCACATAGGAAAAATAAATAATAATTTAAACATTTCATCTTCAATTGCTAGTTTTCATACTTATATGATGCTGATGTGACATGAATATTATCTTGTGTTATGTCTAAGTAAATATAATGTGCTAGAAAAAGTGACTATGCAAATATTAATTTTTCATTTATTTAATCTAAGAAAATGATACTAATTTAATGACATGTGTACACATAAAAAATTGTAGACAAAGATCATTGGAGATAAATTTTAAATTCCATTATCTATTTTCTGAACATGAGTGAGATATTTATTTATTTAACTGCCACATAAATCAAAATATGCATAAATCATTATAGATGTTCTTACCAATTAGATTATAAATACATTATTAAATAAATATTTATTAATTTATCTATCACGTCATATCTAAAATCAATAATCTCAAACCTGCCAACGTATCACTGGTAAACAAATTTGGACAACACACGTAGGTGATTTAAGGCTTCACGCGCTTCCTCATCGCGTGAAATTCATTCCCACAAACCAAACTCGAATTTTCTTGAGGTCCCAATCGAACATGTCCTATCCTGGGCATTCGACAGGTAAATCTCAAATTGTGTCCCTGGCTGACAATGGCCAGTGGCTAAGAAAAATTCCCATCTTGTTTATCAGGAACAACATTTATCAGTAACAACAATGGAGTCCGAGCTCAAAACCGTAGCTCCAATCCCCGCCGGGTCTCTTCCCGAACCCACCATGCACATCGAGGATAACCGCCCACTCCTCAAATCCGACCTGAACACTCCCCAAATCCAATCCCAAGTGTCCAATCCGAATATTGAAGAGATGGAGAAGAAGTATGCTGCGTATGTAAGGCACGATGTGTACGGGACAATGGGACGGGGGGAGCTGCCTTGGGCCGAAAAAATGTTACTTGCGCTCGGCCTGATTTTATTGGTTCCGATAAGAGTTGTTGCGTCGATGAGTGTATTAGTTATTTATTATATAGTTTGTAGGCTTTGCACGGTTTTAAAGGCTCCCAATAGGGAGGATGATCAGGAAGATTATGCGCACATGGAAGGGTGGAGGAGGGCGGTGATTGTGCAGAGTGGGAGGTTTTGCTCGAGGGTTTTGCTGTTTATTTTCGGGTTCTATTGGATTCGGAAAACAATCAGTAGTAATGATGTTGAGGGGAAGTTGAACAACGAGGTAAGCTTTGCTGTGATTTCATCTCTGGATGTTATTTAATGTTGTGAGTTCATATGTTGTAGTTGAAATTTAATTTCCGGACTTAAGTTTCTCTAGAATCAAGTATTTAGTATGTAATACTACTCTTCACTGTTGGGATTTCGATTTCTTGTCACGTCTCATTTATGAGAAGTGTAGTTAGAGAAGATACAGTACTTAATGCAATCTGATAATTTTAATGTGTATTTGCCTTTGAATTTTGGCATATTCGCTAATGGAAAGTTGAGGCATCAAAAATATGAAACGAATCATGAATGGCAAGTTGCACGAGTTGGTGAAGATAATATATGTAGTGAAGTGAATTATGGGGTTACAAGAGGAACCAATTTTTTATGGAAAAAAAGCTTGCAACTGTTGTTATCTCCCAAGGCACATCACATGGGAAATAAAGGAAAACCTGCTGTTTTATGTACTGGTTCACCGCGTAGGAAAGTAGGAGCAAACCTAAGATATTCTATGAGATGGCTATTAATTAATGTAAAACTGAATTTTTCTTCTAGCGATGTTTGTGGTTCTAGTAATTAGTATATTTGTTTACGTTGTCAAGAGGGTAGGAGCAAATCAAAAATATTTTCTAAGATGTGTTGGCTTTGTAATCTGTATGGACTAATGTGGATATATCTGTAAACATCTATATCAGAACAGTTATATAACTCTTAAGATGGATGTGTGTGGAGATTTCTGCACAATCTAGGTTCAATAGCAGCGTGCTGTTATTTAATTGTAACAAAAACAGGAGGACAAGTAAATTTTTTTTGCTATTTATTGTACTGTGGTAATAAAGGATTGTGCTATAAGTTTTCTGTTGTAGTATATTGGTGAGGTCGTGCCTTCCATCTATTCAAATTATTATTGAGGAAAAGATGGATATCATTCACATCCTAAAATTTGTGGTACTCGTTTTGTTGTGATGCTATGAAGAATTGACAGGGCTTACATATTTGTTCCTGTTGTTTGTTAAATAAGATTAGTAGATTACTGACCAAATAATTAATCTGGCAATTTTATGATCATATGAATTTTTCACTTATTTGCTTGAGATATTGTACTTGATTTAAGATAATTGCAATTTTATGATCATATAAAATTTTCACTTATTTTGCTTGAGATATTGTACTTGATTTAAGATAATTGCAGTGTCATGGGTGACATTATTTTATGCTATATTTCTCGATGAATAAACCTATCTACTGTGATGACTTGACTCTTTATGTGCTTGTGCTTCAGTAGACTACTAATTGTTATCTACCAATCGAGTTGCTAAAATATTATATAGATCAGTGAATGATTCATCAAAATTTGGGTTACAAGAACTTAAATAACAGGCACTTGTGTTTGTTTCTGATCGTCTCTTTGGCTCATTTTTCTTTTAAACTTCTAGGTCAAGTCTAAGAATCAATCTGAAGAGATGCAAAGACCTGGGGCTATTGTGTCAAATCACGTCTCTTATTTAGATATATTGTACCACATGTCATCCTCTTTCCCAAGCTTCGTTGCCAAGGTTAATTGACTCTAACTTATTATGGCCTGCACATGCTATTAAGGCATCTATTCATTGCTATCGTGATTCGACGTTCGACTGACACCTTTCTTCTCTGATTTTGTTGATTTTGCTTCTGAATTGTGTTGCTGAAGAGGTCAGTGGCAAAACTTCCTCTCGTTGGTCTCATCAGGTTTGTTCACTGCACATTTATTTAGGAACCTGTATGGCATGGAACTTCGTAGATAGATAAATCTTTCATCTCCTATTCATCCTAATGTGTATATTTATGAAAATAGTCTGGAAAATTCAAACTAGCTATAACTTTTGCTTTTGAGTTTGAAACATGAATTGATATAAAACAGATGACACACGATATTGTTTCCTCAGACAGGTTTCTTGGATCTAATTATAGGTTTATATTTCATTGAAGGTAAATATCTAGTAATTATTGCCCCTGATTAAATTTTATGTAGAGTTTAGGTATTTACGACAACATCATAGATGATAGTTTGAGAATTGACAGTGGGTATTTGGTACATTGTTATCTTGTTTGTGATTATATTTTTATTAACTTTTTCCCGATGAAGTATGTGAGTCTGTGACACGTGATTTTAAATCAATTATTTGGCAAAAGGTGCATTAATTTATTAATATTTGTCTTATTACAGCAAGTGCCTTGGTTGTATCTATGTACAACGGGAGTCAAAATTGTCTGACTTTAAGGGAGTCTCAGGTATATTTTTTTCCTTCTCCATTTTTCTTGTGATTTTATTAGTGCAGAAGTTAATGATTTTTGTCTAAAGAAGGATAATGTGGAAAATTTCCACGACAAAATAGGGCTACTTAGGTGGTACATTCTTTCAGGGACGACATAAAGAAAGACTAAGAAATAGATAAACGAATAAATAAGTTCTTTTTGAGTCTGCAATTTCAAGTGACTCAATATGATAGATTGACCTATTTCCTATTTTTTGAGTACCAAAGATTCAACTCACAAGGAATCATTCGAAATATTTATTAAAATCGAAAAAAATAGAGGGGTTTTCGTTTCTATTAGCTATATTGAACAATTGCCACTGTTATAGATATTTAATAATAACTAATTTTTGTTTCCAAAATTTAAGGGATCCCAAAACTTTTTCGCAAAAATCGAAAGACTATTGTTATTGAAATAGAATGATACATACATATAAGTTAAACATTCTAAGCTAAACATTTCCATATTTTATATGTATTTTGTTTAACATGGGGTTGAGTAATATTTCAATAATCGAATCTTGTCATAAAGTGAATAAAAGGGATAGGATAAATCACCCCTGCCTCAATCCAATTTTACATAGATTTACAATTCTTCATTATAGCCCAAAAAAAAAAAAAAAAAATTACAATCCTGATCCGGTATGGGAAATTACTTCTCTAGTTACAAAGACAAACAATAAGTCCAAATTTAGTCTAATCTGCTAAGAGACTTAGTCCTGTTGATTGAATTTAATTAGTCCAAGAACTCGCTCTTGTTTCGAATTCAGAGATCCCGAGAAAAATAAAATTACTAATTTATGGGATAAATAATAAGAGATAGAGAATATAGATTTTTTTTACATCTTGATCGATTCAAAATTTATCCATCATTAAAAATTCAAATAAATATGGGATGGGAAGTTTCTCCAAACTAACTTCCCTAAATATTAAATGGAATGAACATATGATGAAAAAACTCACCCAACTTTTTTGAATTCAAACTTTTTTGTTTTGATCTATGCTCTCTTCTTACCTGATAAAAAATAGATTTATGTCCAGATACGTGTCATTTGAACTCAATTCAATTTAGTTTGTGAAAAAAGATATAATTCATATAAGATATAAAAGAATTACATTCCATCTAAAATTAGACTTTAAATAGAAAGTTGTTCAAGAAAACAATCTTTATTCTAAAATTCTAAAAAAATGGATGTGGCTTTGGGACGGAAGGATTTGAACCTCCGAATAGCGGGACCAAAACCCGTTGTCTTACCACATGGCCACGCCCCATTATCAATTTCTAATCTATACTAAGAAACAATAATATTGTTATTGGCTGTTTGTCAACTCTAGTCCAAATATCTATAGAATAGATTATTACTAGGATTTTAATCCATATAGATATAAAATTCAACTTAATTTATTGATCATTATGTATAGTTCAATTAAGATATTTTATGCATGGTTTCTTCTATTTTCCATTGAGAATTGGAGGATTTTTGATTGGGTAGTTCAAAGAAAAAGAAGGATTTTTTGTATACCTTGCTTCCTTTTTCCTTATATCAATAACTTAATCAAAATGCAATTATCTCCAAGAACAAAATGTCTATTATGCTTAATATCTTTAATTTGATCTGTATTTGTCTTAATTCTACCCTTTATTCGAGTAGTATTTTTCTTCAGCAAATTTCCTGAAACCTATGCTTTTTTTTTTAATCCAATTATAGATGCTATTCCAGTCAAACCTTTTTTTTTCCCTCTTAGGCTTTGTTTGGCAAGCTGCTGTAAGTTTTTGATGGGATCCTTAATAATTTTCAAAAAAATTCATGATTTCTTCGAGAAAAAATTCTCTAACAATTGATAAAATCAGATAAGTTTTAGAGTCTGAATCCTCGGTTCACACATTGAAATTCTTGGATAGTCGCCATAGATCGAGCTTACCCCATTTCCTCCTTTTTTTACCCTTTTCCAGTGAAAGACCCTAACCCTAATATAAAAGACCCTAATCCTATTATATCAAAGTTTCCCACCATATCGAATTTAGATGTGAAAGAAATTTTTGTTGATGAAAATCTCTTATTCCAAATGAATTTATGACAATTCATTTCTATTTTTAGAAAAACCTCATTTCTTTGTGTCAAAATAGGATATGTGGTATAAAAATGGAAGATCTATTTTTTTTATCATCTTGAAGATTGTGTAATGCTTACTCTGAAACTCTTTATTTATATCGTAGTGATATTTTTTGTTTCTCTCTTCATCTTTGGATTCCTATCTAATTATCCAAGACGTAATAATGGACGTGAAGAATAAAATCAAAGGGTTGTTCCTTGGTTAATTTGCAAATTTTCTTAGGATTTTATAGATTCCGCACGTTTAACTAAGATTTCAAAAATTGCTAAAAATAAATAAATAAATAAATCAAGTCATCAACGGAATCGGAAAAAGAGGGATTCGAACCCTCAATACAAATAACTCGTACAACAGATTAGCAATCTGACGACTCAGCTATCAACGGAATCGGAAAAAGAGGGATTCGAACCCTCAATACAAATAACTCGTACAACAGATTAGCAATCCGACGACTCAGCTATCTCTCCCAATTGAAAAAGAGAATTATTACATTATACATAATGTAAGGAGTCTTTCTTTTTCTATTCTATAGAGATGCAAATAAGGGATTTCTTTTAGATAAGGGAAGGGCTCGAACGAGCCTTAAAAAAAAAAAAAAATAAAAATAAAAAAGAAGAGACGTATCTATGTTGATTTTGTTCGAAAAGTCATTATTTTAATGGCTTGACCTGGTCAGGACCTAGCCAGACCCCTTTTTATGTTCCAACGAATTATAGTAAATAATGATTTATTTGATTTGAAAACAAAAATGCTTGTTATTTATTATATTCATTTGAATATAAAATATTCAAACAACAACAAAAAGAAGAAAAGACTATATTTGAATTTTAGTTTCATTTTTGGAACTAAAAGAAAATATCGATTTTTCTACAATGCATTTTTCTGTAATGATTTTAGTGTTTTTTGTGATAAGTAGCTATCAAAACTTCTCCAGCACATGATAAAACTTTAGTTATTTAATTTAAAATTTCAATTAAATGAACCCTCCTTTCAAAATCTCATTAAATTTTAAATCCCCCCCCCCCCCCCCGGAAAAATTGCAACACTCTAATTTTGATTATCCAATCCTATCTTGGTCATGCCCATTTACCCTGTTCGATAAAAAGTCCATTTGTATGGAATAATTGCATTGAAGCGATTATAGTTTAGTGGTAAAAGTGTGATTCGTTATATTACCCCTTTAATAGTGAAAGGGTCTTTCGGTTTTATTCATATTCCTAGCAAAAACTTTATTTCTTAAAATGATTTAATCTTTTACCTCTCAATGAAAAAGTCGAGAAAAAAAATTCACGTAATCCATGAGTCACTTAGAAATCGAAAAGTTGGATCATGAAATTGCGAAACATAATTTTTGAATTGTATCAAGATTTCCAATCGAATAAGTATGAGTAAAGGATCTACAGCTGAAGATAGAAAATTGATTTCTAATCATAAGTTCGTAACTAAATCTTCCATTTTTTATTTGTAGAGAAAGAAATTGAAGCAAAAGAGCTATTAAACGATGACTTTAGTTGACTAGAGATATCGACATTATTTTAGCTTGATGGAAACAAAATCCTTTTCCTTAGGATCCTCTCAAATAGAAATAAAGAACGAAGTAACTAGAAATATTGTTAGAATCACCTTCTTCTAGAAGGATCATCTAGAAAGCAATTTGTTTTGTCTTTATTCAGACAAATAACGGATATAGGTGTTATGGGTAGAATTTTGTTCACATCTTAGATCTAGGAATTTACTCATCTTCCATAAAGGAGCCAAATGAAATCAAAGTTTCATGTTCAGTTTGGAATTAGAGACATTCAAAGTTTGTTTGGTGTAGGAGATTTTGGAGGAACTTTGGGTTTTTTAGAGAATGTATGATTGGAAAGAATTTGAAAAGTGTAAAAGTGGTGGATCCTATAAAAATGTGTGGTTGAAAATGAGTTTTGGTGGAAAGTTGTTCAAAAACTCCTAGACGAAATAGACGTCAACTATAACCCTTACCCTTCCAAGCTAACGATGCGGTCGATTCTCGCTACCTGCTTATATCCTTTTTTAAATATTCGATTAGAATTATATTCTAGAATAAATATTATGATTAGAATTAGTGAATCATTGAATATACAATTCCAAAAAAATTCTCACACACAATCCATTTTTTTATTTTTAAACAAGAGGTAGAAAAGTCAAAATACGGAAAAATCGGAATGAACAACGTCCATTGTCTAATGGATAGGACAGAGGTCTTCTAAATCTTTGGTATAGGTTCAAATCCTATTGGACGCAATTTATTTTCATATATTTTTTATTTCGATAGCAAGAAAGACTTTTTACATAATTTGAATCCGAGATACTATATTACTTTTTTATTAAGATAAAAGTGAGCAATTTCTTTATGTTATGCTTGTTCCTGAAATAGGAACCGGTCCATTTGTTTCTCAATAGCTTCTTTCAAAAGGACTATATGATTTCTTGGAATTGAGGTTTGTTAGTATTTAAGTAAGTACGTAACTCAACAAGAAATTTCCTTACGTGTCCAATTTCTAATGAATCAAGATAACCATTTGTTCCGATATAAATAGTCATTATCCGTTCTTCTACCGTGAGAGGAGTTGCTTGGGATTATTTAAGCAATTCACGTAATTTCAAGCATAATGATTTATTTAGCCCTTGTTTGAGACTCATTATTTGAAATAATGTGGTTTGTAATAGTAAATTTTTGGAGAATGTGTAGTTAAAAAGTAGGGAATCCTTTTGAGTTTATGTGTAAATTATTTTATTTGGTAGAATGTGTGGTAGAAAATGAGTTTTGAAAAAAAAAAATGAAGTTTTGAATAATGGGTACCAAATAGGGGCTTAAGAGTTATGTTAATTTGTTACCAAAATAAACGGCGCGTCTCTTGTTCATATTAATAGCAGATGCTATGAATGTGAAAACTTATTGTTGATTCAGAAGACTTCCTAGCAGAAAAAGTGATTGCCTCAGAAGTACAAAATATTTTGTGAAACCGTATATAGAGTTTTTCCTTCTATTGTAACCAACATTTGCTCCACCTAGTCAGTTATGGTGTTACATTTCATTTTTCATTCTAGCTCTATTCTAATCATTTTGGCGTCTGATTCTTGCAGGTGTTGTTAATGAAAGAATACGGGAAGCTCATAGAAATAAGTTTGCCCCAAAGATGATGCTATTTCCAGGTAATATTGTGGTGCCATTACTACCCACTGTGCTTGTGACTCATTTCCAAAATGTTCCACTTGCAATATTATTTCATTTAATATATGTGCATTAATGTTATTGAAAATACAATCACGTTAATCTGTAACTAACTTTTGCGAAGGGAAAATGGCAGAGAATATTTTCTTCTCCATGTAATTATTGTAATTCTTGGATCATTTAATGTTATTTGCCTTATGATTCCCCTTCCCCCCCACCCCACTCCCCCCCCCCCCCCCTCCCAAAAAAAAAAAAAACTAAGGAAAATGATCTACATGGTAAATTATTTTTTTTCCCGTGTGCATGGAGCATTTGTGTGATATAAGAAGTAAACCCTTGTGCGTGAGGATCAAAGCAAGTTTCTTTTGCATCTTAAGTTTTTTTTTCTTACTGAATAAATTTGAATGTAGTTAGCCCTTCTTTAAGCCTCATTTTTTGTATGAAAATGAGTTTTGTGATAGTGATTTTTTGGAGAATGTTCGGTAAAAAAAAGTTTTGGGTTTGTGTAAAATTATTTTATTGGGAAATTGTATGGTTGAAAATGAGTTTTGGGAAAATGGGGCTCAAACAAGGGCTTTATCTAACCAACTTTTGACAGAATTTATATCAGTGGTTAATACACGACGATTTTATGCCATTAAATACAGTGCAAACTGCTCGTCAGGTTCAGATTTTATAGATGCGTAACATTTCCATTTATTTTACTTCTCCTCGTACAGAAGGGACAACCACAAATGGAGACTACATCCTTCCATTTAAGACTGGTGCATTTTTAGCCAAAGCTCCAGTGTTACCTGTCATTTTAAGATATCCATACCAGAGATTTAGCCCTGCATGGGACTCTATTTCAGGGGTGAGTTTTTGTTTTGTAATCTTTAATTTCATTATCCTATTCATTTCAGTTTCGTAGTATTTCCTATAATAATTGTGGATGCCTGATTATAGTATGGTAGTGTTTGATAACCACAATTTTCCTTGGAACTAGGAAATTTTTTTGCCATTTTCTAGCTTTTTTGGTTGTTTGATTGATTAAGTTTTTCATGGAATTCACTTTTCATTTTTGGTCAAGTGAGGTAAATTTTCCTTGTTTGCAATGAAAACAAATTCCCACCATTTTGGTGGGAATTGGTTTTCTACCTTAGGTGGAAAATCATTTTTGACTCGTTTGGTCATTTTTGTTGTTGTAAATTGATTTATTTTTTTCTAGAAATTAACATTATTATTATTATTATTATTATTAAGTACAAATGTGTTAGGAAAAAAATTTGATTAAAATAGCAAAAATTTTGCTTTATTTTCCATGGAAAGCAATGTCAATCAAATAACAAAACTTGAAAAATTCTCCACTTTTTTCAATTAGAAAATTAAACCAATCAAACAAATTAAACTTCCAATTCTTAGAAAAATAAGTTCTCAGGAATTCAATTATCTGGAATTCATTTTCTTTCCACCTAAATTCCACCTTCGCTAACAAACGGACCCTATATTCTTACTGTTCTAAAGGGATCTGACACTTCCGTATGGAACTCATGACTAATCTAATCTTTTCTACTGTGTTGTGTTTACATACATGTTGTCCAGGTGCGCCATGTGTTGCTTCTTCTCTGTCAGTTTGTAAATTACATAGAAGTGACACAATTACCTGTATATTACCCTTCCCAACAAGAAAAAGATGATCCAAAGCTTTATGCTGAAAATGTTCGACGGTTAATGGCTCATGAGGTGTGCATTTTCATCAGTTTAGTTTTAGTTGCAAATATTTATCATCAAATATGTATTTGAATGGCACCATTAGAATTATTAATACCACAAATCTCTTTTATTTTTTGGTTGCTCTGGCATCTTTAGGCACTCGATTTGTTCTAGCACAATCTCTCTATGTATCTTGCAACCAGTATGGATAATATAATCTCACTCTTTTTGCCAGCACTACATAAATAAAATCTCTTGATTAACCGTTGACTACGATTATTCTGAGGCACTGTCTTCTGAAGCTCAATTGCTATATAAATGCACATATAATGAACACGTCTTTATCGAGGATTTATAATTCCCCAACCTTTCATTATAGCATCAGACTAGAATAAATATTGAACGGCCGAAACTGTTCAATTTTTCATAGAATAGTAATGTTGACCCCATGGAAACGTGCCTCACTTTATATTTCCAGGCACCAGCCAAAGTTGAGATATATAAGCTGTCTTCATAAAATTGGGGATGTTTGGGGATGATTTAAGTGAGATTTGGATGGTTTTGGTCATTGGACTCATGATGCAACTATAGGAAATGTTGAAAATAAAAGGCGGAAGCCGCGGAACCAACATCAGCCACAATTGCTTAATTACTGCCAATTTAGCCAATATGTCTTACTTTATGTTGCTTTTATGATGCAGGGTAATTTGATTCTTTCAGATATAGGCCTGGCCGAGAAACGAGTTTATCATGCTGCTCTTCATGGTAATAATAGCATGCCTACTGTTTTGCATCAGAAAGACGATTGATAATATTCATGGGCTCGCTCTGAAAAGTTATCTTGTCTATCTTGGATCCTTGCAACATAATATGGTGGTCCCACCCCCCCCCCCCCCCCCCCCCCCAAAAAAAAAAAAAATTGTGTTCTATAGTACTTCTGTAACTTTTTATACATAAACGGGTGGCCATTAATTATAATGTATGATTTTCTTTGCAATTGTTTTTCATTCTCCACTTCAAGAGCTCTCTGAATTTACTATATTTTGCATGTACTCACATAGAAATTATTGAATGCCCTTGAAGTCTTCTATGCCATAGTTGAATATTACATAGAACTCGATGGTATTGAAGTAGAAAAATAAACTGAAAAGTTATATATCATACTGTACTTCCCAGTCCTACCCAATTCCGTATACCAAACATACACTTATGATAGAAGCATGCTGGGTTAGTCTAAATTATCTATCTGGTGTTCCTGCAGGTTTGTTTTGTGAATGATAGTCCGGATTTGCCTTCTGTATATTCATTGTATAAATTTATTCTTTGACCCCAAGAAAAAAAGTAAAATTAAACGATGATAGAAGAAAGCATTCTTGTTGTTGGTAATACTTCAAAACGTATTTCTGTGCATATCGTAACATTGGTGAAGCTTTGGTGGGATTCTTGAAGCTGGGCCAATTTTGACATATAAAAGATCCTGGAATCGAAGAAAATTTTGCTGCTGGTTGCAATGTGATGTAATATTTTTAAAAGGGACTAAAATAGGGTCTGTTGCTACAAAAATGAGAAATTGTAGTTATCATATGGCCTCATAGCATGTCTCTTGAGTCATCTTTGTGAGCAGTTTTGGACCATGCTTATTTAGAACTAGCATTCCTAATATAGCCGTTGGGCAATCATGTTTTCATTTGTATTTACCACTTAGCATTTTCCTGAAAGTCAGAATTATCTTTCAGATCCAATATTCCCAGTGTTGTGGTGAATTGAACTAGACACCACAAACATGATACGTGACATGTTTTTCCCCTTTATCTTGTTTGTTCATGATGAACAGTACTGTTGATGAAAAGTGATTTTGGGGTAAAATTAAAATCAAACGAAGGTTTACAATACAATAAATAAAGTACCATGTCGTCTCGCCTAGGGATAAAAATCCAACGATCATTTATATCGAATGCTTTTGAAAAAGACAATTATTACAGTTGAAAGGAAGCTCCTGATGCAACAACTTTCTTCCTCTGGGAAAGAATCAGAGTGCAAGGGAGGAAAAATAATACCTTTTTACACTATATTTCCCTACCAAAGTATAAAGCAGTTTTGAAAATTCACAAACTAGCCAAAGAAACCGATTGAATGGAACTTGGGGACATCCTTAAGTCTTATCTTGCCTTTGGTGAGCCATTTGTGGACCTGCTTAATTCCCACAATGGTAAGCAACCTTTTACTGGGGACGATGCCGACAACTGCCTCTGCCTGGTCGAGATCGAGGACAGACAGCACGAAGTACTTCTTAGCATTGTCTTCTCATTATCATCACATGCTTCATATTTCGGGTCACCTTGCACAGCAGTAACTTTAAGGGCTTCGGGTAAGATGCAGTTGAAGATTGAACCTAGGTCAGCAACAAACATACAGTCAAGTTCTGAATACTAGGTAAATGTCATTGGAGACGAAAACAAATTTACTTTAGGAGTTCATAGATCGAAGAAAGTTGTTCTACTCGGAATTTTTTCTATCTTTCCTGATAAAACGAGATTATAAGTCTTTTTTTTTTTTTTTTTTTCTCAACCCTTGTAAAAATGTTTCGGATTAAGCACAAATCCATTCTTACGGTACTAATGATAAAATCAAATGAAAAAAAATAAGAAAAAAACCCCAAAACACACGAGTTTTTATTAGTTCAGTGCACCCTCAACCTCAGAACTATGACGACTTGGCATTGCAAGTTTTAACTACTATGTAGAAGAAGAGTACAAGTTTCCTCACTCCGCGTGCATTTCGTATGGGAATATTAGGTTGATTCACTGTCAAGGAGATAGGTTTAGAGTATTATTAGGCTCTACACTCTCCAAAATGAAACACCTAGGGTGTTTGATAGCCAAAGGTGGAAAGGAATTCCAATTCCATGTTAGTTGGAAAACAAAAACCACCTCCACCCCCAACCCCACAAAGAATTGATTTCCATGAAATTGACCAATTTTGAGTTTCAAATGGTTGTACCTTAGAATTCAAATTCGAATTCCCACTTCGTATCAAAAGAAACAAGTAGAAAAGCAATTTCTCGGATGTGACATTTCCATAAAATTGGGTTGTTACCAAACACACTCTTAATTCTATAAAATAGGACTGATATTATAGGCGGCATAGAATATTACTTGCATGCAAATAAAAGGTAGAACTTTCTTAAATGACTAGTGAATGAGGAAAAATACCTAATTTTGCAAGTCGATTTACCCATTTTGGAATTTTTTTCCCTGTGAGCTTGTGACATATGTCTTTGCAGAAATGATTGCAATTCTTAACAATCAAGTGATATGTATCACCATTATAGTTTCCAGCTTCACATTCGATCAACTCCCGAACCTGGGTCGCATTCAAAGATGTAGTCCCAATGAATATTGACTTCCTAAACTTAAAACCCGGGCATTCTCGAGGTTCAACTTCAAAGACACCACTTGAAGGATAGTCATGAGCTCCAAATGCATACTCCACACCATGAACTGCAAATGAGCATGCAAGCTTAATCAGAAGGGGGAAAAAGTTATTTCTCTACAAGTTAATTATGTCAACTCATACAATAGACTCCACTAAAGAAGTTCTTGGGTTATTTAAACAATTTTTGAGTTCCCATATTAGAAACAATTCATATTCAATTGTAGTAATAAATATCATGAAGTCCTCTTTTTACTTGTATGTTTCACTTGCCTGAAACATGAGAAGACACAAGAATCATGCCAACCAGAGACAAAGATCAAATAAACAATTTTAGGATCAAATTCACCATTGAAAGAAGAAAAATCAACTTTATATTTATTCCTTTTCAATATTCTGAAATGTCTGCCATGTATGTCAAAAAATGTACTTCAGCTGCATGTGCCACATCTGCTTACAACTCTCATTGCAAATACTATATAAGGTCGTTCCACAGTCGAGGAATTAAGTATACAGTATTTAAGAAGTTACATAAGCAGAGAAAGCTTTACATCATTGTCATGATCTCTCAAGAATTGAATACATTGATAACAAAACAAGAAAATCAATGGGACAAAAATATAACAGTAGCAGTCAAACATACCTTCTACACCAGAATGAAATATACCTAGACCAGCCCAGTAGATGTAACCATTCGCCGGTGTCAAGTCGTACACATTGAGATAAACCGAAGCATTTCCAGGACCATGATCCGTTGGCTTCACCTTGGAAAATAAACAAAAACGAGGGACTGATTTTCCTTTCAGATACTGGGGAACTATGGACTTCAACCCCTTCTTTGATCCTAATGCCATGTTGCTTCTATAGGAAACCGGATATCAGACAAGAACCAATATCATCTAGTACATCTGGACAAAATATACAAGGATGAGGCTAAGTACACTATAAAGGAACATCAAGAACAACTGAACAAATTAATCTAAAAAAAAACATGCCAACTGAAACAATTAGTTTATTTTTCATTGTTGTAAATAACTTAGGGTTCTTGCACAAGAAAGTCACTTCGGTGACCTTAATACTCAATAATTGGTGATATTGGCCAAATACAGTATATAATCTATTCATGCCACAGAAATACAAAATGCGTATGGATAATACCTCCCATTACTCTTAAGGATATTACTCAGTTGACCAACAGGAGTTTGACCAAGACAAAGGATTCATATGTTTGAAGTTTGATAAATAAAGAACTTCTTCCCAATAATAAGAAAAGAAAATTTATAAAAGAAAGAAAGCAAATGAAACCAGCAACATGTTTTTTCAACTTGAGAAAGTCAACATTGACAAGAGTGGGAGGCCACTAATATAGCCACTCATATGATTATTAATTACATCAATCCTGCATCTTGCACATTGGCCTCTCAATCTGTCTTTGACTAGCAAAACAGAATTAGCAGAGTGTTTGGCTAAGGTTAAAAAGTTTACGTGTCAGTAATTAAGTAATTTTTAAAATAAATAACTTCAAAGTATCTTTAATTAATTTTTAAGCTTAGCTAAACATGGTTGTCAACTGTTTAATACTTGTCTGAGAAGCAAAGTCTTGTCCTAAATGCTCTGGGAATATTACAGCTGTCTTATAATTTGCAAGTCAAATCATCACAGCCAAAAACTGCAATAAACCCCTTTACTTTAACATGAGCTTAGCTTCTGTTTGGTAAACGGTTTATAAACTACACAATTTCTCAAACCACTTTTTAACCATTCAAATTTTCATTCTCCACTTTTTAACCACACATTTTACCTCAAAATCATAAATAAACCAGTTTATAAACTACTACAGTGTTACCAAACGGAGTAAATTTACTTCAAACACTTCAACTGATTCAGCTGTCAGGAAAAATAATTCTTGGGATGTACCATCACAACTGCAAAAATACTTGACATTACGCTCCCAAGGCTTAGGCAGTTGGCATCTAATTGTATTGACTCTGCATGTTTTGTGTGCATGAATTTAAGATTCCAATAAAATGCAATTACGCTTACTAGTAATCTTAGAAAATTAATTCACATTTCTCGATAGATAGCTAATCTCTCACAAATTAGAAAAATTTGCACGTACACATGCAAACAAATCTTTTCATAAATTTAATATGTTACAATATTACCAGGTCAACGATGAATAGAAAATGACAAATCCAATCCAGACAGGGTTCAAATAACAAAGAATAAACTTCCTAAGTTCTAAAAGAAGCTGTTCTACTGCATACTTTAAACAAGGACTAAAGACGAGGTCAGAAAGCCAATAAGTGTATGTACAAGGAAGATTTAAAACTAAGCCTCTGTTTGCTCCCCTTTAAAAATTCAACATATTTTTCTCTTCTTTTAAACTATACATTTATCAATAAAATAATATTACAAATAAACCCAAAAAAGATTCCTTATTTTTTAACCACGCATTCTCCTAAAAATCATTATTCATTTCAAATAAGCTCTTTTTAAACATCAAACAGGGGCTAAATTCAAAATGGGAACATGAACATTGAGCCTGTTTGGCGTAGGAGAAATTGAACAAATTTTTGAATGTGTAGTTGAAAAGTTGTTGAAAAATGTGTAAAGTGGTAGGTCCCATAAAATATGTGGTTGAAAATGAATTTAAGGAAAAAGTTGTTGAATTTCTCCTTAACCAAATATGCCATAATAGTAACTTTTTGCAATTTAAATACTTCAAGTTCGATGTATAGAATCAACAATACAAAAATAAATAAATAGCCAGCTGCTAGGCTATAATTTTGAATTTTCTGCCATGTCTTCCATAATAATTGGAGAACAATGTAGGTAAATAATATTTGAAGTTGTATACACCAGCCCAAGCATCTTAAAACTAGACCTAAAAACCCAGAAAACATCACTATTTTCAACTCAATGACGTGCAACTTAAAGAGTTTGAGCACAAAAAACAACCATATTGCAGATGTGCAAAGCAAAAAGCCATCATTTGCTATGTAGTTGCCTTTGTTTATCAGTGAAAGACTTACTAACAAAGAACCAAGCAAAGATGAGGAGTTATCAAATAGTAATGTGTGGTTGAAAACTTATCATCCATTATCGTCTATATCGAAATGGTAAACTGCAGGGATTCGAAATAATGAACTAATTCTTCCAATTTCGACCAACGCTATCAAAATAATTTCAAACCCCTTTAAATTTTAAATATCACGATAAATGGACAGGTACATATTTTACCCTATACGAAGCACAAATCAGTATAACTGTATAATTACGAGTTAATAACCCATATATATATAACATTATGTCAATAATAAGAGAAAATAACAATATACCACAGCCAAATAAAAAATTTACAACTAAATGAAGAAAACATTCAAAGAAAATGTTAAACTTACAGATCGGCCCACGACAAAATTGAGTAAAATTAAGTTGTTTATACGGAAAAGAAACAAGTTTTAAAGTTAAGCCCCCATAATCCAAACTTATGAAAGGAATTGTAAGAAGCTTGTAGGGAGTGACTTACAGTTGATGACATTAGCACCTGCACCTGCATAACCAAATGGACTTTCAATTTTTTTTTTTTTTTTTTTGAACTGAAAAAATCTCGTGTGATGGAAACTGCAAAGATAAGAAAGACCCCAGGTTTTGGAAGTTAAGGAGAGACTGACACGACACCCAACAGACGACTCTTTCATTTCTTTTCTTTTCATTTCTTTCTGAAGGTAATAATTTTGTTTGTTTGGTAGAAATCACTTGGAAGTGAAAAATATTTTTATTTGAAAATTGTATAATTGGGAATGAGTTTGATAAAAAATATTTTTTAAATAAATTCTATTTTTTTTTTTTTTTTATCATGTTAAGGTAATAATTTTGTTTGTTTGGTAGAAATCACTTGGAAGTGAAAAATATTTTTATTTGAAAAATGTATAATTGGGAATGAGTTTGATAAAAAATATTTTTTAAATAAATTCAATTTTTTTTTTTTTTTTTTTTTTTTAATCATGTTAAGGTAATAATTTTGTTTGTTTGGTAGAAATCACTTGGAAGTGAAAAATGTATAATTGGGAATGAGTTTGATAAAAAAATATTTTTTAAATAAATTCTATTTTTTTTTTATCATGTTATTAATTACTGCAAATCACCATTAAGCTCGTTTACAATGAACTCGGTGAGATGATAACCAGTAGCAAAAATCAAATTTTGCTAATGAATGAGTCGCATAGTTTGCTTCCCTAAGTATGGATTCACATTTAACGGATTGAAATTTTACCATCAAATCTTTAACTCTCAAACCAGTAGCTCCCAAGTCAAAGTGTGGGAGGGAATGATTAATAGTTTTAGCTGCATTCTCACAATCAGTTTCAATAATCCCAATGTCAATCCCTTCTTCGACAGCAAGATTTTTTAATTGATTGTCGTTATACATTGATCAATATTTTTATACAAGTAAAAATATTTAGAATAATATAAAGATTAATAACTAAATATTGACTTTTTGAAAGTTACAAAAACCATTTGCGAGCATATATAGAGTAAATTTAATGAATGGCTACTCAACTTTACTCAGATTACTACTTACTCACTCTACTAAAACATGTTACCCATTAATCACTGATCTATTTACCATGTTTCCCATCCATCACTAGCCTCCACACTGTTAACAATACTTGACGGAAATTGCCACTTGGCAGACAGAAATTGACGTGGCAAGATGACGGACTTAAATTGGTGATTGGATGGAAAATAAAAAAATAAAAAATAAAAAAATAGAAGAAACAACAAGCTTTTTCGGAATACGCTTCATCTTAAATGAATGAAAACCAAATTTCCCTCATATCAAACCCACACTTTCGGTTCTCAACAGCCCCAAATCAAATTGGAGATTCATCCCTAAACCAAACCCTAATTTCTGAAATCCCCTTGGACAAATCATCAGCCACATCACTTCGAATAATCTTTTTATCAATGTGTAGAGTTGTTTGTGACGAAGACTTCATCGACTAAAAATGACCCAGGAAAAAGGTTCGTGAATACAGATTAAAGCATGCAATTTCTCTAATTTGGTAGATCGACTTCGTCATCCATGCTATCAAGTTGCAATGAATGGACTTCTTCTTCACCTCCAGCCAATAATCATACGAGAGAAGTGAAGATGAGCAAATTGCTCAATTCCATATATTTGACTAGAGTGTTTGTTCAAGGCAATGGGATGTGATTAATTTTATTGGTTTAGTGTCTATGAAAATGAATGTTGTAGATTGTTGTTTGGTGGGGAAAATTGCAGGGTATAATAGTTAAAGATTTAGCAGTAGTGTTAGTTTGGTGCAGTGATAGTCTTATATTTACGATGTTCTCTTAATCCAATCAAACGAGTATGTTGAAATGAATCATAGTCTTCTATTTTGGATGTTCTCTCAATCCAGTTTGTAGATTGGCAGAATGGTGCAAATTCTTGTATCTTGAATGTTGTTTGTAATTGAACATCAACTTGTTGCCAACTGATGCAATGCTTTTTGTAATTGAACATCGACTTCTCTATTTTAATATCTTTACAATAGCATAGTGAGGGGTAGCAGCATGAGTGTATAATATGTACAGATAAGCTTTAGCACCTCTATACACGTGATGTACATGGATGGATCAGACTGTTATGTTGGGCTTGGACATGGTAAATTCATCTCACAGATTCTGATAACATGAGCAAAATGGATGATGATTATTGTGGCACGGAACCTTTATCAATAAATGCAAAACTTGGAACCTTTAACAATAAATGCTAGACTTGGGCTTAAAATGAATCCTTCATGAATACTAAACATAATGTCAAATATATTAAAATAGAGAAACATTCTACCCAACAAAAGCAAAGAAACTATTAAGAGTTTGACAGGAGGAAAAAAAACCTCACATGATCAGATCCATGTGTTAGAGAATCAAGCACAACCCACAAAATGCTTTTAATGTAAGCTTAATCAGTGCAAAAGTTCCAAAAAAATAAAAAACGATTCTTCCTTCTATTGTGTTGCAGCATATTTCTTCGCCTTCGGAGGTGCAAAGGGTACTGAACCTTTGACAACCCTTTTGTTCTTTGCACTAGAATCCAGTTTCCTTGCATACTCTTCAGCCTCTATAAGTTGTAAATCATCCACCATTGTTTGAAGTGTGCAGCTTTCAATTTTGGTTTCCACAAAATTGGTACTTTGTGCAGCCCTTGGCAGGCAAATTTCGGTGGCAGGCAAATTTCGAGTGTTGGCATGAACTGGAAATGAAATGTAGGGGCTAGTGGTAGCACTCCATCTATTGAACTATTTTTTGATCTCCTAGGATCAAGCTTGGCCTATTTGCATTATATTTAAACACAAATTCAATTTCTCAGCATATATGAATTTTCTAAAGTAAAATAAATATAACTGTTTTACCCTTGAACTTTCGGTATGAGCTGGGCTGCTCCTACCTTGAATTACATGGTCATTATGAGTCACAAACCAGTCCTGAAACAATAAATATATGCACAAATTAAATCATATTAACATCATCTTTATATAGAATTGAGATTTTCAAATTTCACGTCAACATAAACCTCTTGTGGTGTATCTGCCCTACTGTGACACTTCTTGTTGTGCCTAGTTAATCCACAAATACTACAAGTCATGCGCACTGTACCCTTCTTCATTCTTGCTAAAGATCCAGATCGAGAGATGACATTTTCTTGTCTGGTGCTTTCAATGGAGTGTTGTTTACTTCGGGCCACAAATTTTTACCACTTATAGGGTTGATAATGTTCTCATACAAATTGAGATAGGTCTTCACTATGTAGCACTCATGGACGTACTCCCAAGGTTGGTCACCTCTGTTGAGAATAACAGCAAGACCATGCCCACAAGGAATCCCTGTCAAATCTCAGTTCCTGTATGCACATGTCCTATTTGGTAAATCAACTACATATTCTCCACTTGAACAATTAACATAGAAATCAGCCCCCATAACCATTCCACTTCACACCCCTCAGCTATTTCCATAGTCTTCTCTAGTTTTTGTTGGATCTTAGGACATAAATTAAATGTAGCTCTCCTCATCTTATCTCTCCGTGTTCATTTCCTTTTCATGAAGCTGACATTCATGTCAATCAACATTGTGAGAATGGATTTCTCCCCATTTTCCAACACTGCATTGTTAAATACTTCACATAAATTGTTTAGAATTATGTCACTCTTAACCTTAGTCAAGAAATGAGACTTAGTCCATTCACATGGATCCTTTTTCATCAACCATTCATATGCCTCTTTTTTCTCCTTCTGAATTTCATTCATCCAGAACAACCAGTCAGATGTTATAGTTGATTTGGCAGCTCTTCATAAGTAGTCTTTAAGAGTAAACCCTTAAACTCATCCTTAAATAAATTTGTGTACATGTGTCGAACACAAAACATGTGTTTAGCATTAGGATACATGTTCTCTATTACATTTTGTATCCCCTTCTGCCTATCACTCATGAAGGGCTAGTCATTGTTATTCTCAATTCTTAAATCTTCACCTAAATATCTAATAAACCATCTCCAACTTCTTGTATTCTCTCTCTCAACAATAGCATACGAAATTGGGTAAATACAATCATTGGCATCTAGTGACACTGCCACAAACGTTTGTCCTCCAAATGAACCTTTTAAGAAACACCCATCCAATCCTATAAGGTTTCTACAACTAGCTATGAATCCTATTTTGCAAGCTTCTAAACATATATACACTCCTTGAAACTTTGTCTCGTGTGTGGCAACTGCACATGTGGATCCTGGATTAGTTCTTAAGATTTCATGAGCAAAAGACCAAAGCATACCAAATTGGTGTTCATTAGTGCCCCCTATCATTATCCTAGCAAACCTCCTAGCCCTCAAGCAGTAAGTCTATTGATTAATAACTTCTGATTATCTCTCACAGCCTTGATGATGAGTTTTTGACTTCCAATTGGGTTCAACATTAAAGGTCTCTAAGTACTTCTCAGAAATATACTTAGCCATGCAATGTCTATTCATTCTGTTCCGTATGCATGTGTGTTGTGAATTCATAGTCTTATTTTGGACGAGTCCCTTCTTTTTATTCCATGAAGCCCAAATCTTTCACTTACATGCTTTGTTTTTGCACACCACCTGCGCTCTCTTTTCATCATTGGCCTTAAACTTAAGATACGCCTACTCACAACTCCATGATTCCTAACTGAAAGTTTAAATTTTGCTGTCCTCGAACTCCTTTCCAACTTCCAATTGTGGATTGAACTTCTCCGTTTTAGCCTTATAAGTGGGGAAATGATAATTATTCTCATCATCAGAAGAATAATCAGTATGTACATCCTTAGAAGATGGATTATATAAATTATCTAAAGCACACTCATCTTCCCCTGTTGCATCATGTTCGACATTAGGATCTGCATTAAGTCCAATTTCTACTCGATCTGGTGCATTTTGTGTAATAAAGGAAATCATCATCATTCACGTCATCATTTGAATCATTTAATTGGCATTGAGGAGGGAGAAAATCTTCATCTTCATTGTTCTTATATGCAAGATGAAAAGTAGGGTTATTGTTTTACACAACAATGTTTAGTGCAATTCAAAACAATGGATATTCGAATGAAAAAATGCTGAATGATTTGGGAATTAAAAAATAACTTTATGCCCATGCACAAATACCACAATGAAATGAAAAAAATAACAGATTCATCGAAATTAATAAAATTAATACCTCCAAGTGGTCCATTGTCCTCTATGTCCACCCGTTCTTCTTCAATAATGAGATTGTCTTCCATTAATGAGGCTTGTGGATCAGCTTTACCATTCACAATGGAGGAAACACCCACGTTCTCTCAATGGTTTACTCATATTTTGGGAAAAAATTGTTCACAATGATGGAGATAGAGACAAGTCGTTTTTTTTCTAGACAAAGGTGTGTTTGTTTCTTCTTTTTTTTTCCTTGCATTTTTCGTCCAGTCATCTTCTTCATCTTGCCACGTCATTTTCCGTCCTCCAAGTGGTAATTTTCGTCAAGTATTGTTAACGGTGTGGAGTTTAGTGATGGATGGGAAACATGGTAAATAGATCGGAGAGTAATGGGTGACATGTTTTAGTAGAGTGAGTAAGTAGTAACCTGAGTAAAGTTGAGTGGCCATTCATTAAATTTACTCAACATATATATGAGTCGATAGAATTGGCGAACAAGATTTTTAACTTAGGCTTTGTTTGGCAGCTTCAATTGGATTATAATTTGGTATTTTTGTTTTCTAGGTAAAATTTATGATTGAAAACTGGAGAAGAAATGTTTGTGTGATTAAAAAGTGGTTTGGTAGAATTTTTATTCCCCTAGCTCACATCCTTGTGAGATTTAGGGCTTCCTCCCACTTTGGGTGGCTCCAGTCGTTGGATTGTTTTCCGACCTTCCTTCTCATTTTTCTTGCCATTTGGGTCAGAGTGGTTTCTCATTTCCAGCTAAAGGACGATATGGAACCGGATGAGATTAGAGACTTGTGCGAGCAGCTAAAAATTGAGGATGACAACAACTCGAGGATAGCAATCGGTGCTATTAATCAACCTGAAATAATTCTTGGTGGGTAAAATCCTGGGTTCGAAAGCTGTAAACAGAGAAGCAGTCGAGAGAGTGTTTCGTATGGTATGGCAGCTAACGAAAGGGCTCAAGCTTGAAGTAAAAGGTAACCACAACGTTTTTCTCTTCCAATTTGGTTCACTGAGTGATCAGCAGAGGGTGCTAGCTGGCGGTCCATGGCTATTCAACAACCAACTTTTGGTGCTAAAATCCCCAAATGAAGCTGTAGACATCTCAACTATGGAGTTTGATAAGACTACTTTTTGGGTACATCTTATTAATGTACCTCTTGTATGTCATACTGATCGAGCTCTCCGTGAAATTGGGCGTCTCATTGGAGTGGTGGTGGAGGTGGATTATGGAAGTATGGCACCGAGGGTTAGGGTAATGTTGGACGTTACAAAATCGTTAAAGAAAGGAGTGTTTGTTTACCTAGACACATTAGGTAAGGAATTTGTTGTTCCACTTCAATATGAAAGGTTATCGGAATTATGCTATCGATGCGGAGTGATGAGGCATCGAGTGCATGAATGTATGGAGGAGGGAGTCAGCGAAGACGGTAGAGAAATCTTGAAATGCAATGATAAAATCAAGGCACTTGTGGTGGGTGGGAACCGAAGATATCAATCTCCTAAACAACAATCCCCTAGGAACAAAAATGGCTCTGGGGGAAGCTTGAAAAAGGGAGGAAGAATGGATGAAGCTTCAATGCACCAAACTGACAGTGACATAAGGGGGACGCTTGCTAGGAAAGACCCTCAGCCTAGTGTTGATGGATGTAATTCGGAGAATACGAAAAGCTGCTGGGACAGAAGTTCACCGGATGGTAGGGGAGATATCACAAAGACGTCTGAATCGCCAATAGAAAAAGAGAGAGACATGCTGGAAGATGTCCAAAGTGATGAAGGAACGGGAAAGGATGAAATGGTACAGGATGGTAAAAGAAGCAGTGCTAGGAAACTACCTGAGGAAAAAAGGCAGGTAGAGGGGAATAGTACTGGAAGGAATTCTAATGGGAAACGCTGGAAAAAAAAAGGCGAGGGGAGTGCGAGGTCCAGCTATCTATTCCCCTGGTAAGAGACTAATGCTAACGGGTAATGAGAGTGAAAGGTCGAAGGGGAAAGCAAGTCCTAGTAGTAAAAGGAAACTATCGTTGCCCGAGGAGAGTGTGGTTGGTGAAAAAAGAGGTAGAATGGAAACAACAAGTGATGAAATGGAAGAGTCGGCATCCAACTTTAAACTGGCGAGTCCTATGAAGCAGGACTGCCGGATGCCATGAATTGCCTTATTTGGAATGTGCAGGGGCTGGGGAACTCCTGTACATTATCTTCCCTATGGAAACTTGTCCATAACCATTCCCCTAGTCCCATTTTCCTTTCCGAAACGAGACTATCTGGACCCAAAGCAGCTAATGTGAGACTCTCGTTGGGATTTAATTCCAATTTTGTTGTCGAATGCAAAGGCAAAAGTGGGGGCCTAATGTTATTATGGAATAAATATTTGGAAGTGAACAATAAATTATTCTCTAAAAGACATATCGATGCGAATGTCAGCAAGGAGGGCTGTAATCCATGGAGATTTACTGGGTTTTATGGTGAGCCCGTAACCAGTAATAGGGAACTTTCTTAGGAGTTACTGAAAAGACTTAAAGGTATGTTTGATCTCCCATGGATTTGTGCAGGGGATTTCAACGAAACTACGTGCACTGAGGATAGGTTAGGAAGGGATTCCAGGCCTTCTCAACTCTGTGAGAAGTTCAGAGGCACACTTATGGATTGTGAACTGATGGACCTGGGCTTCAATGGACCAAGAATGATGTGAAATAATGGAAGAGGGGGTGAAGCACATATACAAGCTCGTCTGGATAGGGCAGTATTTAATTCGGCCTGGTTCGAGCTTTTCCCTTAGACGAAGGTCATTCATCTGCCTTTCTTAAGATTAGACCACAAACCCCTTCTCGTGAATTTTGATCGAAAGCTGATTGATGAAGGGCGTGAAAACCGGTCTACTCAAAGAAAATTTGAACCCTTCTAGATGAAGGAAAATGGTTACCAGGAAGTTGTTAAAAACTCCCTAACTGGGCTGCCAGAATTGGTGAGGGGGTTGATCCTTTTGAGGAAATCAAAATGAAACTCGAAGAATGTTTGGATTTCCTGAATGAATGGAATAGAAATAAATTGGGGAGCTGGAGGAAAGGATTAGCAGACTGCGCCAAGAGGAGGGATCATCTTCTTAGCTCAGGAAACCCGGGCAATGCTAGGACGGAAGTGAAGGAACTGGATGAGAAAATTGCTATCATGAATAGGAGGGAAGAGGGCTACTGGAGACAAAGAGCCCATACTGATTGGATGAGGGACGGGGACCGTAACACAAAGTTTTTCCATCGAAGAGCGACCGAAAGGAGGAGGAAGAACACTATCCAACGACTTCGAGGAGAGGATGGGATTTGGAGAGGAAAAACTGGTGAACCATATTGTGGAGTTCTTCTCAAAGCTCTTCACCAGCATTGATCACTCTACTGAAGTGTTGGACTGCGGAATTCAGTATATCCAGAGACAACTTCCTACATATGAGGCTCAATCCTTGACTGAACCGTTTACTGTAGATGATATTAAGGAGGCGCTTTTTAGCATCGGGAGTGACAAAGCTCCTGGGAGTGATGGGTTCCAAGCCATCTTCTTCCAGAAGCACTGGGACCTTCTTGAAAAACAGGTCTCCAGCAAATGTTTGAAAGTTCTCAACGAGGCCCTTTCTATTCGCTCAATCAACCAAACAACAGTGGTGCTGATTCCTAAAAAGGCATCCCCGGAGCAGATTTCGGACTTCCGGCCTATATCCTTATGTAATGTTTTGTATAAAATTATATCCAAGTACCTTTCTTTTAGAATGAAAAATGCTTTATCCTTTCTTATTTCAGATACCCAAAGCGTATTCTTTTCTAATAGACTTATTTCAGATAATGCTATTATTGCCTTTGAGTTACTGCACTCTATGAACATGTGCTGCAACGGGAAGAAGGGTTTCATGGCCCTAAATCTTGATATGAGCAAAGCATACGACCGGGTTGAATGGAGCTTCATCAATGCGATGAGACAAATGGGATTTCCAAACTGCTAAGTACGCTGAAGCTTTAGCTATCCAGGACGGTATCCGTCTAGCATTGGAGGTTCAATTGCCTATTAAGGCCGTGGAAAGTGATGCTTTGGGAGTTGTCCAGGGCCTGATCTCGATGGATAATCTAGCACCAAATGCGGATATTTTGAACGATGTTCGTGATCTCTTGATTTTTAGTAGTTGTGGCTCATGCTACTTTATCCCTCGTGAGAGGAACGTGGTAGCCCACAAATTAGCTCGATATGCTATTGTTACTACTTGTAATCACCGTTGGATTGATTGTATTCCTAGATTCATTCCCAGGAATTCTTGTTAGGGATTGAATCTAGTTTTGTTGAAAAATTATGTAAGTTATAAATTGATTTTTAAATCAATTTAAAGTGATAGCCGAACATAGGCTTACTTATTTAATCTTTAGTTTCATTATTTCGTGGATTTTTTTGTGGAAGGGCTCAAAACACCTTTGGACGGTATCTAGTCCATTTTATAGAGTGAAAATATAGGATTTTGAAATAAATTGGAACGAAGAATAATTCATATATTTGATTTTAAATTATTTTACAAATTATATTGAAATTAGTTGTGGTCGTGCATTTATATAGAAAAAATTTACAGAACACCCTATCTGTAAAAAAAAAAAAAAAAAAAAAAAAAAAAATTATAATATATATATAATTTGAAGGCCCAAAGTTAGACCCAATTACATTGCAAGGTTAGATTGAAGTCCAATTGCGTAAAATCCATACTATTCACATTAAATAAACATCGAAATACATGTACTCTGACCTCAGTATTTAGGTCGACTCCAATTTTAGTTTGAAGTTTACCGAGACAAACTCCAGTATCCCCCTGGGAATAGTTCATCGATCATACTGAACTCAACACTTAGCAAGTAGGTTGCCTTGAGCTTCAAAACTAAGATGAAACAACAAGTTTCCTCCTTAATTCTGCAAGACACTACACATGCAGTTAATCAGCAGATGTCACCAATAGCGGCTCACCATTCCCCAAGATAAAGGGACCCACCAAAGTCTGAAATGACAATCAATAATCATTGTTTGTCTTGAAAATAATGAAAGCTCTTTTTGTTTACAACAATTATGTAATTTTGCCTATAAATAGATGATATGTTGTAACAATAAGAAGGATGAAAAAGGGGATTATAAAACAAAATACTCCCAAAAACAAACATTTGCAGCCTTATTTTGGAAACTTTCAGTTTTATTTCTCAAAGTGTCTCGAAGTTCATTCTTAAATTTGGACCAATTCTTGCACGTTCATTTCTTAGCCACGTCCTAAATTTCTCTACCTAAAGTCGACTAAAAGATTGATGTGTTCGCATCACTTTTTGACGTCAACAGTTTGACATTAGAAGGAGGCCTCCCCATAAAACGAGATTTTACATTAACCAGCACAAAAGCTCACATAGAAAATCCCTCAAAAACCATCAATCAAATACATTTATTCCTAAAATACTCATAGAAAATCATTGATATGAGTTGCGACACGCACTCTAGCAATGCGAGACATGGAATCGTGATGTTGAAATCCCTCCAAAATTTGGGGAAAATTGTTGTGAAGCCTCGCAAGGCCTAAGGGATCCACGAATGGACTTGTTCATGGAAAAATTGGATCATATTTCCAACACCATATGAGTAAAACCAAAAATGCTACACGTCCAACCGCAACGAAAGTGACGGACGAGTCTCCAGATCAGCAACACGGGAATACTCTCCACGTAAGCAGAAGTTCGAGTTTTGGGAAACGCTCATCCAAAGAAACGAGAGAAAGGACGAACTCTTCCTAGCAAACTTCATCCACAAAGGTGAGAAGGTAATGTCTTCATTTGTTTAGGAGAGCTAAGTAACCAGCTTCCAAAAGCGATTACTGCCAGAATGGAACCTCTAAATGTTGGAGAAAGGACGTTAAGGAAGTTTCCACATTAGAGAGATGCAGAAATGAGCGATTTTGAAATATTAAAGCAAAGAGTTACAGAACTAGAGTCAAAGAAAAGAATCCCTAAGCAAGAATTCACCCATTATACGTGTTCTCATTTCTCCGAAGACATTCTAGCATAAACCTTACCAGAAAAGTTCAAGATGCTCATGCTCATGGGATAAATGGAAAATACTGATCCCATGGGGTTTATTTACTGATAAACCTCTTGGATGGAACTCCAGGGTGCCAGCGATGCGATCCTATGTAAAACTTTCCTGCTTACCTTTAGAGACCGAGCTCAAAGATGGTATAGGCAATTTTCCATGGCTAAATAAAATGCTGGAAGATATTCATCGACACTCCTAAGTCAATTCATGGGTGGAGGATGATGACTGCTCCAAATGAATGCCTTGTATCATTTAAACAAGGACCAATTGAGTCTCTAAGAAGCTATCTTGATAGATTCAATAGATAAAAAATTGAAATGGAAAAGACTTATGATGACGCCGACCTCAAGGTTGTACTTTTTGAACTCTGATCTGTACATGAATATGTTTGACTTCATTCCACAATTTCTTAGACAAGACTGAAAAATACATTATTGCAAAGGATGCTATAAATATGATGAAACGGCCAGAACCCAAGAAGGTCTAAAAATAGGAGAAGATAAAGTAAAAAATGATAAGGCACCAGAACGAAGAAGTGAAATAAGGGAAAGTGTTAGGTAGACATTTTACTATGAAAGATTTCAGAACTACACTCTACTGAATATTTCCTTAGAGAACGTTTTCCTCCAAGTGAAGGATAAAGAGATTCTAAAGCTTCCTCATCTAAAGAGTAGTTCCGCCAACCTCAATCAACAAAAGTATTTTCATTATCATTGATATTTCGATCACGAGACAGATGAGTACTAGCACTTGAAGGAAAAAATTGAAGCCCTTATCAGACAGTGCTATTTACAGCAGTTCGTGGCAAACCCTATAAAAGGAGGTGAATATTCAAATGCAGTACCTCCCCTACATCAAGGAGGACAAAGAAATCAATCACAGCTAGAGGTAAAAATGATGGTTGGAGGAACTCAAAACATGAATGGATCCAAGTGACAAAGAAAAAGATTAATTCGCAATGAGTACACATACTCGTAAAGGGAGATTAACGCGACCTGGTGTTATTTTGACCTCGACGACTTGGAACGGGTCAAATTTTGCGAAGCAGATGCTACTCGCGTCCTCCAACTACATAGTGATGTAGTGATAAACACTATGCTGATAGGAGGAGTCAATATCCATAGAACTTTGGTAGATAATGGGAGCTCGGTTAACATTCTGCATCTGAGGACCTACAATCAGATGGGGTTTAAGAGAGCAATTTCTCCTTCTGCACTCAAAGCCCCTTACAGGGCTTCTTCGGAGATTCAATAAGTGCTAAACTAGGTGACCCTCCTTATCAAATGAGGACAATTGCAAATTTTGTGATAGTTGACCTATCGTCAAATTACAACACTATTTTGGGGAGACCAATAATCTCAAGCTAAATATAGTCACCTCCATCTATCACTATGTTATGAAGTTTCCCATTCCAAGTGGAGAAGGCCTGATTCGAGAAAACGCGACAGTAGTCTGAGTTGCAACATAGTATACCCAAGAGCTAAGGTCAACACTATTACTGGCCTACTTATCGATACAGAGCAGGTGATCGACCTAAAAAGGCAAAGCCATTTGAAGTGCTAGATGCAATATAACATCATGCGGACTACCCAGAGAAAGAGCTTTGAATAGGTCACGAACTCCAAGAGTCCATGAAGTTCCAACTCATCAATTTTTTAAAATATACTTTAGATGTATTCAGAAGCTTAATGTGGATCCTGATGTATGATTTAAGCAACAACACGGAAGGCCCTTGAATCCAGAACGGTATGAGGGCTTTGCTAAGGAAGTGGATATTTTGTTAAGTAATAGATCCATCAGAGAACCTCATTACCTACAGTAGGTCACCAATCCGATTCTCATTAAGAAAAGTAACGAGAGCTAGAGGTTTTGTATCAAATTTATCGATCTCAACAAAGCTTGTCCAAAAAGATAGCTTCCCGTTGCCATGAATTGACGAGATAGTGGACGTCGCTGCAGGGCATGAACTCCTAACTTTCACGGAAGTGTACTCAAGGTACAACCACCCCGAAAATTAGGAGCGTACCTCATTTATTACGAATAGATGAATCTACTATCACAAGGTCATAATGTTTGGAATGAAAACGCAGGAGCTACTCACCAACAGTTGGTCAACTCAATGTTCGTCGACTTGATCTGAAGAATCATGGAAGTTTACGTTGACGACATGCTTGTCACGAGTAAAAAAATCCCCCGACCATATTCATCATCTAAAGGAAATGTTTGTCATATTCCGGAGGTATAACATGAAATTTAATCCTCTAAAATTCACTTTCGGATTAAGCTCATGAAAGTTCTTAGGATATATAGTCAACCGGAGGGGAACTGAATCCAATCCAGAAACAATCATAGCAGTACTATACATGATAAGTTTGTTTTACACATTTATTTTGCTTTTAAATCGACAATTTAATTGACAAATTGAGCGAATTTCAACTTATATATTGTGTTTATCTTGTACAATTAGGTACAACCTCAATTGAGCTAAAAGAGAAGCAAATTTTATGTCCATGACCTAATTGAAAGAAATCAAAAGTTTGATGACTCAATTGCAACATCTCATAAAGTTGGAGGACTAGAGATGCAAATGTTTCAGGGGGCATATTTGTAATGAAAGTCAAAATTTGAGGATTAAATTGAAGAAGGCCAGGAGACGAGGGACTCGACTTGCAATTTGTTTAAAAGAAAAAGAAAAAGACAAAAGATGGAAAAGAAAAAAAAAAAATTATAATATATATAATATGTGGCATGGGCCTACGCCCATGCTTTGTACTTTGCTGGGCACTCCCTGAGCGACCAGCAAATAGGGACAAATATTTCATCTATCTCTCACGCGATCGAGTGGGCAAATTTTTCCCCAACCGGATTTTAATTCCTGATTTTATTATTTTCGCATTAGGCCGCGTTTGGCTCAAAATGAACGCGTTTTTGGAACATTTTAGGTCTAATTTTTGAGAGTATTTATACTCCAAATTCTTCACTTCACAAAAACACAATTTTCACTATCAAACCTTAGTCTCTTTCTTCTTCTTCTTCTTCTTCTTCTTCTTCTTCTTCTTTTCTTTATTTTTGCTTTATTTTGTAATTTAGTTTGTAGTTTAGTTTTTTATTTCAAGTTGCTACTCTCCATTGGATCAAAGAAGCAAAAAGTGAGGTGAAGATTCAAAGCATTGTTGAAGGAATTATGGGGCAAAAATCAAGGGAAGTGATTTATTTCATTATTTTATATTTTTAATCTTTGATTTTTATATTTTGTGATGTATTTTTGTAAACCACAACTTTTGTGCAATATTTATATAATGGGTTTGTTATTTTATGTTGGGATAATTGATGTAGCTTAACTTAGTTTAAGTAATTTTAATGTTTGTTTATTAATTTTTGTACTTATTTCATGTGTGTTTGTTATTGAGATTATTCCATGTGTTTGATTGATCACCAAATATATGTTTTGTGAAGTATATGACAATAGAGAGATATTGTGCATTTTAAACCAAATAAGAAATGCTCTAAGTTCTTGTTAAGGATAGAAATATACCTTAAACCCTAGATGATCAATTGAGCTATTTTCACAAAGAGTTAATGCAATTGATTGAGCTTTAATCGACATAGAGATATAGTAGGTTAAACCAATTGATTATGACTAATTTCACTCGAGAGAGGTAATTGGCTAAACTTGAAAAATTGGGTCTAACATTATAAATGATTAATTTATTAATTTGCACGTGTTGAGAAATTACTTAAGCAAGAGTTAAGTAAAATCGTGAATTCCAACTATTTTATCTTTCACTTTCCTTATTTTAATTTGGTTTCAAATTAATTTCTTTAATTTAGAATTTTCAAAACCCAACGTTTAATTGTGTGTTTCCTTTTATTGTTAGAATTAAATTAATTAAAGTTGTATAATCTAAAGTAAACAATCCTCGTGGGATTGACAATTCAGACTTAAAAAATCCGCTTTATTACTTGTACGCGACCCGTGCGCTTGTAGTACACACTATTTTTTAGCGAATAAGTTTTTGGCGCCGTTGTCGGGGAATGTTTTTCTTTGATTATTACTTTAGTTAATTTTAGTTTTAACAATTTGTAATTATTTTTCTTTTTTGTTTTATTTTGTTACCTTTGCTTAACCACCACTATTCTAATCTTTCTTGTGTTTGGTTTTCTTTCTATGCATTTTTTATTTTAACATTGGAAAAATAGGAAAGCAATTGCAATAAACAATCTCAACATGGGTGATGAATACATGCTTAAAGAATATTCAAGTTATGAAATTTGTTACAAGATCCATTGTAATGGACAATGTTTATTTTCAGGCAATAGTTTGATTATGTCAAAGCTTATTAAGTTTAGACAATATTTGAAATGTCGAAAACAAGCAAGTGACACATTGGATGTAAGTTACATGCTTTTGGGAGATTGTGTGCATGATGATTGGGATGAGGACATCACTCTTGTAGGAGATGGTCCTCCACTATTGAATGAGACGGTACTTGCAAAGTATTACAATAAACTTGCCAAATTGGATGAAGATGATATGCTTATGGGAGATGTCATGTATTGGGAAGGATTTCAAATGTGGGGGTATAATCCACTCTTGGGGATTAATAGGAAAAACTTTCTATTGCCCCATGGATTCAAATTTTGGATCGGTCATTCAATCTAAGGAGACATCAACTAATGGAGATGAGCTTGAAGAGAATGACAATTTAATCACAAAAGAATCACTAGGAGAAGTGGAAATCGATGAGGAAGAGATCAAATCAAATTCTCTCAACTTCATTGATTGTCCAATAATAAAATTTGTGATTAAGCCACTTGAGGAGCAAGTCTACATTGTTGAGTTTGAATTGGATAAAATAGGCAAGTCCCATGACATTGGAAGGGGCAAAGTGCAAGTGTTTCGATCAAATGAAGAGTGGAGCAAAGCCAAAAGAAGAAAAATGGGCAAGGCATCAAAAGCTATGTTTAGAGTGCCATGAAGTGCTTATGCGGAGAGTCAAGCTAATGACTTTAAAATAAGGGCTCAATGGAAAGCAACACATTCTCTATCTTTTACTTGCTTTATTTTTATTTTTTGTGCATATTATTTACTTTCTTGCATTTTATTTACTTTATTGCAAATAAGTTGATTAGACCCAAGTCTTTATCTTCCACGTTTATTTTCTTCAAGTTGGGTAGTGTGAAATAACTCCAATACATTCTCATTTAATTCTAGTATACACTCATATCAAACTTTCAAAGTCAAAATTTGCTTAAAACTCATTTTTAAGTCACTTGGTTCATATTGTCTTTTATCTTCAAGTGTGATTAATTGATGTGGATGGGCAAATTGTATTGGATTTATGAGTTAGAATTGAGATGTTGAATGTGATTTAAATTTTTGGGTCATTCACCACGTAATATCTACTTTTTTCTTGTATTTTCATAGGATGCTCACAAGGTATTCGATGAAATGCCTTATTGGAGAAATTTGTGTTCAATTGATTGGAGGCTTCAACACAAGTTTGGGAGTGGATTGTTGGTGCTTACAATGAGATTCTCACATGCCCAAGACTACTTATGAATGCCCCACCACTTCTTGGGATGTCTAATAACTTCTTTCCTCTTACTTTGATTTATTTTACACATTGAGGATAATGTGCATTATTGACATGTTAGATAGCCTTACCGGTCAGGATTACTTGATGTTTAAAATTGTTATTGATTCATGATTTATGGCCAATATGCTACTTGTGTCTATTTTTACAAAATGCTTATCCATGCAAGCTCCTAATTATCTTGAGCACAATAGTCATGATTGATTGTTGGTGAAGCTTGAGAATTGTTGAAGGGTGAAGAGGTTAATGGAGTAGAAGAACCAGGTTGTGAGCTTGTATTTTAAATTTTTATCAACCTATCAAATGTTTCCCAATGCTCTAAATCTCTTGATCCTAATGTAAGATAAGTTTGGGGGTGGTCGACCCGATGAAGGAGACGGTCTAGACGTGTAGTGATTCCATACATGTTGGAAATAAATTTTGTGTGGAGTGTATTTCGTCAAGTATAAGCTAAGTAATGACCGTATGCTAAAGTTCTAAGCCCATTTTAATTTTTGTATTGCATTACCTTATCTCGAAGCTTTTTTGAATTGAGTAATTAAGCTCTTAGGAGTATCTTGAAACTTGGTGCCTTTTAAGTTTGAAACTTGAGAGTCACCGGCTTAAAGCTCGCTACATGAGTCAATTAGAAAGCTTAATGAGTAGGGTACACACACACACACACACACTTTGAAAAAAAAAAAAACACATCATCATTGCATTTGCTTAATAAGTCTACCCCATTTTGTAGCCTTTTTTACTCGAGTTATTAAGTCCGTACGGGTATTTTGAAACCTAGTACCCTTTGATCTTAAAACAATCGGGAAGTTTCCGACCTAAAGCTCGCTACATGGGTCAATTAGAAAGCTTAAGGGAGTGGGGAAGGCACAAGCATTCATCACGTTAGTTTTTAAAAATCATGCATTCATACTTGCACAAGGGCTTAGATTAATAGTGGGTTTGAATTGCTTAGTATAAACTTGAATGTCAAAGCACTCTTTCTAGATTGTCGAAATTTTCGGTAAAACACACCCAAACTAGAGTGGAAAAAGAAAAGAGTGATTTGAGAGTACCCTCTAGAATTGCATCCCGAGAGAGGAAAGAAAAATATTTATTAGGAGATGAATGTTACAAGTGGGAAATAAAAGAATTGAACACTAATGGTGGGTTAGTTTTGACTTGAAACCTCTTTACTCATCAATATTCTCGAAACTTAATTGACAATTGAAAGTGACTATGCACACACACACACACACCGATCGAACACCGGATTTGCAACTTCTTTTTGGTAGCATTATTTGAATTATACTTTTGAATTGATTATACAATTTTACACTTATGAGTAATTTGCTAGTTATCTAACATTGTTGATCTATATTCCATGTTACTTGATTGCACTAATAGATAATTTTGCTCGAGACGAGCAAAAACTCAAGTTTGGGGGTGTAATAAGTGTGTTTTACACACTTATTTTGCTTTTAAATCGACAATTTAATTGACAAATTGAGCGAATTTCTACTTATAAATTGTGTTTATCTTGTACAATTACATACAACCTCAATTGGAAAGAAAATGAACAAGATTGGAGTGCAATTGAGCTAAAAGATGAGCAAATTTGGTATCCAAGGACCTAATTAAAAGAAATCAAAAGTTTGAGGACTCAATTGCAACATCTCAAAAAGTTGGAGGACTAGAGATGCAAATATTTCAGGGGCATATTTGTAATGAAAGTTAAAATTCGAGGACTAAATTGAAGAAGATCAGGAGACGAAGGACTTGACTTGCAATTTATTTAAAAGAAAAGGACAAAAGATGGAAAAGACAAAAATTATATTATAGTATATATAATATGTGGCATGGGCTTATGCCCATGCTTTGTACTTTGTTGGGCGCTAGTTGAGCGCCCAGCAAATTGGGACAAATATTTCATCTGTCTCCCACGCGATCGTTTGGGCAAATTTTTCCCCAATCAAATTTTAATTTCTGATTTTATTATTTTCGCATTAGGCCATGTTTGACTCGAAATGAATGCGTTTTTGGGACCATTTTAGGTCTAATTTTTGGGAGTATTTATACTCCAAATTCTTCACTTCACAAAAACACAATTTTCACTATCAAACCTTAGGTGGCGTTCTGTTTGTATTTTATTTTGTATTTTCATTTTTGTTTTCAAATTTGCTGAAAACGCGTTTGGTTTGTCATTTCTGAAAACTGTTTTTGAAAATGAAAAACTGGAAAACACGTTCTGTTTGAAATTTTGCAGAACACTATTTAAACTATTTTTAATTAATTTGCTTGCAGAATACTATTAACTCCAACTCAAATTTCATTTCACAATACACTAAAAATATGGTTACATGCAACACACTAATGTGAGCATTAAGAGTCTATATTAACACAACTTGATCAAGTTCAGGACTTGAGAAAGCTCTACTTCTATTAAAATCCAGAAAATGCAAGTTCTTTCAAAACCACCAGAGTCCATTTATCATTGCATTTTTTGAAATATAACAACAAGAATTCTCATTTAATTTTTTTTTGTAATGTTGATATTGAATTCAATAAAACTTTATTTAAACTAAGTTCCAAATTAGGATAATTTTCAAAAAAAAAAAAAATTCTTTATTTAGACTTAGTTCCAAACTAGGATAATTCTAAAAAAAAATAAAAACTTTATATTAAGCTTAGTTCTAAGTTAAGATAATTCTTATAATAAAAATAATAATAAAAAAAATAAAAAATAAAAAAATCCCAAAACGCGTTTTCCGCGTTTTGGACATTTTTTGTCGAAATACACACAAAACGCCCAAAACGATGTTTCAGGCGTTTTCCGTTTTGTGTACAAATTTTTTTTTTGTTTTCCAAAATGCGTTTTCGAAAATGGTAAAGAGAACGCGTTTTTAGCGTTTTCGAAAATAAAAACAGAAAACGACCTCAAAACAGCAAAGAGAACAGGGGCTTTTGTTTTCCAAAATGCGTGCCCCTGTTCTCTTTGCTGTTTTGAGGTCGTTTTCTGTTTTTATTTTCGAAAACGCTAAAAACGCGTTCTCTTTACCACTTTCGAAAACGCATTTTGGAAAACAAAAAAAAAATTTGTACACAAAACGGAAAACGCCCGAAACATCGTTTTGGGCGTTTTGTGTGTATTTCGACAAAAAATGTCCAAAACGCGGAAAACGCGTTTTGGGATTTTTTTTTTTATTTTTTTAAAGAATTATCTTAACTTAGAACTAAGCTTAATATAAAATTTTTATTTTTTTATTACTTTTTTTAGAATTATCATAACTTGGAATTAAGTCTAAATAATTTTTTTTTTTTTTTTTTTTTGAGAATTATCCTAACTTGGAACTAAGTTTAAATAAAGTTATATTGAATTCAATATCAACATTACAAAAAAAAAAAAATTAAGTGAGAATTCTTGTTATTATATTTCAAAAAATGCACTGATAAATGGACTCTGGTGGTTTTGAAAGAACTTGCATTTTTTGAATTTTAATAGAAGTAGAGCTTTTTCAAATCCCGAAACTGACCAAACTGTGTTAATATAGACTCTTAATGTTCACATTAGTGTGTTGCATGTAACCATGTTTTCAGTATATTGTGAAATGAAATTTGAGTTTGAATTAGTAGTATTCTGCAAGCAAATTAATTAAAAATAGTTTAAGTAGTATTCTGCAAAATTTTAAACAGAACGTGTTTTCCAACTTTTCATTTTCAAAAACAGTTTTCGGAAATGACAAACCAAACACGTTTTCAGCAAATTTGAAAACAAAAATGAAAACAGGAAATACAAAACATTTTCGAAAATGAAAATACAAAATAAAATACAAACAGAACGCCAGCCTCTTTCTCCATTTTCTTCTTCTTTTCTTTTCTTTGTTTTAGGTTTAGTTTCTAATTTAGTTTGTAGTTTAGTTTTTTATTTCAAGTTGCTAGTCTCCATTGGATCAAAGAAGCAAAAAGTGAGGTGAAGATTCAAAGCATTATTGAAGGAATTTTGGGGCAAAAATCAAGGAAAGTGATTTATTTCATTATCTTGTATTTTTAATCTTTGATTTCTATATTTTGTAATGTATTTTTGTAAACCTCAACTTTTGTGCAATATTTATATAATGGGCTAGTTATTTTATATTTGGATGATTGATGTAGCTTAACTTAGTTTAAATAATTTTAATGTTTGTTTATTAATTTTTGAGCTTATTTCTTGTGTGTTTGTTATTGAGATTATTTCATGTGTTTGATTGATCACAAAATATATGTTTTGTGAAGTGTATGATAATCGAGAGATATTGTGCATTTTAGACCAAATAACAAATGCTCTAGGTTCTTGTTAATGATAGAGATATACTTTAAACCCTAGATGATCCATTGAGCTATTTTTACAAAGAGTTAATGCAATTGATTGAGTTTTAATCAACATAGAGATATTGATTAGGGTTAATTTCACTCGAAAGAGGTAATTAGCTAAACTTTAAAAATCGGGTCTAACACTGTAAATGATTAATTTATTAATTTGCACGTGTTGAGAAATTACTTAAGCAAGAGTTAAGTGAAATCATGAATCACAACTATTTTATCTTTCACTTTCCTTATTTTAATTTGGTTTCAAATTAGTTTTTTTTTAATTTAGAATTTTCAAAACCCAACTTTTAATTGTGTGTTTCTTTTTATTATTAGAATTAAATTAATTAAAGTTGTATAATCTAAAGTAAACATTCCTCGTGGGATCGACAATCCGGACTTAAAAAATCCATTTTATTACTTGTACGCGATCCGTGCGCTCGCGGTACATACTATTTTGAGCGAACAATACATGAAGGCTCCGACTAAACCAAAGGAAGTCCAAATCCTCAAAGGGACAATAGCTGCATGTAGTCAGTTTGTTTCCAAATCAACAGATAAGTGCAAACAATTTTTTGACAAGCACTATGTTGGGAAAGGTTTCCAATTGAAACCTGAATGTCAACAAGAATTTGAAGAGCTAAGAAGCACCTATTACGACCCCTATTGCTGTCCAAACTCAAAGTCGGAGAACCATTTTATCTTTATTGATGGTATCCCTACACTTCGTTGGTGCCATACTAATCAGAGAAGATAAAGAAACCCAACTAACAGTCTATTACACCAGTTAAGCCGTCGAACTCATTTATTCACCAATAGATAAAATGGCCTACGCATTCATCATATCTTCATGAAAGCTGAAGCCATACTTCTTGGAGTGTCAAATAATTGTATTAATGAACTACCCACTTCGTCAAGTTCTCAAAAAGCAGATACGTCACGAGGGATGATTAAATGGGCAGTCGAGGTCAATTCGAGATCATATACAAACCAAGAAATGTAATAAATGGCCAAGTTCTAGCTGAGTTCATTGCAAAATTCCGCCCCGAGAATTCAAAAGAGAAATTAGATTCCAACCACCCTTGGGAGCTATTTGTCAACGGATCTTCCACCTACTTGAAAGCTGGAGCAGGTCTGATTTTGGTTAGTCGTAACAAGCAAATCTTTTGCTAAATGCTTTGTTTGATTTCAAGGCTTCAAACAATGAAGCTGAATATGGGACACTCATAACAAGACTCAAGATTGGTAAGAAAATAGGTGGAAGTCAGGTTATCACCCACAACGACTCTCAGCTCGTGGTCAACCAGTTGAAAGAGGTTTACTAGACAAAGATGAGCGCATGACTCGATACTTGAAGGAAGCACAGAAAGAGTTGAACTCATGTAGCAGATTTAATGTAAATTATATTCTACTAGTGAAGGGATGAATGACTTAGTAGCATCCCGATAGGAAGCTCCAATTGGCCATAATCAAGCTAAATGAGATAGCATTGATAACAATAGATCCCTATATGACATGGATGGACGAAATTTTCAGTTTTTTGAAGAATGGTAGAGCAGCAGTTGACCCAAATCTAGCCTCGAAACTGAGAATAAGGTCAACTAGGTTCAAAATCAAAGATAGAGTCCTGTAGAAAAAAGGCTTACGCCACTCCACTCTTAAGATGCCTTAATGAAGAAGACTCTTACTATACTCTGAGAGATGTCCTTGAAGAAGTCAGTGGAAACCACATTGAGGAACAAGCCCTAGTGTTGTGTAAAATCGCAAATATACGATATCGCAATCAAGTAATAAAGTGACTTTTGAGTTCAGTGATCGTTCCCACGAGACTGTTTACTAGGTACCGAAATATTTTAGTTCTACACTTTATTTGAACAGACAAAGAGAATTGGAGATTGTGAACTAAAACTAAGAAATTAAATTAAAGAATTAAATTAGCGAATTTTTTTATATTTTAAAAATGATTGTAAGGTATTTGGGATACACGAATTCACCTAGCCAATTAAATCAATTCCAATTCCAGATTTTATTTTCTAAATATGTGCTCGATCGAATTCACTGATTCAAATTGAGATTCCTCTCTCGAGTTTAAATCAATCCTATCTAAATAAGTCAACCTTGTGTCTCTACAGCGGGTCCGAATATTCCTTATCTAGATGCATTACACACAAGAATTCACACACGATCGCAATAATAATAAGAGTATATCTCTATCTCTCATTCAATTACCGAATTTATTACCTAGATCTATGTTATTAACTCACCTCTCGGATTATGAAAATAACACATGAAATCATGAAAGAGTGGCCAGTTCATTTACGCATTAAACACAATAATAAATCAACACATGCATTAAAGCGTTAAAACAAGAAATATGGCATTAAAATAATTAACTAGGCTACATCGTTCATCCCAATATAGAATTTAGCTACACATCATATTTAAATAACAAAAATAGTAAAAATAAATGTTCATTGAAAAACAATATAAAGAATGGAAATCTTCCACCAAGTTTTTATTCTTCAATTGTCTTCAATTTGAGTCCCTCTGCAATGCTTGAATCTCCAAGGAATTGATGATGAAATCTCTTTTGTGACTCATTCTATGGAGAGGCAAATGTTCTAATTTTGTGCCAAGAGGTTGTATTTATAGTTGGAGAAGAGACCTAATCGAAAAAGGAAAACAAATTGTCAAACCCGCGCGCGAGTCTTTTTTGGTACCTGCACAGCGTTCAGTATTTTGACTATATCTTTCTATTCCCTTATCATATTGTGGTGATTCAAAGTGAGTTAGAAATATAACTCAAAGGGATATAATTCTTTTTGAAATAGGAGTTTCTTAACTCGAACGTTTACTACCCCAAAATTAGGTCTCAAAGTCCGACTAAAATTCTGTCCAGAATCTTCTAGGATTAGAATCAATTTTTATGGTAATATTTTTATCATATTCCATTCCTTTTTGACTTCTACTTGCATCTAATTGATTCCTAAAAATCCTCAAAGTATCTTCTTGTTATTCAAATCAATTATTGGATATTTGCAAGTTGGTCCCTCATGTTTAATTTGCTCTTCAGTCCTTCAACTTCCAATTGCAACAATATAGTCCCCATACTTTGGAGTCTTCTCAATTCGCCAACTCTCAATTCATTTAATTGGATCCTCCAACTTCTTATTCCTTTACTTTGGCGCATTCCATCTCTCCGTTTGACGTCACAAACTTATAAATTGCTCATTTTAGCTCCAACTAGCATCCAAATGTGCATTTTCCCCATTGTTTGCTTCATTCTTCGCATTTTGGGATATTTTTTACAAAGTAAACAAATAAACATAAATTAAATAGCATATACTCTAAAATGACAATAAATTATTCTAATCTAGACATATAAATATGTGTATAAAATACACTTATCACCTAGCCCATAAAATATTGTGACAAGGATATTATTGGCCAACAGCGAAACAAGACGCAGTTGAGTTCGTTCGAAAATGCAATAGAAGCCAAATATTCACTCCCTTGTACAGAACCCCACCTGAAGAGCTGAGCTAAGTTATCAACTCTTATCCTTTCGCTAAATGGGGAATAGACCTAATAGGCCACATGCCCAATAGGAAAATGAGGAGTAAAATTCGCCATAGTGGCACTGGATTATTTCACTAAATGGGTGGAAGCAGAACCACTAGTTAAAATCATCAAATAAAAGACTACAGACTTTATATGGAAGTCAATTGTTTGTAGTTTTGGGATTCCTCATTCAATCATTATGGAAAAGGGCAAACAATTTGACAACAAAAAGTTGAGAGAGTTTTGTGATGAGCTCAACATAAGAAATTTCCACTCCAAACCATCCCTAGGACAACTGCCAGGCTGAAGCAATCAACAAAATCATCAAACATACTTTGAATGCGAGGCTTGACGAAATGACTTTCTCTCTCGTATTTGGAATGGAGGTAGTCATCCCTGTAGAGATAAGAGTCCCATCATACCAAACTCTACATTAAAATGAAGAAAGCAATAATGAATCTCTCATGTCAAGACTCGACCTTTTGGAAAAAAGAAGAAATATTTGAAATTCAGAAGCACCATTTATAAGCAAAGGAGCGAAAGTTACTACAATAGTAAGGTCCGGAAATGAGATTTAGCAGTAGGAGATTTGGTCCTTACAAAAATATTTTTGGCTACAAGAGAACCAAATGCTGAAGCCTTTGCCCCAAATTGGGAAGGACCGTATAAGGTGACCAGGATATTAAGAGGCGGCTCCTACGAGCTCCAAACCCTAGAAGGAACTCCCCTCCTACATCATTGGAATGCTGGTGAATGTGATTCTATTCTTCAAGAGTGTAGGATTTCTTCTCGATCTCTAGTTTAATCTCCATTTCCCTTTTTTCTGCCCTCCTAAGATGGGCATTAGCCGCATACATATGTGCAGAAACCTTGAAATTGTTGATCAATTCAATCATAGTGCACTCCAAGGATTCATATCCTGGACATACTTACTCTACTTCTTGGTCTAGGACTTAGAAACGATCCTGCAAAACATGCTGGGCCTCCTTGGGTAGGCTGAGTTGTTGCGGAGGGGAGTTGTTCTTATAGAAGTCCCTTAATGGTTTGGGATTCTCCCCTTCGATGCGGAAAAATCCATCTCCTTCTCAATAGTACTATCCAAGAAGGGATCCTCTGAAAATTTAAAGTTGTTTAAATTAAGAGACTATCACAAATATGTCTGCACCGTAACAAATTAACAGTGAATTGTTAAGATTTATTTTTAGTGCAATCCCAAATGAATATTGCTGATGCAGATTCATCTGGATTCTAAAACGTAAATAGACAGTATAATCTATGCAGAATTGTAAGAAGACAAGAACACAATATTTGAGCTTAACGTAGAAAAAACCCTAATAGGGAAAACCAACGTGCCCGCACCCTGCGGACAAAAATCAATCACTATATAAGAAAAGGTTTTACACAGATTAATCTAAGTTACATGATAAATCTACGCATAGACTTATCAAACACCCAAGAAATAAATCATCACTCCTTGATCCTTCTATGGCGTGTAATATGAGATGGTGTCCCACCACTCTTCAATAGCTTTAAACTGCAACAATCTTCAGCAACACGAACTCCCGTTTGATCTCGATCCAAACCTCCCTTTTGATCTTTAAGATGAAAGATTTTTTTTCTCTAAGTGATTGATAATCTCCTTTCGGAGAACCAACTACACAACAATGTAGGAGACGTGTATTTTTTAGCACCTCACGAATTTCTTGTATTCTACATGTCTCAAGGAGAATAATTCGAGTTTCCCTTATTTATGTGCAATCGGATTGCTTGTCCATCAAGAATCCTTCTTGCACCAAATCTCTATTTCCTGCAATAAAATCAAGAAACATAAGGTAAGATAAATCAAGAATCTTGCCATAATAAACAATAAGGTAAGATAATTATAAATCCAATAATCTTACCATAAGTGATGATAAGGTAAGATTTTCATGGTTGTTTCCAAGTCTTACCATAAGTGATAAACTTGGATACCAAGAATGAAATCGTCAAGATACTCGGCCTAATCACAAGATTATACTAGGCCAAACAAGATATTCTTTATATTGAGTCCTTATCAAGAGTGATAAGTGATAGAATTCTAGCCCAAATATATAATTATCACAATTCTCAATACTTATCATAAAAGATAAGAACACAATTTATCTCCAACTATCATAAGATAATTATCACAACGAAAATGGGAGATAAATATAATTGCAAATTCAAATCCATGTAAACAACTAGTAATTTAATTAAACTTAATAAAAATTACTAAACACACATGTAAAGTAATTAAATAAAATTCACTTAAATTACAACATGTAGAAAAATAGAAAATGCCAATAAACATAATTTAAAATAAGTTAACAATCTCCCCCTTTGGCTTTTTCTATTTTTCCGAAACCTAATCATCTTTTCATAATCACAAGTAGAAGTAAATAAAGCTCCCCTTATCAAAATTCTCCCCCTCAAGTTATGCATCATAATATACTCATAACAATCAATTTATGCATGTAAAGAGAGAAGAATAATAAGCACATAAGGAGCATCCAAATAAATCGAAAGTTACTTCAACATTCAATCAATCGGAAAAGATGAGAAAAAACACTACTCCCCCCTTTTTGGAAGAAATAGGGGAAGCCTTCCACGTCCTGTAACTTGCCAATGTAAGCGCGAGTCAGTTACAGACGATATAAACTGGAAATAAAGGTTGAGTTTCAGAAAACATAATAAATGCTCCCCCTTACTACAACACTAAGAATTTTAATGCAGTAGGATATAATATCTATGTCTCTCCCCAACGACCCCTCAAAAATAGAATTCATACAAACATGCAAAATAGATTTGCTTCCAATTAGAAAATATTTTTGGACTTGGTCTTCTTCTTTCAGTAGAAGCCTTTGAGATCTCATCTCTGGAAGAACCTGCAGAAAACATATTTATCTTGAAACCTTTTGACAGTGGTTTTGAGTTCAACCACTTCTGCCTTTAGAGCGATAACTTCTGCTTCCAGTTGCCCAATTATGCCATCCTGTCCAGACTAATCATGCTGGCCAGATCCATCTTTAGCTCTCTTGACACCCTAATGAGCCAAAAATTGTGAAATAATCCAGGGGTAAACAAGAAAATATGTGTTCCCTTGTCGAGGACCACTTCCTGAAACACAATCAACAATAGAATTCCAAACACGAGTAGCCAAATCAATATTCCTCTTAACATCAAGGAGAAAAAGATTCCGAGCATACTCACGTTTAAAACTCGATTCATGAGTAAGCTAGTCAAAATTTGCCTTAATAATCTTGTGCAAAATTAAATATACGAGACTCATAGTGCAATCTCTTACTTTTGGAAATCAGCATATGCACCAGTTGACCAGAATTTGAAATTGAAAGGTTTAAACATACATTTGAAAGTCTACATAGGAGTGCTAACAAACGATGAAGGATCATACCTAGATCCATGTGGAGCAGCAGATTCTTCTGCCTTTGTGCTCAATCTCCTTTTCTTTGCAAACACTGTTTTCTTCACATTTTTCCTTGTTCTTTCTGTCAAGCCTCATAGTCTCTTCTTCTTCTATTTCTTCAGACTTCTCTATTTCCTCAGCATTATCCTCACCTCCACTTCCTTCAGTATTATCATATTCATCTTGACCTCTAGACCCCTCTGCCTCATCGGATTCATCCTCACAGATTCATCGGCTTCCTCTTCTTTATCCTCTGACTCTGACTTTCCAGATTCACTTGTGTCCTGGTCAGATCCATCAGCGTCTTTTGTCGATTTGTTCCAGATTTACCTTCTTCCACATCTTTTGGCATCTCCCCCTTTGTTTCAGTCTATTTGCCCGAAATTTCTCCTGCACCGATCAATTCCTTTTGAATATCTAAGGGAGAAAAGTGATTGATAGGAAGATTACCGAACATAGGTGTCAAATTTGCACCCATAACTTGTGGCTCGGTGGTGGAGTCGCCTTGTCTTGGTTCGGCTATAGGCGAAGATTGGATATTAAAGTGGTTTAAGAGGGTTTTTGTGAATTTAAGTTTTTCAAATGTGGAGAGAGAAAATCGAGATTTGAGAAGAGGTTTTTAAGGATTTTGAGTACAAATAGAATTCAAGAGATTTTGTTTTAATTGCATTCCTTCTGGATAAAGATATCTCTTGAGAATCTTAATTCCTTCCAATATCTTTTCCTTGAAAAAATAGGATAAGTATGGAAACAAAATAATTCAAGAATTAGGTAACAAATAAATTACCAAAAATTAGGTCCCACAATTAACTGACTTATTCTGCAAAATTTGCACACATTAGCCTACAATATACCGGCTTAAATAAAGATTTTCAGAAAAAATATCTAAAATATATGAATGAAAAATCTAGGTGCATCTGGATACTTGATACATGTCTGAGCACTATTGGCATCTGTTGAGGTAGATACATCTGGCAGTGTACAGTCTACCACGTACATGATTAAGTTGATGTGTGTGATCTGAGCAACCCTTAGTCATCCACATACTGTCAAAAACTATATGATTACCCTGACTTATTGGTTTGTCACCATAGTGTACAATAAGCCAGATCAATATCTATATAAAGTGCATTTTCTCAAATCCATCTTGCCGACTTTTTCAAAATTGTGGCAGTGTCTTTTGGAGGTGGAAACAGCTTCACACAATTCTCAGAAGTTATCTTACTAGATGTTCCCCTTTAGATTAGAAGAAGGGTATGAACATGGCTTGGATTGGTAGATTCACACAATCCCCAGAAGTTATCTTACTAGTTTTTCCCCTTTTTCTTTGATATTTTCACATTTTCCTCATATTCTTTTATTTTTGAGACTAAAGGGTATATGACCCTGGCTTGGATAGACAGCCTTCTTTTCCACTGGTCCTGCCCTTGGACAATAAGAAAATGCGTGCAATGCAAATAGCAAGATTCAGATCGTAGGTCTACACACAGAATATAAAACCTCAATCGGTAATCAACCAGATAGCTCTGACAGTAGTGACATATTCCTTGAATTGATCTGATTTGAGTGCTAGTTAGATTCATCTGAAGACATATTAACTGACATCAACCAGAAGTATCTGTCTCGTTATCAGCTCAAGCACTCAGATATATCTGCAAGCAAAAACATGATCTACACTTAGTATAAGAATAGGATAAGTCAACCAAAATACATGCAAGAAAAAAAAAATTAAAAAAATGCAATTTTTTTATTTTTAATATGCATATTCCTATTCAGGAGGAGGTGATACTCCAATTTGTATCTTAAGGTTTTTAAATTTGACAGTATCGAGGGCCTTAGTGAACAAATCTGCAAGCTGTAGATCAGTCTGTATGTGCTCCAGATTGATAATCTTTTGTTCCACCAATTCTCTGATGAAGTGGTGTCTCATGTCAATGTGTTTTGTTCTGGAGTGCTAGACAAGGTTTTTTGAGATGTTGAAAGCACTGGTGTTATCACAGTACATAGTGGCTTGTTCTATAGATATCCTATAATCTTCCAACATTTGTTTCATCCAAAGAATCTGTGTACAGCAACTACCGGTTGCAATATACTCCGCTTCAGCCATGGAAAGAGACACTGAATTTTGTTTTCTGCTTAGCCACGCCACCAAGTTGTTTCCAATGTAAAAACATCCTCCAGATGTACTCTTCCGATCATCAACATTGCCAGCCCAATCTTCACTTGAATATCCTGCAAGATGAGCAGTGGTATCTCTTGTAAACCAAATTCCATAACTTAATGTACCACTCACATATCTGATGATTCGTTTTACAGCAACAACATGAGACTCCTTAGGTTTTGCCTGATATCTTGCACACACTCCAACACTGAAGGATATGTCTGGCCTACTGGTAGTAAGGTACAAAAGACTTCCAATCATGCTTCTGTAGAGGGATGGATCTACATCCTTGCCACTGTCATCCTTTGAAAGTTTTAGAGTAGTTGCCATGGGAGTTCTCATAACCTTTGCATCTTCAAGTCTAAATTTCTTCACCATATTTTTAGCATACTTTGCTTGTGATATGAATATGTTAGATTCATCTTACTGTACCTGCAAGCCAAGAAAGAATGTTAGTTCTCCGACCATACTCATTTCAAATTCTCTTTTCATTGTATTTATAAATTCATCAATTTTGGACTTTGAGGTAGACCCAAATACATTGTTATCAACATATATTTGAACTACCGTTAGTCCAGGATTCAGATGCTTAATGAAAAGAGTTTTATCAGTTCCTGTAGCGACCAAGAATTCTCCACTCAATTAAATAATTATTTCAAAGTTTCGAAAACCATGTCGCTGCGATCTCGCCCATTTTTAAGTTAACGTCACGACGCGTTCATCTAGCCAAGTCGAGAAATATCGAGTTCGTTCGATTTTAAATTAAATTCCGAATTTCCATAATTTTATTATTTTAATTATTTATTTAAACTATTATTTTCAAAATCATTTTAAATTCCAAAGTTCATCGATCTCATTTTATCAGTTTCATTCTTCCGACCCAGTTGATTTCGCGTACAAATTTTCCCCGAATTACGTGCATTGCTTGCCTAGGTCTTCACACCACCAACTCCCACCTATCACATCAATCACATACCATACCCTAGCCCTACTTCATCAACCCCCACTCCCTCATCAGACCCTCACTCTCAGCACAACCCCATTCTTCAGACAATCCCTCCAGCAACTCCAAGCTCATCTTCAGCACTGCACAACCTTCAACCGGCCAAGAACCACCACCTCAATCACCACTGCCACATTTCAGCAGCCATCATCACCGCCATGTTCAACACGCCACCACAGCCAGAATCACAAACCATCATCATCATCACCAATCCAGAGCCACGGCCAACCACCTCCACTGCCATAGCCAAAACCATCAAATCAACAACAATAAAACCAATTTACTACCAATTTACTGCTCAATTCAAGAAATCAATCAAACCATATTGAACCATCAAACCACCACTGCTTCATCAGTTGCCAACCAACCATCGAGCCACCACCACCGTTCATCATCAACATAGAACCACCATCTTCAACCCAAATTCCCTGTAACCATAATCCCAACCACTAACAATCACCCAAAAACTACCACCTGCAGCAACACCTAATCGCGGCCAACCCCAACCCCAAATCAAAAACCAAAACCCAAGAAATAGAAACCCAAGACCTACCTCAACCGCCGGTTTCCTCGTCGGAATATAGCGACCTAAGCCGCGACTTAGTCTCAGTTTCTCACATCCAACTCGAACTGAACCCCTAATCTTCAACCCCCAGCCTTGCCGCCGCTCTCCGCGCCCTACGTTGGTGTTTCACCGGCGAAATCGCCGGATTGCGCAGTGTCCTCCCCTGTCGCCTTCTCCGTTTTCTCTCACCTCTCTCTCTCTTTACTTCTCAGATAGATACGAATGTGAGAGAGAGAGAGAGAGAGAGTAAAATGAAATCTGATTTAATAATTTCCAGAATTTGCACGTCAGTCCCTATAGTTTTAAAGTTATTTCAAATCAGTCCCCAAGTTTTAAAATGATCATTTCAGCCCTAAATTTCAAAAGTTATTATTTTAACCCCTAAGTATCAAACCCATTTTATTTCAGTCCCTACTGATTTAATTTATTTGATTTTAAGCCCAAGTTTTAAAAGATTTACATTTTAGTCCCCAAATGTTTAAAAGCAATCATTTAAGCCTCCATATTTTAAAGTCTTTCGATTTGGTCTATATTGAATATATATATATATTTATAAACCTCGACTTTCAAAAGTATTCATTTTAGTCCCTCAACTTTCAAAACATCAATTCAATCCTCAAATTGTAAATTATTATTTTTAAACTATAAATTTCAAAAGACTAAGGTAACTTATGGGCTAGATGAAGCGTACGGAGAATTAAAGAATGGAAGTCGTTTCCCGCTCAAGCACACTCGTCAAGTTTAAGGTAGACTCGCCCCTATTAATTGATTTAAATTATGATTGCATGTGAATGTGTATGTTATGTGACTTATGTGAAAGTCATTTTTATGAAAAGAGAAAATAATGTATTTCTTCGGAAATATTTATGTTGAGGTGATAATATATTTCTTATGAAATATTTATGTTGTTATGCTTGTCATAACTTATGTGTTTTTATGCATAAGAAAGAAAAAAGAGAATGTCTTGCAAGATAAATGATGATGTTATGCATAACTGATGTGTCTTATGTGCACGAGAAGAAAGAGCAACCCACACCCTATGATTTTAAAGAGCCTATGATTTTTCAAAGAGAAGCCACGTGCTTTAATGCACAAGAAGAGCAACCCACACCCTATGATTTCTAAAGAGCCTATGAGTTTTCAAAGAGAAGCCACGTGCTTTAATGCACAAGAAGAGCAACCCACACCCTATGATTTCTAAAGAGCCTGCATTTACGTGTTCAATTATATTGTAGATTAATTAATTGGCGATGAGTCTACTGAGTATTTCTATGAAATGCTCATGTCTATTTTAAAAAAATTTGCAGATCTTGGAGATGGTGGCAAGTGATGGATAATTGTGGCAATAGACGTTAAATGGTTGAAAACCTTATTTTAATGATTTCCGTATTTCCAAACATTGGATAATTTTGAGAATTTCAGTTATTTGAGAAATTATGACATTGTCAATTGCTTTACAATATTAATGACTCGATTTATTATTTCGAATTGTTTCATAAATGTTTTCAATTTTATCGACCATTACAATTTATTTAATGTTTCCAAAAATGAATTTCAATTATTTCTTCCTCAAAAATATTATTTGAAAAGTTAGATCAGACGATGACGTGGTAAACCGGGTATTTAGAACTCGGGGCGCTACAGCTTGGTATTAGAGCCAGTCTGCGTTTCTGTTAGGGGTGTAAACGGTTTGGTTTGGGCGGTTTTTGATAATTTTTCGAACCAAACCGTTTAAAGCGGTTTGAGATTTTTCCAACCCAAACCAAACCATTTCATTTCCTAAACCAAACCAAATCAAACCATTTTTTGCGGTTTGGTGCGGTTTGTAAACGAAACTAAACTAATATATGTAAATCAAGTTAAAATAACTATTGAAATAGAATTTTGAATTAAGACATCAAAATTAATTGCAAATAACCCAACGACATTACGGATAGATGTTATAAGACTAACAAAATTAAAATATATGAGTAAACAACTTCTAAAATAGATACAAAGGCACAATCACGAACAAATGATCACAATAATATCAAAAAAATCTAATAGATAACATAATCCATTCTCAAGTTAGATTTTCATATTATTTCACAACAAAACAACTTAAACTCAAATATATTGTATTCCAAGTAAAACTACTGAACTACATGACGAAAGAATGATGCTTTAGGAATTTAGAGTTTGATGAATTACAACTGATGATAAAAGATCTCAAGTACAACTAATTTTGCTTAGATAACCATAAATACTCAAGTCATGACTTGCTAAATTAACAGAAGACAAATATTATAACCAAGAAAAAATAAATAATGAGCAAGTTTATGCATACTCCCCCCAAAAAAATCATAGGATAAAAAACAAATAAAGTAAGAAAGTCATCGGTAGTACTTAGTTGTTAGCACTAGCAAAATGCCTTTCTTAACAATAAAGGAAAAGCAAGGTGCCCTTTCATATAAATTGAAAATAAATGTGTAAAATTGGAAATAAAAGCAGTAAATTTTTTTGTATTTTTGCAATTAAAAAATTAAATTTTAATTGTAATTTTTTAGCGAGTTGGCGGTTTGAAACGGGTTTTGAAAAATGAAACCTAAACCAAACCATTTGAAAGCGGTTCGGTTTGGGTTAAAATCGAAACGTTGACGGGTCCGCGTGGATCCGAACCAACGGTTTCGAAATTGCGGTTTGATATCGGTTTGGCGGTTTGACGGTTTCGTTGTACAACCCTAGTTTCTGTAGAGTGTTGGGACATTCATGGCTTTCCTTCCTTTGGTCTTCTTTAGAGTGTTGGGACATTCTGTTGCTGTGTGTCCATATCTTTCACATTCTCTGCGCTAAATACGGTTCTTAGGCTTTCCTTCAGATGGATTAGCATTGTTCCTGTGATAGAAATTATTTTTCTTCCTTTGTTTTTGTTGATTTTGATTCTGGCCTTGAAGGTTGGAAGATCTTTCTTTCGGTTTGCATTTGAGGAATTTCTTGAATTGTCTGGTGAGAAGTGCGAAGCTTTCATCCTCATATGTCTCTCCAGATTCGTATGGCTCTTCATTGCTTGCTTTGAACCCTTGTTTCTTATCTTTCTTTCTTCGGGCCAGATTTAACTCATAGGTCATTAATGAGCCTACAAATTCCTCAACTTGCATGGTTGAAAGATCCTAGCTTTCTTCAATGGCTGTTACTTTTGCATGAAATCTATGTGGTAAAGATATGAGAATCTTTTGCACAATCTGTTCATTGGAGTATGTTTTACCAAGGGCTTCAGCTGAGTTTGTGAGATCACTCAATCTGGCATAGAAATTTTGAAGTCTTCTTGCTCATCCATAGATAGTTGTTCAAACTCAAGAGTGATCATTTGTAGCTTGGAGGTTTTGACAGCATTGGTTTCTTCATTTGCTACCCTCAAAGCATCCCATACTTCCTTGGCGGTTCTTAAGGACGAAATCAACCTGAATTGACCTGGATCAACCAAAGAAACAATAACGTTAAGTGCTTTTGAATTCCAATTTGCGTTAGCTAATTCATCAGTAGTATAAGCACTTCTAGATGCAGCTGTGACAACACCTCCAAAAGTGACAGCGGGTGCTGTGTAACCATCAAGGACAGATGTCCAACAACGTTCATCAATAGACTGAATAAAAATCTTCATACGAATTTTCCAATATGCATAATTATTATCAGTCAACAAAGGTTGCCTAAGAGATGAAGAATATTCCATTTTAGACAACCAGATCTCACTTTCTAGAAGTAAACCCTCTCTGATACCAATTAAAATTTTAAAGTTGTCTAAATTTTATGTTTAAATTAACAGACTGTCACAGATATGTCTGCACCGTAAAAAATTAATAGTGAATCGTTAAGATTTATTTTTAGTGTAATCCCAGATGAATCTTGCTGATGCAGATTTGTCTTGATTGTAAAACGTAAATAGACAGTATAATCTATGCAGAATTGTAAGAAGACAAGAACACAATATTTGAGCTTAACGTGAGAAAAATCCTAACAGGAAGAACTCACGTTCCCGCACCCTGCGGACAAAAATCAATCACTATATAAAAAAAAAAGGTTTTACACAGATCAATCTAAGCTACAGGATAAATCTACGCATAGACTTATCAAACACCCAAAAAATAAATCACTCCCTGGTCCTTCTATGGCGTGTAATATGAGCTGGCGTCCCACCACTTTTCAGTAGCTTTTATTTGAAATTGCAACAATCTTCAGCAACACGAAATCTCATTCGATCTCGATCCAAACCTCCCTTTTGATCTTCAAGCTGAAAGACTTTTCTTCTTTAAGTGATTGATAATCTCCTCCCGGAGAACCAACTACACAACAATGTAGGGGACGTGTATTTTTAAGCACCTCACGAATTTCTTGTATTCTACACGTCTCAAGGAAAACAATTCAATTTTCCCTTATTTATTTGCAATCGGATTGCTTGTCCATCAAGAGTCCTACTTGCACTAAAACTTGATTTCTTGCAATAAAATCAAGAAACATAAGGTAAGATAAATCAAGAATCTTGCCATAATAAACAATAAGGTAAGATAATTATAAATCCAATAATCTTACCATAAGTGATGATAAGGTAAGACTTTCATGGTTGTTTGCAAATCTTACCATAAGTAATAAACTTGGATACCAAGAATGAAATCATCAAGATACTCGGCCTAATCACAAGATTATACTAGGCCAAACAAGATATTCTTTATATTGAGTCCTTATCAAGAGTGATAAGTGATAGAATTCTAGCCCAAATATACAATTATCACAATTCTCAATACTTATCATAAAAGATAAGAACACAATTTATCTCCAACTATCATAAGATAATTATCACAACGAAAATGGAAGATAAATATAATTGCAAATTCAAATCCATGTAAACAACTAGTAATTTAATTAAACTTAATAAAAATTACTAAACACACATGTAAAGTAATTAAATTAAATTCACTTAAATTACAACATGTAGAAAAATAGAAAATGACAATAAACATAACTTAAAATAAGTTAACACTTTCTGCTCTCATGAGGGGGAGGACAAAAAATTGAAGAATTAAGGGCTCAAGGTCGACATCGATAAGAATTTTCAGATGAGGACTGATTATCACTCCTTCTAGAATGAAGGTTGTAGCTAACTCCATTGAAGTTCTAGCAATTGTCACTCTTTCAATTGCTGTAGCTTTCCTATTCTCCCCCTGATTGGGGGCCCTCCCTTATCTTGGCAATCCTCAGGTCATTCAATAATTTTTTTTCCCTTTTTTTGCAAAACAAATAAGTATCCAATTAAGTCCCGCTTTGAACAAACGAATTGTAAGAAATCACAAGAATAAAGGCAAAGACTTACTTTTCTTTTGGGGAGGAGGAATGAACCCAACTTCTCAAAAATGAGACCTTTCTTGAACAAGTTCTCATATGTTATCAGGTATTTACAGTCCCTCCAAACATCAGCTACTCTATAGCTCTGTTAGTGGGTTCCTTGGACTCGGTGCTGTGATTATATCTTTCTGCATGCAACATCGAGAAAATTATTAAGGTTAAATTCAAGTGTTAAGTACGGAAATAGTAGGAAATATACTTACTCAAAGCTCTGAAGTTAGCATCAATGCTTATCTCCATAGCTAGATCGTCCTTAAACTACTGCCAGAGGCTAGAAATCCAGAAACAAAGAATCTTCCAATCTTTGATGAAGTCCGAAAGACACTTTATAAGGTTCCCCCTTGTTTGGGATGGACGCTGACATAATAGAACCTGAAGTCATTTTAATCATGCTTAAAACTATACAGCAAGTGGAATTCCTCTACACTCAGCTCCCCAGAACCCAATTCGTCCCGTAGTATTGTTATTCCTGTCAAAGTTCTCCATCTATTTGGAGTCAACTAGTATGGAGATATTCTCCAGGACTAAAAGAACTTCTCTTAATCACATGGGAAAGAGGCAACCTAAGCCATACTTCGAGCATATCCTTATTTACTTCCATGTGACTCGTTAGGGGAATCACAAGCCCTATCCTCAAAAAGTAGAATTGTGAGCTTAATCTCTTCTAGGATGACCCTCTTGTCGGAGGGATTCCCTGCCATCAATGGAGAAGCCTTAAGGATCCCCCAGATTTTCCCTTAAAATCATTGCACTCCCCTCACTCATCAACAAAATACAAACGTAGCCCCGCAACAACAATACCAGTAACTTCAAAAATTCCCAATGTCAAAATCGACAATGGAACTACTAAAACGGAAAAAGAAATAACAAGAAGAAAAGAAGCAGGGAAAAAGATGAATTGATGAGCAAGAATAATTGTGAGGACCTTAAGGAACCAGGTTGAAGCTTCACGAGAAAAACAACAGCGAAAGTTTAGGAAATCGATGAAGAAGAAAGGTAAAAAGACAAATGCGAAAAAAAGCCAAAATGTATTTACATTTTCTGGAAAGTAATCTCAGTCGTTGGACGGAATCCGAATAAACATATCTGATTAGAGAAGAATTTGAAACAAAATAAGGAGTGCCAAACACGCCCTTACCCTTGGGTTTCTACCTTGCCGGATTCAAAATAAAGTAACAGTTGGCAATGATTACCAAGAGATGCACAAAACTTGATGGAAAAGAAAACAGAACAATTGTCCATGAGATTAGGGTTTAAGATCCAAACTGAACTCGTTTAGTTTATATCTTCTGGGCCAATTGTTGATATATATAGATAACTTGAATTACCAAGGTCAGACCCAATTACATTGCAAGGCCAGATTGAAGCTCAATTGAGTAAAGCTCATACTATCCACATTAAGTGAACATCAGAATATATGTACTCCGACCTAAGCAATATCATACCTCGGCGTCCAGGATGGCGAATCCATCTTTAGTTCGACGTTTACCAAGCTGAACTCCAATACACCCCTCTAGAATAGTTTAATAATCATACGAAAATCAACACTTAACGAGCCTCAAAACTTGGATAAAACAAGTTTTCTCCATATTTTTCCAGGAAGTGACACCTGCAATTAATCAATAGATGACAAATTGCAGTTCACCATGCCCCAGGTCAAAGGGACCCACAAAAGTCTGAAATGACAACAAATAATCTTGTTTATTTTGGGAATGATGAAAGTTCCCCTTTTTGTCTATAGTAATTGCGTAATTTTGCTTATAAATAGATGATATGTTATAACAATTAGAAGAAGGAAAAAGGGAATACTCTCGAAAAGATACATTTGTAACCTTATTTTGGAAACTTTTAGTTTTATTTCTCAAAGTCTTGAAGCTCATTTTTAAACCCGGAATCAATTCTCGCGTGTTCTTTCCTTAGTGAAGTCCTAAATTCTTGTATCTAAAGTTAACTAAAAGATTGATACATGTCTACGTCATTTTTTGACCTCTACACATGCGGTTTTAAAATTAAAACTTTACATACTACATTTTACAATTTGCTGTGAAAATTTTTATTAAAAAATTACAAATTTGCCATTAAAAATGGTTAAATAGCTCAAAACAAAAGATCAAAAATTGAAAATAACAAATCATTTTTTTTAAACTTATTTTGTAAAATGCATATCTATAAAACATAGTATAACTATACCTCATATACATTATATATTTTCTGAACTTTCATTTATATAATTGTTGTAAATATGGTTTTAAAAGTAAGTTGAACCAAAACGTTTATTACCTTTTAATTTTGACATTCACCCCCTCAAAATCAGTCTTTTTTTTTTCGGAAATCGTCATTCCATCAAACACTGTTAAATGTCATCGTTAAAAAAAATGAGTAATTGACACATTACATCCCTAATGTTTTCATGATTTTTGAAATAAATCTCTATTAGGGCTGCACTAAAAAACTGTAAAACCACAAATCGAACCTAACTCGTAGGTTCAAAATTGTTGGTTTGAGACTGCATGGATTCATGGTTTTTTTTTTTTTTTCCTATCAAAGCGAACCAAACTGTTTCAAAATAATTTGGTTTAAGTTTAGATTTTAAAAAACCGCAAAAACCAAACCGCTTTTAGTTTTCTAATTAAAAATTAATTTTATGAATTTGAAATTACTTTTTTCCCCTTAAAAAATTTAAATTTAACTACTAAAATAAAATTCTTGTTTATATCTTTTCTAATTTTCATTGCATTGTGATGATCTCAGAAAAGGCTATACAAAAGTTTTCTAACTTGTAATTTGGGCCATGCATGCACTATAAGTAAAAAAAAAAAAAAATTGTGTTATACAAGAAAATTAAACAAGATGATGCAACAATAAATTTTAATTACAATGAACTGTCGAATATGAAGAGGAACTCAAATACTTGACTAGAGCTACCAAATGATGTTTATTGTATATCGACAATTGACAATTTGAAAATCACGCTCCCGCATTTCAATGAAATTATTCACTCATCATAATGTTTTTATTGTTAATCCAATGCAAGGGTAGAGAGGTAAAGACTAAAGAATGAATCAAAGAATGTTAATATATTTTAGTTTATTTAACTTATACTTTAACTTTATATATTAAAAAATACGAATTAATTTGATATCTAAAATATGTTATATTATGTCAATAAGTAAACGTGGATTAAAATCGAACCAAATCGCAAAAAAATGGTTTGATTTGGTTTGATTTGAAAATATTTCAAACCGTTTAAAATTGTTTATTTTGAAAATATGTCACAAACCACCTAAATTGGACCATGTTCACCCCTAATATCTATTCTTTTATTTTGCCGCAAAACATCCCTAAATCTCTCAAACCTTGTTAAATAGCAGTGTTCTAAAAGGCGACATAATGCGCTGCCTAAGCGCAAGGCGTGGTCGAAACGCCTTGCATTCGGGATATGCGTTTAAAAATGCGATCAATTTTTTTTGTTGACCGCCTAGGCGCGTTTAATCCTGTCTAATCCTTTTTTTGTTTTTATAGGTAAAAAATCTATTTTTTTCAAATATAAAAATCTATTTAATGTTTTAAAAATAATTAAAATAATATTAAAAATATGAAACGTATTATAGCGCTTATTCTTCGCATTGACATGCCTAAATTTGTGATTTTTTATTCTCAACCTCGACATTTCGCAATACATTACGCCTTTTAGAACATTGCTAAATAGTTAATACATCATTTTCATAATTTTTCTTGTAAAATGACAAATTTTATCTCCCTCTTTAAATAAAAAAAGAAAAGAAAAAAATTAATTGCATCCTAACATCAAAATTTTCAAAAAGTACAAATAAGTCATAGTTGAACAACTACAAAAATTAAATTAAAAATAATAAATAAATAAATATAGTAATATGGTATATATTCATATTTTAATTTAAGATCACTTATTTAATAAAATCATTTACTTTAAAACTCTAAAGACTTTCTAAAGGGCCTTTCTTCTTATTAAACTTAACATTGTGATAGTTTTTATGTATAATTTGAATGTATCATTGAATCCTACCAATTTTGAATTCAATGAACATTGATCCAAAATTGAGAGGATTTATATGATAAATAACAATTTACATGTTATTTAATCAGAACTTGATATGTAACGATTTAAATCAAAATTTGTAGACGAATTTTAAGACACGAAAAATTTGTTTCGTCAAGCCCTCCGATCGACACTTTTTTTTTTTTTTTGCGCAAAACTCATAACCATTTATTTTATTTTATTGCGCAAAACTCATCAATTTTCACATTTTTTAAAAAAAATTTAAAGAGGGAGGGTATGCAGTATGCTTATCATTATACAAGGAAAAATGATGAAAATAATGCATTTAGCAAGGTTTAAGTGATTTGACAATGTTTTGCGCCAAAATAAAATGATAGATATGCATTCCATAAAACATGTAAATGTTAGGGATGTACCCATTACCCTATTTAAAGGTGAAATTTAACAACGTTTGACGGAAGGACGAGTTCGGAAAAAAATAAAAAATGTGACTTTGAGGATATAAATGCCAAAAATGAAAGTTTATTGACGATTTTCACTAGAAGTACAAACGTTAGGAACGTTTTATGCTATTTACTCTTTTAGAAAATGTAGAACATGTGAAACAGATATCATGATTTTAAACATTTTCCAGCAACAGGAAAATAAAAAACGAAGAACTTTTCCCCTCTTTTCACGCAAGTCTTTGATCTAAAAATGCCGATTTTACCAATTGTAACTTCTTATTTGAATATTTGAAATATTTAGTAGAATAAGGGTAAAAAGTTGGTAAATGACCCCCCATTCGAAACGGTTTGGCGATTCCGAACAGCTATAATAGCTGGACCTAGTAAGATAGCTATTACAACTCAAGAAGAATACAACGTATGGTTATGTCTGATCTTGTAAACTACTCATGTCAAAGAGAGAACCATTACGTAATGTTGTGTTTTTCATGTATTCTTACTTATAATTACTTGTGCAAGGGTTGAAGGTTCATTAAGTTAAGTTATACTAAATGAATCTTTAATTGTTATTAAAAAAAATAAAATAAAAAATCAAACTTGTTTTTAGTTTACTTATTTTGTCTTAGGTGCAAGAGATGGGCGGAGATGATAAACCTGAGTTTCAAGTCCCTCTAGATGAATGACAATTGTAAGTAGACAAAGTTCAAAAACAAGTTCGTTTAGTTGTTTCATATAATTTGGCTCTGAAATCAAGTTTTTAATTTGCATTTTAAAGACTATCTATCAAATGCAAACATATTTCACCTTAAAACAAGTGAGAAGAAGTTCTCTAGATGCCTGTTAGCATATGACTAGGAGAGTGTAACTCAGTGAGTGCCATTTCAAATCAAATACTTAAAATCCACAAACACAAGCTGAGATCCCATATGAGAAATTGTCAACTAAATACAAACTGTACCATGTGCACTTCATAATTCTTTAGCCTTCCTCCTTGTTAAGGTCTGTGTTCATATTTCAATGCCACGCACCATTCTTCACTGCAGATACCTACAATTTTTATTTTTATTTTTTTATAAAAAGGAAGAAAAAATAATAATGAGAAATACTGGGTACATATAATTATTCCGAATTCGGCACGTTTATTCATATTGCTTTTATGAGTAGCTTAAAAAGAAAAGAGTTAATTGTAGTTAACTTCCTCCTTCCAAACATACTAGGACATATTACTTTCTTACTTTTAAGTAAAAAAAAAATGTTACCAGTATTGAAATAATTCTACCCTTTTTATCAAAATAGAACTTTTGCAAGTTACTGCATTTTGAAATTGGAAAAAGGAAGCCAAGTTAAACAATAAGTGGACACTATAAACTCAGGAATCTGAGAAGATCAGCCCTTTCCAGAACAGAGGCTCATGCAAGCACCGGTTATGATTTGTTTGGTGAAGTGGACAGGAACACCACTAATAAAAAAAAAAAGAAACTAAAATCGAGTTGTTGTAGTGTCAAAAGCATGAATTTTACACCTCCATATTATCCAAAACAATTTCAGTAAAATATAAAAATTAATATTCTTTAATACCAATAAGAAGATGAAAGATTTCACTAGGCATCTCAGTTATCAATAAATATATGAAAGGAGAAAGTAGCACGAGATGAGGGCACTTCTAGTTGAAAAGAGAGAAGAAAAAGGAAAGACACTGGACTTCCAAATCTTTCTTTTTACAGATCTTGTATAACTATGAAAATTCTCTTGTTTCTGGATCCGGTTCATTCCAAACTGAGAAATTTTACTCTAACGTCTTTGATTCGTTCTTAATATACACAAGACTTTACATAGAGAACAAATACAAAGAACAGTATGAGTAATATACTACTACAACAAGGTTTCGTTGTCTCCTAGAAAAGCAGAATAGCTAGATATCCAACTGTTGCAAAATATCTGGAAAAACTGTGACTATGAAAACATTTGAATACAAAAAGGTCACAAACATGGCCATGCTCAGCACAGCAGGCGGTACCAATATGAGATTTTAGTGATTTCTGGTGAGGACGCTAAAAATCACAAAACATTATTGTCCCTGTTTGAACTACATTATACTTTTCATACATTTTTCTATCTTTTTTTTAACCAAACCTTTTCCAATAAAAATAATATTACACTTGAACCAAAAAATTTTCCTTATTTTTTAAACACGCATTCTCCAAAAAAATCACTATTCCAAAATACATTTTCTCCAAATACTGAGGGGCTCAAACATGGGCATTATTTGATACACAGTTCAGCTGTCAAAGAAACAAGAAATGGATGATGGAGATATTCATGATCGAGATTTTCAGAAAGAATTCAAAGGTGAAATTCAGGGTTGGTTTTGATATGGATTGCTTGGAAAAGGATGGAGTGAGGATTAAACTTGAATGGATCAGAAAGCATTTTGGGACAAAAAATCTGACCTGTTCAGGGGCTGATGACTGTATTTGGTAAGTAGGAGCTGATAAATTGTGTCTGTTGTAACAAATATTACCTAAATATTTATAGACTTCTAAGAATAAACCAATGTTATTCTTGAGGCAAGGGATAAACCTCGAGGCATTTTGAGGCGCAAGCCTCTAAAACTAACAAGTGTCAAAAACTTATTAAAATGTAAAACAAGAGCATAATAAATCATAAACAGTATTCAAAATTAATAATAAATTAATTTAAAGTGTGCAGCAAACAAAGAAAAATCTAAAAGAAAAAGAAACTATTCTTTTAGTTGGAGGGGCAATAGACCATTTACAAAGTGAGTTCATGAAAAATACTTATTTTATTTTTTATAATGACTGATTTTTCAAAGTGGGTTAATAAAAAATTTTTTTTTGAAATAATAGAGAATGTAGAGAAAGAATAGAGGAGAGGAGAGAATTGGCGTAACTGTAAATATAGCTTCAAGGGTATAATAGTCATTTTACTCCCAATTAATGATGTAGTGGCAAGGTAGTCATTCACACTATTTCTAAAGTGGGTCAAGAAGAAATTTAATGTTTTGTGAACCCACACCTAAAGCAAACTAAATAACCCAGGAGAATTAAGGAGGAGAAGCTTCACGAGCCTTAATGCATGTGCCTCATTCATTTGAGGCATGCCTAAAAAACTTTTGTCACAATTAGGGCATTGAGGCGTTTTCGAATTTTTTAAACAAGTGGATTCTAACCTTAAGAAGTTAAAAATACTAACTAATTATCCTGGATTAGGACTTTGAATAAAATTAAGATAACAATGACCATCTTTAATTATGGAGCAAGGGCAAAAAATTACTTCAAATTAGAAATAACTAAAATTCCTCGACTTTGAACTTCATAAAATGGTAGCAAAACATAAGGGAAGCATGCTAAAATCATCATATTCACTTTCCTTTAGACCAAAAGACTTGTTCCTATCACAGGATTTACAATGTCACTTCTACCATTTCTTTGCAACTGAGGCTTAATAACTTCAAGAAAGTGAGATGACTGGACAAACTAAAGGAGTCTGAAGTTTTAATAAAAAAGACAACAACTGCCTCTAAAGCTAAGCGAAAGCTTGAGCTCAAGTAAGTTGTAGTTGGTATTCTTTTCATTGGCAATATCTATTATCTAGTGCCAATGCATGTGTTGGTTATCAAGTAGAAGCCATGACTAGGTCTTGCACAGGCAGTGGACCTTTTCTTTACAATTGTATTATCTTTGCATGGTGAAGTGAAAAGCCAAGCGAAGGAAACTACAACTGGGACCTAGCCTAGAGCATTACTGTTAATTTCCTAACAGCCAAGCCTTTCTAATGCAAATAATTGGTAAGCCTCAAGTACCGAAGAAAAACTTTTTAGTTTCCATTGAAGTCACTTAACTATCTTTAATTAATTTTATTAAGAAATTTGATACCTGGAAACCTTTATTTGTGGTTCAACGAGGGCAAGGGGCCAAGCCACTGTTATTGCTTCTCGGTTAGATAACATACTAGCAATAAAGGGGTGAAAATGTTTTGCATCTGGAAGAATATATATATATATATATATATATATATATAATATATAGTTGCACGTTTCCCCAGTATTAATGATACCTTAACAAAAGATTGGTTTTAAAAATACATTCTTAACAGTTACAAACCAAACACGTTTATTCCACAAGGAACTATCTATACCATCACCATACAATGCACCTCTATTCTGGTTAAAAGTTACTTCCAAATATTTCACACCCTCAACCAGATGGAAAATTCAGTGCTCGTAAATGACCAGAGCTACTGAACATTAAAATTAAACACTAAGCATATAGAACTCTTCATGTCCGGAAAGAACGTGGAAAGACGGTTTAAGAGTAAAATTAAATCGATTCATTGTATTTTCCCCTCCAGTTCAACAAGTTAAAAGCTAAGATAGCTAAACAACCCTAAACTGCAAAGAAGATGACAATTCATCCGAAAGGAAAAATTACATCAATATTCATCACAAAAACATAAGTTACACTGCTGAATCATGTAGAAAAAGATTGGGGAGAATCTTTTACTTACTTTTTATAGGACTCGCTGATGTACCGCGAAGTGTTGTAGAAAATAAACCACATCAACACAAGTACGAGTGTATCTTGATAAACATTAAGGAACAAATACATCAAATTCAACAAAACATTTTTAACGCGCATCCAAAATATTTCATCAAATAATAATAAAATCCAAAAAACCCATTAATTTATCCATCCATCCATATAACACACACCTATCGAGCGCGCACACAGATCGGAGAAAGTCAAATCACAATCAACCGAGAAATTGATTTAAAAAGGATACTGAAAAGGTATCGTTCCCACCAATCCAGCATATAAAGACCAAAAGTTACGTTGTAAAGATAGATCTTGCGTTGAACCCAGTTCATTTCGGTTAGAGACCAAAACCTTTTTTTCTCTGATAATTGATGATTGATAAATTTATGACCAGTCTTATGAATTATAAGGTCTCCAACTAAGGTAACTCTAAAAAAAAATAAAAAAATAAATTCATGTGTTAGTTCATAATTATATATTTGGGACATTTACATAAATTAGAATTGTTCTCCTGCCAGACATCTGGCACCTTCTCCTGTCAGATATAGACACAAGGGGGTGAACCCCACACAAGGGGTGGACCCCACATGTTGTGGGGTCCACCCCCTTGTGTCTATGTCTGGCACCTTCTCCTGCCAGACATCTGGCAGGAGAACAAATCCATTACATAAATACCCAAACTTTTGGGTCAAACTCAAATTTACATCCTTCAAGAATTATCACACCTAAGGACTTTCAAAAAAGTTGTGATATTTCTATGGAAAAATTGTCATATACCTACTATAAAAAACTCATTTCAAAAAATACTATTGCATGACATAAATACTATAATTACTGTTGTAAATATTATATTGTATTAGTGAATGACAGTTGTACTCCTAAAATCCCAGTTATAATTACTTTGTATATCCCTTTCTTCCCCTATATATATGGGGCTCTGGTTCATAATATAATATACAAGTTTATTGGTGTCTCTACTTTTCTCTCTTTTTCTCTTTAGTTTATAACACGTTATCAGCACGAGTCTCTATCAAATTGAGTTCTAATTTTCTTTTTCAAAATTCCATATATCAAAATATTAGTTAGATGGTAAAATCATATGCACCGAAATTAATTTGGTGACATATGAATTTTTTTATTACTATTCAATTGCAATTCACATCTATTCATTACGATGTTGTTCATTAGAAATTGCGGCTCATGAATCTGAATCTGATTTTATCCAACCAATTCGACAGATTTTGATCTTTATATTGATAATTCATTATGTTGTTGCTCCTGAAGTAGCACAACATTATATTAATATTCCAGAAGAATATTAATCATATATCCGTGTTTGCCTATTACAAATATTTGTTGTTGCTCCTGAAGTAACACAACATATAATTCAGATGAATATTATTTGCTCCTGAAGAGCATACATTGTAATTTTCAATATTCTAGAAGAATATTGACATTTTATTCTTGAATAATAGCAATTTTAGATCTATAATTATTCCGGAAGAATAATTCGTTATTGCTATTGAAGTAACGTAATAAATAATTAATATTCCAGAACAATATTAATCATATAATTGATTATTATTCTTTGTTGCTCCTGAAGTAGCACAACATCATAATTAATATTTCAGAAGAATATTATTTGCTCCCGAAGAACATAAATTAAATTTTTCAATATTCCAGAAGAATATTGATTTATTATTCTTGAATAATCGAAATTTTAGAACTATAATTATTCTAGAAGAATAAGTTGTGGTTGTTCCTAAAGTAGCACAATTTTTATTATAATAATATTCGTAAAGAATATTAATTGCTCCTGAAGAGCATAATTTTGAAAGATTTATTATTCAATTGCTCCAGAAGAGCAAATATCTAAAATCTTTAACAATAATTTGTTCTTGCTCCTGAAGTAGCACAACGGACGATTAATTTTTCAGAAAAATATTAATCGTAAAATTGTCTATTATAAATAATTTGTTGTTACTCCTGAAGTAGTACAACATTATAATTAATATCCTAGAAGGATGTTATTTGCTCCTGAATAGCATGAATTATGATTTCCAATATTTTAGAAGAATATTGATTTATTATTTCTTTTGGAAGAATCGGAATAAATTCGTTAAAGTATACATTGTTCCAGCAAATTATTATTGTTATTATTTTTTGCTCTTTCAATTTTGTCATTGGAAATCACTACGTTATTTTGAATTCTCAAATACATTATTAGATTTGATTCTACTATATATTAGTTATATATCTAATTTTTATATATGGAATTCACGTGCATGTTTAGTATCTTTTGCATATTGGTAAAAGATTTATCCAATAAAAGATTTAGTCAATTTTGTTAACTTCTATATATGGAGATTCTTTTTCCTGATATATGTTTGGTAATTCATTTTTATATATAAATTCAGAATATGTTTATATGGTAATTAATATTCTTTAAGATGATTAAATATTTGTAGATGTTCATTCATAAATTCTGATTTAATAATGTATCATATTGTTGCTCACGAAGTAGGACAACAATAGTAGTATTCTAGAAGAATATTACTTGCTTGTGACGAGCAGTATATTACAATTTCAATATTCCAGAAGAATATTGATACAATGCTCTTGAAGAAGTATAATTTAAAATATGTTTTAAACGAATATGGTGTTGGTGTTCTCGAATAAACACAACCCACGTTAAATAAATATTCCAGAAAAATATTTTAACGTCACTCGTGTAGAGCACAAATATTGTTGGCTTGAAAGGAAGAATGAATAATTAATATCAATATTCCAGAAGAATATTGACTTATTATTCTTGAAGAATTGCAATTTTAGCAATATAATTATTCCAGAAGAATAATTCGTTATTTTGCTCTTAAATTGCACAATAGATATCAATTATTGTTATAATTGAATGAGATTCGAATCAATATTCCAGAAGAATATTGCGTTATTGCTACATTTCAATATTCTAGAAGAATATTATTTTATTGCTCAAGTGATAAATACTGCATTCTTTTTCGCAAAAAAATCGAATTTATTAATAATTCAGAAGATTATTATGATGTAGTCTAATATATAGTTGTGATGATTCCTGAAGAATCATAATTTTATCTCATATGAAATATAATATTGGAATATAATTTGCTCTCGAAGAGCCCAATATTATGAGATATGTTATTAATTTGATATTACAATATTCCGGAAGAATATTGACATATTGATTTTTTAATGAGTAATAAAACGTGCTTTTCGAAGTAGCATTGTTTCGAAAAATATCTCATTTGAGTTCATGTTTATCCCTGAAGGAAAACATATAACTTATGTCATAAGGACATTGATTAGTTTGACTACTTGAATAATATATTATTATATCTTATATTGAACAAGAAGTTCAATTTGATTTTATTATTTGGCATGACCAGTTGGACCATCACTGGATCAATAATGATGCGGAATTAAAATTGATACTCAATGAAGAATCAGAAGATTCTTCAATTCAATCATATATGATATTTGTTCTCTTTCATGAAATTTCTTGACTGTCACTAGCTAAAATAGAGATTAAATTCCCTATATTTCTGAAAAATAATTAGGGTGATAAATGGGCCACTATCATCCTCCACGTTGATCATCTAAATATTATTTGTATCTAATAGATTTGATACATGTACTAGATGATTGCATGGTATTTGCAACCTGAAGTTTGCGAAATTATTGCTCAAATTATGAATTATGAGCATAATTTTCAGATTATATAATCAAGAATGTGTCTTGATAATGCTAGTGAACACGAATCTCAACATTTTAAGAAGTGTTAGTTGGGATGTCGATAAATAGTTTAACATTTTTGTTTGTTAAACGCCTCCAATTAATTTAATTGAGAACAAATTACTTTCCTTTTTTGTTTAGGGAATTTTATTACGCATCATGCCAATATCATAGTTCTCCCTATTATAATTGGCTTATGGTTAGAGCCTAATTTTTCCATATAATTCTTTAATAGTGCAATTGATCCACCATAATGCACTGATATGAGAAATAAAGAATGTTGAGAAAAAAGCGTTGTTTGAACATATATCCGAAATGGGTGATATTTTACAACGTCGAAAAAAAGTTATTGTCAATTTGATTGGACAACTTTCTCAACATTAGGGGGAATAGCTTAAAATCAAACAAATGCATCATATTATGTTATATATATCCTCGCGATTAATAATACGAACCAGAAGTTCGATTGAAAATATGAACGAAACGTTCAAAGATAACATAATTACAAGATGCATAAGAGATTAATAAAATCTCATACTCTATCTCATATTGATATGTAGCACGCCTGAAGCGTAGCAATATTTGATTCAAATAAAGATCCCCAAATAAATAAAAATAGAGCAAATGATTATAGTGGTCTTATTGAGGAGGCATATACTCTTGAGAGAGTATTTATTGACATAATTAATTTTAAATCTCTAGAAGAGGTTCAAGTACTTGAAATATTGAAAATTGAGATCTCTATAGTTATGTCTTGTGGGGAAAGAAATCAAATTGAGATGATAATTGTGTCGACACACTTTTTAAAGCACTTATGCAAAAGCAAATTGCGAAGCTAGCCGCATCATAATTTGAATGATAGCGAGGATAATAAAAGAAAATATGTCGAAGAAAATCGACATAAAAATAGTTGGCAAAAGTATGCATTCAGGCTAAATTAAACTTATTACAAAACCTGAAGTTTTGGGACCTGAAGTCCAAACACATAAAAGTGTAAAGCCAGTAAAATACCTATAGGTATAGTCGTAATACACGACTTGTTGTGCAACGAATGTTTCAAAGATCTGGCATAGATACAATATTTTATTTGCCTGAAAATGCATAATAAGTGCCTATACTTATATGATTATCAGAAATGTATTTAATGAAAAATGATTTACTCTGATTACTAGCTTGCGCTCTTTGATGTACCAATGAGTGATATCAAAATGTATGATCATCAACTCGGTACGTTGGGAGTATTCTTTGAAATACCAATGAGTGAGATTAAAAAGGGTAATCAATACCTCGGTACTTTGGGATTGCGGTGAAATAATTAGAGAAAATCTATTTGAAATATAGGAATCGTTACCTATCTAATGTTTCACGACTTAAATTTGGTGGTAGCAATTTGATAATTGCAATGTGAAACATATACGATGCTTGAAGCATACAGTATAATCCTTGAAGGATTAAATATATTTGAAATATATAATTCAAGTTATTAAGAAACTTGTTTGATCAAAGTATAAAGATACTTTGCGATCTAAATATATCATATGCCTTGAATAGATTCAATTTTCAATGGAATGTGATAGATAGTATGAAATTAGATTACATGAAGAATGGTACAAATGACTCTATATGACAAAGTGTTGAAATTGAGATGTACCATTACTGTGAATAAAAATCGTGGCAATTGATTTTCAAATTCAAATTCATGGTTAATTATTCACCTGAAGTGAATAAGTTAATTGTTCGGTGAAGTGAATAAGTCACTTCCAAATTTTAGAACTGCATTAAATGCATTGATAATATTGATTATAGAATATGGCTCGATGCAGCATGTTCAAATGATTGGAAATATTGAATATATTCAAAGAACAAATAATATCAGATATCAGATATGTGTTATTTATAAATGCTTGGTAAACACATTCGATATTGTACCGATTTACAGTTGAAATAATTATGTGCAGTATCAATATAACTGTAATGTTCCCATGAGGGGGAGCTAATATACGCTACACTCTTTTTTCCTTAGCCGAGGTTTTGTCCCACGGGGTTTTCCTGGCAAGGTTTTTAATGAGGTAGCTGTCCTCAATATCTATTGATATACTCTCTTATACGAAACTCCTGAAGAGATCAAGATATGAATGATTCAATAGAGATTGAATCAGGGGGAGTAACTATATAGATGATTCAATATATATTGAATCAGAGGGAGTAGCTGTACTCTTTTTCCTTCGTTCAGGTTTTTTCCCACTGGGTTTTTCTGACAAGGTTTTAACGAGGCAGCATCAAAAGACTCCAGAATTTTCAACAAATTCACTCAAGTGACAATGAAGCCGATTTATCTACAAAAGTACTATCAACATCTACATTCAATAAACCAGCTCACAAGATTGGGATACATCAACTCGATGATTTACAACGATCAACACTAAGGGGGAGTAGTTGTACTCTTTTTTCTTAGCCAAGGTTTTGTCTCATTGGGTTTTCCTGGCGAGGTTTTTACGAGGTAGCATTCATCTTAATACTCCAAGAACAACTGTACTCTTTTTCCTTCGTTTGATATTTTTGTCCCATTGGGTTTTATCAAACAAGGTTTTAACGAGGCAGATATTTTGTAATATCATATGTCATTCAAGGGGGAGTGTTGTAAATATTATATTGTATTAGTGAATGACAGTTGTACCCCTAAAACCCTAGTTATAATTACTTTGTATATCCCTTTCTTCCCCTATATATATGGGGCTCTGGTTCATAATATAATATACAAGTTTATTGGTGTCTCTACTTTTCTCTTTTTCTCTCTAGTTTATAACAATTACTACATTATAGGTGAAAAAAATACCAAAAGTACTGTTCTAAACTTTTCTTTAATAATTTCTGTAACTGAAAATTTAATCTCCTTACATTATGTATACATTAATTGTAACAAGTGCAAAACTAAGTTTGGAATAAATGCACATCTTCTGGAGTTTGGAGTTTGGTCAGTAATCTGCAATTTTTTTTTTTTAGTATTCGTGAATTTAGTCAACAAAATCGTGGTGACTAGGGGTAGACAAAAAAATCGGAACCGAAAGAACCGAACAAAAAAAAATCGAAACGATCGGTTCTTTAGGTTAAAAATGAGAATCAAAATCGAACCGAAACCCAAAATTGGAGAATCGAAAATCGATCGGTTCCTATTTGAAAATCGAAAATCGAACCAAGAACTGAACATTCTTAATTTAAAAATTAAGTCAACGTGACACTTTTGACATTTTCTGTGTTACTTTACATGATAGAGTGTACAAATCAAACTTATTTTGATGTATTATGATAATTGTTGAATTGTTTATATCGTGTTGCATCTTACATGAAATTCTTTGCACCAATTTTAGAAGATTGGATGTCTAGTCTCTCACTCGCATTGGTTCAGTGAATTTTTTGGGTGCAGTATTTACAAATTAAGATAATGACTGTCGTTTTGATATGCATTGAATTAGTTTTAGGAAGAATGTGTGGTTTGACATGTATGTGACTTTTGTGGAAGTGCATTAGTGAATTGTGGTTTTATATTGAAATCTGAGATAAGAGTTCATTAAAAATCGTTTGTTATCTTCAAAATATACCTAAGTCCAAATTATCCAAATGATTTTATGTTATGATAAATATGTCTATATGCCATCATTATCATTTTTTTAGTTCGGGTGATCCAGGCATTTCAGCATAAGCAACAGATAGAACAACAGAAGACGAAGATCCTACATTTCTAATTGCTAATGGGAATATACAGAATATTATAACTATATTTAGTATCTTTAGAACAAGAATATATTCAATTTGAATATTTTGCCACATTGACGGATTTATTTGGAAAATTTTGACTCAACACTTATTTGTTTTTCGCACACATTTTCACGTTTTCTCAAAGTTTAATTTTTTTAATAAAAAAATCAAAAAATAACCGAAATCGAATCGGAACCAGAATCGTTCGGTTCTTGAGTTTTGAGAACCGAAACCGAAACCGAACCGAAATTTTTGGTTCAGTTTTCAGTTCCTTCAATAACCGGACCGAAAATTGAAACACCCACCCCTAGTGGTGACTTCACTTCCACTGTTGGGCTGCCTTCATCACGGTTTTTTAAATTTTAATTCCCTTACAGTATTCTAACAATATTGTCGAATTCTAAATAAATTCGACTTGGGAGAAAGGAAAATTGTGGTGACTTCACTTCTAGGTTTAGGCTGCCTTCCTCCAGTAAGAGTTCTATTCAGATTCCATGAGAGGGGCTACGTATCTTGTATCAATACAGATGCCCAAGCATTCATAAGAAAATCAACTCAGCCATGACACAACTATAGAAACAACTTCCCGGCCTTAAGATTGCTATTTTCGACGTCGTCTTCAAGCCCCTCTATGACCTTGATCAAAATCCTTGGTAAAATTATACAAAACAGATAAATCACATTGAAAAAATTATACTTAATGAAATGAGTAAACTTATCACAATTACTTTCTCCATTAATTTTACTTCTACATGATTTACAGAAGCACCAAGAGGTTGTTGTGGAACAAGAATTATCAAGACGTTGTGGAACCGGAACTATCAAGACGACAACATTCTTGTGCAATCCCAACTTGAAAGACACACGTAGCAACGCAATTAAATATATATTTTGGGGGCAGTGTGCATCCTTCTTAGGCCGCTTATTCTTTTTATTTATTGGGGATATATGATTTTCATCCTTGATATTTCATTTTATTCATTTTCATTGATTGCGTTTATGATTTAACTTGTGAATCAACCAATGCAACAATTTTTTGGCTAATTTAAAATGGTTTACATGTAGGAAAAATTTGTTACTGAACGATGCTACTTGAATCATTTGTAAACATAAATCTAATGTTAGGATGAAATTATCTTAAGAGCATTTTATCTTAGAAAAAAATCATGTAATGCATTGTATCATTTGTAAGCTTTTATAACATCCATACATAGTGAAAAATCACAATAAGCATTCATAACATCCACACGAAGTGGAAAATATGTGATAGGAGGGTTCCTTCCATTTCAGTTCTATATATAAAAAAAGAAGCGAGTTATCAATTATAATCTTGACTAGGACCATGTTTCCATCTACCTCATAATCTTTTATATCTAGTTACAAATTGTCTTATCATTGTCAAAGTGGTGTTTCAAATTAATAGAAGAAATACCAAATAACCAATTAAATAAATTCACAAGATTGAATGGCGGACTTTGCCTAACAACTTATCGTGCGAAATATGAACTAATGCACAAGGCAAAATTGAAACTCACGAAAATATAGATTTATAACATGACCAAAACATTGCATTTGATTAAAATCCACATAATTAGAGTACATACTCATATGATATAAAATATCTTTGAGGAAAATTATACAGCAACAGAAGAGATTAAACCGTCATATCTAGTCCCAGGGTGAATGTAGAATATGTTCATGCTCCCGCCATATCTAGTCCCAGGGTGAACGTAAAATTATGGCTCTTGATGCAAGGACACAAAAAAAATCATCAGTAATATATATTATGAAAAATGAAAATGGTCTAGTTGAATTAATTTATAGAACAAAAAATGATTAAATTAGCATACAAGTATACATCTGCATTCCATGAGATGTTAATAAAATAAGTGGACATTGCTGCTTTAAAATGAGTGGACAACGCCATGTGCACATGATTAACTAATCAGCGAAATACATTGGGTCATCCGATCATGAGTTAATTCAATCAGTATCAGTATTGCCAAATATATATATATATCACTAACCTTTGTTCAATATTGCTTGATTTGGACTTCTATTTTACCTGTTACTGTCTCATTCTTTATTTGGAGGCTATGGCAGGGGCTCATCCCTGTTGACACAGTTATACAGAGGCGGGTTGGATGTCATTTAGCATCACGCTGTCAGTGTTGCTCGCAGATTGAGACTTTGGCGCACATCTTTACAAGCAGTCCTATCTCGGATCAGGTTTGGAGACACTTTTGGGATATTTTTCATGTTTCCATGACTCTGGTTGAGGATATCAGGTAGATATTCCAGCATTGGAGATACTCTAGATGCTACGTTCTTCTGGGCTATATTCGTACCATCATTCCTCTGTTGATTCTTTGGTTCCTATGGACAGAGAGGAATGACGTGAAACACAAGGACATTCGGATGGAGCCTCGGAGGATTATTTAGAGGGTGTATCAGATGATTTCATTCCTTCACATTGGGCAGCTCATCTCCACCCCCCATTTTGGTTCTTTGGCGCGTTCCATTAGTGGGAGCATACAAGCTTAACACTGATGATTGCGTCAAGGATGGCTCTGCTAGTGAAAGGGGTATCATCAGGGATCATGATGGACAATGTATCAGGTCTTTCTCAGCTTTCTATAGAGACTGCCTTATATTAGAGGCAGAGCTACGCACTATCCTTGAGGGGATAATTCTTGCTCACAGACTGGGTATCACTTCTATTTAGATTGAGTCTGACTCTACAGTGACCATTCATTGCATCACCAGGACGAGCGGGCCTTGGCAGATTCAGGGATTCTTAGACAGATCAAGGATATTCTTCATCTAGACATGGACACTATCTCTCACATTTATCGTGAGGGTAATTAGGTTGCTGATTCACTTGCTTCTGAGGGAAGAGACTCGAGAGTTTACCGAAAGTATGGACCACAAGATCTACCACGCAGTATCAGGGCACTTCTACAGATTGACAAACATGGACTTCCCAACTTTAGAAGATTATAGTCTAGTTTTTATCTTTTATTCTTTTGATGTACGGGGATTGTTTTTCCCATTTTATTTCTTCCACTTCGTTTTTTATCGGTTGCTATATTTCATATATCTTGGAGGTCAGGTCTATGTCCCCTCTTTTCATGTACTATTTAATTTTTAGCTCCTGACCTGCATGAGGATAAAATGGGAACGGCTCGGCCTATTCAAAAAAAAAAAACCTTTGTTCAATATTGCAGCAACATTTTTTTCTTTCTGGAACTCGAATTTGGGGAAGAAATACTAGACATCACTAATCTTGCATAAAAAGATGCCCTATGAACACATCTCCAAGAATCCTACAGCCACATAAGTGCCCCATGAACACATCTACCGAAGCAAAAGTTTCCTTCCAATTCATAGCATTGAAATCATACTTCTGCCCGAGTAAACAATTAGGAACATGAACCAACTGTAGTACCTCAATCATCATGCTTCCATAAGCTCTATTATGGAATGATAGCGAATGATATTAGAGTTGATCTTTGAAGTAGAATAGCTCAAAATGGAGGTTAATATGACGAAATAATGCAAAAACCACTTACGAATCTTGATAGGTATGGAGAATCATGTTCATCATTCTTGAAAATCATGAAATTGAATCACTAGCAAAGAACTATTTGAGGAATGAGAATGAAGATTGGTTAGACTTCCATAATTTACATTTAGAACTCATTAAAGGGGATGAAATTAAGGAAGAATTTTTGTGAGTAAAACGTGGATACATGCCATAAATATGATGGAGTGTGGTGATTAAAATGTAATCATAAATACTATGATTTTCAAGTAGTTTTAATTAGTAATAAGATTTTCAATAAGTAAATTTTGAAATTGTTTTCTAAAAGAGTTGTGTGGTGTAATTTCCTCTATTTCTATTTAAAGAAATTTATGTCATTTTAAAGTATTTATGATCTTTAGCATCATTCAAGAGCATCGACTATTTTTTAATCAAAACATATCATTATCTAACTAATGGGCAATGCATATACAAAAATAACGAAAATCAAACCTAGTTTTCTTTATTTTGGATGGTTATTTCTTCAACAAAATGTGTTATCTCCTCTACAAAATTGCAAATTGAATGAAAAAATTAGAGTAGAAGAACTTGTCAATGGAAGGTGTGATTTTTTTATTTTTTTTATTCTTTTTTTGAAGATGGTTATTTTCGATTTTACAAAGTTAAATTCACCATGAAGATCAACCATAGATTAATACATATGTTCTTGGCGAGATGTAATTTAATTTCAATAAACTTATGTATTGTATCACGTCTCTTTAATAATATTTATTATTTTACATTTAATTTTCTCTTTGAACATTAATAATACTACAGCACGAAATGATGCATAAAAGGTAGTTGAGTTGCTTTTTATCTCATTTATTTATTGCCTTGACTTCGACTTGCAATGGTGTAAGTGAGGAGAAGTTTGATTATCTCCATTTCTTAACGAAATTACATTCTGGATAGTTTTGTGTGTTTGTATAAATAGATAAATTATCAATCTCGATAGTTAACTTCTTTCCTAGAAAGAAAGAATTATAAAAGACAATATTTCTGGAACAATGGCATATATGAACAATGGATTTTAATCCTTTCAAATATTGATCTATTTACAATGCTCCTTAATGTTTATATGAATTTACGTATTAGAACTTAGGCATTAAAAGTTGCTCGATTTTAACTCCAATTATTTCTACCATTTGCAGTAATGTGTGAATCATCGAGGTTTAGTTTATCACACGGTGGACAGTTCATCAATATAGACGATTAATGAAAGTGGATGAGTACTACAACCACTTCATCCGTAGTTCCTAGTGTTGTTACTCTAGCAGATCTTAATGTCAAGTTGTCGAAGAAGTTAGGTTAGATGAATCCTCATTCACGATGCAATTCACATTCAAAGTGCCAACTATGAATATCCATGAGGCATATATACTCGATGATGATTTGAAGTGATATATCTCAATTCATCGCTAAGCTACACTTTAGATCATTCTAGTTCAACGGGATTTTTCAAATGGAAAATGGTTGTTTGTTGAGCATCAACTTACCAATATGCAAGAGCAAACTAATTACTTGAATGAGCAGTGTTAATTACTTGATTGGATTATATTACAAAACCACGACATTAGAGTTTGGTACAAAACTCCTTTAATATTAAAATAATGTGCTTGACGAAGAGTGATGGTTCGTCTCCCCTTATTTTGTCCAAGACCTTTCTTTATATATGCATTCTCTATGGGTTATATTTGTCAAGTTGATTATTTAATCCAATTAAGACTAATGACTAAATCTTCCCATTAACTAGTTGAACAAATTCCCAAATTGGTGCTAATTAAGTATTGATAGTGTAAGTTTTGTTTTGAGTAAATCATTTTATTAAGATCACTTCTTAATATAGTGGCTATGATTGGGAGGAATTATTTATGTCCTTATACAACTCAATAAGTTAAATATGTTAAGATGGAATCTCACTCCCTCAAATTAAGCACGGGATCGTGAGTGTATATAATCATCAACCAACTAGATGAAGCTGGCCTAATGTTTGAGCATGATTCCTTGACTTCCTGAAGTCATATACATTCTGTGCAAATGTCCATAATGCAAGTTGTCCATGGCCGTCCCTTGATTTATTCTGTTAATACTTCCCTTGAGTTGTAGAAGTCCTAAACATTTGTAGTATTTCTTGATTTGGTGTTTGTTTTTTGTTTTCAATAGATCGTTTGTTTTAGTCTGATGACAACAAGTTTATTTCTTGGTCAAGAAATATTAATTGCAAATCCCCAATAACATTTTGAAACATGTTTTATCAACTCATTGCTTGGTCACACGACAACACGTCATTTATTGGTCGATCAACAACAATTGCAACGGTAATTAAATATTTCATCTAGAAAGCCTATCAATAATATCTTCTTCAGCGACTGCCTTTTAACTTTCCAAAAAGTTCAAGGATTGAAGTTTAACTTTCTAAAAATTTAGGAACTGAAATACAATAATTGGAATGTTCTGGAACTAAGTTGCATTTTTTTTAGCGACTGCCTTAACTTCATTGACTATCATTTAGCATTTCAGAAATCAGGATCGAAGATTAACTTTTTGAAAGTTTAGTGGTAAAAATGTAGTAATTGGAATGTTCAGGAACAAAGTTGCAATTCTGATACTATAGTGGACCAAATGAGAAAATAATAAAGGTGCAATAGCAGTGATGCATGTCTCTGCAAAAAGAAGTGTCTTCTTTAGTGATGACCAAAAAACTTGAAAACGGCCTAGTGTTGACCTATGATTATTCACGTGTATATTGTTTTGATTATAACAAACAAGATCTCTTATATTACTAATGGTTTCGATTCTTTAGTTTTATCATATATATGTCATTTGAATACTTCAAGATCAAAATCGTCATCCATTTAAGTACAAAGCAATCAACAAAAGATTTGAAGTGAACAAGATTGTCGAAGACCGAAGATTAGAGTTTTAGAAGATTTATGTTGAAAATTTTCAACTCATTTGTAAATGTATCGACTTATCAATTTTTAGAAAGTTCATAAAGCTCAAAAATATTTTTAAAATCATTACTTTCATAAAAATGATTTTTCAAATCATAACATGAAATAGTTTTTGGAAAAATGAACTTTTTAATATAAAAATAAAAATTCCAAATTCACATATTTCGGTCGACCGAAAATCCATTGATCAACCGAAAATTTGATCGACCGAAATTGTTTGCTCAACCGAAAGTTCAACTGCTCAAATAGTATAACGGCTAGTTTTGAACTTTCAGTCGACCGAAAGTGTTGAAATGATCGACCGAAGTTCTTGCAGCTCATTTTCTTGATTTATAAATAGTCATTTCTCTTGCATTCAATTCTAACAACCACAAGAGCAATTAAGAGAACATATTTACTTGAAAAGCATTGAGCGTACTTTGTTTTACATTCTATTTCATTTATTAATAGAATTTCTTGATTGATCAAAACTTTTCATATCTTTATCAAGAATTCCTTTTTGAAGAAAACTCATTACTCTTACTTTATTATTGATCATTGATTGAGTTCTTCATTACCAAATACTTATTGAAGTATATATCTCTCTTCATACTTAACTAAGTATTATTTGAAAAGAGAGATCATTGGTTGAAAAACTTTGATTCAAGCAAAACTATTTCATATCATTAATCAAAGTTTTCATGAAGACATGAACACTTGAGCTTTAAATATTTACTATCTGTTGAAGTGTTATCCTGAACTCTCAAGATACTTGACTTAATCATATCATTTGTTAAGAGAGTTTATTCAATTTTAAAATTCTCATTTGTATTTTGTTTATGGTTTCGAGATCCTTGTGAAAACTCGATTATAAATGATAAGTACTCCTTGTTGTAAAGTCACCTAAGGATAAGTGCTCCTTGTTTTAAGTCACTTAAGGATTCGATACTCCTTGTTGTAAGTTATCAATATAATGGATTTGGCATTGCTCGTGACGGAGAGCTCGGTAATGGAGGACGTAGATCACGTTGGCTGATTGAACCTCCTTAAATCATCGTTTGCACTTTCTTATCCCTTTTACTCACTTCCATTGCACTTGTATTTATTTCTTATTTCATATTGTGCAATATCCTCTTATTGTAGTATTTGGTAAATTGTCTAAGTTCTTTTATTCATATTTTTTTTTATCTTGATAAGTTTAGTGCTCTCGATTATAAAAGTTTTGTACAACCAATCAACCTCCCTCTTGGTTAGTTTATCTTGGGTTATCACCTAGAACCCCACCCTAATGGGATAAAAAACCTGCATCGTCGACCCAAGTGGATCGTGGGGCAGGTTTTGGCTGCTTCGCCTCGGACTCTCCCCGGATTATTATTAGAAAAAATTATATATAAAAAGTGCAGAAACAAAATTAAATGAGGTGGTAAATAGGGAGATAGGATATCCCCGTCCTGTACCTATCCTGAAATTCACGAAACACGGGACAAGTATGAGATTAATTTTTTCTCCGATGGGGTACCCATCGGAACTTGCCGTTGCCATCACTGGTCGTTTAGGAAATTTAGGCATATTTCTCCGCTTTGACTACTTATAATAAGATGCCATACTTTTGTGGCAAACGACATATGGAGAGGCTCAGAGAGTCAGAAAGGTAGCCATCGGCAAAGTGATGTTGATCAGAGATTGTACCAAGAAAGTGGGTCAGATTAGTATCACTCTTGGATTTAAAAATATGTTTTTTTTTATGTTTTCGAAGTAAAATATGTGGTTGAAATGTGGAAAGAAAAAAATACGTTATTAAAAAGTTGTTTGAGGAATTGTGTAAAAAAAAAAAAACTTGTTTTTAAACAAGTTTGCCAAACAAAGGTATTTATGCCTAAAACCTCAAAAATCCTTTAGCATTCTTGCACCTCCGTTTGTATCATGCGAAGTTCATCTAATATCTTTGATATCTTCTTGAAAAAGAAAAATTCAAAGAAGCTAAAAACAAGAGGGAAAAGAAAATTGATGGACAAGCATTTTAGAAGAAGCTAGAAGAAGAAAAAAAAGTTGGCCTGACGAGCGGCACTAGACCGCTCGCTGAAAGCAGAATCTTGCAAGTTTAAACCAAAGTCGATAAAACCCACTGTGTTACATGAAGATTTTCTAGAGAAAATAGAAAGGAGAGTTGTGTGTTATTATTGAGAAATCATCGATATAGTACAACTTAATTAGCTAAATATGTTAAGATGGAATCACAATCCCTCAAATTAAGCCCATAATCATGAGTGTACATAATCATCAATCAATTGGATCAAGTTGTCCCAATGTTTGAGTATGATTCCTTAATTTCCTCCAATCATATACTTTTTGTGCAAATGTTCTTAATGCAAGTTGTCCATGGCCGTCCCTCGATATATTGTGGACAAATAGAACGAGAATTATTTTTTTAAAAAAGAAGTTTGATCATGTTCAAGCTTTTAATTAGAAGACTGCAAGATCTACTTCAAATCTAGATTTTGAGGTTGCCACAATTTAATGGTATGGTGTCGATGGATTATGGAAGAAAATAAAATTTTTGTTTTGCATTTTTTTTCTTCTAATTCTTTCATTTTGATTTTTTTAATATTTTAATTAAAAATAATAGAATGATAACTTGCCCGTTTTAATTTTTGATGTTACAAGCCAAATAGGTTGATTAATGACAAAATGGATGATATGAGCGTGGACCTATTTTCCAAAGGTTGAAGACCAGTAACAAAAAAAGGGTATGAATGTGCAAATAAAGCCAAAGCTTGGGGACCTTTTCCACAATTTACCATATCTAATCTATATCTAAACTGGATGAGTAAATATATTGACACCACAAATTTTGTTAATGACACCACAATTTTCATATTTACTACATTGTTCACAAATAAATTGACTTAAATAACCTTCCATTATATTAGTATTTCATCCTTTTTATTCTTGTGTACATCACAAATTTTAAAAATCTGAAATTTTATATGTATTAAATTTTAAAAAAAATAATTTGTTTTATAGTCAGAGAAAGAGAATAAACCCTAGAAGGAAATTATAGCAGAGAAAGGAAGGAGGGAGAGAGCTGCTTTCTTCTTCCCATGTTCTGGATAGTGAGATTAAAGATAGTTCTCCAGTTGTTGTTATTATTATTATTATTATTATTATAGCAATTTCCTTTATTAACTATTATTCATTTTCTGCCCTTCCGACCACAACTTCACATTTGGACAATGCTCAGTTGATTCTTGTTTCATTGTACTCTAAAAAATAATTTCATTCCAACCAATTTTCAACCTCTACAAAATTTAATTGACGGAATGTTTTTTTTTTTTTTAAATGAAGATTTGATAGAATTATTGTTAATTAAAATTATTGAAATTGTTTTCTTGCTCATCTTTTTTCCCCAAATTAAATATTTTCATGGCTCTATTTTTAATTTTATAGCAATTTACCTCATCTTGTAAGTTGGAATAGGAATATTTGGAATATTGAGAATGACTGAACATACCGTCTTAGTCATATATATATATATATATATATATATATATATATATATATATATATATATATATATATATATATATTTGAAGCAAGCCTAGAAGTTAAGTAATAGAATTTCAAAATTTTGTAACTAAATAACTTTACTAAATATAATTTATTTCCTAATTTATGTTGGGTTCGCCATCTGATTTGAGTTGGAAAATTTCCCATTTTACTGTGATTTCAGTTTTTTTTTTTTTTTTATATATATATATTTTTTATTTTTTTACCTTTGGTTGTGATTATATGTATTATTTGATTTTGAAGTTGATAATTGACAAATCTGATCTGGGTTCGCCATCTTCGCTTTGATCCAAAATAATGTTTTTTTTTTTTTTGGCAAGTATCGACGGATATAAAAATCAAATAAATAAACATTGATGTTTTATAAAAGGGGTACACAAATACCTTTATTTTTGGACCATTTACGAAAATTACTTTTTGAGACTTTTATGAAGTAAAGATACTTTGTAAATGTTTGGTGCCACTTTTTTTAATGTTTTTTCATCAATTTTTTAAAAAAGTGACACAATACCACTTATTTTTAAAAAAATTGATATGTTACTTTCTCAATCAAATATAAATTAAAACCTTAGAATAAAACCTTAGAATATATTCATGATTTGTTAATTAATTTTATTAAAAATATTGGATTAATTGTGCATCTTTTTTTTAAAAAAAGTGACATATTGTCACTTTTTATTACTTTTTCTTTTAATTAAAATTTGTCACTAACAAAAAGTCACAATTTGTAACATTTTTCTACTTGAAGGTTAATTTTTTATTTTTTGCAATATTTATCATTAATTAAAAAATTACACACAAAGATTAATAGATACATTACACTATGAAACTTTAAAAAAGTGACAAAATGTCACTTATCACTTTTTTATTTAACTCGCCTTCTCTTTTAATTAAAAAAAGTGACATTTTGTCACTTGAATATCACTTTTTCAATTTTTTGCACTATCTATCTTTGATTACATGCGTAGAAGCTTAACAAATCATGATGCGAACTCGGGAGGGGGTCACGACGAACACGCGGAATAACGTCGGGAATGTTCCGAATTTAGGGTGGAACGGACGGTAACACTACGACCCGAGCCTTACGACGCAAGAACCAGGGGTATATTAAACCCGAGACCCGTTACAATGCGAAAACAAGAACCATAATGGGGTGAACGCCACAAAGAATGTCTAGATCCTTGATAAGTTCAATTTAGTGAACGCCACAAATATCTCACAATATTTGATAAGTTCGAAGGTGTTCAATTAAGAACAATATTTGGGAGAGAAATAACTCAACACAATTTTCATTCAATTAAAGTCTTTTTAATATTACAATGAAGACGCCTTTATATAGGCTACAAGAATAAAAATCCTAATTTACTTAGGAAACTAAATAAAATCTAATATAATTAAGGAATAGATAAAATCTCTCTTAATAGAGTCCTAATTTAATTGGAAACAATAATAAAGACAAAGTAAATATAATCCTATAATTAAGGAAATAAAAATTCGCATGATTTGCGTTAATCTGGAATTACGGCCGTGACAGCATCATTTACGACCGTAACTGTACTTCTACTTAAGGATTACGGTCGTGACCAAAATAATTACGGCCGTAACTGTTAAAATCTTGGAACTCTTTAATTTCCACCCGAGGATGAATTACGGCGGTGACAAGCTAGATTACGGCCGTAAAAACAGGTCTGATCCATTTTGACCTGATTTGATCTTAGAAGCTCTCCGAACCTGTTTGAATTTTTGTTTTGGTTTGAATATTTGATTTTCTGTCAAGCCCGCCATGATTCTCATCATTCCCCCCTTCTTTAGGATGATTCGTCCCGAATCATAGCTTGGTTCATGATTTACAGCTGCTCCACCTGGATCAAATGGGAAATTATAGACTCCTTGACATGAATTCAATAATTTGTGCTTCTTCAATTGGTAGTAGACAAGAAGGTATTGAAACACGTGCATGAATTGCCATGGTTGGTGTGACTCATACTCCCATGTATAATGATCAACATGTAAGAAAGAATTAAGCAAAATAGGGTGGGGAATGTTAGTTTCTCCATGGACAAGGTATGAATCCTTGTACTTATGATACAACTCTTCCACTTCTTCTTTTCGCACCACGAGGCCCTTCTCTTCGCCTCCAACAGTCATCTCACTTTCTGGTTCATTCTCTTCTATTTCTTTTCTCTCGTGCACCTCGTCTAACTTTTCACACACAACCACCTCTCCCAGATTATCAGTTTTCTTCTCATGTACCTCATCAATAATTTTATCCCCGTGCCCATTCACTTCCTTACTATCCAAGTGCTCACCCTCTACCTCAATTGTTGGGATTTGATCAACTAATTCAAATTTCAATTCCTCAGTTTCAATCTCAACAGTCCTATCCCGAGGCTCCAATGGTAAGTCCACCACATTCTTACTTTCATTCTTCTGTTGTAATTTATCACCAGCCTCTCCTTCACTCTCCCTCTCTTGCAAGTTAGCCAAATTTTCCCTCGCTCTCTTTGCAATCATCTCCTCCTTTAACTGTTTTAACATCATTCTCACCTCTTCAAATTCATCCCTCATTTCCGAAACACCATCTCCTATTTTTGAAGCACCATCTTCCAATACTTTCAGCTCATCCCCAATTCCAACTCTAGGTTTATGATCATTCATATTCTCCCTCCTAACTCTAGGAACTGTTTGAGGTTTTTCCCTGAATTTAGACATTGCGGAGTTGGATGTGGAATGGAATGGAAATATTCGATAACAATGAGTTATGAAACTCAAGGAAGTGGTCCTTGAATTTGACTCGAAAGGAAAGAATATCAAGAATATTGTAGAAATTCAAGAAAGTGGATCTTGAATTGTGGAATACTTCCTTTTTTTTTTTTTTTTGAATAATGGATGAATTTTCGGATTAAATAAAAAAATAAATAAATTAGATTTTTTTTTTTATATAAATCCGAAATTTGACAACAAACGCGGCAAAACAAACGAGACTGGATTTGGACAAGAATCGAATAAAATAAACAAGATTGAATTTTTTGATGAATTTTCGTATGGATCAAATAATGGAAAATTTTTACTGACACCAAGAACAAGATATGGATGATTTTGTGTAGACTCTATGATAAAAACACAAAATCAAACTGGATAAAGTAGAAAAACAAAACCTGAATCCAGAGCCCAACTCTAATACCAAATGATGTGAACCCGGGAGGGGGTCACGACGAACACGCGGAATAACGCCTGGAAAGTTCCGAATTCAGGTTGGAACGGACTGTAACACTACGACTCGAGCCTTACGACCCGCAAGAACCAGGGGTATATTAAACTCGAGACCCGTTACGATGCGGAAACAAGAACCATAATTGGATGAACGCCACAAGGAATGTCTAGATCCTTGATAAGTTCAATTTGGTGAACGCCACAAATATCTCACAATATTTGATAAGTTCGAAGGTGTTCAATCAAGAACAATATTTGGGAGATAAATAACTTAACACAATTTTCATTCAATCAAAGTCTTTTTAATATTACAATGAAGACGCCTTTATATAGGCTACAAGAATAAAAGTCCTAATCTACTTAGAAAACTATTAGAATAATTATGCCATTTTTTTTAAAAAGAAGTAACATAATGTCAATTTTTTATTATTATTTTTTAAAGTAACACAATGCCACTTTTTAAAAAAAAAATGAAATAATGTCCCATTTTCTTTTAACTAAAAAGTAACACTTTGTGACTTTTGTTTGAAAAAAGTGACACTTTATCGCTTTTTTTTGTTTCTTATTTGAATATCATTTTTGTTCTGGTAAATAAAAACCCCGTCCTAATATGTTAGATGACGTGATCAGGACCATCTCAACATCACCTGAAGAGCTTATGACTGAGATTAATTCTGCCATTACTACTCTTGAGTACACACGGGCTACTGCTTCCTCGCAATCTCGATTTGCTTCTATCTCAAAGAACATAAACTTTATTGGAAACTAGACTTAATATGATGATCGAATGGCTGATGAAGCTTACAAGGCAAGGCAAGGTTAGCTTCCATGTCATATGTTCTACTCAAAAATATAAATCATATAATACTCTAAAAACCTCAAATGGGTAACATTCTTCATAGAACTATTAAAAATTAACATTAGAAAACGCGTGCAAATTTAAAGAGATGGGAAGAGTGGTGAAGTACATGCTAGAACTAGAAGCAATTTATCACCCAAAGGAAAGGAAGACAGATCCGAAATTGAAGAATATTCGATCATAAGCTGCTGAATCTTGATGTGAGCGCCCCAACGGAACATCAATTGTAGACCACTCAGTCGGGCCTATAATTCCTCTAGATGAGGTGGAAGTTTATGGTTGCTCTAGTCGACGGGGACGAGAAAGGTAGAGGAACGATGGTGGTTTGCAAATAGGAGGAGGTAGGGTTGAAATGTCTTCCATTATTCTCAGTGCCAATCATACCATATAGAAGGTCAAGTCTTTTGTGGAATTTTTGGAATCTAGAAGGTAGAGATAAGGTTTGTTTAAGTGATGTTTTTCATTAATTTTTTAGGGTAGGTAGTGTAATTTTCCCTTTATAAAAAAGGTGTAGCTCACACTTTAGGAGCCCCATCTGCTCTGTCATGAGCCTTGGTAAATGAGGTAAATTGCAGGATATGACTCGAAGGGTGCTGGGTGGAAGACTTACCTTTTAACTTCGCTTACCAGGGACCTCATCCATTTTTCAGGATTCGAGCCCTTGTCATGGCTCCTGTAAGCTAGGCTGGAAACTTTCCACATCCCCCTTTCACCATTTAGAGATGTGTCCTGAGGACGATGTTATATAATCTATTCCAAATTTGAGAGAAACGTATAGTGTAATTTTTGTGATTCAAATTTCAAATGTTGTGTAAAATTGGATTTTTTTTTATTTCTGTTTTACTGTATTGTGTCTTTTTTGTGCGTGTTCTTGGTATAGTATATAAAATTTTATGTGTATTGGTGTGTGTTCTTGGTGTAGTGTGTATTTTATGTATATTAATTAATATGTGTTTTGGTGTTGATGTAGTGTACAATGTTTTATTTTCATTTTACATAGTGAAAGTTATATTTGCAAAAATGTTGTGGCGTAATTATAAAATTTATATTTTAATAATTGTTTATATATAATGTGGTGTGATTAACAAATTTAATGGTGTCAATATAATTACCCCATCTATATTTATACTACTTACATAAGCCCAAGAATGAAGAAATATTTTTGGACCATTTTACCCTTGATGAATTTTTATATGATAATTGGTGCAAATCATCTCCACCTTTGACAAGTGTCGCGAAATTCATCAATGTCTTTATTTTTTGGCAAAATTACCAACATCTACTCATTTCATTGTTCAAACAGTCCTTATCGTCACTTTTTGTCTATTTCTTCCGTTAAGTAATTGAAAGAAAGGGTAATTAGAGCAAATCATCCTCACCTTTGACAGGTGCTGGAAAATTCATCCTTAGTTTTTTTTTTTTTTTGGACAAAATCACCCTCAGGTACTCACTTCACTGCCAAAATAGTTCATTCCGCAACTTTTCGTCTATTTGTTCAATTAAATAATTAAAAGAAAACAAATACATTATAAATTAGATGCAAAATTGGAAGTGTCCACACATAATTTCACTTTGCCGCTAAACTATGCTCTTTTTCAAACTCTCATATATAACTTTTTTAAACTCTCATCTATAATTAATTAGGGTAATTAGTATGTAGTTGGAGATCCATGGAATCCTTAGATATAGTTGTAAAGTTGAAGAACGATTGTTGATTTTATAAAGGAAATGAAAGTTGATTTTTTTGTTTTTTACTCTAGGTTTGTTGTAATGTAGATTCTCATAACTCGATCTTAAGTTTTTAACATGCTAATTTGTTCGAGAGATGTAATTTACGCACTAGTTATTTTGCAATTTTAAAATAAGATCATTTAAGCAAAAGGCTCGATAGATTTGATGAGACTAATTTCAGGCGTTGGCAAGACAAGTTGAAATTCCTACTCATCACATTGAAGATTTTCTACATTTTGGATCGAGATTTGGAACCTTTAGTGGAACCAACAAAAACGAACACAGAAGTTATAAGGTCTGAAAGGAAGAAAAGACAAAAAGATGAATTAATATGTCGTGGTCATATATTGAATGGATTGTTGGACCAACTATATGATCTTTACATCAATACCTCTCCGGAAAAAGATACTTGGGACGAGTTGGAAAACAAATATAAAGCAAAAGAAGAAGGTACCAAGAGATTTTTAATTATAAAATATTTTGATTTTAAATTTTTGAATATGCCTCTGTTTGTTAAAAGTTTTTTGTTTAAAAACATGTTTTTTTATGTTTTCTAGGTAAAATGTGTGGTTGAAAAATGGAGAGAGAAAATGTTTGTGGTTAAAAAATGATTTGGGAAATTGTGTAGGAAAAAACATGTTTAAAAACATGTTTTGCCAAACAGAGGCTAATATTCTCATTCTTCCTTAAGTGCATGAATTACAAGTACTTGTCAACAAATTAAAAGCAGTCAAAATAGAACCCCTGAAATCTTTTTAAGTGAATTATTGTCAAACTTTCAAATACTTGGAAAGAATATCTAAAGAAGATTTTTTAAAACTCCGAAGATTTTACTTTAATGCCATAAGTGATTCTAATGTCTTATTTACCTCATTTTACTCATGTTGAGAATTTAAACCAAGAAAGTCATTTTCATCATTTATTCTCGTTTAATTTTCAGCCATCAACATATCAAGAAAAAATTCATTTTTTTTGTTGTGACCCTCAAGTTGATTAGCAAACATGGGGATAAAAAAAATTGGAGTTGATTTTAATCAAAATTGTGTTAAACAAATACCATAAAAATGAAATTAAAAAAAAAAAAAAGGAATTTTCCACAAACATCCACTCATTTTTTATAATTTTCAACGGATCCCCGATATCTGTTGAAATTTTTCAACAACCAAAAACTCCGTCTTTAATTTTCAATGGATTCCCGAAGTCCTTTGGAAATTTGAGACAGATTTTCGAATCTCGTGAAAATTTTCGACGGAATAAATCCTTTGAAATAAATTCGCCACTGATACCCGAGTTTTTAATAGTGGTAAATCATTTGTTCCCATGCCCTTCTTGATTTTGACGCAATACGTGAAGGTTATTTTCAAGACAGAAGGTGAAGAGGACGAGAATGGCTTTATGATGCTTGTGTGGTGTAATTTTTTTTTTCCCCTTCTTTTTAATTAAGGTTATATTAGTAAATAATTGTGGTGCAATTAATAAAAATATATTTTAATTATGATGTATTTAAAATATGGTTGGAGAAACAAATTTTGTGGTGGTTATATAATTACCCTCTAATCTCAATTACAATCACTCTCAAATATATATTTACATTGTATAGAATATATATATATATATATATATTCTTAGATATCAAGCGAATAGGATTTTGAATGGGCTAGTGCCTATCTTGTTGATCGATGACTTAAATTCATATGTCATCGGTAATTTGTCAATATATTATCACTTAAGCAAATTTTAATCACTTATCGACGACACGAAAAGTAAAAATTTAGAAAATAGAAGAATAAGATCCAAATGGAGGCTTAGAGCTCGTTTGATAACAGAAAAAAATTTTATCTCAACTTTTCAAACTCAATTTCAATTATTCATTCTTAGTAGAGCTCACGATTTTTGATTTTTCAAACATTTTTTATCTACACATTAAAAAAAAAAAAAAATCCCACAAAAACTTCAACTTTTTACATTACCAAACAAGATCTTAAAATTTGACTGGGAAAAGTTTAATAATTGAAAAGGAAATCCAAATATAGAAATTCTCTTACGTGCTTCGAGCTCTTTTGCACTATCTATAGTAATAAGCTTTAGACGTGTTTAGAGCCGGTCCTTCCTTTAGGTAGAGGTGTCAAGACGGACGGGCCGACCAGACCCGTGAAAATCGGCCCGGATTGACCCGGGACCGCAGGCCGATCCATGACCCGTGCGGGCGGTTCACGGGTCAAGAAGTTTGAACCACGGGTTTTGCGGGTCAAACCTTCGTTGGCCGCGGTTAACTTGCTGGCCCGTAAAAAAAAAAAAAAACTGTTTTTATTAAATATAGTAACATTGAAAATCTCTCTTCTTCTAGAAACTCTAATACAACTTTTAAAGTAAAATTTTATTTTTTTCTCCCTAATAGCTAAAAAAATAATGTTTTTTGACAATAATAATTAGAAATACATTTATCATTTAATTGTTATTTGTTTATATTTTATTTAAATTTGCAAATTTAGAAGTAATTCATATAACATAAACTATAATTTTAAATTCTATGTAAATATTTTATGGTATAAATATGAATTTATCATTTTAATCATTTTGTATTTAGAAACTTGACAAAAAATTTGCTATAAATTTGAAAAAATCTATATTTTTATTCATACGGGCCAAATCAGAACAAACCGCGACTCGCATGGCCTCGACCCGGATGGGCCAGCGGGCGGGCCTGGGTTGTAATTCAAAATTTGCGGACTGACCCGTAACCGGCCCGGACCACCCGGATTGACACCTCTACCTTTAGGCGAAAGAGTCGATGGACTTAGTCTAAAAAGTCCAAAAAAAATTTGAGGCCCAAAAATTTTGCTTCGATATTAAAAAAAAAAGGGAAAATTACTCCAAACCCTACTACTTAATTTTCTATTTTTTAAAATAAGGAGATAAAATTATATTTTTCAAAATCAAGTATAAACATAAATGTTCGTCAACTTATCTGTATCTCCTCTCTCTCTCTCTCTCTCTTTCCCTCCACCCCTTTCCCTCCACCCTACAACGACACACCCCTACATCGGAGGTCAATGGGGAGATCGTCGCCACTTCTCTTTGAAGCAACTATGAGTTAGTCCCTGCTTCGATTAACCGACGGAGATTCTTGGTGTTCAATGTTGCAATTGAGCATTGATATTGTTTAGTGTCCTCCATGTCAATATATGTTTGAGTATTGATGATGTGTAATGAATTATGGGCCGTAGTTAAAAAAATTTGCTTGTGGTCATTAAATGTTGCAATTAACTATTTTGTTATCCTTTTCAATTGATGAGTATTTGTCCGATGAGGTGAATCAGAATATTAATGTAGTGAAGGATGAATTCTTTTGGGGGGGAATGATTTAGAAGTCGAAATAGGCCCTTGTTTGAATGATGTAGTAGAAGGGGAGGAATCTTCAAAGGTGCCAGAAACAGGAATGAAGTTTAATGATGTGGATGAAGTGTTTGATTTTTATAAGAAGTATGCCGCTTTTGTCGGTTTTCTAGTTAGGAGAAAAACTCGAGGAAGGGAGTAGATGGCATTGTACGTAATGTTGCATTTACACGTGGTAGAGAAGGATGTCGAAGTTATGCTACAAGTGGATCTTTGAAGCCCCAACCAACAATGAAAACGGGCTGCAAGGCTAGGTTGACTGCTTGTTCAAATGCGGCAGGTGTGTGGCGAATTAACAAAGTCACTCTTGAGCACAACCATCAAACTAGTCCTTATAAATCACGGTTTTTCAAATGCAATCGACAAATTGATGACCATGTAAAACGGCAACTCAAAGTAAATGACATAGCAGGTATTACCCTACTCAAGAGTTTTAACTCAGTTGTTGTTGAATCAGGCTGTTATGAGAATTTGTCGTTTATCGAAAAGGACTGTAGAAACTATATCGACAAGGTTAGGAAGTTAAGGCTCGAGGAAAGTGATGCTACTGCAATCCAAGCATATTTCTCGAGAATGCAGGCATAATGTCAAGGTTTTTTTCTTTAGTCTTGATTTGGACGACATGGGCCAGTTGTAGAATGTCTTCTGGGCTGAAAATAGATGTAGGGAAGCATACAAAGGATTTGGAGACGTGGTCACATTTGATACCATGTACTTAACCCATAAGTTCGACATGCCATTTGCTCCATTTGTCGGTGTCAACCACCACGGTCGACCCTTCTTGGTTGTGGTTTGGTTTCAAATGAAGAAACTGAGACTTTTGTGTAGCTGTTAAGAACATGGCTACAATGCATGGAGGGTCAGGCTCCTCAAGGAATTATAACTAATCAAGATAGGGTCATGCAAAATGCGATTGAGATCATTTTCCAGAGCACAACGCATAGATGGTGTCTTTGGCATATCCTGAAGAAGTTTCCTGAGAAATTCAGTGGTCATAGTGATAAAGGATCGATTATATCGGCTATACACAATACAATCTATGAATCACAAAGTCCATAGGAATTTGAGGAGGATTGGAGAGCACTATTTGATAGGTACACATTGGACAATGATGAATGGTTGTCCGGGTTATATACTGAACGTAGGCGTTGGGTGCTTTGTTTTTTGAAGACAAGGTTTTGGGATGGGATGTCTACAACCCAGCGGAGCCAGAGTATTAATGCATTTTTTTGATTGGTATGTTAATTCAAAAACTACACTGAAGCAGTTTGTTGAACAGTATGAGTAGGCTCTGCAAAGTAAAGCTGAGAACAAGTTTCGGTATATTACAAATCCTTTTCACAGATGGTCTCATGTGTTACTACATATGAAATGGAGAAACAATATCAGGCAATCTATACGATATCGAAATTCAAGGAATTCCAAGTAGAGATTACTAGAAAAGTACATTGTGATGTGGTTTCACACTGGACGACGTATCAGGGATGCTCTACACAGTTAGTGAAGATAATACATTTTAAGGACAAATTAAAAGAAGATCTTTTCAGTGGAATTCGAACAATAAAAGTGCCTATTGTGTTTGCATGTGTCATTTATTTGAATTTAGGGAAATAATATGCAAACACGCGATTGCTGTGTTGTTTCGCAATGGGGTGCAACAATTCCAGATGAGTACATATTGAGGAGATTGAGGAGAGACATTTGTCGGTTGTATACTCGGATGAAAATTGATTATAATAGTTGGATTGGTAGACCAGGGCAAAAAATGTATGACAAGCTTTGTCGCGTTTTTTCCAAGGTAGCCGACTTGGTAGCTGAGGACGAGGATAGAATAAGGGATATCATGGAGTGGATTATAGTTCAATATTGTAGGCCGTCGAAATCAAGCCGTGCAATTATCTATGTTCTGATAACAGGTGAAGATGCAGGATCAAGTGCCAAGGTTGATAATCAAGACCCGAAATGCTCAAAAAGAAAGGGAGCTCCACTAAAATTAAGGAAGAATGGCCCTCTGGAGTCAACTACAAAGAGACTAAAGGTTATTATTATTAATTACCTGATTGGTATTCATTTATTTATTGCTTTATTAAATATATAGTAGCTTTATTCACAGACGCGTTCAAAGAGAAACAAAGACAAGGTGCCCTCACAGCCATCTACAGAAGTTGACCCAAATGTCACTCAAGCTCCAGAAGTAGTATAGTACCCGATCATGACCCCGCTCTCATATTCACAACAACTAATGGTAACTACATTTCACTTTACTAAATGTTTGACTAATTTTTCTAACTTTTTAATTACTTAATTTTAATTATTTTTACTACTCTTAGAATGCACATCAAATTGCTTGTTATCCTTTCAATGTGGGTAGTACGTTCGTGCCAGTGCATGCAGCTCATCAAAGAGAAAGATAGTGAAGAAATCAACTTGAAAGACTATTGATCATTTTTATTGATTGTTAACTGAAAATGCATTTGTGTTATTTGTTAATTGAACAAGGGTTTGTTTTGATTGTTAATTGAACAAGGGTCTGTTTTGATTGTAATTGATGTATGACTTTAATCTACATTTGCTCCAGAGTTTTGAGCTTAATTGTAACTGTGTATGCAACCATTTTGTTAATTTTGTTAGTTACGTGGCTGTTTGATTGATTTAATAATCTAGGTGAAAAAAGTGGAGAATTTTTCAAGTTTTGTTATTCGATTGACATTATTTTTCATGAAAAATAAAGCATAGTTTTGCTATTTTATCAATTTTTTTATTTTTTATTTTCCATACGTTTGTACTGATAATAATAATTTCAATTCGTAGAAAGAAAAATGAGTTAATTAACAATAACAAAAGGGAATAAACGCGAAAGAAAAACCAATTCACACCAAAGTGGTGGGATAATGAATTTCACCAAAACAAGGAAAATTTCGAAAATCAAGGAAAGCTAGAAAACGAATTTCATAGAAAATTAAGGCATTCAAACAGGCAAAAAATAGGAAAATAAGCTTGAATTCATGTTTTCTATGGAAAATAATGTGCAATCAGAGCAAAGTGGTGAGAAAGTTTTTCCAAGTAAATTACCTAACTTATGCTAAGTGTTTGTATCAAGAAACTATTTTCCAAGCCAAATTTTCCAATCAAACACAAAAATTGGAAATGATTGTCCTTAAAGAGATATTTTCTAGGAAAAAACCGTTCCGCAGCTGATTTTTCGATTTGAATTTTTAAATTTTTTAATGTAAAATGTGTGGTTAAAAATTGGAGAAAGAAAATATGTGTAGTTAAAAAGTGGTGAAAATTGTATATTTTATAAATTGTAATCATTTCAAAAAAAAAAAAAAAACTAGCCGAATACTCAGTGAATTGAAAAGTCTGGGAAGGTCATAAAAGTTGCGGGTGTGTTGCAAATATGATTGTTGATTAAAGGTAAAAGCGTAATTTACCAGAGTTGATGTACAAGTGGCTGTACTTGTAACATTTTCTTAAAAACAAAAGACGTAATCGAAATCCCTTTTGCTCTAAGCAGCTTCATTGCAACGTTCCTTACAACACCCTTTCATCTCCAATTAAGAAGGACACCACCGTAAGAGAAGGCTAGGGTAAGCTTCAATTTTTGTGACCAGGAGAAGTCTATTTTCCTCCAACTATGTGTTGATGAACTGAGCAACGGGAAAAGGGTCGGTTCCTGACTCAATCGGAGGCATTTAAGAATGTTGCTGCTCAAATCGGCCAAACATTCCATGAAGAATGCACTGTCGCACAGTGCAAAAACTTTTGGCAACAAATGAGAATGCAGTGGTCTGAATCTATTACCTTGCGTTTTGCTATTGGACTAGGGATCGATCTTGTCTTGAAATCATTATGGCAGACGACTAGTGGTGGAAACAAGCTACTCAAGTATGACTACTTCTTCATTTTCGTGTTTTGTGTCTAACCGACCTCTCTTGTCGATGAATTCGTGAAACAATTGTTTCAATTAAATCCTATACCTAGGATTTCAATATTTCTAAACGGGGCTATGCAATGTTGGTTTTGCCATAAGTATAGTGAGCTTTTGTAATAGGATGAAATTTGAGTGATTTAGAAATTTGCATTGAAAAATCATGTTCTTGTATCTAAAATCGGACTTGCTCAAATTTGATGAGCTTTATGAAATTAAATTTTATGAGCTTTATGAAATTTGAAGATTTTAGCTGTTGAGATGAAGAATTTTCAAGATTCTTCACGTTTGTACTTGTTGAAGCATGTTGGAATGTAACGTTTAGTTTAATATGTTGATATGGGGTGGAAAAGACGAAAATGTGAGAATGGGTTTATAGAATTATTCTTTACTTTTTTTTTTTATAATATTTTTGATAAAATATGGTAAGATTATGTTGTATGTCCATACTGCATGTTTAGGAATATTGCTTAGTCAATTGGTTTGAACATGGTGCAAGAACACTATCAAGAACTTCATGGGAATTTCTTTCAGTATGTACTTTCGTAAACATTTGTTTTTGCATAAGAATTTGTATGTTTTAAAACTTATTGAACACATAATGTTCATTTTACGCATTAGGAGCATGCCGTAATGGTTGAGTGCTCAAGCTTCCCCACACCCGGTCTCGGGTTCGATCCCTACCCCCTTCCCTACTGTAATGGGTATAAAAAATAGGCCCAAATACTAGCTGGTCTTTTCTAGGCCCAAAATGAAGAAGAAAGGGCTATTGGACAAGAAGTCGAAGCCCAATACCTAACAATAGGGTGCTGCAATCAGAGATAAATAAAATTCCACTAATTGGGCTACAATTAAAAGAAAGTGAATAGATGAAGAACCAATTTCGATTTATTCCTCGGATCCTGCAAGATTGTACTAGTATTTAGGAATGATTGAAAGTAATTGTGGAGTTACCTAATAATATGGCTTGCACTCAAGGAAAGGAAGATCAATGTTGTAGCGCCTCGAGTTCTAAATACCCGGTTCACCACGTCATCTTTTAGTCTAAACTTTAAAATAACATTTTAGCGGAAGAAATATCTGAAATTCATTTTTGGCGACGTTAAATAAACTGTAATGGTCGATAAAATTGAAAACATTTATGAAATCATTCGAAATAATAAATCGAGCCATTAATATTGTAAAGCAAATGACAATATCATAATTTCTCAAATAACTGAAATTCTCAAAATTATCCCATGTTTGGAAATACGAAAATTATTAAAATAAGGTTTACAACCATTTAACGTCTATTGCCACAATCATCCATCACTTGCCACCCTCTTCGAGATCTGCAAATGTTGTTAAAATAGACATGAGCATTTCATAAAAATACTCAGTAGACTCATCGCCAATTAATTAATCTACAATATAATTGAACACATAAATGTAAGCTCTTTAGAAATCATAGGGTGTGGGTTGCTCTTCTCGTGCATTAAAGCACATGGCTTCTTTTTGAAAACTCATAGGCTCTTTAGAAATCATAGGGTGTGGGTTGCTCTTCTTGTGCATTAAAGCACGTGGCTTCTCTTTGAAAAATCATAGGCCCTTTAAAATCATAGGGTATGGATTGCTCTTTCTTCTCGTGCACGGAAGGCACATAAGTTATGCATAACATCTTCATTTATCTTGCAAAACATTCTCTTTTTTCTTTCTCATGTATAAAAGCACATAAGTTATGACAAGTATAACAACATAAATATTTCATAAGAAATATATTCTCATCTCAACGTAAATATTTCCGAAGAAATACATTCTTTTCTCTTTTCATAAAAATTGACTTTCACATAAGTCACATAACATATACATTCATATGCAATCATAATTTAAATCAATTAATAGGGGCGAGTCTACCTTAAACTTGACGAGTGCAAAGTTGAGCGGGAAACGACTTAAATTCTTTAATTCTTCGTACGCTTCGTCTAGCCAATTAGAAGATTAAGTCGAATAAGTCTTTAGAAATTTATATTTTAAAAATGATAATTTACAATTTGGGGACTGAAATTGATGATTTGAAAGTTAGGGGATTAAAATGAGTAATTTGAAAGTTTAAGGACTAAAATGAATAATTTGAAAGTTGAGGGATCAAAATGAATATTTTTCAAAGTTGAGGGACTAAATTGAATACTTTTGAAACCTGAGGGACTAAAATGAATACTTTTGAAAGTTGAGGGACTAAAATGAAATTTTCAAAAGTTGGGTCGGAAACTCAAAACAATAGAGTTGAAATGATAGATTTTAAAAATGAAAGGCCGATTAAACTCATTTAAAACTTAAGGGCTCAAATTAATGATTTGAAACCAAAATGGACTGAATTGAAACAATTTGGAACATGGGGACTAAAGTTACAAATTTCGAAAATCTAATATATAACAATTATATAAAAATTTTCCTTTCTCTCTCATCATTTGAAATCAGAGAAGAGAGAGACGCGACCGGAGAGTGGATTCGCGCAAGCCGGTGTCCAGCCAGCGGTTTCTCCGGCGAAATCGCCGGTGCAGGGTGCGATGAGCGGCGTAGCGAGGCAGGGTTCAGATTTGAGGGCTTAGGTACGAGATCTGGTGCGAAACCGGATCCAAAAAGAGGCTTGAATCGCGATTTTCCGGCGAGCTTACCGGGGATTGAGGTAAGAGAAAGGATTTCTGGGGTTATGGGTTCTCTTCCTTGGGTTTTTGGTTTGATTTTGGTTGGGATTGGGCAGTGATGATGATGGGTGTGTGTGTGGTGGTGTCGCGGCGGGATTGTGGCGGTTTTCGAACGGTGGTTGAGGTGGAAATGGGTGGTGATGTGCGTGATGGATGTTCGAAAATGGTGGCTGGAAGGTTGTGGACTGGGTGTGTTGATGGCGGTGATGGTGGTTGGTGGTGTCGCTGCTGCAGGGGTGGTGGTTCTTGGTTTGGTTGTGGTGCTAGTGCTGCAATGGCTGTGTGGGGTTGGGAGGTTTGATAAGGGTGGCTGGCTGACCACGGTGGTGGGTGATGGTGGTGCGGCGAGGCAGTGTGGGTGGTGATGATGGTGATGGTTTGGAGGTGAAGGTGGTGATGGTGAGCTTGGGGGTTGCTGGAATGAGAATGCTGAGGTTGGAGAAGAGTGAGTTTGGAGAGATTGGTAATGTAGAGTGAGGGTGATATAGGGCTAGGGTGTAGTATTGATGTAGTTGGTGGAAAGATGAGTTGATGGGATATGATGGAAATCTTGACAAGAAAGACACGGAATTCGAGAAAATAATACGCGTGCATCAACTGTGTAGGAAAAATGGATCTGATATAATGAACTTGACACAATGAAATTTTAAAACGATTTTGAAAAGAATAATTTAAATAAATAATAAAATTTTGGAAATTCGGAATTTAATTAAAATCGAATTGACTTTACATTTCTCGACTTGGCTAGATGAACGCGTCGTGAAGTTAACTTAAAATGGGCGAGATCGCAGCGGCACGTTTTTCGAAACTTTGAAATAATTATTAAATACGTAAAAATTCTTGATCGCTACAAATGTTGGCAAAAATCAAGTGGACTATGGGGGAGAGCTACTACAAATAGAGGAAAAATGAGGAAAGGACGAAGTGAAGAAAGAATAAGAAATTTTGTATCAATGTTATATCACCCGGAAAAAAATACATCAACACCTACATTTTCCCTCCCCTCCCCTACTATCCCCTTGTAAAAAAAAATAAAAAATACATAATGTTTATTTTAGAAAATATAAATTCAGAGTGCCTTTTTTCTTATAAATTCCATAAAATCACTCCTAACTTTGTTTAGCCATCAAATCATTGGTAACTGCACTAAGCAATTGGATTAGGGCTGCAATTTCATTTAAGCTACCATTAGATAAAGAGATTATTTTTTATGTAAAAAAAAGTGATATGTGAACATTTTTATCAAGAATGAAAGAGAACAACTTAGACAATTCGGAAGTGGGACAATTTGCACCGAGAATACAGAAAATCAACATGTTTAACTGTTAGTCTTTAGAGTTTTTAAATTTCCCTAATATTTACAGCATTCAACTCCCCGTTTTTTGAGTTTCATTGTTTTCTCAATTGATTAGGTGGTTTAAAAATTCTGAGTATCCCCTACTCTCCTTCCCTTTCTTCCTCCCTTCAAATGTATGTTTCAGTGTCATAAAGTCTGTTTACTTACTGATATTTCCATGATTCAATTACACCTCAATTGTTTACATTGCCATTTTGATGCATTGTACAAATGTTTTCCAAAGCTTATTTCTCAATGTTATGAACTAGTTTATGTTCAACTATTTGGCGTTCTTGTAATGTTTATGGCCACTGTTACCATGTCTTTTTATCATGTACCTAATGAGAAGGGTAAACCGAACAAAATGAAGCTAAAGGGCAAGAATGTACAAGAAATTATACACTTTGGAGACATTCTATTCAAGAAAGTTACAGGCACGGACGAGCACGTGGTTTATCCTTCCACTGGTGCAAGCCCAAACTGCATTTTAGAAGATACTTTGATAGGGTGCATTGAATGAGGTGCACGTTATTTAGTATGAATTGGTTCTTGTGATTGTGTTTTCTTATCTTGAAGAACTGCATTGGTGCTATACACGGTATGGACATTCTAGTTGTATCACCACAAAGACAAAGCGAGCGATATCGTAATTGGCATGGAGTGCTCACGCTGAACATCTTAGTGATTGTCGATTTTACTATGTGCTTCACATTCGTAAGTGTCGGGTGGAAAAGCTCAACTCACGATAGCAGAATGCTGAATGCGGCTATGAAAAACCCAGACAGTAATTTTCCCATACCCACCTTTGATAAGTATTATCTTGTGGATTCTGGATTCGCAAACATGACAGAATTCCTGTCCTCGTATAAGGGGCCAAAATGCAAGATACAACATACAAGAATTTCATAGAGCTCCAACATCCCAGGCTCGTCAACCAGGACTCGCGATAAACACTTCAGTTTCATTCACTCATCGTGCATAAACATAGTCAAGAGATCTTTTGGCGCTTTAAAGAAACATTTTCTAATACTATAGAGGATGCCCGCATACAAATTCAGTACCTATAAGTCGATAGTCCTAAGTCACGATGGCAGTGCATCACTTTCTTAGAAAGGTTGACAGTCTTGACCCCGGATTCATTGCGGTTCTGAGGTCCGATTACACCCCAATGAAACTGAACAATTTGTTAAAAAAAAGAGGGTAATAATTCGGGACGTACGACAAAGGGACGAGCATCATGAATGGGAACAATTTTGAGATACCATTACTCAAATGATTCGTTGTATTGGTTTTATTGACAAATTCCGTGTTTTTATATTTCATCCTCCTCTTATACTACTTCAAAAGCATCGATTGGGCCTTCAAATATATATATTCAGGTTGGATATGATGTCTACAGTTGGCATCATAATCCTTACCCACTATAAATGTGAAGCTGACTTGTGGCTTAAAAAAAATATTTATATCACATGGCAAACCCACACATAAGGTGGGTAGAGACGGGGGCGGAACTAGCTTCAAGATTTGAGGTGGGCCTGCTTTAATCCAATTTTTTTTTTATTTTTTTACACTTGTACACATTGTAATAATCTATTATTTTACTCATCATATCAACTCCAAAATTAACAAGATTGGCAATAAAGGATGACATTTTCCAACATTTTTCATTCTACAGAAATTCCGTCTGACACTGTGCACTGCTGCTATGTAATTGTCAAAAATGACCGGCATTGCTAAAATTACCGAAATTACACCATGTGTTATTTCTGATCTTTGACACCTTAAAGAAATGACGACAGAATGGTAAACCAGTGCTATGGGAGTAGTCAACAAACGAATTGATGTCAAGGAAAGAAAAAATAGAAGAAAAATGGCAAAAGGTCTTTTCAACTGCAAATTTTCACGCGTATAATACTACCATAAGTTGTCGAATTGGTTAAGCATCCATTTGATAAATTTGTTTAAAAATATATTTTTACAACACGAATTCATATTTTTACTTTTTAAGTACGCAAATTTTCTTTCTTAATTTTTATTAATATATTTTACTTCCCAAAAAAATAAAAAAATTTAGTATCTGTTTGGCAAATCAAAAGAAACAAATTTTTAAACATATTTTTTTTACACAATTTTTTAAACTATTTTTTAATCACACATATTTTCTCTCTTCAATTTTCAACCACGTATCTTACTTAGAAAATATAAAAAAAAAATATTTTTAAACACTTTCCAATTACCACCAAACAGAGGCTTAACAAATATTTACATACGTTTATAAACCAATGACTATGATTTCCAAAGGTCAACAACTCGATTTATTGAATCATACGAAAATCCACCCTTTTCCAATATTTTGCATGCACTTTCTTTTAACTCTCTAGCTCTAAGCCTAATGGCCTTGTCTTCGCCCCCTTCCATCACCGCCCTAACCACCCTCTCAACCTCCTCTCTTCCGATCACTTCCTCCCCCGGCTCTGCCACTGCCTTCACTGCCACCCCGACCTCCTCCGCCAGTAAAGTAGCATTCATTCTTTGCTCCGCATAAAGTGGCCACGCAATCATAGGCACCCCATGGACTAAACTCTCCAATATGGAATTCCATCCGCAGTGAGACAAGAATGCTCCGGTAGACTCATGGCGGAGCACCGCCACTTGTGGAACCCATGAGGGTATAACTAGCCCAAGCTCTCGAGTCTTTTCAACAAACCCATCAGGAAAATAAGCTGATAGGTCATTCTCAACGCTTCCAGCACTAAAAAAGGAGCCACTGGCACTGTCGTCGGTTGGCTTACGCACCACCAAAATGAACCGCTGCTGGCTCATTTGTAGACCCCATGCTAATTCAGTGAGCTGCTTACTCGATAATGTTCCACCACTTCCAAGGCTGATGAAAAGAACCGAATCAGCTGGTTGATTATCCATCCAGGCTATGACTTCTGCATCTTTTTCTGTTAAACAATCATCATCTTTGATAAGCGGCCCTACTGGATAAACTGGAGGAGTTGAAATTTCTTCAAAAAATGGATTGTCTTTCAGTGCTTTGAGTGTAACTGGTTCAAGATCCTGCCAGGTGTTTGCGAAAATTCCAGCGACCCGGGACATCCTACTCACGTGAAACAAATACCATCTGTATTCTTCAATCTTTCTGTTTCTTACCTGTCAAGAGTAAAATTGAATTTCCATCATATTGAAGATTAATTAGCCTCCGTTTGGTAACACTGTTTGATTTATAAACTTGTTTATTTATGATTTTGAAGTAAAAAATAATGATTAAAAATTGAAGATAGAAAATATGTGTGCTTAAAAAATGATTTGAAAAATTGTGTTTATAAACAAAAAAAAAATTCTTTACCAAACGGAGGCTAAGTAAATAATTGTGGCCATTCTTTAAATGTTTAAGCTTTTCAGAAGATGGGAGTTAACGTACCTGATCAAGCAGGTCGTTTGTACGCATTGGTGGGCAACCAGGGACCTCAACTGGCCCAGGAAGATCAACGAATTCGCCCTCTACTTGGGAATCCAGTGTGGGGAGATACAGTGAAAACGTAAGTAAAGTAGTTGAAGCAGTGAAAAACGTGTAAACAGGAATTGATAGTTCTTCGCAAACATCAATGGCTTCAGTTGTAAAAATGTCAATGACGAGAGCTTTAGGGTTTAATTCAACTAAAATGGATTTTAAGGGTTTGAGGGATTCTTGAATCATGACACATAGTCGAGTCAATAACAGCATGTCCTCAGTGATTTTGTCGGCCATGTCAGGTTGTGGAATGTTAATGACTTGGAGTTGAGGTGGGATGCTGGCAGACTGGAGGAAGTGGTTCTGCGCCGTGGAGGCTCCGGTGGTGATCACAAGGTAACTGACACGGACACGGTGGCGGAGGACGAGGTGCTTCGCGAACTGGAAGAGGGGGATTATGTGGCCCATGCCGGGGCTAGGGAGGAAGGCGACGTGAATTTCTTCATCCGCAGCCAGCATTTTTCTTTTTTCTTTTTTGGGACAGTGGAAACAGCCTATTGGCCCTATTCTATGGAGGTTTCTGTGGGTGAAGACTTAACGATGAGTTTGTATATTTATAGGCAGAAATTGACCTGTAAAAGTTTTGCTGGGAACCTAGATGCATGCGTTTTCCAATTTGGCAAGATGTGATGTGTGAGATGTTAAAAATAAGAAAAATTCTACTTGACAATCGTTTGTTCAAACAATAGCAAATTGTTTTTTGCCCGGGCGCATATCTCAATTGGTTGAAACGTGAAAGTGAAAAATCTTAACTGAGCTGACAGCTTCAGGGTGCGAGTTCGAATTCTACTTTGGATATGGATGAGGTTTCTCGCAAGCACAATTAAACATCAAACTCTCAACCCTACTCTACTGTGGTATATTCTCACGATTTACATCATCTACAAATCCACAAGGTAGGAGTTGTAGGAACAACTAAGGTTGGAGTTCAACATTTTTAATAACAGATTATTTTTTCAATTCCATATTTTTCCAATAAATTTTTTTGGACACGTCTCGTATTCCCTCCCTCTCATAAAGATAGGCTCATTGAAATTATAAATTTACTTACATTATACCTAATATACCCCTATATTGAATAATTGGTAGTTCATATTTGTTAATAACAATTCATATTACTCTCAACAAGGAAAATAATCTATAATTTAGGACAAACAAAAAAGGAAAATCAGTATTTCTTTGTGGGATGAAGGGAGCAATTATAATTTTCTATTTTTGAATCACATATGCTCCAAAAATCACTTTTCATATGTATTCTCAAAAAATTTACATCAACTGCCTTGCAAAGATGTTATTCATGTTGACTTGGATAGAACCAACATAATTTCTCATACAGGAATCATTATTTTTTAGACTTTTTTTTTATGGTTCAAGTAGAAGAAAATGAAAACAAGCTAGAAATGTTGTTTTACTGAATATGCCGTGAACACTGGCAGATAGATTACAATAAGAAAAAGTGCATGACTCATTTAAATATACATAGAAAGGCATATCAAAAACTGGATAAGTTACAGAAGTTCTGTTTACATAATTTTTGCCCATGCTCCACCTCCTATTTTTCTGTCAATGTTTTTCTTGTGCCATTGGGATATTATCTTGTTGAATTATCATTTGAATTTGAACTGATTGCATTTGAAGCTCTTAACCGCTCAACATATCTTGTCATTGTTATCTCCTCAACAGTCTTCGGGTTACGGGATTCATCAACTTTATCTCTCCATTCATCATCATCCTTATCTCTCTGAATCCCAATGCGGGGAGGGCTGCTGGGATGTCGCTGGGTTGTTGCGGGGCTAGGCCGCAGCTGGGTTTTTAGGCCTGTACTAATACCCTCCCACAAACTCTATCGGGATTGAAAGCAGAGCTTGGTTCGAAAGTTATTGGGTGTAGCCTTTGACGTTGGTTTGGTGAAGAGATATGCCACTTGATTTGTTATAGAAGCATTTTTAGTGATTAGGAGTCCAAGTGCAACTCGTTCGCGTACAAAGTGATAGTCCAACTCGATGTGTTTACTTCGAGCATGGAACACCAGATTTATTGTCATATGTAGAGCACTTATGTTGTCAGAGTAGAGAGTTGGAGTAGAAGATAGTTGGACACATAAGCCTTGGAGGATAAATGTCATCCATGTGAGTTATACATTTGTATGTGCCATAGCTCGGTACTCTGCTTCGATGCTGGATCGTGAGATAGTTTGCTATTTTTTTGCACACCAGGAGATGAGGTTTTTTCCAAGAAACATGCAGTAACAAGTGGTAGATCTCCTTGTAGTGGGACATTCTGCCCAATCTGCATCTGAAAAGGCACAAAGATCATGTGTAGTATTTGAAATAAAATACAATACTGTGCCAATTGCTCCTTTAACATATCTTAAGATATTGAACCATTTTTAAATGAGCAAAAGTGGGAGCATGCATGAATTGAGACAAATAATTAACACTGTATGAGAGGTCTGGTCTTGTGAGAGTTAGGTACTATAAAGCACCAACAAGTCCTCTAAAGTAACTTGTATCATCCGTCAATGTTTCATCAGAAGAAATCTTTGTTTTTGCTTCAAGGGATGTGCTCATTGGCTTGCAATCCATCATGTTAACATGTTAGAGAATGGTAATTTCATAATGTGTTTGTGAAAGATGAAGACCATCTATGGTGTTAGAGATTTCGATGCCAAGAAAGTGATGGATTGGTCCCAAGTCCTTCATTGTAAATTCAGTGCTCAAAAGTTGAATGAACGTTGTGACTAGATTTCTAGAAAAACCTATTAAATGCATGTCATCTACATAGAGAAGCAGAATTAGTGTCCCAAGATTAGAATGATAAATAAATAAAGATGGGTCCGCTAAACTACAAAAAAAAAAAAAAAAATCCATAATTTAGAAGAAAGGTACTAAACCGATCAAACCAAGCACGAGGTGCTTGTTTGAGTCCATAGAGGGCTTTTTGAAGCTTGCAAACATGTGTTGGATATTTCGGATCAGTCATTCCTGGAGGTTGTTCCATAAATAGTTTTTTTGAAATAAAACGATGTAGAAAGGAATTTTTTACTTCAAGTTGACGTATGGACCAATTTCGGACAAGAGCAATGGTGAGGATAACTCGAATGGTTCCATGTTTGATAACTGGTGAGTAGGTATCAGTGTAAACTAGTCCGTCAACTTGATGATACCCCTTTGCCACAACTCAAGCTTTAAGTCTATCGAGTGATCCATCGGGTTTGAGTTTTGGTTTGAACACTGATTTAGATCCAATAATATGCATGTTCGATGTGCGTGGAACAAGTTTTCAAGTCTGATTTTTGTGAAGTGCCTCAAGTTCTTCATCCATCGCCGCTTTCCATCCAGGATGAGCAAGTGCAGATCGTATGTTATGAGGTTCTCGAGGGATGTTGGTTGAGGATGTGATGGAGGTCAAGGCATATTTGGGATTGGGCTTAAATATTCCTTTTTCCGATCGAGTTTCCATAGAATGAGTGGGTGGTTCCATTGGGCTACGTTCAGGAATGCTAAAATCACTGCTATTGGAATGTGTTCGGGATGGTTCAATTTCAATTGAGGTGCGCTGTATGAATTGGTTATTTGTACCGGGCTGCTGGACTTGTATAGTGTGAGGAGTGGGCTACTGGACTGTTGTGTTGGGCTGTTAGGTTGCCATTCTGGGCTGCTGGACTTGGAATGGTTGCTGGGCTACCTGACTACTGGTTTCTAGGCCGCTGGACAGTTGTGTGGGGCTACTGAACTGGGAAACTGGCTACTGGACTGCAGGTGTGGGTTGCGAGGCTACTGGATGTTGCTGGGTTGCAATTGGGTTGAGAAGAAGTGGCTGTTGGACCGAGCTGCATATTGGGCTGATTGTTGGTAAAGGAATTGAACATGGTGGTATGGTTGTTTGTTGTTCATTTCCTACAATAGAATACATATTAGGTAACCATGAATCAAAATGCTAATGACATGTGATGTGGGTGGTGCAATACCTGGATCTTGTTTGTTTTATAAGGAAGAAATAACTCATCGAAGACCACATGATGAGAAACAAAAAATTTCTTGCTGGAAGGATGAAAGCATTTATATCCTTTATGTTTGTCGCTATATCCAACGAAGACACATAAAATTGTTTTTGGGTCAAATTTATTTTTTCATGTATCCCATGTGTAAGGAAAACATATAGAACCAAATACACGAAGAGAGGCATAATCTGGGTATGGGCCATGTAACTTAAAGTATGGGGTTTCTAAATTTAGAGCGGATGAAGGCAAACGATTTATTAGGTAAACAGCCGTGGTACTTCTACCCATAAAAATAAAGGAGCACCACTATGAAATAACATGGTCATTCCAAGTTCTCTAATTATCCTATGTCGCCTTTCAAGCATACCGGTTTGTTCTGGAGTATATGTGCATGATACCTAATGAACAATTCATGTAGAACAAAAGTGAGAAGATAATTTGGAGTTTATGAATTCACCTCCCCCATCTGAGTAAAAAATCTTGATTTTCTTTATTAAATTGTTTGTTAGCATATTTTTCAAAAGCAAGATAAACATATACAATATTAGATTTACATCGCAAAGGAATGATCCATGTATATTTAGAAAAATCATCGACTAAACATGTGTAGTATTTGAATTTTCAATTGATAAAACTGAAGAGGGTCCCTATAAATTACAATGAGTTTTTTCAAATATACTAAAACTTGAGTGCTTGGAATAAGAAAATGGTAATCTACTAAGCTTCCCTAATTGGAAACTATCACAAATATGCATTTTTTTTTACAATTCCAATAACATCAATGAAGCCTTTATTTTTTTTTTTAAAACGTAAAGTAGAAGTCTGAGGATGTCCTAAGCGTTGATGCCAAATTTTCGTGGAGCCGTATTTGAAGCAATGAGAGAAGTAGAGCTCCGATGAATTTAGAAGAACATAGAGATCACCCTTGCGTTTCCCTGTGATTATTGGTTGTCCTGTTTTTCGTTCCTTAACACAAAAATCAACATTAGTAAATTCACAATTAACATGAAACTGAGAGGTTAGTTGACTATGGAAAGTAGATTTTTTTTTATGTGAGGTACTAGCAAGACATCATTAAGAGGCAAGATTTTATTTTATTTTTGTTTAATGCTTGAGTCTCCAATACCGAAAATTGTTATGGAAGAGCCATCGCCAATTAGAACTGAATCTGCCCCCAAGTATTGTCGAATGCTGGTTAACATACCTGGCTTACTTGTCATGTGGTTTGAGGCACTCATGTCTGAGGTCCATTCAGTTTCAGTGATGGTGTTATACAAGGTGAGAGTCACCAGAGCTTGCGATATTTCTTCATGTTGAGTCTGTTTCTTTGGCCCCCACAACCATTTTTTGCAATGTGTCCCGTCATGCCACAATATTGTGATTTTTCTTCTCGATAGAGGTCTCTTTTTGCTGGAGTCTTTCGACGTTCTCCAGGTGGTGGGGGCGTCTTTGTTGATTGCTTGATATAGGGTTTGAATAGCTTTGATTTTGATCCTTTGGTTGTTGTGTCTGGACTCCCCTTCCATTTCAAGTAAATTTTTGTTTGTTGCCTTGATATCCTGAGGAGGATTGCTGATATGGTTGTTGTTGCCCATAGAATGCCATTTGAGGAGTGAAAGAGTTGGTGGTATTGGTATGACTTGAGAACCAATTGCATCGTTGATCAAGACTTTGAAGTTGTGATACTAACTCAGAGTATGATGGTCATGGTGGCTTAAGCATAGTGGTGGTAAATGTTTCATATCGAGGACCAAGACTAGTGAGAAGATAAAAAAACCTTTTCTTTGTCTGGGACGGGTTTTCCAATTGTTGCTAGACTGTCACATAGGCTTTTGAAGGTTTGGATATGTTTCCCAATAGTTTTGTCATCTTCCTTTCGAAGATATGTAACTTGTTGTCTAAGTGTGAATTCTCGATCTTGTGAATCTTCTGCATAGGCATTCTTCAATGCTTCTCAAACTGCATTTGCTGTGTCAAGTCCTATAACAAAACCAAGAGTTTCTTCTGAAAGTGTACCGATTATCCATCATCGGAGAAGATGATCTTACTTTCGCCAAGTTATGTAGGCTTCAGTCATTCTTCGTGTAGAAGTGTCTGCATTTGCAAGGTCATTCGTTTCTGGTGTGATGTATAAAGATGGAGCTGGGTCTTCATTTGTGAGATGACCGAGTAATTCTTGGCTTTCATCAAGTTCTAAAGCCTGTTCACGCCATAACGGATAGTTGGTGGGTCTTAGATTAAGTGTGATAAAGTTTCCAACATTGAGAGATAATGAAGTCATGATTGCTGGCTGGTGGTGGTTTTCTTTTCTTTTTTTTTTTTTTTTTTTTTTTTTTTTTTTTTTTTTTTTTTTTTTTTGCCATGTGTTCACTCTAACTCTGATACCAAGAAGAAAAATGAAAAAAAGCTAGCAATGTTGTTTTATTGAATATGCCGTGAACACTGGCAGATAGAATACAATTAGAAAAAATACATGGCTCATTTAAATATACATAGAAAGGCACATAAAAAATTGGATAAGTCACAGAAGTTCTGTTTGCATGATTTTTACCCATAGGATCCGGACTCCACCTCCTATTTTTCTATCAATGTTTATCTTGTGTTTTTGGGATATTATCTTGTTAAATTACCATTTGAATTTGAACTGATTGCATTTGATGATTTGAAGCTCATAACCGCTCAACATATCTTGTCATTGTTATCTCTTCAACAGTCTTCCGGTTACGGGATTCATCAACCTTATCTCTCCATTCATCATCATCCTTATCTCTTTGAATCCCACTACAGGGCTGGCTACTGGGATGCTACGGGGCTAGGCCGCAGCCTAGTTTTTGGGCTGTGCTAATACAAGTCTTCTATAGCATGATAGGTATTTAACAAAATTCTTGAATCAAACAAATTTGAAGAGAATAATTGTGATAAAGACGGCATTATAGCAATTCTTGTTCATGCTCGGGAGTTCTTGAATTTTTTATAAATGGTTAAATTTATAAATACATAGAAATTATTGTTAAATAAATTGAAAGAATTTGTGAAGATTCATTAAAATATGTAGTTGAAAATGAAGTTTAATTTATAAATTTTCCTAAAGAGGCTTCAGAATTTTTTTATATATAAATAAATAACAATTTCATTTGAGTATAGGACATTGAAATAAAATTAATAAATAGAACCTAAAAGCGAGATAGTTATGTTACAATCACGGTCACCATATAAATAGTCTTGTAAAAATCTTTTATATTAATTATATACTCACTGTCTCATTAAGATAGAATTATGTATTTATTCACACAAATTAATAACAATATAGGCTATTAACTTTCTTACAATTTTATTAATATATCCCTACACTAACTAGGATTAGTATATATTTGTTGATAACAAATTACATTAAATAAGGACATTTTAAAATACTAATAAATATTTATAGGTGTGGGCGTCAGATGGTTCAGTTCGGGTATCTCAAGAATAAGAATCGAACTATAAATTTCAGTTCTTGTGAAATGGAACCAATCGATTCCATTGAATCGCCGAACCAAACCATTCGATTTTTGGTTCAGTTCCAATTCTAATTCGGTTCTAGTAATTATTTTTCGAAACATTGTCTTATTAATTCTAATATATGTAATGAAATTCTATAAATTGTTTGTTTTAGAAATTAAGCCCAATATTCTGTACACTTACTTTCACCAGTGGTGCACTCTTCCTAAAATTGTAAAGATTCAAAGCCACTTGGTTAAACTCTGCAAAATAAGAGACTAACGAGAAATAAGGATTATTATTTAGTATTTAGTATTTACTAATTATTGAAGCAAAATACGGGAAAGAAAATGCATAATAATAGAAATTATGAACCTGCAAGATGTCATCGAAGATTGACAGTGGTGGTTGCTTGGCCGGACGGTGGGTTTGATAGGGACATCGTTAGATGGTGTGGGATGATAAATAAGAATAGTGAATTTGAAAGGGGAATGACAATTGAAGGTTAAAAAAAAAAAAAAAAAAAATTAAGTTTCAAATTGGGCTTGGTTTTGCTTTAATTTTAGGTAAATAGCACAAAATGTTACTCACGTTTGCACTTCCTGTGGAAATTATTTTCAACGTTTAGATTTTAGCATTTACACCCTCAAAATCACTTTTTTCGGGAAAATAGTCCTTCCGTCAAGCACCGTTAAATTCAACCGTTAGAAAAGATGGGTAATTTACGCATTTATCCCTAACGTTTAGAAACTTTGTGGAATGCATCCTCATTCTTTTGTTTTTGTGGAAAAACATCCCTAAATCACTTAACTATTGCTAAATACATTATTTTTCTATTTTTCATATAAAATGACAAACTTATCGTCACTCTTTAAATAAAAAAAGAAATGTAAAAATTAATTACACTCACAAGAGTCACAACTTCAAATTTTCAAAAGTCATAATTGAATAATTACAAAAATTAAAAATAGTAAATAAATAAAAATAGCAATAAGATATTTACTTATTTTAATTTAAGATCACATAAATGTATGAGAAAGATCGTTAATTTAATAAAATTATTTACTTCATCATTTAATATAACTTTGAAATTAAAAAAAACTTTTTAAAGGGCATTTATTCTTATTGAACTTAACATTGTAATAGTTTTCACATATAATTTAAATTTATTATAGAATCCTACAAATTTTGAATTCAATTGTCATTAATCCAAAATTGGTTATTCGATCAATAACAATTTATATGTTAATCATGATTTTATCTATTCGCTCAATAACAAATAAATTTAAATTATATGTGAAAACAACTTCATTTAGAATCTTAAATTAAAATACGTAAATACATTATCGATATATTTATTTTTAATTATTTATTATTTTTGCAATTGATCAATTATGATACATTTGTACTTTTTGAAAAATTTGAAGTTGTGAGTACAATTAATTTTTACATTTCATTTTTTATTTAAAGAGGGGGGGGGGGGGGGTAAATTTGTTGTTTTATATGAAAAAATAATAAAAATAATGTATTTAGCAATAATTAAGTGATTTAGGGATGTTTTGCACACAAAAAAAGGATAGGGATGTATTCCACAAAACTTCTAAATGTTAGGGACAAAATGTTCAAATTACCCATATTTTCTAATGGCTGATGGCTGAATCTAACGATGCTTGACAGAAGGACTATTTCCACAAAGATAGGTGATTTTGAGAGTGTAAATGTCAAAATTGAAAATTTGGAGACGATTTTCACAATAAATGTAAACGTTAGGGACCTTTTGTGCTATTTACCCTTTAATTTTAGTTACACTACTGGACTAACTTTTAGATTTCAACTTTCGTTGTACTATTTTCTTGCAGACTTAGTACAGATTTAGATTTCAACTTTCATTCCACCATTTTCTTTTAGACTCAGTACACAGAGTACTACTTCTCATCGACAACTGGGTTTTGGTTACCAATGGGTTTTAATCCAAAGTGGTAATTACACCACAATATGTATATGTTTACTATATTTCATCTTTCCAGAATTATACTAATTATTTCATCTTTTAGGTCTTAATTATTAAAATATTTAAAATATCAATTAATTTAATAATAATATTAAATATACACATCCGACACCACTGCCCAGCTCACAATCAAAACCGATTACTTCCATTTTCTCTCAAGATGAAGCAACCTGGCTGCAAATCCACACTCCACTCTTGCGGCGGCGGCGAAGAGATCTACGTTTGAACAAAAACTGTAGAAGATTTTCTCTCCGATACAGTCACCCATCGCCACCTTTAACCATTGCCACTCCTGTCGGAATTTGTAGCAAATCGAGTTTGTGTTTGCGTCGGACCTCCACTATTACTTCTTATTGTCGAGAAATCAGTTAGAAGTGGTGATCTCGCCGCTGCTAGGTGGCAGCATCGACGCCACTGCTTCAATTTAGCAGCGGCGCCCTACTACCATCTAACGGCGGTGCGGTTCACAACTGTGAGTCAGAGATGGTTCGTGGCTTTAGTGGTGGTTCAATTTCTTCACAAAATTGATGCGCAAATAACTTCCTTGGTCTGAGTTACTGTTTTTACGGCTTAGCGATGGGAGTGGGGTGTAGGATACCGTTATGGAGACAGAGGATTGGGTAGTTGGGCAGCGGAGGTGGTGTTGGTGGTTGGGCAGTGAAAGTGGATTTGGCTGTAAAGTCACAGTATGGGTTTGGCTGCTTCTATCTAGAGGCGGTGCGGTTCACACCTGTGAGAGAAGATGGTTTGTGGTTTCAATGGTAGTGCGATGCCTTCAGTGGTGATGGTGAGGTGGTGGTGGTGGGCGGCAAGCTGTGGAGACTTCACCAGTGGTGTCGTGCGTTGATTTACGATCCTCCTTTTTCAAGGTTGTAGGTGATTGGGTGACGTCATGGTGGTGGTGGGTGAGCGGTGGTTGATTTGGAGGTTACGGTGGTGAAGCGGGGATTGTACAACCGTGCAGGTGGTGATGGTACTTTGGTTTAAGGTGGTGGTGGGGTCGTTGTGTGACGGTGGTCACTGATGGTTGTGTAGTGACGGTGGTAACTGGCGGTTGTAGATTCAGGCTGAGTCTGAATAGGGATGGCACTGAGGTGAGGATGGGGTCACATATACAAGTCAAAGTTGCATGTTGTTTGTCTGTGGTCACTGGTTGTGCAGTGTGGTCACTGGTGGTTGGGTGGTTGTGTGATGGTGGTTGTGCAGGGACGATGGTCGCTGGCGGTTGTGCATTGAGGTTGAGCCCAAATGGGGATGGCATGGCACTGAGGGGAGGATGGGGTCACATATACAAGTCAAAGTCACATGTTGTTTGTTTGTGATAACTGGTTGTGCGGTGTAGTCACTTGTGATTGGGTGGTGCTGTGACGGTGGTCACATGTCAAGATTTGATGCATTAAGCACGTGTCACACTTCAAATGTTCATGTCACATATAACAGTTGATGCATTGAGTCACAAGTAACACAGACATTCAAGTCACATTTGATGCCTTAGGTCACATAATGCATTAGGTTACAGGTCACAAGTCACATTTGATCTAAATTAGATGTCACAAGGTCACACCTCAAAATTTTCAGGTCACATATAACAGTTGATGCATTAGGTCACAAGTTGAAGCCACATGTCACATTTTTAGGTCACATGTTCAAACCATGTTTAAAGTCATTGAGTCACAAGTCACACACATATTCAAGTCACATTTGATGCATTAGGTCACAGGTCACCTATAATGCTTTATGTCACTGGTCACATATGGCGCATTAGGTCACACGTTCAAAAATGTTCCAGTCTTCTTCTTCCTGATGGCGCATTAGGTCACATGTTTAAAAATTTTCCAGTCTTCTTCTTCCAGATGTCGCATTAGGTCACATGTTCAAAAATGTTACAGTCTTCTTCTTCCAGATGGCGATCACAAGTCACATATGACGCTTTAGGTTACGGGTCACATATGACCCATTAGGTCACATGTTCCAGTCTTCTTCTGGATTCTGGCGGGGACGACGGGTGGTGGTGGCGGGGGCGGAGGTGGGTGGTGGCTTTAGCGAAGATGCGATGTCTGTTAATTCAAAATTTGAATGTAAGTTACAAATTTTATATATTTTTTTTATTAATTTCACAATTCATCATTTTTTCTCATGGTGGTGGTGGTGGTGAGTCAAAGGTCACATTGGAGGTGGTGATGGTGACGACGATAGTGGTTGGTGGTGGTGATGACGACGGTGGTTGGTGGTGGAGCGGCAGATCGATTACAAATTTGAATTGGGGTGGGTGGGTGATTTATATAATATATTAATTATTTTATTTACAACCTGATTTGTGGAGTTTTAAACTTATTTCTTTAAGTTTGAAATTTGGAATTATAACCACCTTATTTGTGTATTATTCCCTAATCCAAAACCAAGAACTAAACGAAACTGGTTCGGCTCTTGGTTATTAGAACCAAACCTTTTTTTTTTTTAAATAGAACTAGCCCTGAATAGGTCGGTTTGGTCCAATTTCGATTTGGGTGGTTCGAACCCGATTAAAATGTCGACCCCTAAATATTTATAATCTTACTCTAGTACCGTTTATGTGTAGCATTATTGGATACGTGGCATTACTTTTCCATTTCTTACAACGTGTTCGGCAATCCTGATTATAAACAAAAATGCTTATTTTTTAATTTTCCCAATGTAGACTGCAAAACTCAGACGTGTCAATCAATTTTCATACATATGCGTAAATTTACAACATTTCCCATCAGGTATTAACTCCTCCCTTACCTAATTCCCCAATTTTCATCCAAAATCAGTAACTATCCCCTCCCTCACTCCCACATGCCACCGGTGACGCGTCTTCGATCCAGGCGACTCCGACGACAAAAAAATGACCACGCATCATGGATGGGTACAACAGTGAGCAGGTCCATAACCAAACGTTTTTTGTATATAATTTTTCCCGGTGCTCTTGCTATGACTGTCGGAAACGTAGCTACCGAGTAGTTCCATTTCGGTAACTTGTTGCGGTTCTTTTTAAGGTGATGCCTTACAACACCAGATCTTCCCCCCAAAATCCAGAGCATAGGAAGTAAGAGAAGAGCCCTGTGAGGTACTTCTGGAACAAAAGTAGGCATGCCCTATTCTTCAGCCTCTATGTCAAAGAACATAATAATGGCAAGCGTGCGGGAATCGGCTTGAAGACGGAGGCGTACTGAAGGATAGCCCAACAATTAACATCGACCTTCGGTGACCTGTGCTTCGAAACCAAGTCCCCAATTTTTGGCTTCAACAGAAGCTACTATGGAAAGACGCCAACACCCTTCGCTCTGCAACTGGACTCGAAGAGTGGTGGCAGAAAGCAATTCAGGTTAGTAGTTCCATTTTCTCGAACATTTTTTTTTTTTTTTTGGATGTTCAATGCTGAAACATCTATGCTGTGGAACTTCGTAGTGCACATGAACCTTCAAACTAACCTATTATTATAACCATGAATGAACATATGAAAGGACACGATAAAAGACAATTTTAAATTTTGCGAAACTGCTGCATTTCGAATTCACTATTGATTCACTTCTGTCTTGTTAAACATTTGTTTTCCTGTCATGATTTGTTCAACATGTGCTGATTTTTAAGGAATGTAGTTAATTTTGATTACTTCTTAGGTGAATCCCATATTTGTAGGACTTGGATGCCAAGTCACTTACTTTGTGTGTTTTTGTTATTCTTCTAGGCTATACACCCAACGTTTTCCATTCAAAGGGAGCTTATTTCCAATTTGGATTAATAAAAAAAAACAATTATTTGAAACTTAGTCGTATAAATTTCTTAAACCTAGACACACATGGTCGTTAATATCACAAACTCTTATTGATGGCCATTTAGGCCCACCTGAAGTTGATAGTTGAGGGCCTGTAGGTTCATTGATGTTATTGTTTTTCCACGGAAATTTCCCTCAACCTTGTTACTTTTGGCCAACTGTGGGATAAAAAAGGTTAGTTCACGATGTTGGTTTCTGAACAGAGATCTTAAATGATATATCGTGGATGCATAAGTTAAACTTCGTGTGTGACGTCAAAAAAAAAGTTAAACTTCATGTGCATGTAGGAGCCGTAAAGAGAGGAACTATAAAACAAAATTAGAATTTCCTTTTCGAGGAACAAATAGTAAGTGATTTCATAACGAGAGACGTCACTAAGACAGCAGTTTCAAATCTTTCACATTTGTCTCTTTGGGTTAGAATGGGTGTATATAACCTTCAAGTGATTCAAGAATCATTGACTTCCTTCTTTATTTTGCTCTGTTAAATTAATTATTCCATGAATTGTACTATAGTAACTTATATTTGCTACCTGTTTCTATGCCAATTCACAACGGACTATGTTACAGTTGCATATGATCTATGTTAAGGTTGTTCAAACTCTACAAGCCATGACAGGTTTCAGGACAGAAGTCATGGGAAGAACGGTGTTCTTTAACCCATCATCAATTGTGTTGACATCTGGTGCATCTCCTGTACTTGAGATACTCATTTTTTTCTTGGGTGACCAAGGAAATGCATCCTTTGTTTCCACACCCTATTATTATCCTGGATAATATGTATTCCTTTTATATTCTACAATAGTATGCAGTATATAATTCGATATTCTTTCATTTATGGACCGAGTTGTTTCCACTTTTGAGTTCTTTTCATCTTCTATTATCAGTTTGATTTTCTTCTGCGTTTCTCCTTTTTGAATTGTTCGGTTAGATGGATTTTACACAATGTGGGTCCTCAATATAATTTTTTTTCTTTATTTTTGTACATGTACCCTAGTTGCTGACCTTTGCATTGCTATATTTGTTTTTCATCGCTTACGCTTCAATGTATTTCCCACATGTCGTAGGCTCGACCAGAAATGGCAAGGCTGAAAAATAAAAACATCGTGGAGATTCTGCAATATGGGGACATACTATTCAAGAGTGTGACATCTACTAGCGAACATGTTTTGTATCCAGCTAGGGCATTGGGTTCAGGAGGTTTGGGAGCTTTCTCAAGAAGATTGGATTTGAATTCGGGTCCAAATCTCGATGATGAAAGTGTCTTCATGCCACCGGAGAACAACCCCTTCGTTGACCTTGCATATTCGAATCCTACTCCTGCTAGTGGAAGCTCTACTGGTGGCAAGCGAAAGAAAGAGCGTAGAGATTGGTTCTGCATCTCAGGCGAACAAAGAACCGCCAAGTGGTTTGCACTTACTCGAAAAACTTGAAGAAGCTTGTAAAAAGAAGGCGGAAAAGGAGGAACAATTGGAATTGTGCATGCAGTTCATACACGAACTGGAGGGACGAAATCCGAGGATGGTCATGTATGGATCCACTCTTCTTGGCCGGAATGTCGATCTCCGACTAATTTTCTTACGATGGAAAACCTAGGAATCGAAGGAAGAAGGGCTATCAACAATGCTCGAAATGGGTTACCGTTGAATGCTCCGTATCATTTCATTGGTGGATGCAAGATTAATTTCATAGACGTATGTAACAGACAAGAAATTTAATTAATTCTCGTAGAGTTGTGTAACATTTTATAGATTGCGACTTGTTTGAAGTTTCTATTGTTAGTGCTCGATTTTCCTATTTTCGTTCAAGCGATTTTTGTGCCTTAAATCTTATCATCTATACTATTTTAATATATTTTTTCAAATCCAAACTCCAAAGGAGTACAAAATTGACACCAACTATGTTACCATGTGCAACTCCAAGGTGAGCATGTGCACCTCAAATGAAGCATTAACTCAGCTGTGTAGAATTTCTTATGAATAATTGTAATAGTTGAAATGAAGAGTTGTGGTAATTTGTCTAGCTGGATTGTAAATAGTTGGAATAGTAAATTTTCATTAACTACATATATTGCTAAAGGCTGTGAAAGTACGTCAAAATAGATGCAGTAATAAATTCCAATTAACTGCAATGGTACTTGAGATAGGGAAACAGTAAATACAATACATGCAAATTTACACAACCTGTATGAAAATTAATTGTACACATTGCAGTATGTTGGTGATATAGTGGCTAAGATAATCTTATATATTTATTCACACAAATTAGTAAAATATAATTAATATAGCTGAAAATATAAAACTTTCTTATAATTTTACTAACATATACCTACACTAATTAAGATTAGTATATATTTGCTGATAAATATATGATTAAAAAGAAGAAAGAGAAAAATGTGTTAAAAATTTACAGTGGACCAAACAAGGGCTAAGATAGACTTATATTTTTATTCACACAAATTAGTAAAATATAATTAATATAATTGAAAATATAAAACTTTCTTATAATTTTACTAACATATCCCCACACTAATTAAGATTAGTATATATTTGTTGATAGTTATGTAAATTAAATAAGGACATTAAAAAAATAAGAAGCCTCCGTTTGTTCAAATTAGAGTTCCCCCACTTCAGAATTCCCCCCACCTACTCCCACACCCCTTGACATTAAGATATACATTTTTAATTATCCACACAAATTAATAAATATAATTAATATAGTGGAAAATATAAAACTTTCTTACAATTTTACTAATAAGAGTATATTAGAAAACTAAGGTTATGTTGTTTAACACTTTTACAATTAGAAATTGATTTATTTATATTTTTAAATAAAATATGTGATTAAAAAGCGAAGAGAGAAAATCTGTGATTAAAATATGATTTGCAAATTATGTTGTTTATAAATTGTAATGATTGCGTTAAAAACAAAGGCTAATAAGGCTATGCTTGTCAGATCAAGATGATAAGTTAGCTCTAGCTGAAAAGCAAATTGGGAGCTGATAGGGAATAACTGATAAGTTAATTGATTGAAATAGAAGTGTTTGACAAAATTAGCTGAAAAGTTAGCTTAAAATACAAAATGACATAAAAGATAAATATATTTTAAATACGATAAGGGTATAAGGGTGTAATTTTTAAAAAAATAAAGAGACTAAAAATAGAATAAAAAATGAAAAGCTCATGTAGCTTATTTGAAAAGTTAGTAAAAGAAGCTTTTAAGATAATATCTAACTTTTCAAATAAGCTCATCAACCAATGAAGCTTATATAATTTTATTTGGCTTATCAGACATACTCTAAATATTTACAATCTTGCTCTATATTCTTCTTATACCCCTCAGAAATTTTTAAAGAATATAATCAGTTAGTGATACGAAAAATCCTTGATGTCTTTTAATAATTTTAAAAAGTTGAAGAATTAAAATATTTTTAATTTTTTTACGACAAATTTATTTTGGCCAAATATTTAATTCTTGATAGAGAGATAATTATTGTAGCGATTTTGGATTCGTTGGCCTCTGTTCGGATCCAAAAGATTGATTATAAACCAATTTATTTGGTTTTTGAGATAAGATGTATGATTAAAAATTGAAGAGAGAAAATATATTTGATTAAAAAGTGATTTGAAAAATTATGTAAATTATAAATTGATTTATAATCGCTTTATCACACATAGGCTAGATCGCAATTAATTAGGAAAATTTGCCCAAGAAAAAGTTGATTTATTGAATTATATTTGATGGAAAAAAACCACTTGTACAGGGTTGGACATTCAGGTCCTTGTACATGAAGAATGGTTCATATTTGATCGAAGGATTTGGATTACAAATAGAATTATTTCATGATTTGTTTCAAAAATCAAAACACAACAGTACCAAATTTTTATGTGGTGTGATTTTATTTGCACAAAAATACAGAAAGCAAGTCAACAACAGTCACAATCCTAATTTAATGTACGTATCCGTTTGAGAAGTGTTGATTATAATCAATAATTTTAATGATTTGTTGCAAAACACAACAGTACCAAAAGAAACCTTTTATTTCTGTGGTGTGATTTTTATTTGCGCAAAAATACTGAAACAACAGTCACAGTCCTAATTTAATGCACGCATCGGTTTGACAAGTGTTTATTATAATCAATATCATTTTTTAATTATGTATTTTTTTCTCTAATTTTTAACCTTACATTATCTAAAAAAATATAAATAAATCATGAGGTTTTATAACAATTTTTGAACACTCTTGCAAAATGGTACCATGATTTTATCCATTATTTTTTGCCTTGTGGTATACGACTTATCCTTTATTTCATATTTTTTGCCCTGTGGTACACGACTTATCCTTTATTCCATTATTTTTTGCCTTGTGGTATACGACTTATCCTTTATTCTTTATTTTTTGCCTTGTGGTACACGACTTTTCAATCCATAACTGCAAAATGGTACCATGATTATATCTATTCTGTCACAGTCAGTTGAATCATCTCCTTTCTCTGCAAGTTGTCAAGTTCACGTCTTCGGCCAAATAATCAAATTCTAGAAATATTTCTGGTAATTTCCTGTTCGGCAACTGATACAAATAATAATGATTGGTATTATTTGTATTTTTTAGATAAGATGTGTGACTAAAAATTAAAGAGAAAAAAAATGTATGATTAAAATTTTGTATTTAAAATTGTGTTTGTTATAAATAAAGTTATCCGAACGCACATGTTTATAAATCAGAGGACTGTTCCCCTCCTCGTCACAAGGAGGGGATAACGGGAAGGGAAAAAATCTCGTGTAAACCATTTATAATCGTTCTAATTTTTTATACATTTTTTAATCATATATCTTTTCTCTCATCAATTTTTAACAATTTATTTATCTCGAGATCTGCGATTTTTGGGGATTATAATAACCCTATAGCCTCCGAACAGAGGTTTTTGTCCAATTCCTTCAATCAAATATAATTCGATGTAATTATTTCTAAATCAACTTTTGCTTGGGAAAAGTGTCACAACCGGCTCGATTTTGTCCAAAATGACAGAGAAATCTAGAACAAATGTGTCTTGAAGCTAATCGAGTGTTCTAGACAATCCTAAGACAAATGAGCAACTAGAAGATCATGCATGATTCTTGAAGAAAATAAAAAGTCCATGACAAAAGTCACCTAATTAATTACAATCTACAAAACGAGTCCAAAATCCTTACAGTAATTATCTCTCTATCCATAATTAAATATTTGGCCCAAAATAAATTTGTCGTCAAAATATAAAATACCTTAATCCTTCGAATTTTCAAAATTATTAAAACGCATCAAGGATAAAGTCATATCACTAACTAATTATATTTTTTCAAAAACTTCGAGGTGTTAGAAACCATCTTCTCAAAATGAATTTCGTCCTTGAAACATGCTTATGCATTTCTTAATATGAAACAAGATGATTTATGAGCATGCTAAAAAATAACTCTTCAATTCATACCTTGGATTAATCGGAGAGTAGTCAAATAGTGAGTATCGCATGTCAAAGATTTTCCCCACTATTACTTTGAAACTCATAAGATTTATTGTTGAGAAAATTCCTTTCTCGAAGTGAAATATCCGCTTTGTTGTTGTAGACACAAAAATGAAATCAAAGAATCAAGAAAATAATAGAAAAATAAGAAGAAGAGATTAAATACTTGAATCGCAAAGAATGCTATCCTAAAAGCTAAATTTGCGTCCTCTTGTAAAGAGAATGCTAAAGGGCCTCCAAGCAAATTGCTTTAGCGAATTTCAAGTCTCAAACAAAGTATCAAATAGTACAATTGAAAATTTGGAAACAAGGAACAAGGAGAGCAATGAAAAAGATTCTATGTATGAAGAACAAGAATTTGAGTGTGATAATCACAATGCAAAAGTGATAATCATATGTTGTAAAACATGAATTCTATCCCTATTTATAGAATTCTATCATTTATAGAATTCTATCACTCATGTTCGTTGTTTACACAACTCTCCACGAAAGAGTGCAAAATGTTGATGAAAAGTCATGCAGCCAAATGGTTCATTTATTGACCGGACCAGTTAGTCCAATCCGGTCCACCTGGTCCGTCCAGTTTGGTCCAATTGGTCTGTTTTGACCAGTTCTTGCACTTTCTGGACCGATTCTTGCACTTTTGGACAGGTTCTCAAATTTTTCAATCCGATTTTTGCATTTCTTCACCTTTATACTTTGATATCTATATTTGAACAACATTTTTATAACAATGCCCCACTTGTTCAAATATATTAACTCATCTCAGAATCTTAAACGATGCCACACATAAGAGAAGGTATCATTCGATTTGAACATTATATTAGTTCTAACATTGCAAAGTAATGTAGAGATCCGAGGTAGACTTAGCTTTGAACCAGTTATCCCTTATGATATTATCCGTGACATCGCACACGTGAACATTCTTTCTCAATATGTTCCACACAAATTTACTTTGGCGCGTTAAAGGCCTTGCGCCCATCCGAATTTATGAACTTTCCAGAAAGTAAGTCTAAGACTCATATGCCTAAACTTTCCATTGTAGACTTCATTATAAGCCCTTGCTAGAGTAGCATGACTTTCGCATTGTATAGATATCGAAAACTTATTCTTCGTATCTAATGGTACTTCATAAAGAAGATATTTAAATCACTTAGCTTCTTTTCCAGTTTCAGCTAATGCCACAAATTCGGATTTCATTGTGGAATGCGTAATCATTTTTTGTTTCTTTGATCTCCAAGAAACAACACATCCTCCAAGTGTAAACAACCATCCCGAGGTTGATTTATTTTCACATGCACTTGATATCCAACTTGCATTGGTATATCCTTCAAGTATAGTTGAGAATTTGGAATATTGGAGTCCAAGGTTTTTAGTTCTCTTTAAATAACCAAGAACTCTTCCAATTTATGACAAATGCAATGTCCAGTCTTGTGCATTGAACAACATACATTAGGCTCCCAATTGCACTTGCATATTCTATTTTCCTAATAGCCCTTCCATCATTCTTCACAAGTTTAATACTTGAATCGAATGGAGTATTTGTCTCTTTAATGTTTGAACTTTTCAATCACATTCTCAATATAATGTGATTGTGTTAATGCATACCCCAAATCACTATTGATCACTTTTATACCTAGTATGGTATCTACTTGACCAAGATCTTTCATTTTGAATGTTCACGATAGAAACCTCTTTGTTTCTTTTATACCATCTGTTGACGTTGCCCTGCCCTTGGGGTGCTTACGGGGCGTCAACACCATTCATGTGATTACTTATAATCAACATGTCGTCTACATATAAGCACACAAATATAAAAAGCTTATCATAATTTTTGATATATAAACATTTATCTACCATATTATGTGAAAAACCAAAAGACATAATTGCATTATCAAATTTCTCGTGCCATTTTTAGGACCTTATTTTAAACCATATAATGATTTAATAAGTTTACAAACTTTATTTTCATTACCGGAAGAATAAAGCCTTCTGGTTGTTTCATGTAAACTTCTTCATTTAACTCTCCATTTAAAAATGCAGTCTTAACATCCATTTGATGCACATATAAATCATATATAGAAGATAATGCAAATAAAATTCTAATAGTAGTGATTCTGGTTACAGGTGCATAAGTGTCAAATTAATCAATTCCTTTTTTTTGTCGGAAACCTTTAGCAACTAATCTTGCTTTATAAGTTTGGATTGAGCCATCGGTATTATATTTTCTTCGAAATACCCACTTGCAACCAATGATTTTTTATATAGCCGATAATTCAACAATCTTCTAAGTATTGTTGGACATTATAAAATCCATCTCATCATTCATAGCATCTTTCCAAAATGTGCTATCTCTAGAAGTCATTACTTCTTTATAGGTTTTAGGATCACTATCAATTTGAAGAACAATTCTTACTACATCTTCCTTACTTGCTTCAACCAAGTATAGGGAAATTTTTCGAGAATCAATCTCATCGTGTCCTAACACCTTCTCTTTACGAGATCTCTTGCTTCTTCGAGATTCACTAGTCTCAATTACATCTTGAGAAGATATTTCTAGTGATTTATTAGAAGCCGGAAACTCATTTTGAATTTTCACTGAATTTTGAGGAATATCATCAACGCTTAATGAATTCTCAAAAAATTCAACATTTCGTGATTCTATAATTACATTGGATATTAGATCAAGTAGCCTATATGCTTTACTATTTATAGCATATCCAAAAGGTACTTTTGATCCCTTTTGGTCCTAGTTTTGTCCTAGTGTGATTGGTGTTTTTATAATAGGCCAAACACTCTCACACTTTAAAATATCCAATGTTAGGTTTTCTATCTTTCTATAATTCATAAGGTGAAACTTTAAGTTTCTTAGAAGGAATTCTATTATTTATGTGACATGCGGTAAGTAAGGTCTCTCCCCATAAATTATTAGGAGATTTTGACCTTGTTAGCATAGCATTTACCATCTCAACTAAGGTCCTATTTTTCCTTTCCGCTAGGTCATTTTGCTCCGATGTTCTAGGTGCACTACATTGATGTATAATACCATGTTCTTCACAAAAGATATCAATTTTTTTAGAAAAGTATTCTCCACCCCCGTCACTTCTAATGACTTTAATCCTTTTATCCTTTTGAATTCCTACTTCACTTTTATATGCTTTAAACATATGAAATGCCTCATTTTTATGTTTCATCAAATAAACATAACAAAATCTAGAGAAATCATCAATGAAAGTGATGAAATATTTATTACCACATCTAGTTAACATACCATTGAGTTCACAAATATCGGTATGTACTAAGTCAAGAATGTTGGATGATCTTTCTACACTTTGAAAAGGCTTTTTAATCATTTTTGACTTAGTGCAAATTTCACATTTATCATTCTTTGTAAATTCACAAGATAGCTTGCCATTTCTAATCATTCTATGCAAAGTAGAATATCCAATGTGCCTTAATCTATCATGCTATAAATTTAAAGAACACACAAAGTAAGAAGAATTTATTTTATTGATAGCATTATCAATAATACACAATTTAACTGTTCCATTAGTAGAATAGTCTTTTCCAACAAAGAAACCATCGTGAGAAAATACAAATTTTCCTGATTCAAAAATACATTTTATACCCAGTTTTCCCAACAAATCACCACTGACAAGATTTCTATTTATATTCTACACATGTAAGACATTTGTGAGTATTACAACTTTTCCGGATGTGAATTGAAGATCAATATTCCATTTGCCTATGAATTTCAAACAATGTTCATTCCCATTTGAATTTGTTCACCATCATCAATTTCTTGATAGGTCTTGTAGAGAGATTTTTCATAGAAAATATGAATGTAACGCATGTATCATACCATCATCCCGAAATTTTTTCTTTGACAGAATTTACCTCGCTTATAGTTGCAATGATTTCATCCTTGTCAATGGAATTAACCTTGCCTCCAATTTTGCTTTGTTTTCTCTGTCGACAATCTTTCGCAAAGTGGCCTAATTTTCCACACACAAAGTATTCTCCCTTGGGCTTCTTTTTTGAATTTTTTGTAGTTGTCCTTAGTAAACTTTCTCTTGTTTACTTTAGTCACTTTGTTATTATCCAAGACATTGGCTTTAGAAGTGCTAACATGGGAATTTTTCAGTGTTCTAAAATGCGTAATGGTTTGCGATGCGTCGAGATCGAGAATCAAGAATCACAAGTTTAGGCGTGCCAATGCGAAGAATATGCGTGATAATGAGTTTCGTATTTTTAATATTATTTTAATTATTTTTGAGACATTAAATAGTTTTTTTATACAAAAATATATATTTTTTACATAAGAGAACTAAATATATTCAAAATAAAAATCAACAAAAAATATTTGACCTTCATTCACTAGTCTTGCATGATTACAGGAAAAAATGAATCAAATGACACCTTATTTAATCCACACCCAAGTTTCTCCTTTACATTTCCTCAAACACCTTCTTGTACTCATCGTGTTTGGGCAGGTGGATACCATGAGCTTGAATTATGTTGTTTTCCAATATTTCATTGCATACATTCGACTCGCGCTTTGCATTTATGTAATCTGTAAAATAATGTCTGCTACCAGAGTCATAGGCAAACAATTGATTGGTCGTCAAATGGTCAATAGGATCTCACCGAATACCAGCATTTGATAAAATTCCTTTTTCCACCCACCTTGAGCTGCCACTGGCAATGCCGCAATAGTAGATGAACTACTGGAAGATAGTTGATGCAAAGCAGATCTTGGGATGTGTAGAGAATCCTGTTGGTTCATCAACATCTTTGGATTCAAGGAGAAAACTTGAGATTTTGTCAATAATTCATTTGCCAAAGTAGAGTTCGACTTCATTCTTGTAGCTAACTTCGCTTCCTTGAGATCATCGTAGAGCTGAACGTTACAGGTAACCTTAATTCTGGAGAAAATTCTTTTGCTGCATAATTATCAGATAGCAAGAGACTAAGTTGGTGTCCAAGTTGAAAGAGATCTACTGACTACTACGCTCTAGTTTGCCATGGGATGAAAAAGGAAGGAAATCCCCTTATCTCCCATCCCACATCGGAACATTATGTGGGATGGGAGTCTAACAAGTCTCTATAAAAGGGTTTTTAGTGCTTTGTTAAATGACAGCCTTGGGTTGACATATTGTATTTATACAATGGATCCCCAGCTTTTAGTTTTTAACATTTGTGGGTTGGAATTAATTAATAATATGGTTTGATTGATTTTCTACTTATTGGACCGAAAAAATACCGATTTTCCCCCTTTTTAACCGGTTTTGGCCGGTTTAAGCGCATTATAATGCGCATGGCCTATATTCGACGCGTCTTAGGCGGGCCTAGGCAGAGCCTTTTAACGCATTTTAGAACACTGAAATTTTCAATCCTATCTCTTGCCCTCGACTCTTCCTCAATTCGGAGATGTTTTTGTATTTGCTCCATTGAAAAGTTGAAGACTTTTCTTCCTATATCCTCTCCAAATAGAAGGCAATTTTACAATAATTGCTCTCACTTGAAATGATTCCAGAAGTTCTATCTTCACCGCTTTAAGTTTATTGACAATCATTTGCAACTCATGCACCTGGAGTAAAAAAGGAACATTTTCCAAAAATTCGAAATCAAAATACCTTATAATTAGGAATTTAGTAGTACCTTCCTCATCAGCCTTGTATTTGTTTTGAAGTACATTCCATATCTCTTTTGCAGATTTTGTATTTGTGTACAAGTTATAGAGACGAACCGATAACGCATTTAGAATGTGACCACGATGTATAAGTTCATCTTCTTCTCGCTTCTTTTGATCGATCCTTGCTTGTTCCGTGTCTTTGTCGGAAGGTTCGGGTAGATCTTCCAAATTAGGATAAAGAATGTAGAAAATTATCAGCGCTGTTAATAGGAACTTTATTTTGTCTTGTCACCTTGTGAAGTTTGTACTATCATAGCGATCCAATCGTACCAAGTTTTGATTCATCAATTTGATTGCAGCCATAGTTGTGTCTCCTTCGGTTGCCATATAAAATTTTAGCTTTTAGATTGTTGAGAAAATTCCTTTCTCGAAGTGAAATATCGCTTTGTTGTTGTAGGCACAAAAATGAAATTAAAGAATCAAGAAAATAATAGAAAAATAAGAAGAAGAGATTAAAGACTTGAATCGCAAAGAATGTTATCCTGAAAGCTAAATTTGCGTCCTCTCGTAAAGAGAATGCTAAAGGGCCTCCAAGCAAATTTAGCGAATTTCAAGTCCAAAACCAAGTATCAAATAGAAAAATTTAAAACTTGGAAACAAGGAACAAGAAGAGCAATGAAAAAGATTCTAAATATGATGAACAAGAGGTCAAGGCAAGAGGATTGATAGAATTCTTCCCGGTCTCACACGAAGGGGAATAGCTATGGGCACCAGAATTCCACCCCATTGAATGCACCTCGGTCTTACATTCTCATGGAAATCAAAGGTCGGGAAGACCTGAGCTAGCCGAGATCCATCAAGGGGAAGATCGATGAACGAGATTGCCATAAGTACTGCAAATTTAACAAAAGTCCATTTCATACTACAGATGAATGTAGAATACTCTAACAGGAGATAGAAGCCCTCATAAAAAGAGGCTTCCTAGGGCATTACGTGAAGAAGGATGATAAAGATCAGGGGAAAGGAGAAGAGAAGAATAGGCTCGCTGACACCATAAATTTTATCGTCGGAGGTATAGCTTCTGGGGGTGATTCAAACAATGTCAGGAAAAATTATGCTCGGGCATTGGGAAGTCAGGAGGTCGGGTCGGCCAGTCATGATCTCGAACTTTTAGCCAGCATAAGTTTCAGCAACTCTGACATGGAAGGAATTGCATACCCCCACGACGATGCTGTCGTCATCAGTGCCATAATTGCAAATTTTGATGTAAGAAGAGTGCTTGTTGATAGTAAGAGCAGAAGGTTTAATTGAACTTCCTACTTCTCTGGGATCAGGAGAAGAATAGGTGACCAGGATGACCCCGTTTCAGGTCGTGAAGACCCCAATAGCTTTGGTAGAGGAATAATAAGACCAGAAGGTTTAATTGAACTTCCTACTTCTCTGGGATCAGGAGAAAAATAGGTGACCAGGATGACCCCGTTTCAGGTCGCGAAGACCCCAATAGCTTACAACGCTATCTTGGGAAGACCTTTTTTGAACAGCTTAAGAGCAATAGGATCAACATATCACCTGGCAATCAATTTCCCAACTCCTGCAGGCATAGCAACATTGTAAGGTAACCAAGCAATGGTCAGAAGTTGTTACATCAGCTGCATTGGAAAGGGGAAAGCGGAACTAATGTCAATTAAACCTCCCACAGAAGAACGTATGTCTCCAGTGGAGGAGTTGGAGGAAATTCTCATTTCAGAAGGAAAGAGTTTCACAATTGGGAAAGAGCTTCCCAAACTTATGAAGGAATAATTGTCACAGTGCTTGAAAAGAAATCACGACATTTTTGCATGGAGGGCAGAAGATATGCTGGGGATAGACCTTGCACTTTTTGTGCATAGGCTTAACATCTAGCCAGACAAGAAGCCTGTGAAACAGCGAAGAAGGTAGTTTGTTATCAAAAAAAGGCAAGTAATCAAGGAGGAAGTAGATAAACTATTGAAAGCAGGGTTCAAGGAAGTAAAATATCTAGAATGGCTAGCCAACGTGGTCTTGGTGAAGAAGGCCAAAGGCAAATGTCGAGTTTGCATAGATTTCACAGATCTGAACAAAGCATGTCCAAAAGACAGTTATCCTCTTCCCTGAATTGACAGATTGGTGGACTCAACATCGAGTTCTGAGCTATACAGCTTCATTGATGCATTCTCGGGGTGTCATCAGATCCAAATGGCGTAGGAATATCAAGAGAAAACTTCCTTCATGGCTAACGAAGGAATATATTGCTACAAGATCATGTCATTTGGCTTAAAAAATGCTGGTGCTACCTATCAAAAGCTCGTGAACAGGTCTTTTCCAAACACATTGGACTAAACATCGTAGTTTATGTTGATGATATGGTTGTAAAGAGCTCGAGAAAGAAAGGTCACGTAGCCGACCTGCAAGACATCTTCTCTACGCTCCGACAGCATCGGATAAATCTAAATCCCCCCAAGTTCTCTTTCGGAGTAAGTTCGGGCAACTTCTTAAGATTCATGATCACTTAAAGGAGAATTGAATTTAATCCTGATAAAATCACAGCCCTTACATCTATGGAGCCTCCAAGAAACATTAGAGAGGTCCAAAAACTTACGGGAAGAGTAGCAGCATTGGGCAGTTTCATGTCAAGAGCAGCAGACAAATGCTTCCCTTTCTTCAAATCTCTCAGAGGAAGCAAAGAATTCAAGTAGGATGAAGAATGTGAAAATTCCTTCAAAAAGCTTAAGGAATACTTGGGGTGCCCTCCAATTCCCGTGAAGTCAAATTCGGGGGATGATCTTTTCCTATACCTAGCAGTATCAGATCACGTAGTTAGCGCTGTTCTAGTCAAGGAAGAAGGAGAAGTTCAAAAAACGATCTACTACGTCAGCAAGATACTTTTAGATGCTGAAACTCAATACACTTTAGCAAAGCAACTCTCGCTTGCCCTTGTCACCGCAGTAAGAAAGTTGAGACCTTACTTCCAAGCCTATGCCATAATAGTCCTCACAAACCAGTCTCTAAAATAGATACCACAGAAACCTAACGTCTCTGGCCCCTATTCAAGTAGTCAATTGAACTTGGGGAATATGACATTGAATTCAAACCCCGACCTTCCATAAAAGTACAGGTCTTGGCGGACTTCGTCCTCGAACTCGCCCCAAGACCTCGGGGGCCAACAGGTCATGACAGGAAAGAGGATTCATGGACTTGAACGCCTCAGGGTCGGGGACCGGAATCATACTAAGAAAAGATGATGGCATAATGAAAATTCAGTGTGCAATTAGATTCGACTTCCCGGCCACTAATAATGATGCAGAGTATGAGGCTGTAATCGCCTGGCTTCAGACCGCTCAACATATGGGGGTCGAGCATATCAAGGTCATGAGTGATTCAGAGTTGGTGGTAGAATATGTGAATGACACTTTTGAAGCAAAAGATGAAATGATGTCATCTTATAGAATGATGGTTCTGGACTTACAAAGGAAGTTCAAATCTTGCAGCATAGATAAAATACCAAGGACCTCCAATCACAAAGTTGATGCCCTGTCAAGACTGACTTTTTCCAACTTGGACCACTTGGAGAGGACTGTATTTGTGCTAACACTTCATGAGCCCAGCATCACACAACAACCCGATGTCATAGATATTTCAGAATATGAGCCCAGTTGAATGGATCCTATTATTGAATACTTTACGTTGGTAAGGTTGCCAAATGACAAAGAAGAAGCTAGAAGGATCAAGTCTAGAGCTCCAAGGTACACCATCATGCAAAACACTTTATTCCGTCGAAGTATCACGCTTCCCTACCTTTGATGTCTAACTCCGAGAGAGGAAGCCCTTGCTATGGCCAAGGTTCATGAAGGAATTTGTAGAAGACACCAGGGAGCAAGAGATCTGTTTATGAAGTTACTGCAATATGGTTACTACTGGCCAACCATGAGGAAAGATGAGCTCAACTATGTGAAAATTTGTGATAAGTGCCAAAGGTTTTCAGCTCGATTGCATCAACTAGCGGAAGAGCTCTCTTCGATTATGTGCCCATACCCAATTGCACAGTAGGGAATTGACATACTTGGGCCATTTCCTATTGCTCGTGGCCAATTCAAGTTCCTAGCAGTGGCTGTAGAATACTTCAGAAAATGGGTAGAGGCAAAGCCTCTTGCCGTAATCTCAGAACAAAAATTGGAGTCCTATGTTTGGAAGTCAATAATCTATTGTTTTGGACTTCCCAAGATATTAATCACAGACAGTGGGCGACAGTTCGAGTGCCAAGCCTTCAAGCAATTCTGCAAGCATTTGGGGATTGAACATAAGTTCACTTCAGTTCACACCCGCAAAGTAATGGATTGGCAGAGGTAACAAATAGGCTTATCTTGCAAGACCTGAGGACTCGATTTAACATTGCCAAAGGTGATTGGCCCAATCTCCTCCCTTAAATTCTATGGACAAATTGAACAACATTCAAGAAAGTAACCAGGGAAACCCCATTCATGCTAACCTTTGGATGGAAGCAGCAATTTCAATAGAAGTAACAGTTTCCAGCTTCCGCGCAATGATTACGGAATCACCCGATCATATTGAGGGGTAGAGGGAAAGTCTTGATCTCTTGGAAGAAGTCAGGGAGAATGCCACCCTTAAAATAGCTGCTTATCAACAGACCATGTCCAAGAAGTTTAACCTCCGAGTCAAGAGGAGAGATTCAGAATGGGAGAAATAGTCTTACGCCGAAGTCAAGCCGCTGGTCATCAACCTGGGAAATTTGGACCTATTTGGGAAGGACCATATGAAGTTATTCGAAAGATTGGGAAAGGCTCATACAATCTCAGAACTATGGACTCCAAGCCCCTCCCTCGACCATGGAACGTCGAGAATTTAAAGCCTTACTACAAGTAGGCACTTTTCTTATGCAAATTTTCCTTGTTAGCGAAGTTGTCTAGATACAGAAGAGTCGGGTTTGCGAACCCATTTTCTTTTATTACGGACTTGGACGTCCATCTACATTCTTTTTAGTGAGGTAGGGCCTGCGTGCCCATATAATCAACTTTTAGAGTTAGGGACGGATACTCTTTTTCCTTATCCACATTTTTCCCAAAGGGTTTTTTCTGAGTAAGATTTTAACGAGGCCCACAATTCAGTCCCCCATTAATAAAAGATTTTCTTCCAAAGAATGAGCAATAGAGGACAGAATACTGGAATAACTTACAAGGTCATCCAAATGACTTTACAAGTTATATCTCTACAAATAATTTACAATGTCTCATGACAAGACGTTACAAATTATTCTTCCACGAACAATTTACAATGTTTCATGGCAAGACGTTACAAATTATTTTCCTACAAATAATTTACAATGTCTCATGGAAAAACATTACAAATTATTTCTCACAAACCGACAAAGTTAAGAGTTTGACCTCTTCTTTGTGTAAATTGCTTAAGAGGTCGACTTTACTCGACCTTATAAATTATTTCTCACAAATTCACAAAGCCAAGAGTTTGACCTCTTCTTTGTGCAAATTGCTTATGAGGTCGGCGTACTCGAACTTATAAATTTTTCTCACAAATCCTCGAAACCAAGAGTTTGACCTCTTCTTTGTGTAAATTGCTTCAAAGGCCGACCTTACTCGACCTTATAAATTATTTCTTACAAATCCACAAAGTCAAAAGTTGGACCTCTTCTTTGTGAAGATTACTTACGAGGCCGGCCTTGATCGACATTAAAAATTATCTTCCGTAACTACACAAGTCGAGGGTTTGGTCCCTTCTTTGTACGAAAAGTTCACAAGGTTGGCCTACAAGCCCGACCTGACCTACTATCCCTTTAAACTACAAAACCAGGAACTTGACCCCTTCTTTGTAAAAAAGTCTATGAAGGTCGGCCTACTTACCTGACCTTGCAGCTACTTCTTTAAAATTTCAAGTCAAGGGTTTGACACCTTTGTGCAAAAAGTTAAAAGGTCGAGATAAATGCCCGACCTTCATAAACAATTTACGAATAAAATACAAGTAAAAAACAAGTAACAAGTAAAAAACAAGTACTTAGTAAAAACTTTTAAATTCATTCATAGTAAAAAATTATAAGAATTTCGTGGGGCATACCCCGAGTAGGATACAGGTTTTCAAAAATTGTAAAGCAAAAATCAAATTCAAGTCTCGGGCTCACTCTCATCCTCAGCGTCCTCGGACACTTCACAGTCCTCTTCTTCCTCCTCCTTAAACGGGGTGAGGTCAAGTTCATCGGTGCCCAAGGGGAACTCCTCCATGGGACTAGTGTTGAGTTCGGGGGCTTTCAGAAGACACCAAGCTCGCACCTGCTTGATGGCTTGAGTATAAGACTCAAGTGCATAGTTACCAAGGGCGAGCTTATACTCTGCTGAACCCTTGAATGCCTCCACTGTAGAGGCTTGGGCCTGGAGTTCCGTCTCCCGAGCTTGTTTGAGCTCTTCAGCCAAACGAGCATTTTCATCCCGGGCTGATTCACGCTCTTGAATGAAAGATTCAAGATCAGCTCAAGTTTTCCTCAGTTCTTCTTCGACAGTAGCAGCTCGGGTTGCCTCGTACTGAACGGAATGAACCAGCTGACTTTCAGTCTCACCCCGCTCAATGCTCTGGTTAGCAACTCCCCGAGTAATGCTGAGCATCTACAAGATCGGGAATATTAGTTAGAAAAACCTTATGTAAAAAGGTTAGAATAAAAATAGTAAAGTCTCAGGCCTTACCTGAAGCGCTTCACTCATAATGTGTTCAACTCCCCGCTCTAGACCAACCTCGTAACGGTACTTCTTTACAAGGTCTGGATGTAGGGAGTCTTACATCTTCTTCCTACAGTCAGCAAGAGTTGGATTCTCTGCCTCCAACTCAGAGTCAGAGGGCCTGGGAGCCCAACCCCTTTGTTGTCTCTCCTCCCTAGGGCGCTGGACTCCCACATTGGAGTAAGAGGATTAACCGAGGCCCGAGGATGTAACCCTTGTCCTTTTTTGAGGACTCTTAGGAGTTATCCCGTCTTTAGCTCGCTTGGCCCAAGCACCTTGGGCCCTGGCCATGGCAGCTTCCTTCAATGCTTCAGAATCAACAACCATTCCTGAAACAAAACGAGATCACGAGAGTTAGATCTCCAGAAAAGGGCACGTGACTAAGAAGAGAAAGGAAAATCAAGGTAATTTTTATTTACGTAATTTAAGAGGCTGAACCCTACCGGGCTGAAGGTCAAGGCCAGCTTGTTCAAGAATGTCACTATTTACAAGGTCATTGACTTCCTTCACCAATAACCCAAAATCACACACCCTCACTGCATTAGCCATAAGCTCGGCTATGGTCTCCTCACTCAAGTTACCTACCCTTTTGAAACTATCTACATCAAGCCTTCTGAAGGTTGGCCAAAATATGTTCTCTCTCTTTCTTGGTTTGATAAAAAAGAATTTCTCCTTCCAATACTTAATGTAGGTAGGAGCCAAGGGAACCTCAAATCTGTCTTTCCTGAACAGATACACAAAGCAATTGCACCGGGGCAAAAACTTAAGCTCTAAAAGGCATTTACACAGGGTAAATGTTGGTTCTATTACACAAGATGAAGAAATATACAAGGATCCTCCAACCATTAGGGACGAGTTGACCCGAAAATATGCTCATGGTCAGTAAGAAGTTCAGAAAGAAGTGGTGCAAAGGAAACCTAAGCCCGGCCATTAAGGCCTCATGGTACAAAACCATCTCCCCTTCCCGGCAATGGTAAGAGTACTCATCCCTATCCGAAACCCTAGCCTTATACTTATTTTCCAACCTATACCTCCTCGTGTCTACCTCGACCATGTGCTCTTTCATTTTGTTGTAAAAGGTCAGGAGTTCAAGTTCAGTTTGTCTTGGCTCCCTACCTACTGTAAGATTATCTTCAACCTCTTCCCCACTATCAGATTCATTACCCTGAGGACTGGGCTGGGGTTGGTAGCAACCTAAAGGCTCGACCTCTAAAGGTTCATCTAAGTTCTCCACCTCTCTAAGGTCACCTACAGAAACTTGTCTCACCATGACTCCAAAAATAAATAATAAAATTAAGAATGGTTAGGAAAGGTCGAGCGTACCTAGGTGCTAAGAAGTTTTGTTGAGGAAGAGATCGTGCTAATTGCCCGAGGAGTTCTCTGATCTCTCAAAATTTGCAAGTAAAAAGAATGAGATTATGGGGACCACATATATATAGGAAAAATTAGGCGGGAAAAATTTCAAAATCTCAACCCTCCACCCGCCACCTGTCATGCATATAAGATAGAAGTATTCATTAACTCTAAGCATTAAAGTACACGAGTTGGCAAAAACGTATGATAGCTGTCATGCATCCAAAGATCTTGTCTCGATCTCTGACAGGGACCAATGATCGGTATAATTCCCTACCTCCTAAGATAAGGGAAAGTCCCTGGGCCATGGGCTATTAAACCACGGGTCTTCCCTAGTAAGACCTATGGCCTGGGCTTTTACTTGACTTTCCTGGATCTCAAATTTCATAGGCCCATAGGTCGGCCCATATGCTCGGGTTACTATCCTAACTTGTGGTCGGATCTTGACCGACCATATTTGCATCCCATTATATTATGGGTTCATAGGCCGGTCCTCATGCCTGGGCACATTCCCATGGTATGGTCGGGCATTACCCGACAATATCAATATTTCACCACGTCATGGGTATTTCAGGTCGACCATTCCCGGTCTAGTCATGCCACAGGCCTGTACAAGCAGAACTCAAGTCCTCATTCGTCAATGGACTTCATAAATGGGCCACATTCTTGAGCCTCAAGATAAAGATATTTACCATAAGGGAAGTTTCCTCCTTATAAGGATCCTTCTCTTAAATGGTAAGTCTACGCAAAAAAGACTCCTCATAATAGAAGAAGGTTACGGGCTTTCTAAGTCCTATAAATACAGTTCATTTGATCGAATATTATTCATTCATCATTCACAACATATTTTTCAGTTATATATTTCTCTCTACTTTTCTTTCTCCCAAAAACTAATTCTCACACCGGAGGGACGACATGGAGAATCCTCCTCACCTTTTTTGCAGATTATCCAAGGCGAATCCATTCATCTTTTCTAGTGATTAAGAAACTCCAGATCTTGCCACGTCAAAGTTAGGAATTTTTATAGCATCAGTATAGATAACTATGCTTTTATTTAGTAATACGGTAGTGGTTTATAAATGAGTTTTGTTTATGATTTTGAGAAAATAATATGTGGTTGAAAAGTAGAGAGAAAATATGTGTTATTAAAAGTGGTTTGTAAAATTGTGTGGTATATAAACATATTTATAAACAAATTTATTTGGTTTACTAAACTGGTATTGTAAATTGGCGTTGTGATTATATATATACAGTCAGAGTCGATTGAATTATCACCAAAAAAAATTATACTTTCTTTGCAAGTTGTCAAGTTCAAGTTTTCGACCAAACAATCAAATTTCAGAAATATTTCGGAAGTATATTTTTCAAGGCAATCAAATATACGTATTGGTTTGATCATTACCGAGGTAAGATACATTATGTGCAAGTGGTTTAATTCTGAATTCTTCATGATGTCAATATATTGTTACTTTTAATGCCTTCAGACCTTCAGGTCGATTTTTGAAAGTTAAATCCTTTGGGATTGAGGTTAAATCCTTCGAGATTGATGTTAAGTCCTTCGAGATAGACCATTAGGTCCAATGTTAAATTCGATTTCGGAATTCTAATGTAATTTCTTGAGTTATTTGTTATCGCAGTCTGTTGCTCTAAACGAAGAAAAATGTATTGTATGAAATGTACTTTATATTTATGTTATGTTGAATTAGAATTTGCATGTATCTTACTGAGTATTTTTTAAATACTTGCTCTTATTTTAAAAATTTACAGGTTAGTTTGGATTGATTGGATCTGTGGCGTAATAGTGATGCAGATTTTTCAAGGGGACTTGGAGAATTTAAAAACATTAAGTTTTCTATTTTCATATTATTTATCATTAAATACTTTTTTTAAGTTAGATTATTTTAATTTCGTTGGGAAAACTTTCAGTTTCATTTTTGGCAAGCTTATGAACATTATTTATTCTTTTAAAAGTAAAGAATTAATATTTTATGTTTTCACACTTATTGAAGAAAATCGAATGATTTTTAGAAACACTCCAGATTTATTTAAGAAAAACATGGCGCTTTACATATGATATCAGATTCCAAACGATTATGTAGACTTTAAAATTTAAATTTTTACAGGAATTTCAAGAAAAAAAATGAAGTTTGATGCAAAGGTTCACGTGAACAGTGAACAGAGCAATGTTCATAGTGAACAACGACGCCGCACCGTTAGTGATTTTTTTTTTTTTTAAACAAATCTCTTTCTTGTGGTTATTTAATAAATTTTAAAACTTATTTTAGATGATCATTTTTATTTGAAATTACTATTTTTTTGTTACTCACTTTTTAAATTCTCATGCTATAATTGTCTAATTCTACATTTGGGAGTTGATACTAAGTATTGCCATAAATATAATGAGTTTCAAAGTATAGTTGAGTTTTTGTAAATTTTAACGAAGTAATAATGAGAAAAATCCTTGACACGAGATATACACTATTTGACCACTCTCCGATTGATCCAAGGTATGAATTGAAGAATTAATTTTTACCATAATAATAAACCATCTTGTTTCATGTTAAGATATGTATAAGCATGTTTACCTCGCACAATTTATTTGTTGAAGAAGTTCTTCATGTACAAAATTCGAGGACCAAATTCATTTTAAGGAGGGAAGTTAGTAACACTCCGAACATTTTTGAAGAATATAATTAGTTAGTGATACGATTTTATCCTTGATGTCTTTTAATAATTTTGAAAAATCAAAGGATTAAAGTGTTCATATTTTTACGACAAATTTATTTTAGGCCAAATATTTAACTAGGGATAGAGAGATAATTATTGTATTGATTTTGGACTCGTTTGGTAGATCGTAATTAATTATGTGACTTGGCCCAAGAAAAACTTGATCTGGAAATAACCACATCAAATTATATTTGATTGAAGGAATTGGATCATAAATAGAATTCTTTAATGATTGAGTAATTCTATGGAGACATTATTAGTTGATATTTTTAAGTGACATTGTGACATGACACATATATATTGGGTGATGAAAAAGTAAGTGGTGAGATAGTTATTTATATCATCCAATGTATATTAGACATGTCACAATATCACTTAAAAATGTTAATTAAAATTTTCTCACTAAACTTATTTTTAATGATTTGTTTCAAAACAAAACAGTACCAGAAGAAAATACTCCATTTTATTTCTGCGGGTTATTTTTAATTTGTACAAAAATTGAGAAACAACATTCACAATCCTATTTTACTAATGTTGATTCATTCTTATCATTTATCCCTCGTGTTACACGGCTTTTCAATCCGTAACTGTATTAGAACCTCAGATTTGTACCGTAATTTTATATATACTGTCAGAGTTATTTGAATAACCACCTAAAAAATTATACTTCAAGAGATATTGAAGATTAAGAGAAGTCAAGATTTTCTTGATGATGAGTGTTTGAGCAAATTTCACGAGCGTACGAGATCGTTGATAAGTAATAATTGTAATGAGTTGAGAGTATCATTCCCACGAGGAATAAGTTTTAGTCTTAATTATCAGTTTATCGTCGGTTCAATTAATGTTAACAATTGAAAAGATAATTTTGTTTGATTTGTTCTAAAAATTGTAATGAATAAAATAATAAATAAAAATGTCGAGGAGTAAATATGAATGAGAGCATCTATTAGAATCCGAATCCACTTGTTATCACATTTTCCAATTCAACAATTTGTAGTTTAAATCGTTCGTGACACATGTCTTACTGGATATTTTTTAAATACTCGCTCTTACTTTAAAATTTTACAGGCTAGTCGGGTTGATTGGATCTATGGCAGGATAGTGATGCAGATTGTGTAGGGGATTTAGAGAATTTAAAAATATTAAGTTTTCTATTTTCAGTTTATTTATTGTTAAAGACATGTTTTTTTTCCATTAAGTTAGATTAGATAATTATGATTTGTCTTCAAAACATAAAATACTTTAATTCCTCGACTTTTTAAAATTATTCAAAGATATCAAGGATAAAACCGTGTTCATTAGCTAGTTATATTCTTCAAAAAAAATTTGGGTTTACAAACTCCTCTCCTTAAAATGAGTTTCGCCCTCGAAATTTGCACATGAAGAACTTCTTCAACAAATAAATTGTGCGAGGTAAACATACTTATACATTTCTTAAAATGAAACAAGATGATTTATGATCATGCTAAAAAATAACTCTTCAATTATTACACTGGATCAATCGGGGAGTGGTCAAACAATGAGCATCGCGTGCCAATGATTTTTCCCATTTAAAATTTACAAAAACAAAACTATATTTTGAAACTTTGAAAGCCATAATATTCATGGTAATACTTAGTTATTTAAAAGTGAGTAGTAAAAAAATAGCAATTTCAAATAAAAATGATCATCTAAAATAACTTTTAAATTAAAATTTATCAAATAATCACAACAAAGAGATCTGTAAATTAAAAAAAAAAAAATCGTGAACCACTGAACAGTGTTCACGACATCACTGTTCATGATGAACAGTGTTCTCGTCATTGTTCACGTGAACCGTGTATCAAAACTTAATTTTTTCCTAAAATTCTTGGGATTTGATGCCATATATATGTAAAGCCCCGGATTTTTCGTAAATAAACCAGAGTTTTACTAAAAATTATTCGTTTTTCTTCGATGAGTGCGGAGACATAAAAAAACTAATTTGTACTTTTAAAAGAATAAATAATACGTAAGTTTGCCAAACATTAAAATGAAAGTTTTACCAATGCCAAATATTTAATTATGGATAGAGAGATAATTATTGTAGCGATCTTGGATTCTTTTTGTAGATTGTAATTAATTAGGAGAACTGTCCGAATATAAAGTTGATTTTGAAATAACCATATCGAATTATATTTGATTAAGGGAATTGGACCATAAATAGAATTCTTTAATGATTTGTTTTATAAATAAAAAAGCAGTACCACAAGAAAAGACTCCCGTTTGTTTCTGCGATGTGATTTTTAATTTGCACAAAGATTCAGAAACAACCGTCACAATCCTATTTTACTAATGTTGATCCACACTTATCCTTTATTCTTTGCCTTGGTACACAGCCTTTCAATCCATAGCTCTATTAGAAGAACTCAAATTGGTACCGTAATTTTATATCTACTGTCAGTTGAATAGTCACAAAAAAACTTGTACATTCTCTGCAAGTCGTCAAGTTTACGTTTTTGGCCAAACAGTCAAATTTCAGAAATTTTGGAAGCATGTTTTTCAAGGCAATCAAATACACGTATTGGCTCTTCAACGTGAAGTCTTTTTTTTTTTTTTTTCCAAAATTCGTTTAACCAATAACGAGGTAAGATACATTATATTCCTCTGAAAAGCATGAGTATCCTTAAGAAGGTTGTGTTAGCTTACAATTCATTCATGGATCTAGATTTGACTAGGGAAATAATGCCCAACCAAGAGAGAAACTCACTCGTATTGGTGAAAATCTTGCTAATGCCCTTACACTCCCATCCCTTATACTTCCAGTTGATATTAGATTATCTCTATGAGGGATTAATCAAGAGGTTAGTCTTTCACAATCTAGGAGTAAGGAGCTGAGGGGTAGGAAGAATAGTTTTAGGCAAGCTATAGCAAAAAAGGAATCTCTTAATCTTGAAATTTATAAGACTCAATCTACCTTGAATGATCTCCCTACTAAAGTTATGGCTGAAGACTCTTTGTTGATGAATCTTAAAGTTGATTGAGGGAACTTCAAGCCAAAATAAGTGATTGTGACTGTGAGATGAGGTTGGCAACCAAGAAGCATAATGCTTCACAATAGGTCGAGCGAACTAAATCTCTGATAGCTCGCTATGACTTAGTCCTGATGGATGACCCAGGTGCATTTACGGAAGAATATGTTGATGAAGATGTACTTCTTCGCTCAGATTGGTCAAAGCTGAGAGATCGAATTCAATATGTTGTAGAAAAGTTAGGATATGTCGATGTCATCCCGTAACTTGCAGTTTAATAGAAGAAATAGAATAGGACGCTGACGTCCTTGTATGTATACATATTAATATGATTCAAATGTACTATTTTCTATTTATGAAAATAATTTGATTTAATACATACTTTATTTGTATGCATTATCAATACTTATTTGTTAACTTTCCAACACTAAAGGAACATACTTTTTTAAGTACCTTCCATTAATAGATCTCACATGTTTTGTTTCATCTAAATCTTTTAAGTGTTAGGCTCCATTAGGCAACACACTTTTTACCCTATCTATAGACCTTCCCAATTGGGAAACCATTTTTCATACTTTAGATCTTTGCTATTCAAATGGAGTATTGTCTTCCAAACTAAAAGACTTGGCTATAACCTTTTTTTTTTTTTTTGTAATACTTAGCAATCTTCTGCTTCTGAACTTGTAATTTATTTAAGATGTCCAACTTTATTCTTCCAATTCTAAAATTTTTCGAGTCATGGCTTCTGCATATTGTTCATTATTCAAGTCATTTTGTAAATCCACTTCGACTGATTGCACACTGATTTTCATAGGCCTTTTGTCCATAAATAAGTTGGAACTCATGTGCTTGAACGAAGAGACGTTCTATAAGCTTATAGAGCATTGATTAAAATTAGTGCCATTTTTTGGCATTTTCATCTATCATCTTCCTTATAATGTTTTAAGAATACTATTTGTACATCAAACTCGCCCAAAAATTGTTTAACTTGATCTCCATTCATAGAAGTTTCATGATCCAAATCTATAAATTATGTGATCTTGGATAGATTTTATAACACTTCCTTGAAAGATTTCCTTAAAATAAATGACCTCAACCCATTTGGTGAAAAAGTCTGTGGCTACTATGATAAATGTGTGTTGTTTGGACGAGTGAGGATAGATTTTTCCTATCAAATCTATTGCCCATCCCCCCCCCCCCCAAACGGCCAATTTTTATTGATATATACCATTTTTCCAGTTGCACCAATTGAATTGCTCCATGTTTTTGACATACTGAACAACTTTTTACATATTGGAGACACAATTTGCCCATTTTGACAAAAAATATCCACTTCTAATGATCAACCATCTCATTTTTTGGTCTACTTAGTGAGCTCCATAGATTCCTTCATGCACTTCTACCATAATTGTCTTGGTATCTAACAAACATATATATTTGAGAATGACTCTATCTGCACGCTTCTTGTATAATTCTCCATCTATTAATACATAATTTAAGGCGCATAATTTCACTTTTCTTTTGCCCTATTTTGTCAGGATTTCTCTAGGAACCTTTTATTTCTTTTCTCCAATCCATTATCTCTCCATGTTCTATACAATTGATACATTTTTCCTTGCGATGTGTTGTAGACATTATTCTTCCATACTCACACACGAAATCTAGACCAAGTATTTTGGAATCTCTTGAGGCCATTTGGGCCAAATCATTTACCAAGTCATTATTTACGCTACTTACGTATTGAAGCTATGCTTGATCAAATTCCTCTAATAATTCTTGGACGATCTCGTACATCCTTGTTATAGAACCACTTTGAAATTTGAACGTGCCATCCAATTGATGAATTACCAACTGAGAATCACCCTTAGCAATTGCATTCTTGTAACAAACCGGAAATTTTGTACCTTAATTCATTTATTGAGAGAGTTGGAATTAAGTATTTTCTTAGAAAAGAGCCAATTCCACATGTTGTACAACGAGATAGTATAGAATTTATAAGAAAATTGGAGAAATTGGCGTTATTGGTAACTTTGAAGACTAAATTGGCATAACAAAAAGATATACATGATGTTTGAACTCAATCAGATTAAATCTCATAATTAGACCAAGCTAGAAAATCTTAGAAAGTCCTATCAATTACAGTTTTGCCATTTTGATGAAGAGGACTTTGAGATCATTTTGTGAATTAGGTAGTGATCTTTAGCCTTTGTAAGTTATATAGTTTTAAAGCTAATGATGGGATCTAAGCATTGTTATCAATTTTGGATACATTTGATTTTGAGAATTTCTTCAAAAAATTGAACTGAAGTACGTATTGGTATCAAATTCGAGTGCAATTGAGGTCGGGAAGTACTTCAAATATCTAGTTAAAGTTGTATACTTGAAATGGTATAAAAGCTGAAAATTTGGCTAAGTGTTGAAACAATTCGAGCAGCCATTTTTGGATGAACAGTACGGGTGGTATAATGATCCATTTTCTTTGCATGTGTAATCGTTACGAAACTTGAAGTGTGAACTTTATAATGTTATAAAGATTGGCCAAAATGGAGCTCGTCTTGACCTTCAAATATTGACCTGAAGGTTGCAACTTGAGATGGAAAAATCTAGGAATTTTTGTATTAAAATAATGAGAAAATTGACACTTGGCATTCCCATATTATCACTTGAAGGGAATGTTTGACACATCAGCTTATTTTGGTGAGAAGTATTTACTTACCAAAAGCTATAGGGCTTGAATGATAGAAGGAGAAGATTAGAGGACTTAGTTTCAATTACACAAGGACCAACTTATGCAACTTGAAAGTATGGGGCTCTTTTGTAAACTTATCATATATGTGTATATATAGAATGACTCAGCCCCTTCTTCCCTTCATTTTGTGAGCAAAAAACAAGAGAAAATAGAGGAGAATATAGCGTGAGTGAGGAGAGAGAAGAGAAGAGAAGAGGAATTGATGGGTTTTTGGTGAAGAGGATGGTTTCAAGCTTGGGATTTGAAAACCTTCTTCAATTCCTTAAGGTAAGAAGTAATCTATCCTTCATGTTTAAAGTTTAAATTGAGATTTTGGATTGATTATTCAAGTTTGAAGTTAGTAAAGTTGAAGATTATTGAAACAATTGATTCTAGGAATCACTAAAACTCATTTTCTCCTAATTTCGGTGAAAGAAAGAGAGGAACCAAGAATGGACAGATTCTGGACGAAAATGGAGGGAAAAAGGAGAAGAAAAAGAGGGAAAAATAGAAGGAAAATAAAAGGGAAAGGAAGGGAAGAAGTAGGAGAAACTTTGCTTGAGATTTGATCTCTCAAAGCATGATTTTCCCATCTTAGTTTCAAGAGGTGAGTGAAACTTGATTTGTGTAATATTATGTTAAGTTTTTCATATTGTGTTGAAGTATTATCTTTAAATTTCAGATTCTAATATGATTCTTATTGATGATGATTGATTTGATAAACAATGCTTAAGATTGAAAGTTAAGCACACAAATGTCTTCTAAGTGTTTGATCAAGTGTTTGAGTAAAGTAAACATGTTTTACTTGTTGTTTTGATGTTATTGTGAATACTTTGTTTATTATTATGTTTAAGTCTCCTTATGTTTGATGAATGATTCAGGAATGAAATCTTCGATTTTGGAGTTGCAAGTTATGATTCAAAGTTATAGTTTTGTAAGTACGAATCTACTGAAACATAGTTGCTGATTTCGTTTAGTTTGTGTTGAGATTTTGGTGTTTAAGATAAATATATTAGTTCTAAGGATATGATTTTGATCTTATGATTATGGTTTATGAAAGTATTGAACTTTTGGTATATTAGAGGTTGATATCTTATTGAGTAAACATGCTTTTGAGATTTCATGTATGATATTCAGATTTGGAAATGTTTATCCTTAAGGTATGAATCTGATTTTTGAGGTTTTAGATATATGATGTTGATATCTTATGGATTAAACATGCTTTTGAGGTTGCATATATGTAAATTCAGATTTGGAGACAATTATGTTTAAGTATGAATTTGATTTTTTTGGTTTTAGACATGATGTTGATACTTTATGGTCTAAACATATATTTGAGGTAATTATGTTCAAAATTTTGAAGTTTTGGCTTAAAGATTTTAAAAAGGGTGAGGTAAGAATCTGTCTACATTATAAGTTGCTTGTTTTGCATACATAGAGCTATAAATGTTCCTTTTTTGTTGAATCTATTAATAAAAAGAATCCGGGTTCTTTTGAAACGTTGAAATATGAATTTGATGGAGATTTGACATTCTTAGCATATCAAAACTCATGATCTAACCTTGTTCATACATGCATGTCTCAGATTTTTATTTCTAACAATGATGTTAATCATGCACGTATGTAAATTGATGTACAATAATTTTATGACTTAGAAAGTAACTTAAATCCCATAAATTTACCAGAATGTTAGTTGAAAAATTTCCCAGCACAGCGCTATCAATAACCTCCTACAACATGTTATCTAGTGTAGTGTCAGGCTATTGATAGCCGCCTGCAGCATGTTATCTAGTGAAGCGTCAGACTATTGATAGCCTCCTGCAGTTTATCAGTTTTATTTTGAATATGACATTAGAAAGGGTATTTTAGCATTTTAAGAATTGAGATTCTTGAATAATGTTCTTTGAGCATTAAAGTACCTTCAGATTCTAAAATTATGATTTTCAAACATATTTTATGGTAACTCAGATTCCAAAAGCCAAGTTGTGAGTAGCTGAAGTTGTTTTCAGATTTATGGAATAATTTATAAACTTCCTAGTTCAATTATGTGCTTATGTGAATGAATTAAAGTATATGAGAACTTATTTGGCATACTTAGTTGCTACAACTTCTATTATGCTAATTTTAAGGAACTATACCTGCATGTATTATATTGAGCAAGATTAATTGTTTTTATGTGGAGGAAGTAATGTACTTAGAAGTTTTATTTTCATGTACATCAAACATTGAGAATATTATAAAACTCTTACATGCAGCTACTCTTATACATCTTGGATGTATTGCATTCAGTTATGATGCATCATTTTTCCTCCAAGCATGCACTTAAGTCTAAGAAGAATGCTTAAAAATGTGCATAATTATGAAGCAAAACCCTAAGCAGTTAAGTATTCACTAGTTGGGAGTCTAGATGCCCAAGGGATTATTCCCATAGTTAAGGTCATGGAAGTGAATCAAGTTTTGATTATAATACTTCCAACAATTATTACAGTTTACATCAAGCGTTATACTTTAGACTATCAGGAGATGAGATGTTTACATCTTTACAGCTTTATGTCATGATCAAGTTACGTGATAGGTGACCTTTGTACCTTAATGGTACAAGATTTTGTACCGAAATGGTACCAGAAATTATATTGAACGCTCTGTGAATATTTACTCTTAAGGTAGGGGCCCAAAGTAAAATAAATAAAGAAAGAAAGTATGAGAAAGTGAAAAACATTAGCACTCATGCATATCACTTCATGCATTACATTCATGTCATAAATATGATAATGATTGCTTGAATGTAGTTATATGGAAGTAAATGTTGTGAATGTGATATGAGTAAAATTATCAAATAATATGTTAATATGATTATAATTTCATTCACTTATATGAGAGATAATGTCGAAGTTAAGAGGTAAAGTGTATGATTTATATTTCATTCATGAAAATGTGAAAGTTTAACAAGAAAATAATGAGAATGATAGATTGTTATATGACTTCATACACTTTATGTTAAAATTAACCTCTTATTACATGTATCAAGTTTTATTCACTGGACCATGTGGTTTATAGTTGTTTCTTATCTCATTTTTATAGGTAATGCATCACTAATTTTTGTAGTATGGATTCCCTATGGAGAATGCCGGCCGAGAAGGAAGAGTACTTATTGTAACCAAAAGAGAGGAAAGATTAAGCCATTTTATACTTAAACTAATGTGGAATGAAATTTTTATTATTCTAGTATTTATAAATTAAATATTATTTCGAGGCTTATTTTTGAAATAAATAAGTATATTTTTGTATAAATATTATTTTTATGAAGTGTTGAAATTGTTTTTGACTCGATTGACATTAAAATGTTAAATTCAAAAGGATGATGATCCTAAAAGTGTAACAAGATAAACTCACTGTTTGTGACATTTTCTATGATTTTAAACAAGTTTAGAAAGGGTTTTGAAAATTGTAGTAAACTTGCACTATTTCTGAAAGTATGATACTAGTAACCGCTTGCAGCTATGTTCTAAGTTCAAAGGGAGGCTGCTAGTAGCCATTAGCAGATTTGAAAAAAAAAAAAAAATTAGCCTGAATTTTGGGGTCGTCACAATTCTTATCTCCCATTTCCAACAACAACTCCATACCTGTAATAAGAGCCTCGTATTCGGCCTGATTATTGTACATAGATCATCTAAAGTAAAGAAAAATTGATGTTTTACACCCCCCCCCCCCCCAAAATGGATCTATTAATACCACAAAAACTCTTGCACAGTTGGCTATTTTTGAACCATCAAAGTATAATGGTCATTTCACATAAGTCAATTTCTAATTAAACTTCATTTGGAACATCAACACATGGATGATTGGCCAAGAAATCTGTCAATGCTTGATTTTTAATAGCTTTTTATGGCACATATCGTAGTTCAAACTCAGATAACGCCAAAGTCCAAAGACATGTATTTGATTATATTTAATTCAAATACTAAATACACAGTAACAAGCGGAAGATAAGCCTTTAGTTTTGCACATATAAAATAAAGAGCTAAACACAATTTCTCTATAGTTGAATAATTATATTCAAACTTAGCCAGTTGTAATAAATTGCTCTTTTCTCACCTAATTGGTCTCCTTACACGACCATGCTAGCTATAGACTCTTTTGCTGTTGATATGTACACCTTCACTGGTCCTTTGATAGGTGAGACCAACATAGGTGATTTGATAGGTGAATCTTCAGGATATAAAAGGCCTTCTAATGTTCTTCATTTCAAAAGAACTCATCCTGACCTTTGAGCTTTAAAAGATGTGAAAAAACTTTTATTCGCCTGCACAATTAGAAATGAAATGCCTTAAGAAATTAACTAGACCTAAACATCTTTATAATTCTTTTTTACTGTTAAGCGATTTGGCCTCTAGTATGGCCTTGGTTTTGTTTTTATCAAGCTCAATGCCCCTTTTATGCACTAAGAAATCCAATAAATTTCCTGAATTTACTCCAAATGCACATTTTAAAGGGTTCAATTTTAGTTTGTATTACCTCTTCGCTCAAATGAACGTCTCAATTGGTGAAAATGATCTTCTTCTTTGAACATTTTGACTACTATATCATCTACATATACTTCAACAAATTCATCAATTATGTCATGAAAAATTAAATTCATAACCCTTTGATAAGCGACCCCAGCATTTTTAGGCCAAATGGCATAACTACCTACTTATAACACCCTAAAGCACCTGAAAATCTAAAAGCAGTTTGGGGTACATCTTCTTCAGTTATATAAATTTGATTATATCAAGAAGAATCATACATGAAAGAATATATGGTATGTTCTGTAGTAGAATCAACTAAAGAGTCTACTGTTGTCATTGGGTATTCATCTTTAGGTATTGCTAAATTTAAATTTCTAAAGTCTATGTACACCCTTATTTTACCAATAATTTTTTTTAAGATGAGTACAATATTAGACAACCATTTAGCATACTCGCTATTCTGACAAAATCTTCTTTTAGCAATCGCTCAGTTTCTTTCTTCATTTTAGGCAATACATTAGTCGCAAAGAGCCTAGGTGGTTGTTTATGAGGCTTAAAGTTTTGCTTGGAAGGTAATCTATACTCTATTAAATTTCTATCTTAACTAGACACTTGTTTGTATTCACAAGCAAAACAATCCTTATATTCTTTAAATAAAGAAACTACTTGTTACTTACCTCTTTGTTGAGTAACTGACTGATAAATGTAGGAAGATCTTTCCCTTCATCATGAATGTTTACTCTCACCAATGAATCTTGTATTTGAGCATATTCTTACTTTGCAATCCCTATCAAATTACTCCCCAAGCCCGTAAAAGTTCTTTCTTCCAAACAATCCACATTATTCACTTCGTTTTGCAAATTATGATCCTGACCGAACACGACTATCTAATGTTTTAGTAATGCCAATGCCTTTTCCCCCTTTTTTCCTAACTCTTTTGTGTAAGCCATTAATTTGGCTTTAAGGATCATAACTTTGACCAGATTATTCAGTGATTGAACTTGTGTCATACTTCCTTGATTATCTTTTGCTAATTACTGGCTCCTTAAAGGCTACTGTGTTTGGCCTTATTTTAGTAAATAGTTTAGTGGGAGCCTTAACTGAATATGGTTATGTGCCTCCACTTGTGTCTCTTCTTCTCTTTGAACCACTTTGACCTGACTGTTCTGAAGTTTTCTTCATACATGAATCATTCTATTGAGTTAGGTTTTGCAACAAAAGGCCTTTGGTCAGCCTACACGACTTCAACTTCACCTTTATTATTTCAAAAATACTTAACATTGATGGAGCAATGAGAGGATACACTGATTTCCATGTATTCAATCTCTTCCTAACAATATATTACAACTAGTGAGGCCATCTATTATGAAGAAAATAGTAGTCTTGGTGGTACTCTCCATTGTTACATCCAAAGGAAGTACACATTTGGCCAAATTTGGTCCTCCGTTAAACAAAATATTTTTATAGCCATCCCATTATCTATAAGCACTTTAGATATTGGGATGCTGTTAATCAAGGCCTTTACATACAAGGAACTTAAGTGCTTGGTCAAGTTTAATGAAGGTTTTTTGAACATGACCTTCTCTGTTGACTCTACCTCCATCTTTTTGTTTATCCCTTTCCATTCCAGTTTTGCTTGGTACCTCTACCTACAAATCTTCTCGCTCAGGACATCCTTAGTTTTCTCTACTAGCATATAACTCTTTGATGGCTCTCCTAACTTGTAGGTGGAGAAAAATATCTCTAGGGTAACCCATATTTTTCGGCTTAAGGCACTCTTTTCTTCCTCTTTGGCATCCCGTATAGGACGAGATAATCAAATGAACGTCCAAATGGCTCGCCCAATAAATCTACTATTGGATACCTTCTTATACAACTCCTTGAGAAGTTTTCCACGCAAAACTCTCCTCCACCTGAACTCTGCATCTAAATCAATCTCTTCTTCTGTATCAGTTATCCATAATCTTTCTCACATACCTCCCCAACCTGTGTAACCACTACTCTGGAAGTGTTTCCTTCACATTCTAATGTGCATGCTACTTCTTCTGCTTATTTCGTGATTACTTCATTACTTTCTGCATTTTCGAATTCATTGGCCAATATGTAATTGCTAGCCATAGTTGGGGTAATGTGCCAAACTGGATGGCTATTGATTTCCCAGGTTCGTCTTCATCTTCATCTTCATCTTCATCTTCATCTTCATCTTTCCGTCTATGCTTAAAATTTGGATTTCCAGGACATTTACCTGTTGATGCTTCTTCCATTGGTTCCTATGGGTTTTCATATTTCTTTGCTTTGAGAATGTTTTGATTCTCCATTTGAAGCAAACTTACAGCTTTAGATTGTTCCATGCATTGTTGCTGTCTCATCATTAACCCATAGTTCCTTTGCAAATGTCTTTGTTGAGTCCTTGCCATCTCATTGAATGGGATATCATTCCCTGCATTAGGACTGAAAGAATGCCACACATTTGAGCGATATGGTTTTGACCTAAACGTCTTGCCATTCAGCAGTAGGATTTATGACCTCCTAAACGTCTTGGTGTACAACCATGAGCTATATGATCTCCCATGAAGTAGCAATACTTGTAACCTAAATTGATAGGATTCAGTAGCATTGGTTGGGTATAATTGTTGCTCGTATGTATTCATTTCATATGCTATTTTTCCAACTTCCTTCTGGTATCTAACACAAAAATTTCCCTCTCTCCATTCAACAGGTTTTCCTCTTAAATGCTCAAAGGCACTAGGACATAATTCGTTCTCTCCCTCGTCTACTAATTGCTTGAACTTTAGGAAACTAAGCTTGTCAAATTTAGGGGTAACCATATCAACATTCACAGGCTATGGGAAAAAGATTCTCAGTCGCTGCCATCTTTCTCTTTGATCCAATGGTAATTTTCCCTAATTCAATAGCTTCCTGTAAAACATTACGAAAAACCAAGCAATTATTAGTCATGTGAGACCATACATTATGCCACTTACAATATTTTTTTTCCTTAATTTGCTTAGGGTTTAACACTTTATGCTTATCGCTTAGTTTTATCTACTTATCTTTATATAACTGATCAAAAATTGCATCAGCCTTTGTTGCATCAAATGAGAATGTTTTAGTCTTTTTTGTTTTCATCTGTTACTAGTTCATCCTTGTTTGGTATTTCTAACTTTGTCAATATGAGACATGCATAAGTATCTAATTTGACCAATTCAACCAAATATACCAGTGTTCATGACATGTATGTCAAAATTTGGGTATCTATAATAAGTCTCTTTACTGGAATTTTTCATTTGTTCTTCTTGTCCTAAAAATCACTCATATATAATGACATTCACGCCAAGTTGAAAGAGATCAGAAAATTCTCTGCTACGGAACTTCTTTTTTAAATCAAAACTAAAGCAACTTGAGCAATTTTGACAAATTCTTTTTCAGAAAAGGAACAAAACACTTGGTCCTAGACGTTTTAAATATTTGAAGAAATGAATCAATCCATTCATTTGATAATTGACACAAATTCGCTAAATCTGTCAAAGTGACTTCTGACTCAGCTCTATAAAACTGAACATGAAATAATTGTTCCAACTGTTGCCAAGTTTGGGTAGGATTTGATGGCAAGTTAATGAACTATGAGAAATCTACCCCTGTTAATGAGTTTGGGAACAACCTCATTTTTTGGTAATCATTAACTTCATCACATTGTAGAGTAAAATGGCCTATATGTTCTAAAGTAGACACTTCTCCTAGACCAGTAAACAAAAAATATTCAAGCACCCTACCCTTATGCCAAGAATATGCTTGATCTACCCAACTAGGATATAACTTTTTGTATGTTGGCTGAATTAATTAGCGAACTCCCAAAGGCGATTGATCTTGCAGGATATCTGCAATTTTCTCTCGTAATAAGACATTAGGATCAAAAGGAACTCCTATTGCCTATGGTGCATATGGTATAGCTTGAGGCCTTAGAGGATTTGGCCCTACATTGGCCATGAAAGTGCCATTATTTGGTCCAATATGTAGTGGTTCTAGACTTTGGCTCATATTTATGGTTGGTGAACCATTGTTTGTATTTGCATTTGATGGGCCACTGCCTATTAGACTCCTAGTTTGAAATTAATTACCCCCTACGGGACTTGTTTGACACGTTTTGCCTAACAACTTGTTCTAGAGTTTATTTAATCGACATAGTTGTTTGGCCATGTTGTCTGAATGTAAGTTCCCATTTTGAATGAATCTTTCTAAATTATGAGTACTTTGTAAATTTACTTATCAATAATGTCTTGAGTGAGTTTCCCCAACAGTGCAGGCATAGCATGTGGGCTTAATTTTGTCATTGGCTCATAACGACCACGATCTGATCCTCCTATCTATGGGGTACTTTGAGATCCCTCAGATATTTCAATCAAAGAAGGAAAGTATTGTTAAGTTGCTGTCTCCTTGTCAGAATTCTTTTAAGGCATATGATCATTCAAACATTTCTTACACCAAATGTCTTGCTGGACATGCCAAATTATTTTGCGACGTTCATGTTGCTAACAATTAAAAAGGATTCAAACAAAGTGTAGGAGACAAACCTCTTAAGACAAAAGCTCAATAAGGGGTGTTATATTAGAAAGACTGAAATTTACAAAATGCCTCCAAGGAGCACAAGCACATGAAATTAACTAAGAAAAGTTTTAATAAAAATCTAAGATAAAAATTACATAGTCTCTTTTGAGATTTGTGTTGTTCTTTTTTCTTCCATGTTATTTTTTTCGTCTTTAACTTTGATGACCTCCACATACGTAACTTTCGCTCTGTAACTGCCCATAATCGTCCACTATAATAGCTTCTCATGATAACAATTCTCATTATTCTCGTCTCAATAACTGTCATTAACTGCTATATTATCATTATTTTAGATTCTGGGTTGAGTGATAAAATTGCCTCTTTAACCATGTAACACCCAAAGCTCAAATCGCCTACACATTTGCCCTGCATCACCCAACCGCCCAGACTCCTTGATATTCATCATAATACTAATACTTGTGTTCCTTATTTCTAGATTTTAATATTGTGCTTTTGAATTGAATATTTTTATATATAAAAAATATGACTAACATGTACGTCTAGCTTGTTATTCTTCCACTACAAAGAATCTTGATCAACTCACATGCACTGTTATCCACTAGTGGCTCTAAGTGACCAATGTTGAGATTATTTTCGATGCCATATTCTCTTCTTAGCACAAATTCTTGAATCGTTTTATTTTATGATAATCGATTCTAGCATAATGGGATTGTTTGACAAAGTTTTTTTAAAAAAAGTTCTAGTAGAATTTGATAAAAGTTGATTCAATATGTGAGAAAGTTGATAAAAATATAGAATCTCATAAATGTATTGCTAAAATTAATTCTTGACTTCGACACAAACTTTTTAATAATTTTTTTAAGCTATCTAAAAAAGCACATTAGTTTAAAACTAACACTATCTCATAAAGTTAATTTGAAGTACAAACTTCGATTAGACTATAAATGTATCTTTATCAGTTCTATATATGTGCATGTCAAACTTTATAGAAATTAAAATTAAAATTACCCACTATTTCATAGAAATTAAAATTTTAATTTCAGTTAAAGTTAACAATTAATTTTAATCACATATTTCTTGATTCTACAACTTTTCAGTTATACATTTTATTAACTTTTATAAAAATTATTTCAAATATGATTTTAATCCCTACAAACATAGGCTAATTTTATATATTATTTTAAGGAATAATTGCACTTTTCACTCTTTTTTTCTCCTCGAATTGAACTATACACTTTTGCAAAATTTTATTGAACTTAACGTCATTTTACTTATGCTCTAAGTATCTTAAGTAACAAGATGTGATACTAAAATTTAGGTTTTAAGTATCATAAAAATTTGGAAATGACGTAAATTTCAGTGAATCAGATGTATCATAAAAATTTTGGAGATACTTCATGAATGACATACATTTCTGTTTGACCGAAATTTTTGAGTATTTATAAGAATGCTCCTTATTTTATCACTAAATCTTATGAGCGTTAAAGAATAGGTCCATTTTAATTTCATTTAAAAAAAATTAAATAATTTTATAGTAAATTTAAAATTTATTCCTAATTTTTAATCACACGTTCTTAAAAAATTATTTTTCACGAAACCTATTCTTAAATAAATAAATCAATCAAACAGGGAAAAGAAGTCAATTGAAATGGATGGGAAACACCATGGCCTATGTTGTTAGTGAACTATACTATACAAATTTGCTTCCACTTTGTAGTCTTGATTTAATTTCAATTCTTAAATTTTATCTTCTCCATTTCTTAAATATATTTTTAGTTCTGATTGCGTTGAACTATACACTTAGAGAACGATGAGTAGGGGGCGGGCATGGGCGGATCCAGCCCTCGGCTAGGGCGTTTGACTGCTCGGGCTGGATCCGCCAAAGAAAATTTGTTTACCTTATAATTTTGGTGTTGAAATTTTTTTCCTCTTACCTTGTAGTGTCCGCTCTCGTGTTGAATTGATTTTCTGAATTCGTCACTAGGGGCCAGAAACAATGGGCTGAAAAAAAAAAAAAATAATAATAATAATAATAATAAAATCTAATGAATTCACTATTAGAACTTTAACATAGATGATTATTTATCTATACCCAAAGATCAGAAATTATCAAGATTTAAATCTTAAGCGGCTAGTTATGATCTACCAACTGATACATGTTTTATCTCCAAAAAATTTCTTCTCTATTGATGGGATGTAGAGATATGAAAAACCATGTTCAATTGGAGACCATGACATGCAGAAATAATTGTTAAGCAGTTATCATTTTTTAGTAATTTTAAATAACCTCTCATAATTTGAAAACACTAGTACATGTTTGGTAAAAAAATAACAAATGTACATCGTTTTTTGGAAATATCTACGCCTATAAGTGGCAAATTTGTAATTTTTTTGAATTATATGCGCCTGTTTCTAAGAAGAAACATTGCATTTATTTAAAGGCATCAATTCTTCAAGAAATCGAAGCATATAGTATAAGAAAAGAACCAACGCCTTTTATATAACTACCAAGAACCGACGCATTTTCTGACTATAGGTGTCGGTTCTTCAAGAATCGATGTCTATAGTCAACAAATGGCGCTCCCCGCTCCTCAAAGAACTTCTCCAACCGCTGTCGCCACACCACACCACACCACTGGTAAGCCCTCTTTCCAAACCCATCACTCCTCCCTACCCTACCATACCCTCACGCACTCAAATCAAACTTACACGCACGTAAGCATGAAAATACACACACACACACCTTACACTTACACTTCTTAGTATCAAAAACTTGAGAAGAAGAAAATGGACGATAAGAGAAGAGATGTGATCGAATTTTGAAAACTTACGAATTTAGGTTATATATATATTTGATTTCAGATTTTGGGATTTGTAAATTTGAGGTATCATGAAAATTTTTAACTCAAAACTAATATATATATATATATATATATATATATATTTATTTATTTATTTATTTGTACAGGTCTAAAGCTCGAGTTTGAGGTGAAGGTCGACTGATATATTATTGAGTATTGAGTCCGAATAATTTGAGGTATATAGTTTTACAAATTTAATTTGAGTCAAGGCGTAACCTGAATGTTATTTTTTATGTGTGTACGAGTTGAGGGCGTAGCCTGAATATTTTTTTTATGTGTGTTTGAGTCGGGACATAGCCTAAATGTTATATTTTATATAAAGAGCAATTGTGTGTTTGAGTCGAAGTAGCCTGAATTTCTTTTTTCAGAGCCTTGAAACTGTTTGGTTGTATTGATGTATCGATGGGTATTTAATTATGGATTCTTGATGTTGAGGAGTTGGGAATTGATTTTGGATTAATTTTGGTGTAGTTGATGATGTTAAAGTTTGACTAGAGTTGTGTTTGGGTTTTGAATATGTTGATATTGAAAGTTTTGGTTCTATTGTGGAATTTTGATTCTCCATACAGGTTGACTAAGTCCAATTTATAGGGAAAATTTCTATAGGATTTTATAAATAAAAAATGAAAATTTTAATTTAAAGTGATTTCAGTTAGGGTTTCATTCTAATACATGGCAAATATCTTAATATATAGGTTGAAGAGTTTATGAAATGTGCTGAGGAAAACAAAATAGAAAAAGAGGAAGAAATGATTTTTTCTCCTTGCTCTGATTGTAAGAATTTGAGAAAGTTTCGTAGCTCTGAGCAAATGAAGAGTCATTTGATTCGTCGTGGGTTTAAGGATGGTTATACATATTGGATATGGCATGATGAGAGTATACTTCATGGGACGAGCACCGGTGACCATGAGAGTGATCAGGATGAGAATAGTTTGAGCAATAATGATGAGATTAATGTGTACAATGACAAAAATGATGTGGATAATGATCAAATAGATAAAATGATGTGTGATATACAAGAGGATTTCATTGAAAAGCCTCATATATTCGATAACTTGTTCAATGATTCTAAAAAGCTTTTGTTTTCTAGTTGTAATAAATTCACAAAATTGTCTGTTGTGTTCAAATTGTATTACTTGAAAGTAAATAATAGGTGAAGTGATAAGAGTTTCACAGTATTATTAGAGCTTTTATGAGATATGCTTTCAGAGGATAACGTGCTTCCTAATTCAATCTACGATGAAAAGAAAATATTGTGCCCGATGGGTATGGAGATCGAGAGGATACATGCATGTCCAAATGATTGTGTATTGTATCGGAATGAGCATAAGGACTTGTATCTGTGTCCAAAGTGTGGGGCACCGAGGTATAAGCAAAAGGAAGGCAATGATAATTTGGAGGATAAGAAAGGCTCTCTGGGAAATGTGTTATGGTACCTACCTGTAATACCAAGATTTAAAAACTTGTTGCTAATGCAAATGATGCGAAGAACATGCGGTGGCATACTAAAGGGAGGAAAGAAGATGGAAAGCTAAAACACTCGACCGATTCTCCTCAATGGAGGAACATTAATAGGATTTTGCAGAATTTGATGGTGAAAATAGGAATCTTAGGCTTGAACTATGTACAGATGGGATAAACACACACATTAACATGAGTATTCGACGTAACACTTGATCGGTTCTTTTGTTGATTTACAATATTCCTCATTGGTTATGTATGAAGTACAAGTACATCATGTTTTCGTTGCTAATATCGGGGCCTAAACAATCGGAAAATGACATAGATGTTCACCTAACGCTAATATCAGGGCCTAAACAATCGGGAAATGACATAGATGTTCACCTATCGCCACTAATTGAAGATTTAAGACTATTGTGGAATGAAAGTGTGTCAGTGTTTAATACACGTAGCCAAATGAATTTTACTTTACATGTTATGAAATTTTGCACCATAAATGATTTTTATGGTGACTTGTTGGGTTATACTAATAAATGAGCTAAAGCATATCCCGATTTTGAAGAAGACATTGTTGATCTTTTGTTGAGAAACTGTAAGAAAATGAGTCATCGAATCTTTCTCCATGTTCACCACCTTTATCGAAAAAAGAAAAAGCCCTTCAATTGAAAAATCGAAACTCGAGTTTTCTGCTTTCCTTTAACAGGAAATGGGGCTTATGAACAAGTTAAAAATACTAATGTCGTGTTCGGAAAACCTTTTAAGCCTCCTCAAGAGAGTATTTGAAGAAGAGATACATATTTTGGGATCTACTCTACTGGGAACATTTACAAGCAAGGCATTATCTTGATGTAATGTATGTGGAGAAAATGTTTGCGATAGTATCATCGGGACATTATTGAACATTCAAGGAAATACGAAAGATGATATCAAAGTCAAAAAAGATATGGTAGAAATGGGGATATGGGATAAGTTAGCACCGCCAGAGTTGGAAAAGCATACATATTTACCCTCAGCTTGCTACACTTTGTCTAGAAAGGAGAAAACAAGTATTTGTTAGCACCTAAATGCTGTTAAGGTTCCATCTAGAAACTCATAAAACATCAAAAGTCTTGTGTCGATGAAAAACTTGAAGTTGATTTGTATGAAGTCTCATGATTGTCATGTCTTAATGCAATACTTGTTACCAGTTGCAATTTGAGGCATTCTCCCATTTTATTTCATGACATTTAATACCCATTAGTTAACTTTAGTGTATCACTTTATTAACTAAATTTTAAGATAACACCACACAATTTCATAAATATACATGTTTGGCCCTACATGTTGAGTTTTTCCAACAATCTCCTAGTAGGCCATATATGAATCCTTACAAATGTGCACAACCTTATGAGCTCAAAAAATTTGCTATCATTATTAAGGGTATTTACAAACAATCTTGTATATCAGTTATATCGATATAGGATCAAAGCGATCTTTGTCACATTTAGCGTAACTAAATGCATCAAAGGTCACGTACACAAATACAATCAAATGACATAGATCAATCATGTGAGTGTAGCATGGAAATTGCATTTTATGTGATCCAAACATGTTTATTTTCAACGGGTCCAACTTTATTCCTTTCGTGAGATCAATAACAAACATAATATAATAGAATGAAATGAATTGAATACTTTATTTTTGTACGAAAAATATCCAAATACACAAATGTTTCCAAAATCAAACATAAAACACCCAAAGTAAAAACTCCCACTTAAGTATGACATCCTCAAGAAATACAATACAAATACGAGCAGTGTGCTCATGAGAGACCTTGGGTGGTAATCCTATAGTAAGCGGATCCGCAATCATGAATTTTGTCCCAATGTGTTCTATGGAACTCTGCCAACTCTGTACTATTTCCTTCATAACCAGGATCTTTTTGTCAATATTTTAACTTAGTTGAGCACTTGTTGTTATTGAAATATAGTACTACTAAGTTATTGTCACATTTTAACTCCAGTGGTTTTTCGATGTCTAGTGACAAAATGTCACAGCCATATTTCATGATTAGATACCTCATAACATGCTACAAACTTTGCTTCCATAGTGGGAAAAGCTATGAGTGTCTTCTTAGCACTCCTCCAATAAATAGCTCCTCCAGCTAGCTTATATGTAGCCTGATATGGATCTCCTACTACTTTGACATTCAGCAAAATCAGGATCGGAGTACCCTATGATCTCTAATTGATCCGATATGCTATATGTGAGCATGCAATCTTTTGTTCTATTCAAATACCTCATAATTCTTTTAGCTACTTTCCAATAATCCATTCCAAGGTTACTTAAATATCTACATAGCATTCCAACAATGAATAATATGTTTGCATGTGTACAAACCTAAGCATATATTAGACTCCCAACAACTAATGCATAAGGAATCTTTTGCATTTCCTTAATTTCATTGTAATTTCTCGGGCATTGGTTGAGATTAAATTTGTCTCCCTTTGCAATATGGGTGTCGCATGGTTTACTATCTTCCATGCCAAACATCTTAAGTATTTTATTGATATAGCCTTTTTGTGATAATCCAAGAATACTCTGAGAGCGATTCTAATGTGTCAAAATGCCCAATGCAAAATAGGTGTCACCAAGATCTTTCATTTCAAATTTACTTGATAAAAAATATCTGGTTTCATGCAACATGCCTACATCATTAGTAACAAGCAGTATGTCATCAACATATAAAATCAGGAAAATTTTCTTACTCTATTGAACTTTTGATACACGAAATCATCAACAAGATTTATCTCAAAACCAGATGAGATAACTGCTTGATGAAATTTTGTAGTACTATTGATGGGAAGCTTGCTTGAGCACATAGATTGATTTCTTTAATTTGTAAACCATATTCTTCGGGTCTCCTGAAACAAAGTTTTCTATTTGCACCATACAGACCATCTCATCAATGTATACATTGAGAAACACCATCTTAACATGCGTCTGATGTAACTTAAGGTGAAAATGTGCAACAAGTGCTATGACTGTCCTAAAAGAGTCTTTCGTTGAATCTGGAAAGAAAGTTTCTTTAAAATCGATGAATACCTTTTGCGTCAATTCATTACCTTTCAAATCCCTCTTGGTTTAAAAACTTATTTACAACCAATGGGCTTCGCACCTTATGGTAATGGGATAAGATCTCAAACTTTATTGTCTTGCATAGATTTATTCTGAAATTTTAACAGATATTATAATGTATTCTCCTATATAATAGAAATGGATTATTCTATTCGTACACACAAATGTGTACACATTAGGTTACTCCCCCTCACATGGAGGGAGGTCCACAAATATCTTATTGTGTGTCGGTCCCCCTCCATGTGAGGGATGAGTAATCCAATGTGTAACATAATATGTACATGCAGTATTGTCCAATAGAAATAGAAATACGCATCATATAAACATCCGTTTTTAGAAATTCTGTACAAACAGTAAGCATCAACTATTTTTTAAGAGTGAGAACCCTGCAAGGCCTGATGGAAATTGATTGGATCATCTTCCATCATTATATTATTTTCCTCATATTCTTGGAGAAATACTATTAAATATCCAGAATATCATTTTCCCTTTCCCTCGTGGATCTTATTAATGACATTGGTTCTTGAGGTTGTTATGTTTGTACTTCTAGAATAATTAGCTCATCTTGGATGGGAGTTCACCATTGTCTTGCTGAGGTTCCGAACATACTTCTTGATCAATGATAGGTGTAGAGACTTGCACATTATCAAAAGTAGTAGTAGGAGTCATAACTGATCATTCCCCAATTTCTTTCTCAAAGACAATATATCTAACCTTGTTTCTCCCCCAAACTAAACATTCTCAAAAAATGTTGAAGTTCCTGTTTCAAAAATTGACTTAAATGTGGGATAATAAAATTTGTAACCCCAAGATCGCTTAGAATAATCAATAAAGTAGCTGCTTAAAGTTTTGGATTCTTTCATGTGACTTATAAGGCCTAGCCTCAGCTAGACATCACCAAATGTGGGAGTGCTTTAGATTAAGCTTTCTGCGTTTCCAAAACTCATAAGGTGTTTTAGCAGCATCTTTATTTGATACTCTATTCATAATATAAGCAGTAGTCTTTAATGCATCTTTCCAAAGTTATTTTGGTAAGGTGGAATGACTAATCATACTCAGGGATGGAAATGGGGCGGGGAATCCTGAACCCAACGAGGACCCGCCCCGAACGGGGTGGGGAATCCCCGAAAATGACGGGGATGGGGCGGGGACGGGGATGAAAAAGTATACCCATCCCCACCCCAAAACTATCCCCGATTAATAAGTTCAATTAAAAAAAAAATCAAACAAATTAAAAGTGTCATGAACCACCGGATGCCCAAATATATAATTTCAAAACCAAGCACTACATTTCAACTCGATACTACTCTTCATCTCTCACTCTCACAAGTCTCATATCATTCTCCCAAAACATACTTCTTAACATAATTAAACTTTTACTACTGTATAAAAGCTATTATGAATTTTTTTATTAATGTTAATCATTCTTTAAAGTATTAAATGAGAATTTTGTAAAATAATCATATTTTAAGAAAAGAATTTGCATAACTAAGATATTAGATAATCATTATAAAAAGATATTAATTGACAAAAGTATATATATAATAATAAACGGGGATTATAAGAGTCCCCGACCCACCCCATCCCCGCCCTGACCCTGTTTAGATGGGGACTGGACAGGAATGGGGATGGTAAATTTCCGACGGGGCGGGTACGGGGATTGACATCCCTGTCGCTAACCCGCCCCATTACCATTCCTAATCATACTCCTTACCATGTCCTTAAGAGTTATGTTTTGTCTTTCAACTACAACATTCATGGAGGGAAAAAAAACATTCATGATAGGAGATCCTGACATGGTGTACTATGGGACAATTCCACACTCCTCTAGGAAATTAGAAAATGATCCTAGAAATTGTTCGCCTGAACCGTCATATCTTCATGTAGTACCCACAACTACTGTCAAATTGAACGCTCTTTATCCTTTTGTTGAATTGATTCTCAACTTCAACTTTGAATGCTTTGAATCCATCCAGTGACTCAAAATTCTCATGAATAAGATATAGGTGTCCATAACGTGAGTAATCATCTATGAATAATATAAAATATTGTTGACCATTCCAAGAAACCATAGAGAATGGTCGAAAAATATCTGTATATCAATTCTAAGTTTCCAAAGTTCTATTAACACCTGGTCTCTTTGTCTGTCTGTTTTCCCTTGATACTATTAATATATAAATCAAAATCCGTAAAGTCAAGGGAATCCAAATTTCCATCAGACACAAGTCATTTAACTCTAGCTTTTTAGATATGATCTAAGTGCGTGTGCCTTAATTTAGCCAAGTTTTCTATATTTGATTTATATTTAGTACCACGTGATTCCACGTGCAATGTTTCATTATATGACATAATAGTATCAAGCAAATATATGTTATTTTATGCACATAATGAACCAGTACCAACAACATTTGTATTTAGAGAAAGTCTAAACGGATAATTTTCAAAAGAACAATAATATCCAGATTTTTCCAATAAGGAAATAGATATCAAATTCCATCTAAATGACGGTACAACTAAAGTGTCTTTCAAGTCCAAATAAAAATCAGTTCCTAACAACAACCAAAAAGTACCTATTGCTTCAATGTCTACCAATTTTCATTGCCCACAAAGATGAATATTTCAGCATCATTTAGCTTCTGGAAGAACATGCAACCCTGCATAGAAACACTTATGTGAGTGTAGCATCAGAATCAAAATGCTCCAATCAGTCCACAGTCTGTAAGTCAAGTCCATAGTCCTCTAATTCAAACCAAGAGTCTATGGTCAATGTGTGGCATAAAAGACTAGCTCATCCATCTATGAAAGTTTTATCTCAAGTCCTTAAAAGCTATTATCTTGATCTTAATAAAATTGCACTTAAAACCTTTTGTAATACATGTCAACAAGGAAAGTCACAATTACTTCCTTTCACAAGATCAAACTCTCATGCTAAGACACCTCTTGAGTTAATTTACAAGGATCTTTGGGGACCTGCTCAAATAAATTCTCAATCCAATCACAAATACTATATTATGTTTGTGGTTAATTATAGCAGGTTCCTTTGGATCTATCCGATGAAAAACAAATATGAAGCTCTTCAAATCTTTTTAGAGTTCAAAAAATTAGTTGAAAACTAGTTTGAAACAAAAATAAAAACATTGCAATCAGACTGAGGTGGAGAGTACAGACCATTTTCTCATGTTCTATCAAAACTAGGTATAGCTTTAAGGCATCCATGCCCTCAAATGTCTGCCCAAAATGGCAGAGTTGAAAGGAGACATAGAACACTCACTAAAATGGGTCTGACACTGCTTGCACAAGCCAAACTACCCCTCAAATTCTAGTTGGAAGCCTTTCAAACTGCTGTCTATCTGATAAATTGGCTGCCTACACCAATACTACAACAAAGCTATTGAAGAAACTAGTTGACTACTCCAACCACAAAACTTTTGGATGTACCTGCTATCCTTGTCTAAGGCCTTACCAAACTCACAAATTCAACTATCACTCCACAAAGTGTATCTTTCTAGGGTACAATGCATCACATAAAGGTTTTAAGTGTCTCAGCACATCCGAAAGGCTATACATATCAAGATATGCATTTTTTAATGAAAATGAATTTCCCTATGAGTCTTGAGTTTCAATCAAAGACCTCCACTAAATCCTCCATAATTGTTAACTCATCTCATCGTTCTACACAACAATTCTGAGCCTCTTACAGACACCCTTTCAGCTAGTATAGACTCAACTACATCTTCTCAACCTATCAGTGGCCTCAAGATGGTGCTAATTATTTTGTTACAACTAATAATGGTGAAAACTCTCCTGCTTCACATATGTCACGACCGTAATGCAGCCTCGGGTTAAAATTATGATTTTCAGAAAAAAGGACTTACGGCCGTAAATAAAGTCTCACTGTCGTAACTATTAAACAGAAAGCTTCTTATGGCCGTAAAGAATAATGTCACGGCCGTAAATGTCAATACGCGTAATTTTATATTTTTATTTCTTTCCTTATTTTTTTGCAATTTCTTTCATAGTATAATTAAAACTCTTAAGTCAGGTTTTGAACCTATTTATAGGGATGTAATTTTCATTATTAAGTAGACAACTTTGATATTATTATTGAGAGGCTATTTTACTTTCACAACCTTATTCTTCATTGAATAAAATTCGAACTTGCGAGTTATTTTTGTTTGTTCAAATCTCGGTGAGAATTAATATTGCTTGTGATCAAGAGGTCAATATATCCCTGTGATTGTATTGGTTGCTTGGTTCAATTAAATTTAATTGGATCCATAAATCGTGGTTTCTTGGCGTTCTTGGGTCGATTTCAATATTTTGTGGGTTGCGTAGCTACAATTGCTACGTGGTTTGCATCATGTAGTATCAACAACTGACAGAAATATAGACCAAAGTTTAAATCTCTATTACAGAATTGGAAACTTAAAAATGTTACACAAAAGTAAGGTCATTAGTATAAGCATAAAATCAATATTTGCCTTTAGTACTAGCCATCATAGCAATTTAAGAAAAATAACATATAACATAATAATACATAAAAGATTTTGATACATTAGCGCATTATATCCCACCTAGAAAATATAAAGAACCTGAAGTTATAATGCCAGAACAAATAATGATTGATTTTCACAAACAAGCCAAATAAATTAATTCTGAAGGATAAAAAAATGGTAGTGTGAGACTACAAGGAAAAAAATATTATTGTAAAATTCTCACCTAGAAGAAGTGTTAATCTAGATCAACCTAAAAACCTAAGTATTGATGAACCAACAAGTTCACAATATTATACCAGAACTAGATATATCAACCAAAAATGAATCAAGAATGATCTTCTTGCCCTTATAGATGCAGGAGCAAATAAAAATCATGTAGATGCCAAGTTTGTTATCCATCTAAAAGATTATGAGCTACCAGAAAAATATGTCTTTAAAGATTACCTAGGACTTACAATCGAGTTTTGGCAAATTATACTTACAGAAGATAGCAAGCTTTTGACTGCATTTAGCACTTCTAATCATTTAGGACAATTTGAATGGAATGTAATGTCATTTGGATTGAAAATGCATCACAAATATTCCAAAGAAGGATAGATGAGGTAATAAAACCTATTACTGATTTATGTATTGTTTATATAGATGATTTAATTATTCATTCGAAACATATGAACGAACATATTGAACATCTTGAAAAGTTTCGTTATATCATGAAAAAGCATGGTATTACACTTTCTCAAAAGAAAGTTGAAATAGTAAAAAGAGAGATAGAATTTATTGGATTATTTATAAAAGAAGGAGAATTGCAACTGCAATCTCATATATGGTGAAAAACTTCAACGTTTTCCTAAAGAAATCAAAGATAAAAACATTTACAAAGTTTTCTCGGTATATTAAATTATGCTGAAGGATTTATTGAAAAATTGTGCCAAGGAAAAATGTAATATGGTCTTGTGATGAACAAGGTCACGAAAATGTCAAGAAAGTAAAGGAAGAGTTAAAAAAATCTATCAAAACTTGTTATTCCACAAGAAGAAGATTGATTTATTCTTGAAACAGATGCTTCAGATAATTACTGGGGAGTGGTACTTAAGGTAAAGAAAAATCATAAAGAATATAAATGCTAAAATAATTGTTCTTGCCCAGATATGAAACAAATAGAAAAAAAAAACTCATTACTGTAAAGCGAAGAGTACAAAAATATGAAGATTATTTGTTACCAAAAAGGTTCTTAATAAGAACTGATAATACACAAGTTAAAGCATTTCTGAAAAATAATGTTGATCCATCTATTGCCAATAGATACATTATTAGAATCCAAATATAGTTTTCTTATTTCAAATTCAGATAATTGAAATAAAAGTTTATTATTTGGATATGTAGATACAAAATATGCTACAATATCAATATAGCCCCTATGGCGGAATATACTTGTACCAAGTTTAGTATCTCTTCACGGGTCTTGTGAATACTAGCACTCTTCTCGAGGATAAAGGGAAAGATAAGATAACGTTAGGAGCCCAACCTCTTCCCAGAGGAATGAAATTAATTCCAAAACCCGTATTGAGCAAATAGATCTAAAAGATGTGGTAAAGATTTGTCACGAACAAAAATTACCAAACAAAAATAAATATGAGGAAGTTATCTTCTTTATTGTTATTTTCAATAATTCTCCGATTTGTACCTTGAAGTAGGGAAATGGGTGAAGACCCTAGACTATGAAAAATACAACAAGATAAATTTCTATACAGGAGCGCCAACTAATTGGGTTCAAAATTTCTTTGAACTAGGAAATATACTTTGCATATATCTCGGCAAAGATCTACGAAAAATTTCACAACTTGCTATAGATGTTTAAAAAGGCAGTCCGGAGATTTACTAAAGTTATTAAAAGTACAAACATATATATCCAATTACAATGGAATGAAATAAATATGAAGGAACAATGATCCCATCATTCCATGTTATCAAGATAGGGATCACAAACCAACCCTTCTTACCAGCTAGCCAAAATGTTGTTAAGAATGGATATGAAGATATAATTAACACGATTCCTTACAGAAGAGTCAAAGGATATAAAGAGATATTTGATAATTTAAGTCAAGTTATTTCTGAAAAATAAAAAAATTGGTTATATCATTCAGATAATTAAATAATCTACTCCAATGCAAGATTACCATTTTTAAGGAAGCAAATATTTGTGAACTGAGCCACGTACTTAAAAAAATTGTCATTAATGAAGTTAGTGGAAGTGAAGTGTGTTGACCTATGGTCAATTTGACCTTATTGTTTTGATCATAACAAACAAGAATTTATTGTATTACTAACAAGTGTGCTTCAAGTGTTTCATGAAATGATAAATATTCAAAGCACTCTATGTTCAAATCGTCTCTCAAATAAATAAATCAAAATTATGTGATCGAGCACTTAAGACGCAAAGAAGATCATGAAAGAATTGAAGATATTCGAAGATCAAAATTGAAGTTGAAAAGCATGATATGAAGATCAAGAATTCAAGCATACAAGATTAGAGTTCAAGTTCAAAAGTTGATTTAACCTATGTAAAGGTATAACACTCTCAATCTTTAGCGATGAAATTCAACGAGCTCGAAAATGATTTTTATGCATCAAGAAACTTACTTGGAAATTCATCACTTGCATAAAATATTTTTATCTAAGTCAAGATTGTCTTTCAAAGGTTATTTGATCTTAAATCATGATTATACTATGTTAATAAAAAAATTAAAAATTAAAAAAAAAAAAAAAAGTCAACTCCGAAAGTTGACTTTCGGTCGACCGAAAGTTTGGTCAACCGAAAGTTTCGGTCGACCGAAAGTTGGTCAATCGAAAGTTCAACGGTTGAATTTGTAACGGCTATATGGAAGATTCGGTCGACCGAAACTTCAAATTGGTCAACCGAAAGTTGCTGAATTTGAATATTTTGATCTATAAATAGCCATCTCATTCACATTCAATAACAACAACTTAGAAAAGATTTTATACAAACTTTCTTGCGAAAATTCATTGTTCTTACTTGATTTATATTCATCTATTATTTTCATAAAACTTTGATTGATCTAAACTTTGTTTTATCAAATTCATCAAAGTTTTTGGAAGAAAGTTTTGTGAAGATTCTTGGTTTTATATTGTTTAAACTTCTTCAACATCTTCACACAATATTGGAATTGAAGTGTAAGTCTCTCTTTGTTCTAAACTTGTTTTAATCTTTTAAAAGAGAGAAATTCCAATTGAGGAATTTTGATTATTTGTGCTACATTTTTCATTATCATTTGATTCATCAAAGTTCCATTGCCTAAACACTTTGAGCTTAACTTATTGTTAATTATTCAAGTGTGGCATCTCTTGGTACGAAATTTGATTCAATATTTTTAACAAGAGATCATTTGAAAAACTTTGTTTGATTGCATCAAACTTTTCATTATCATTTGCATCAAAGTTTTTCTCTAACACTCGAGCTTAATTCATTGCTATCTATTGAAGTGTTAGCCTAACTCTCTCGGTACTTAATTTAAGTATATCATTTGTCAAGAGAGTTATTTCAATTGTACATTCAATTCATTATATCTTGTGGTTTCGAGAGCCTTGTCAAAACTCGATTGTTGGTTTTCGAGAGCCTTATCAAAACTCGGTTGTTGGTTTTCGAGAGCCTTATCAAAACTCGATTGTTGGTTTCTAGAGCCGTGTGAAAACTCGATTGTAAAAGGATAGGCGCTCCTTGTTGTAAGTCGCCTAAGGATTTGGTACTCCTTGTTGTAAGTTACCAAAATAGTGGATTTGGCCTTGCTCGTGACGGAGAGCTCGGTAACGGGGGACGTAGATCACGTTGGTTGATTGAACCTCCATAAATCGCGTTTGCACTCTCTCATCCCTTTTACTTATTTACATCGCACTTACTCTATTCTATCAATTCATATTGTGCAACACTATATCTAAGTGCTATACTTGCTTGATCAATTAAGTTTACACATATATAGCACACTACATTGATAGATTAGTTACTTGTAACACTAAGTGCTCATATTTGTACCCATTGGTTTTTAAGTTTGAGATTATTATCGAAAAAGTTTTATAAACCAATTCACCCCCATCTTGGTTAGTTTACTCTTGGGTCAACAAAGTGAAGCTATGCGCAAGGAGCTATGCAAAATAATGTGGAATCATCCAGAGAATAGGTGTGAATACTGCCTTGTAGAAGATATGAGTCATGTATCACTCAATAGTATAGAATTCCCCGCAAATTTTTTTGATTCAAGGATAGAAAAGTAGTGTTGTCTGATAGTAACACTTTATCACTACTTTAATAAAATTTGCGTTATTAAAGAGAAATTGATTAGTCACTTAGGAGAGGTGTGAACATAGTGGAAGATAAAAGCCAAGATCTATAATCATAATGGAGAGCTATCAAGATAAAAGTTGGAAACAACTTTCAAAATAATTCAAAAGCACCATAAGAAGATTCATTTCTTATCAACAAAGGAATGACGGAAAATAACTCAAGACCTCTAAAAAAGTAGAGGTTCATGAAGAAAGATATCCCGGAACATCTCAACTGAGAAAATTCCTTGTACTCTTTTATTTAAATCCTTTGTATACACCACTTGTGCCCAAAAATATTTTAGCAGATAGCAATTTGTAGATAAAAGCTTGTAATAAGGTAATCACTTATGAAGTTCTAAACTTCATAAGGTGAGTACTGAAGGTGTTTGTATAGTTTTCAAGCATGTACAATATCAATCTATGAATAGAATGATGCTTGAGTTTTTATCAAAGTTTGCTTGAAAATATTTTCGTCAAGTTTCTCATGACCCTCGGAAGTATTGATATTTTTCAAAATGAGTTTTCTTCTTTGAAGAGTCTATTGCTCAACAGAAAGTCCCGTCAGTCGTTCGATAAAAAGCAAGCATTTTAGGGATGTTTATTTGAGCCTTGTTCCAGTTTTAAAACTTGTTTTAAAACCTTATAGTTTTGGAAAAGTTCTAAGTAAGGTCTTCCTAAAAGGAGTCGAGATATGGATGAAAATAGAGACTCTGAATATTGTGAAATAGAGTCTATGAAAACACGACTAGTTCTCTAGAGTGAGAAGTGCAGCCTTGATTAATAAAAAAAAAAAATTGGAAGCAGTTGTGGACCCAAATTATTAAAAACATCTAATATTCATTTGATTCAAAAAATTGATTGAGTACATACAAGGCAAGTTATAGGACGACACTAGAGGGAAAACCTATTTACTTCTATTGATTATGTAAGTTTATTTACATGCTTTCATATGTTTATAATCTTACATGCTTTTATTGATTATGAACAATAATGATAGAAAAAATATTGAGAGACTTAGAACAGTTCAAGATAATATCAATAATTTAAGATCTAGAGAGATAGAAATACTCCTCAAAGAGTTAAAACAAAAAAATAACCAAAAAAAGTGGGAAAATATATTAAATACCATTAGATATCATCAGTTCGAGCAACAACAGTATCTGATTTGATTATAAGAAAATACTAAAATAAGATTCTTCGGTTTAGTTTTAAGAACCTTAGATAAAAATAACAGAGTTATTAGATATAATCCTGATCAACCCGATCACTTGAATTTATACACTTTACAAGCATCCACTTCCAATGATTGTGATCTTAAATTAAATTTAGATGATAAAGATATTTTGTTTTTTAATCTATTGCTGAAAAATCTGGATATCCTGTTGCACAATCTAAATTAAAAGAAATATATAAAGATATTGATTATACTTGCATAAATAATATAAGATTTAACAAAGTAGAAACCAACAAAGAAATAAACAAACTTTGAGATATTGCACTTGAATATGAATATAAAGAAGAAGAAGTTTCAAAAAATGAATAGTATTGTGATATATAACTAAGAAAGATCATCCAAAAACCTTTGAGAAATTATCAAAATACATAAAGTATTTAGTACAAATTGTGACCTTTCAATAAAAATAGAACTATTTATTAAAATTTATTCGAAGGAGTCTATTTTACCGATAGTGCGTTTGACACACATATTTTATCTCTTCAGTTTTTAATCACACATTTTATCTTAAAATAAAAAGTCAAAAAAACAAAAAAAAAAAAAGACAATTAAATAAGCAGTCTAACGCACCCTTAGATTATTGTTTAACTAAAAACCCCTATTTTTAACATTTTCCCATGAAAGTCTCCTCAATTTGCAATTTGGGCGTCCTCCATCCCATATGGATGTCCCCCATCCATTTCCAAATCCCACCCATTACACTCAACTCCAACAAGGATCCAACTCACCTTTGCAAGTGCAATGTTTGCAAGTGCTTCTCATCCAAAACCCTATCTCCTCGTCTTCTGAGTTGTCCCCGTTACTTCTTTATCAGATTTAAACCTTTAAAAGTTACTGAGCTAATCTTTTCTGCACAAGTTGTTTGATCTTTCGATCTTTTTTCTTTTTCCCTTTTGTATCCCTGAGATCAGGAAGATGAGATCTATGAATCTTATGGATTCATGTGTTCAAACTTGCTCAATTTTCAACCGTCCGTCACCATATAAATCCTTTAATTTCATTGGCCTTATCTACAATCCTGTTATAAAAAATCCCAAATTCGAACAAAATTTGCTCAAACACAAGAGGTCCATTCCTTCATTCACTGTATCAGCCATCCTCACAAAAGAGGAAGAAAAGATTGAGACACAGAGGGAGCAACCCTCCTTCAATTTCAAGGAATATATGATTGAAAAGGCCAATTATGTAAACAAGGCATTGGATGAAGCTGTTTCGGTAAAGAACCCGCCAAAGATCCACGAAGCAATGCGGTATTCTTTGTTGGCAGGTGGCAAGAGGGTGCGCCCGATGTTATGTATCGCCGCCTGTGAGCTGGTGGGTGGCCACAAGTCCGCCGCCATAACCGCCGCCTGCGCGGTGGAAATGATCCACACTATGTCACTTATCCACGATGATTTGCCCTGTATGGATAACGATGATCTTCGCCGTGGAAAGCCCACTAACCATAAAGTATTCGGCGAGGATGTGGCGGTTCTTGCCGCAGATTCCTTATTAGCTTTCGCCTTCGAATATATCGTCACCGCCGCCAATAGGGTCCCACCAAATCGGGTTCTGGCGGCCGTGGGAGAGTTGGCCAAGGCCATTGGCACCGAAGGACTGGTGGCAGGGCAAGTTGTGGATTTAAGCTGTACTGGTAACAATACAAATGTGGGACTGCCTCAATTAGAATTCATTCACATTCACAAAACTGCTGCTTTATTAGAGGCGTCAGTTGTTCTGGGGGCAATTCTTGGGGGTGGAACTGATGAACAAATCGAAAAATTAAGAACTTTTGCAAGGAAAATCGGGTTGTTATTCCAAGTTGTCGATGATATATTGGATGTGACAAAATCCTCACAAGAATTGGGAAAAACTGCCGGAAAAGATTTGGTGGCCGATAAGGCAACTTATCCAAAATTGTTGGGATTGGATCAGGCTAGGGAATTCGCTGAGAAATTGAATGAGGCTGCTAAAGAACAACTGGCTGAGTTTGATTCGGAAAAGGCGGCTCCATTGATTGCTTTGGCTGATTACATTGCTCATAGGCAGAACTAGAATGATTCTTCAACTGGAGTTTTACAATTCTCAAATTTAATGTTTGTTTGTTGTAGCAAAAGCCTAAATGCTGAAACAATTCTTGGACTTTAGGTGCTATACTTTTGTATAAAGAGGAATAGCATTGCAATTTTTGGTGCATTTTCTGTGGAATTCTTCAATTGGGGCTTCAATTTTTTTAATTTTTAGGTTAATGCTACTTGTAACAATTTACTGAGAAGGTTTAGTTTGTCTTTTTTGATGTAACAATTCTTGGATTTAATGCTGTCAAGAACTATTAATCTTGAACATTAAGTAAATAAAGGTATCTTGTTTTATTTACATGTCTTTATTAGGGCAACTCCAGCCGATTTCACGCCATTTTGCCGCTGGAATCTTCTCCAGCAAAATGGTGCCCCGCTACAGTGCATAGCTTTGTTGGATAAATCGGCAAACCATAATTTTTGTAGTCAAATAAATTTTAATGTTTATTTTTATTTAATCATGATTAATGAATATTTTTTTAATAAATGTGTAGTAAATAGAATTTGATTACAAGAAAATGTGACACATTAAATTTTGATTAACAAACGTGACAAGTGTTCCTTAACTGGACGACACCAAATTTAAATTAAAACACAACAAATACAAAAAGTTCCCAAAAAGTATTGAACGACATGCAATAGTTGGTTTCAGTAATCGGGTAAATTTGCTCCGAAGCCACCTAGACCATCGAATAGCAAACTGAACATGTTTGAGTCGGATTGACTTTCATTTAGTTGTTGTTCGGTCCTCTTTCGAATAATCTGTTGTTGTTCACCCCTTATGAACTCACGTGTCATCGGATCTGATATTGAATCCAAGCTTGTCAATAATATTTTGCTCTCCTCTTTATATATCTGCAACTAATAAAAGTTTTGTCTATCAACCGCTCCCATTCTTACCAACTCTGTGATTCTTTGTTTTCAATCTTGATCTCATCAAATTCCTTTCTAGTCTCGTCTTCAATCTTTTTTTTTTTTTTTTTTTTTGACCTTCTTCACACCCACTGGTCGTTCAGATAAGGTATCCCCAGCAGCCTCGTCCTCCATGTTCAGACAAAATGCTAAAAGTCCAGGGGAAGAGGGAGAGCCGGCTAATGGGCAGTCTTATTCATAAGATCCAAAAGTATTTGGGGAGGTTTGAAAATCTTGGCGTGACACATTTGGCGTCGGAGAGAATTTTTCAATATCCATAAGTAGGGGTCACAAATGATCAAATTTGAACATGTCCTTATTAGTAGGATCTTGTGTGTACAGCATTTAGGCTATGTCCATCTGCATGACATGTTACAATAATGTTTATCAATAAAATGTGAAAGAAAAATAATGATGCATATTAAATTTGAATGAGTACAATGTCTTGCTCTGAAGCGCCACTCGGATGCAAATTTTCAACTTGACGAACACAATCTCGCAATTTTGAGACAATTCATATGGGCTGATTTAGTGCTATTGTATGCCTCGGTCATACGTTGTCATAGTTTCGAACCCCTTTGACGAATACCAATTATGGGATCTTGAGAGATATCCAAGCACACATGAGTCAAGTGGATGTCCTCATCGATTGTGTAATTAGCCGTTTGTTTGCTTGAAGTCATTTTTGTTGTGCAAAAATACTTTGTGATTTTTCACGTATTGAGTTATGGGTTTAAATTTCGTTTGCCTAGCTTTTGTAGCAAATGGGCTTCTAAAATTTTGCATTTTACAGAAAATCAAAATATTGATTCTCTGCAATGCTACAAATTTTCAAAACAGTATGGTTCTCTGTAAGAGAACCATACTTTTTTACAATATCATACCAATTTTCAACAACGTATTGATTCTTTGCAAGAGAACCAAAAAAATTGTTAAAAAAATATGATTCTTTTGCAAAGAATCACGCAAAGTTTCAAAAAAGAATATTATTCTCTGCAAAGTTTCAAAAAAACATGCATTTTTGTATAAAGTAAAATGATTATCTAGCAGAACCATATATTTTACGTAAACCAAGTATAAAAAAAGTGTATTATTCTCTGCAAAGTTTCAAAAAAAAACATATATTTTTGTATAAAGTAAAATGATTGTCTTGCAGAACCATATATTTTACGTAAATCAAGTATAAAAAAAGTGTATTATTCTCTACAAAGTTTCAAAAAAGAACTATATATTTTACGTAAACAAAGTATCAAAAAATCACATTATAAAGAGACCAATGTAAATCATCTAGACACCAAGTTTAAATCAAATATTTATGAAAGATGAATTTCAATTTAGACGTGTCCTCATTGACCATTCCCGACAACAACAGTGACGAAGATTATTTGAACATATTAAAACAACATCCATCGTCGAACTCGTCTGCTTGAGAACCAAATGGATGATGCACCTCATAGAGGTTCAATCGTCGGCCGTGTTGTGATTGAACGTGATACCAAAGTAGTAGATCAATGCTCGTGGAATGATTACTTCTCTGCAAATCCACAATACGATGAACGAAAGTTCCATTGACGCTTTCGCATGTCCCGAAATCTATTTTTGCATATACTTCAAGTGGTGCAAAGTCATGATGAGTATTTCGTGCAAAAACGCGATGGTCTTGGAAGGCTAGGTCTGTCTCCTATCCAGAAAATCACGGCTGCAAATGAAGATGTTGGCATATGGTATTGCAGTAGATGTCACTGATGAGTAGGTGAAAATAGGTGAATCAACGGCAATGGAGAGTTTGCAACTGTTCTGTCGTGGAGGTATTTTCAACACGGTACCTGTGGGCACCAAATGCCGAAGAAATTGCGAGATTATTGTACATTGGGCATCAACATGGATTTCGAAGTATGTTAGGAAGCCTTGATTATATGCATTGGAAATGGAAAAATTGTCTCACTGCTTGGGTTGGACAATATGCAGCCGTTGAGGGTCCCTATAATAATTCTCGAGGTTGTGGTCGATTATGACCTTTGGATATGACATGCTCACTTCGGATTGCCAAGGTCAAACAACGATATCAATGTGTTGGAGTCAACCCTATTTTCCAACTTGTCAAACGAAATTGCTCCACCGACAAATTATGTTATACACGGAAAACAGTACACAATGGGATATTATTTAGCTAATTTAATATATCCAAAGTGGTCAACGCTTGTGCAGATGATACATGATCCTCAAATTTCGAAGAAAAAATATTTTGCAATGAGGCAAGAAAGTTGTAGAAAGGAAGTTGAACACGCATTTGGGGTACTTCAATCAAGATTTAAAATTGTCAGCGGACTGGCTTGGTCTTGGAAGAAAAATGTGTTGCATGACATAATGACAACATGCATTATCATGAATAACATGATAGTGGAGGACGAAAGAGACCTCAGTGCGCCAATTGGCCCCTATGTGGAAGCGCCAAGTCCAAGAGTTGAGGTCAAAGTAGATGAGAATCAACGCTTTCGAGAGTTTTTTGCTCGACATCGAAAGATTAAGGATAGGGAAGCACACATGGCGCTAAGAAATGCGTTGATTGAGCATGATAAGTGTGCTTTACACACTTATTTAGTTCCTAAATTAGCACTTTAATTGACAAATTGAGTGATGTTCTACTTATAAATTGTGTTTATCTTGTAAAATTAGGTACATCCTCAATTGGAATGAAAAGGGACAAGATTGAAGAGGAATTGAGCTAAAAGAAGAGCAAATTTGATGCACAATGACCTAATTGAAAGAAATCAAAAGTTTGGGGACTCAATTGCAACATCTAAAAAGGTTGGTGGACCCACTATATAAATATTTCAGGGTCAAAATCACAAAGTGAAAGCGAATAACTCAAAAAAGAGTGAAGAGGGACCAAAATTGTACAAAAAGTGAAGTTGGGGACCAAAGTGCACAAGTGCTAAAAGTTGAGGATTTGGGATGCAAAATCAAAGTTGAGGGACTTGGAAACAGGTTTTTGTGACTATTTTGCTCAACCTTCAAACCTTAAGCACCAAGGACGCAATTTTCGAAATTGAAGACATTAAAATTTGATTTTGGAGAACGGGCTGCGTCTTCTTCCCTGTCTTGCTTCTGGCCGAATCTGGTCTTCTCTTCTTCTTCTTTTTTTTTTTCATTTCAATTACTTGATAATTTGTTGGGAGCAAATCAAGAGAACAAGAAGAATACATCTAAGGTGGTGAAATATTTGGGAAATCATAGCCAAGCTTCAAAAAAGGGTTTTATCAATAACTTTGTATTTTCTCCATTATTTTGTAAAACTTGCAACGTATTGTTATAAATATTCTCATTTGTATCATTTATATAACATGTGCTAATTTATTGTGTTGGGATTTATGATAGTAATTTAACCTAGCTTGGATTAATTTTTAATATTTGCTATTTGATGATTAAATGTTTATTTCATGTGTGTTTGTTATTTAGATTATTCCATGTGTTTGATTGATCACCAAATATGTTATTTGTAGAGTGTATGATGATCGAGAGATATTGTGCATTTTAGACCAAATAACAAATGTCCTAGGTATTAATTTAGGAGATAGAGATATACTCCTATCCCTAGGTGATCCTTGAGCTATTTTCACAAAGAGTTAATGCAACTGATTGAGTTTTAATCGACATAGAGATATAGTAGGTTAAACAAATTGATTAGTGTTAATTTCACTCTAGAGAAGTAATTAGCTAAACTTAGAAAATCGGGTCTAACATTGTAAATGAGTAATTTGTTAATTTGGGTGTTGAGAAATTAATTAGGCGACGGTTAAATGAAACCATGAATCCCAACCACGTTTTCCTCAAAGATTTTCAAGTATTTTTTATATTGCCCTCTTTAGTAGACTTTTAGTTATTTTCCAAAACCAACTTTTAATTGTGTATTTCTTTTTATTGTTAGAATTAAATTAATTAAAGTTGTGTAATTTAAAGAAAACATTCCTCATGGGATCGACAATCCGAACTCAAAAACTTCAATTTATTACTTGTATGCGACCCATGCGCTTGTGGTACACAAATAATTTCAGCGAACAGAGCACTTGTGGGAGGAATATAACAACTCCCAAGACTAAATTTTCAATGTTATTTCGAGTTGTGTCATTGCTACTTATTTCATATCCCCTTTTTTAAGTTCCCATGTTTTTTTTCGAATTTCCAGCTAATTAAAAGTTTAATTTTAATTAGGTTACGACAACATTAATTTTTAAGTGTTTAAAATAATTAATTATTAAATTAATTAATTTTATAAAATATTAATTATTAAAATGTAAATACGCTTTTTTGTATTTAATTATCGAAATAAATAAATGTAATGAAATTATATTTTTTTAAAAATAGAAAATAAGGAAAATAATGAATAGTGTACATTTAGTGTAAGATTTAGTGTTGTTGGGTTGTGTTTGCTACAAATACACCGCAGTACACGTATCGCATATAAGTAATAGTGGACTAATGAGTCTGGTTTATCGATCAAACAAGGATTGTCTTTTTTCATTACACTCTAGTGTGATCAATTTCAACAATAAACACACACAAAATAAAGTTTTGGTTTTGGAAATGTGATAGACTTAAAACTAAATCCAAGAATAAATTAAGTAATTAAATGGAAAATAAGTGATGAATTGATGATAAGAGAGAGTTGAGATTCTTGATTCCATTTGACCTTAACCTAATTGATTTCTCAACATGCAAATTGAAATGTGATTTACTAATCATGTTAGATCCGATTTTCCAAGTTTAATTAATTACCTCTCTCGAGTGAAATTAACCATAATTAGTGGAGTTAACCTACTATATCTCTATGTCGATTAAAAACTCACCAATTGCATTAACCTTTGTGAAAATAACTCAATAGAACATCTAAGGTTTAATGTATATCTTTATCCTTAACAAGAACCTAGAGCATGTATTTTATTGATCTAGAGTATACAACAATAATTGCACATTCTATTAAATCTAAGCATTAATTTGGCCAAAATAAATGTAAGACAATAAATACAACAATAAATGCTATAAATAATAAATAACTTAAATTCTCAATGCAAGCATTAATTTCAACTAAACTAGGTCAAGATTCATCAATCATCCCAACACAATATAAATTAGTCCATAATGAAATAACAATAAAACTAAAAGATTAAATGCATCATTTCACTAGTGGAATAAAATATACAAGGAAATATGAAGATTAAGCAATATAAACTTCTCTTCAACTATGATTTTGACTTCAAAACTTCAAAGTTCTTCCATCAAGTTGTAGGTATTCCCCTCTTCAATCAACATTCAACACCAAAATACATAGATTTACAAGAAAACTAACAATAAAATGCAAGAAAATGCAGAGAAAATGGAAGGCCAAGAACCAAGGATCAAACCTAGCCAAAATTGAGGGTTAGTCCTTATATTTTCTACCAAAACCCTCAAGAATCGCCAAAAAAAAGGCGAAAACCCGCGTTTGACAGCATTCGGGCCGAACTGAGTCGCGTCGGGTTGGCCCAAATATTTTTTTTGAAATATAAGGCCGCACGATCGCGCGGCAAACCTAAAAACTTTCTTGTCCTTTTTTGGGTTTCAGGCGTGGTTCAACTTGGACATGATTTTGCATCAATGAGGTCCCTCATCTTTCAATGTCGATAAATTTGATCCCCAAATTTTTTGATTTATTTCAAATAGGTCCTCCAAAAATTGCACTTGAGGTCCTTCAACTTTTAAAAACTTGCAATTTAGTCCCTCGGTTAATTGCACAGCAGGTCCGCAGCATTCTGAAAGTGATAAATTGGCCCCGGATCTTTGTTTCTTTGCATGTTTTGGTTCTTTTCCCTCTAATTTCTTCAAGTAAGCTTTCATTTATCTTCTTTCTTGTACTTTTTCATATGAAGTTGGGTGTTAAACTTATATAACCACAAAATATGCACAATTAAGTAGATATTTGTCCAAATAACTTCACATTTACTACCCAAAAAGTATGGAATATGCATATAAAATGCCCTCAACAAATACCCCCAAACTTGAACTCTTGCTCGTTCCAAGCAAGAATAACTACATGCATCACAAGTAAAATGACAAAATGATTAACAATGCTAGATAACTTGCAATCTTCCCTGATGTAAAATTGCACGATTAATTCACAACCATGTTTTCAAATAATGCCACCAAAAATGAGATTGACTTATCTGATGTTCAATCGGTGTGTGTGTGTGTGTGTGCGCGCGCGCATAGCCACTTTCAATCATCAATTAGATTCGAGAATATTGATGAGTAAAGAGGTCAAGTTTCAACTGACCCACCGTTATTAGTCAATTCTTTCTTTTCCCACTCGTGACATTCAACCCCCAATAGATATTTTTTCTATCCCAAGATGCAATTCTAGAGGGTACTCTCAAATCACTCATTTTTTTCCACTCTAGTTTGGTTGTATTTTACCGATAATTTCGACAATCTAGAAATGCATGATTTCTATTTACTAATGATTTCAAGCTTATACTAGGAAATTCGAACTCACTATTAATTTAAGCCCTTATGCAAGTACAAATACATGATTTCTATTTACTAATGTGATGATTGCTCGTGACTTAATAACTCGAGGCAAAAAGGGTACGAAGTGAGGTAGACTTATTAAGCCAATGCAATTTTTTTTTTAGTGTGTGTGAGTACCCTACTCATTAAGCTTTCTAATTGACTCATGTAACGATCTTTAGGCCGGTGACTCCAAGTTTCAAACTTAAGGCACCAAGTTTTAAGATACTCCTACGGGCTTAATCACTCGAGTCAAAAAGGCTCCGAGATAAGGCAGTGCAAGAACTAAAATGGGCTTAGATCTTTAACATATGGTTATTACCTAGCTTATACTTGGCAAAAGACACTCCAAAAAAAAAAAATATTTTCAACATGCATGGAATCACCACACATCTAGACCATCTCCTTTACCGAGTAGACCACCCCCCTAAACTTATCTCACAATAGAATCAAGAAATTTAGAGTATTAGGAAAAATTGGATAGGTTGATAGAAATTAAAATACAAGCTTACAACCTAGTTCTCCTACTCCATTAACCTCTTCACCCTTCAACAATTCTCAAACTCACCAACAATCAATCATGACTATTGTACTCAAAATAAATAGGATCTTGCATGGATAAGAATTTTATAGAAAATAGCATAAGTAACATATTTGGTCATAACTCATGAATTAACAACAATTTCACACATCAAAATCTCTTGAGCAGGCAAGACTATCTAGCATAGTAGCATTGTCAATATCCAAAACAAAGTAAGCAATTTTAAACATCAAGAGCCAGCAAGACAATCTAAAATGCATCTAACAAAATGAAATCAGCACCCCCAAACTTGAATTAAACATTGTCCTCAATGTAGACAAGAGCATAATAAAAAGAAAAGAATGGGTAATGGAACTTCCCCTGGATTGATGCTTGAATGACGTTCAATATGGACCTAAGCTTTTGATTCTCTTTGTAAGCAAATTTCCCCCAAACTTGTTGAGGACAACGCCACTTAATATTTCAAAAATTCAACCTACAAAAGTTGATGATTAACCAAATTAGAAACAATAAAATAGAAACAAGCAAATATCAACAAGTAAGCAGAAAGATTAGAAATTTGGGTTGGCTCCCAAAAAGCGCTTGGTTAAAGTCATAAGCTCGACTTTTGGATACAATCATTCTGGATTTGCAAGAGGAATGGACGAATTCTCCTTTTCAAAATCACCACCCAAGTATGTTTTTAAGCGTTACACATTGACTTTGAAGTTCCCTTTGCCCTCACGATAAAGTTCGACCGCTCCACTTGGGAAGATTTGAGCAATAGTGAAAGGTCCCGACCATCTAGAGCAGAGTTTACCAAGGAACAATCGTAGTCTAGAATTGTAGAGAAGAACTTGTTGCCCAACTTGGAATTCTGTCTTCACAATATTCTTGTCATGCCACTTCTTTGTCTTTTCTTTGTACATCCGGGCATTCTCATATAATTTAAGGCGAAACTCATCAAGGTCATTAAGTTGGAGTAGTCTTTTCTCACCGGTCAACTTCATATCAAAATTCAAGATTTTTGTTGCCCAATAAGCTCCGTGCTCGAGCTCAACCGGAAGGTGACATGCCTTTCCAAATAAGAGCAGGAATGGATACATACCATTGGGGGTTTTGAAGGCGGTGCGGTAAGCCCATAATGCGTCATCCAATTTATTGGACCAATGCTTTCTCGAGGCATTCACCGTCACTTCAAGGATTTTCTTCAATTCTCTGTTTGAAATCTCCACCTGTCCGCTTGTTTGTGGATGATAAGGAGTAGATACTTGATGTTTTACTCCATACTTGGTCATGAGTGAGTCGAAGAGGCGGTTACAAAATTGTTTTCCTTCCATCACTAATGATAGGTCGAGGGTGCCAAAATGAGAATAGATATTTTTCTTTAAAAAGTTCACCACCACTCGAGCATCATTGGTGGGGAGTGCCACCGCTTCTACCTACTTTGACACATAGTCCACCGCTACCAAAATGTATTGATTTGAAAATGAAGATGGGAAAGGTCCCATGAAGTCAATACCCCACACATCGAATATTTTCACTTCCAAAATAGAATTTATAGACATTTAATTTCTATTGGAAATATTACCGAGGAGTTGGCAACGATTATATTTAAATACAAGTGTGTAAGCATCCTTGAACAAGGTGGACTAATAAAATCCCGATAGAAGAACCTTTGATGCGGCTTTCACGGCACCAAAATGACCTCCATAAGGTGATGATTGACATTGTTCAAGAATTTTCTCCATTTCATCCTCGGGCACACATCTCTGAATGATTTGATTCAGACCCCTTTTCAACAACAATGGATCATCCTAAAAATAATGTTTGATATCCGCGAAGAACTTTTTACTTTATTGATAGGAGCAGTCCGGGGTAGTGATACAACTTGCTAGAAAATTAACATGATCCACATACCATGGTACACTAGAAGCTTGTAGAAGATCCATGATTTAAAAAAGTTACTCATCTGGGAATACCTCACTTATCTCTTCATCAATAAACTCCTCAGTTTGCTCAAGTCTAGACAAGTGATCGGCTACAAGATTCTCGCTCCCCTTTTTGTCACGAATTTCCAAATCAAACTCTTGAAGAAGAAGAACCCACCTGATCAACCTTAGCTTATCATCTTTCTTTTCTAGAAAATATTTGAGGGCCTAGTGGTCGATATACACAATCACCTTGGAACCAATAAGATATGATCGAAACCTGTCAAAAGCAAAGACCACCGTTAGCATTTCCTTCTCGGTAGTAGCATAGTTCAATTGAGCATCGACCAATGTTCTACTAGCATAGTAGAAGACATGCAAGATTTTGTCTTTTATTTGCCCCAACACCGCCCCCACGGCATAGTCACTTGCATCACACATGAGCTCGAAATGTAAACTCCAATCCGGAGCCACAATAATAGGTGTCGTGATGAGTTTCTTTTTAAGAGTATTGAAAGCTTGGATACACTCTTTAGAGAAATCAAATGTGGTACTCTTCTCAAGTAGTGAACAAAGTGGCTTTGTGATTTTTGAGAAGTCCTAGATGAACCGTCTATAAAATCCCTCATGCCCCCAAAAAGCTTCTTATACCCTTCACTGAGGTTGGAGGAGGTAGTTTTTCAATAACTTGGATTTTTGCTTTGTCGACCTCAATCCTCTTGCTTGAAATTCGGTGTCCAAGAACTATGCCTTCTGAAACCATGAAATGACATTTTTCTCAATTCAAAACTAAATTGGTCACATCTTTTTAGCATCATATTCAAATTATTCAAGCAATCATCAAATGAAGTGCCAAACACCGAAAAGTCATCCATAAATACCTCAATAAATTTCTCCACCATGTCAAAGAGATGGCCATTATGCATCATTGAAAAGTGGCGGGGGGCATTGCAAAGACCAAAGGGCATCCTCCTATATGCAAAAGTTTCATATGGGCATGTGAAAGTTGTCTTCTCTTGATCCTCCGAGGCTATAAAAATCTGATTACTGCCCGAATACCCATCTAGAAAGCAATAGCGAGAGTGACCAGCCAATTGCTCAAGCATTTGATCAATAAATGGAAGGGGAAAATGAACCTTCCTAGTGGCATTGTTGAGCTTGTGGTAGTCAATACAAACTCTCCACCCCGTCACCAACCTTGTTGGAATGAGTTCATTATTTTCATTTTCCACCAACGTGACACCTCCCTTCTTTGGCACTACTTGTACGGGGCTTACCCATGCACTATTCGAGATTGGATAGATAATGTCCACGTGAAGCCACTTTACTACTTCGGTTCTCACAACATCTTTCATGTAAGGATTCAACCAAAGTTGATGCTCCACCAAGGGTTTGAAATCATCCTCCACAAGAATTTTATGCATACACAATGAAGGGAAAATACCTCGAATATCCGAGATGGTCCATCCAATAGCCTCTTTATGTCCCCTCAATACCCGAAGCAATTTTTCTTCCTCCACTTCATTCAAAGAATTAGAAATAACAACCAAGAGGGCAGAAGATTCTCCCAAATAAGTATACATCAAATGAGAAGGAAGAGGTTTTTGTTCAAGAGTTGGTACTTTCTCGATAGATGACAATGGTGGTGAGGAACTCTTCTTTAACTCAAAGTAAGGAGCTTTCTTATGTCGATACGGTGGTGAAGCCTCCATATAACATGCCATTTGTTCAACTTCATCATCCTCATCCTTAATGGTCAAAGAATGAGCAATGCAAGACTCTAGTGGATCTTTGGAAATCTCGAGATTGAAAGAGTTGGCCCCTAGATGATCAATTGCATCCACCTGAAAACATGAATTGGACTCCGAAGGATATTTAATGGCCTTCAATACATTGAAAGTGACTTTCTCATCTTGCACCCTCAATATCAATTGACCTTCTTGTACATCAATAAGAGCTCTCCTGGTTGTTAGAAATGGCCCAAAATGATTGGAATGTTATGGTCTTCCTGCATATCAAGAATAATAAAGTCCTCCAGGAAGATGAATTTATCTACCTTCATAAGAACATCCTCAATGATGCCCTAAGGATATTTAATGGATCTATTAGGCAATTTTAGAGACATAGTGCTTGATTTAGCTTCTCCCAATTCCAATTTCCTGAAAATAGATAAAGGCATCAACCAAGCTTTACTAAAATTAACATAACCAATAATGCATGGAATAGTAAAACTCCATGGGTCTTTGATTTTTGGGGGCAGCTTGTTTTGAATGATTGCACTACACTCCTCCGTTAGCATCACTGTCTCATGCTCATCAAGTTTTCTTTTATTGGATAGAATATCCTTCATGAACTTGGCATAACTTAGCATTTGAGCCAAGGCATAAGTGAATCGAATATTGATATGTAGCTTCTTGAACACGTCCAAAAATCTTCCGAATTGACTATCAAACTTTTACTTTTGCAACCTTTGAGGAAAGGGAATAGAAGGCACATAAGCTTTGATTGGGGTTGGAGTCTTTGATGTTGATGGTTCCAGTTCACTTTCCTTGGGCACTTCAACAACTTTTTCTTCAATAGGAGTCTTGCTTGATTGAGTCATAGGTTATAGAACCGTGATCTCGGGCAATTGTACCCCACTTCTTGTTGTAATAGCTTGAACATTCTCCCTTGGATTCGTTTCGGTGTTGCTAGGAAAAGCTCCTTATTGCCTTTCTGAGAGAAGTTTTGTTATTTGGCCCACTTGCTTCTCCAAATATTTAAAAGAGACATCATTGCGTTCTTGATATTGCAATTGATGATTTGCTAACTTGGTGATAGCCTCTTCCCATCCCTCTTTCTTGTCTTGTGACTTTAGATTCAACACATTTTGATTGTTGCCATAAGATAGATTGGGATGATTCCTCCAACCAGGATTATAAGTAGGAGCATATGGGTTGAACCCTTGGCGTTGAAAATTTTGAGCATACGCAACTTTCTTGGTAGATGAAGAACCACTTGCCATCGATGGGCACATTGAGCTTTGATGATTAGCTCCACATGTCTCAAATACCGGAGGGGTTTGAACCATGTTGATGGGCAGAGAAGTTGAAATAGAAAGCCCTTCCACTTTCTTGGCTAAGGAGTCTATCTTTGACAAAACAAGTGAATAATCATCACCCACACGTGCACCACTAGAACTCCTTGGTGCACCTCTATCCGGCCACATTGCACTTTGTTCAGTCATGATCTCAAACAAGTCATAAGCCTCTCGAATGCTCTTTGTTTTGATGGACCCATTAGAAGATGATTCCACATTTGACTGACAAAGAGGAGTTAACCCGACATAGAAGTGGTTGAATTGTTGCCCCAATGTGATTCCATGATTTGGGTACTTCCTAAGCATATCTTTAAACCTCTCCCAAGCTTCATGAAAACTCCCCATCTCAAATTTTTGGAATGTGGTAATGTCATGCTTGAGTTTAGTAACTCTAAAGGGGGGGTAAAACTTTGTAGTGGATCTTTGGAAAAATTTCACCCAAGTAGTGATGCTCCCTAGAGGCAAAGTATCAAGTCATTCTCTTACCTTGTCTTTCAAAGTATGCACAAATAATCGCATCTGGATCGCTTCCACGTTCACACCCTCATATTTGAAGTTGCTACAAATATCAATGAAGCATACTACATGAGAGTGTGGATTTTCATCAATCCTCCCACAGAATGAGATAGTATTGGAGAACAAATTGATCATATCCGGATGAAGTTGGAAGTTTGGATGATCATAAGATGGGCAGACAATGCTTTATTGATTCTCAATAATGGGAGGATTCATGAAATCCTCAAATAGCATGTCTTCTTCATTAACAATAGGCTCTTGAACTCTACCCCCCTTGACGATCAAAACCGGGTGGGATTCCACCCCTTGGAGGATTTTATTCGTTGAACTGCAAGTGCACGGGTCGCTCAAGTAATAAGTGGACGTGAATCCAAGTATCGATCCCACAAGAATTGTTGTCAATTTTATTTTAGACCACTATCTTAACCGGAACGAGAAATTTGATTGAGTTGGAAATTTTGATTTTAAAAATTAAAATAAACATTAAACTAAAAAACAATGAAAATTTGATTTTAAAACTTATGAAAATAAATGTGTTAGAATTAGGAATCCATTTTAATCAAATCATCCATATTTTGACCAAATTATTTAAATACAATTCATGGAATTTTGAATATCCATGTTCCTAAAATTATTTAAGTCCCCTTTCGAGCGATGCATAAAAACCTTTTCCTAAATACAAATTGACTATATTTCTATGACAATTAAATAATTAGAAAAGTATTAAAGGATCCATGAACACTCTCAAGGATAATACAAAGCATAGGGGTATATTTCTATCCTCTGTCGGACTTTGTGGCAATTAAATAACATCTAATGAATTTCTACTCTTTCGAACATAGAAAAACATCAAGAAAATCACGCAAAAGCTCGCCAAACAATTGCATAATAATAAAATCACTATTTAATTGCATCAAACCCATAAATTGTGTAAATTAAATAATAAGTCAAAACATGGAATCAATAATTAAAATTTCATCATAATCCTAACACAAGAAATTTAGACTAGAAACATAGTTAAAGATAATTCACAAGAAAAATGAATAGAAGTCACATCGTTCATCTTCTTGATCCTTGTTCTTCAATCTTGAATTTGGCCTTCAATGGATCCCCCAGCAGTTGGACAGCGTTTTGGCATCAAACAAGACAATTGGAAACCCCTAATTTCATGCCTCAAGTCGGGTATTTATAGATATGCTCGAAGTCTACATTAAAGAGATGAAAATTCTGTTGAAATCTGCGTAAAAAAGACCATCAGTTGACCCAGCCGAACAACCATGCGACCGCACAGTACAAATTGGCACGACAACACAGTTATAACAATTTCGACTCTGTTCCTTTTTTATGCGGTCATGCGACAGCATGGATTTTATACCATGCGATCACATGGTTATAAATTTTCCATGCAATTTTCTTTTTTCATTTGCTACAATTTCATCCTCAAACCTTTATTGCACCTCAGTCCATCAACTTCCAATTGATACAATTGAGTCCCCCAAACTTTTGATTTCTTCCAATTTGATTCTTTCTTTCACTTTGCTTCCAACTTGCCCTTCAATTGACTTCGTCAACTCTTGATTTTCGTACTTTGACATTTTTATCATCCAATATGCTTGTTTTTGCTCCAATTCCTTTACGTTCTCGACTTTGGGATTATTTCTGAAATATAAACAGATAATAACAAAATAAATAACAAATATTCTTGAACAAACAATTAAAATCCTACTTTTAGGATAGAAATAAGTGTGTAAAATACACTTATCAGATTTGTGGTGGAGCATTAAGGTCAATGTTAGCTCCTTCTTGCTCCATCTCAATAAGAATTAATCTCCTAACTTCTCGTTGTTCCCTAAGCCTATGTCAAAAAGTTCCTTCGATGTCCGGATCTAAAGCAACAAGATCAAGACTTCTCGCTCGACGCATGCACTACAGACAACCTAGAATAACAAGAGAAATTAGGAAAGTTAGCTTCACAAAACAAAAGTAACCAATTGTTAAAACTGATATCAACTAAAATGTAATTCAAATAGAAACAATCCCCGGCAACGGCTACAAAAACTTGTTTTCTATAAATACACCGCAAGTGCACGTGTCACATATAAGTAATAGTGGACTAATAAGTCCAGTTTATCGATCCCACGGGGATTATTTATTATAGTTGCACTCTAGTGTGATCAATTCCAACAATAAATACACACACAAAATAAAGTTTTGGTTTAGGAAATGTGATAGACTTAAAACTAAATCCATGATAGATTAAGTAATTAAATGGAAAATAAGTGATTAATTGATGATAAAAGAGAGTTGTGATTCTTGATTCCACTTGACCTTCACCTAATTGATTTCTCAACATGCAAATTGAAATGTGTTTCGATTTTTCAAGTTTAATTAATTGCATCTAAATCAAGTTTAATTAATTACCTCTCTATAGTGAAATTAACCATAATTAGTGGAGTTAACCTACTATATCTCTATGTCGATTAAAAACACACCAATTACATTAACCTTTATGAAAATAACTCAATGAAATATCTAAGGTTTAAGGTATATCTCTATCCTTAATAAGAACCTAGAGCATGTATTGTACTCTCTCCGTCCCACAAAGATAGTCCCTTACCCATTTTCACACAAATTAAGAAATGTCAATTAATGTTGTTGAAAAAATAAATTTTGCAATCACTTTCCTAATAATAAATTTATGTAATTTCCCATAAAATTGAAAAAGTATAAATTTATTTAGACTAATAAAAAACACATTAAATAAGGTAAAATGAGATATAAAATATTAACTTCACTCTCAAAAAAGAAAGTGAACTATCTTTTTGGGACGGACCAAAAAAGAATAGTGGTCTTATGGAACGGAGGGAGAATTTAACTAGAATATACAGCAATTTCTCAATAATTGCACGTTCCATTATATCCAAGCATTAATTTAACCAAAATAAATACAAAACAATAAATGCACAAGATAATAAATAACTTAAATTCTCAATGCAAGTATTAATTTCAACTAAACTAGGTCAACCTTCCTCACTCATCCCAACACAATTTAAATTAACCCATAATAATGAAATAACAATAAAACTCAAAGATTAAATGCATCATATTACTAGTGGAATAAAATATACAAGGAAATATGAAGATTAAGCAATATAAACTTTCCTTCAACTATGATTTTGACTTCAAAACTTCATAGTTCTTCCATCAAGTTGTAGGTATTTCCCTCTTCAATTAACATTCAACACCAAAATACAAAGATTTACTAGAAAATCTAACTACAAAATGTAAGAAAATGTAGAGAAAAGGGAAGAGGCAAGAACCAAGGATCAAACTTAGCCAAAAATGAGGGTTAGTCTTAATATTTACCACCAAAAACCCTCAAGAATCGCCCAAAAACCCGAAAACCCGCATTTGACAATATTTGGGCCGAACCAGGTCGGCCCAAATATTTTTTTTGAAATATAAGGCCGCGGGATCGAACTACGAACCTGAAACTTCTTGTCTGTTTTTGGGCTTCAGTTGTGAGCACGTCTTGGTTCAAACCACGCATTCATGTGGTTCAGCTGGGACGTGGTTTTGCAGCTCGGTCCCTTTTGTAATTGCAATGAGGTCCTTCATCTTTCAATGTCGATAAATTTGATCACCAAATTTTTTGATTTCTTTCAAATAGGTCCTCCAACAATTGCACTTGAGGTCCTTCAACTTTTGAAAACTTGCAATTTAGTCCCCCGATTAATTGCACAGAAGGTTTGTAGGTTTCTGAAAGTGACAAATTGGCCCCCAAACTTCTTTGCTTTGCATGTTTTTGGTTCTTTTCCCTCCAATTTCTTCAATTGAGCTTTCATTTAGCTTCTTTCTTGTACTTTTTCCCATGAAGTTGAGTGTTAAACTTATATAACCACAAAATATGCACAATTAAGTAGATATTTGTCCAAATAACTCCACATTTACTACCAAAAAAATATGAAATATGCATATAAAATGCATTCAATAGGTTGGAGTAGAGAAGCTGGAATAGTGTAATCGTAATTTAAATTCATTGTAAAAGAGAATTTAGTATAAAGTTTAGTGTATGTGAGTTGGAGATGCTCTTACAGGAAGAGTTCGTATATTATTATCAACATATGATCAACAACTGATTCTAATTGGTACGAATTTGCTTCAAGATGGTTAAAAAATTAAATGACACATATTTACATACTCTTGTAATCCCAATACTTATAATAAAATATTTTTATTTGATATTCGCATTTTGAGGCCATCTCCAATCAGAAACAATTTTTCCGTTCAGTATTAGCTCCAACGCAGACGGCATCGTCGACTACAAAATGGAGTCCGAGAAACTTTTTGGTTGCCCCAAATATTGATTTTAATTCAAGTTTTTTCATTTTTTTCTATTTAGAAAACATAGTTATTTGATGAATACAATTCAATTTTGCTCCCAAAAATATATTTAGAATTGCCTTTTTTTTTGTAGTAAAAACCATGGTTATTTAATCTATATTGAAATTTATTGAATGTGTGTTTTTTATTTGACCATTGTTTTTACCACATAATTAAATTATATTAGGCCAAAACATTAAAACTAAATGACAACAAAATAGATTACTCAAAAATATTTAGAAACTTGGAACATAATTGGTACGATGACATAGGCATTGAAAATTATAATATGATGCGAGAAAATGAAAAGATAATGATCTAATAATTAGGTAGATAGGATCCAGATCCTCCAAGATCATCAAAAAAGACCATATGGAGCTGTTGAACTTTGGTGATCCATGTTTGCATCTTCACTTCTTTTCAGCATGATTCTTTTTTGTTCATTTAGAAAAAAAAAATTATCGTAGCTCCGGATCTAAAATGGAGTTCAAATCTTTGGCTAGAATGGTATTGTTAGAACAATATTCGACCGATTGCATTCGAGCCCTTTGAATTTCGTAGTTTTTCAACCTGTCCTCATTCCCCCTGCGGACGACTTGCACGAGTTCTCGTTGCTCTTCCATGATACTTGCAAAGATTTTTGACAAATCTTCTTCATTTTTCCGTATCCCCTTAGCTTTTTTTATCTCAATAGGTCGTTGGCTTGGACTATCACTGGCATTGTCTTCATTTATATCTAGAGAAAATGAAGATAATCAATAATATGATGATGTTGGAGAATCAGAAATTGGGAAATCCACGTGTGCCGATCCAAATTATGTTTTCGTGCTATGAAAATCAGGTAACTCCACTTGAACATCTTTTCCAAATTTTTTACCATCCTTAAGGATAGGCCACACGTGATCAAATTTAAATCATTTCTTGAATTTTTCGTCTTGGCAGAACAATATTTTAGCTCGATCTATCTGGAAAATTGATATGAATAAATTTGTTACATTAAAGTGAATTATAACATATCGAACAACTTTTTGTAATAAATGCACTTACAATGTCTTGTTCGGATGCTCCGCTTAGGTTTAAATTTTCCACTTGGCGTATGCATCCACGTAGTTTACTAATGACTGCATTGATCAATGTGGAACGGGATTGCAATGATCTCAAAGTTCGAGACTAAATGATATGGGCTGGTAATGAACTATTATACTCTAACTCGACGGGGCTCCAAAAACGATCTTTTGACTGATTCATACCAATAATCGGGTTTTGAAAAATATCTAAATATACAGGGCACAGATGAATGTCTTCTTCAACGTTGTATGAGGCACTCCGTTTGCTGATACTCCTTTTTTTGTAATTTTTAAGAGCGATGTTATGAAAAGATGAATTGGAGAGTTGTGCTTTTATAATGTCATTGATATCATGGATTGATTTGATAAGAAAATCTCATCTAAGTGCTCAGATCTCGTGCAATCTGATCAATGGTTGGGATTGAGTTATGATAATCGATGCTCTCTTGACATGATAAGATATAGAATCTAATCTAACCGCTCATATCTCGTGCAATCTGATCAATGTAGGGGACTGAATTATGATAATTAATGTTGTCCTGACATGATAAAATATGGAATCTAATCTAACGACTCAGATATTTTGCAATCTGATCAATGGTTGTGATTGAATTATGATAATCAATGTTATCATGACATCACATGATAAGATATGAAATCTAGTCTAACGACTCGTATCTCGAGCAATCTGATCAATGGCTAGGATTGAATTACGATAATCAATGTTGTCAGGACATGTTAAGTTATGGAATCTAATCTAACGACTCATATCTCGTGCAACCTGATCAATGGTAGGGATTGAATTATGCAAATCAAAGATATCTTGAATTGATAAGATGAAATTCTTCTCATCTAAAGGCATATATCTAGCGTAATCTGATCAACTATTGAGATTGGTTAATGCAAATTAACATTATCTACAAAAATGCAATTATAAAAGGCGAGTACCTAGTATACAATTCATCATTCATATCTAACACTTCAAAATTCATATATCAAAGTCTCACAAAAATGAATTTCAATGTTGGCGGATCTTCTAATGTAAACAGAAAGTGTTCATGACGAAGACGAGCAGATCATGAATACCCTTGAGGCACTTGGGCGTCGTCATAACTTTGTAGTTCGCATATATTTGAATAACAAATCCTTCTAACTCAAATGATCGAACAAAAACAAAATCCACCAACATATGGTGGCTCGATCCCTGGGCACATTGTCATATATCGCGATAGAGAGTATGCCCATGAATGATTGTTCGACAACTACTTTGTAGCGAACCCACGTTACGACAAAATGTTGTTTTGATGACATTTTTGCATGTCAAGAAATTTATTTTTACACATAGTGCAGTCTGTGGAGTCGAATGATAGTTACTTTGTACAAAAAAATGATAGACTAGGCAGGCTAGGGTTTTCCTCTCTTCAAGAGATAACTGACGTCTTTCGGATGCTGGCATATGGCATTGTGGTGGATGTAAAATGATGAGTACGTTAAGATTGGTGAGTCAACAACTATTGAAAGTTTGAAAAGGTTTTGTCGGGCAGTCAAGGAGGTATTTGGAAGCCGTTATTTGAGTTCACCCAAAGCTAGTGACATTGCACGGCATCTTCACGTTGGTCAACAACGTAGTTTTCCCAGAATGTTGGGTAGACTAGATTTTATGCACTGGAGGTGAAAAAATTGTCCAATTGCATGGGCAGGCCAATACATAGGTAGGAGTGGATCACCGACTATTGTCTTAGAGGCCGCAGCGAATCATGATATTTGGATATGGCAGCACACTTTGGCATGCCAGGTTCAATCAACGACAACAATGTTTTAGAGGCCTCCCATCTATTTTCCAACATTGCTAAAGGTATTGCTCCCTCCGCTAATTACATCGTACAAATACAATACGGGTTACTATTTAGCTGATGGTATATATCCTAAGTGAGCCACTCTTGTACAAATAATTCATGAGCCACTTGGGCTGAAGAAAATATATTTTGCAATAAAACATGAAAGCTATAGAAAAGATATTGAATTAGCATTTGGGGTTTTACATCCAGGTTTGCAATTGTTGCAGGACCATAGCGATTTTGGGAAAAAAAAATCTTATACGATATCTTGACTGCATGCATCATTATGCACAACATGATCATAGAGGATGAATGTGATGTTGAAGCACTTATTCAAGAGTGGGTAGAAGCGCCGAGCCCACAAGTTGAGATGGTTGTAGATGAAAATGTCTGTTTCCAAGAGTTTCTCACTCATCACCGTTAGATTAAGGATAATGAGGCTCATTGCACTCTGAAATGCTTTAATTGAATATTTGTGGGAACAATATATAAATTCCAAGAATTAAATTATTGAAATAAATAGATTTGGTGTATCTCTCGTTTTACTTTAATGATGAAATAAATATTTCAAAATAATGAAAGTTACCTTTTTGTCTAAATTAGTTGTTTAATTGTTACCTATAAATAGAATGCATTTTGTAACAATAAAGATATGAAAAAGGAAGAGGTAGAGGTAGAGGAGAAAAGAATGCTCCCAAAGAACCATTTATAACATTACTTTTATAAACTTACAAGATCATTTCTCAACGTGCACCTTGAGACTTATCCTTGAGCCTGGGGTCAAGTCCCACATAATGTTCTTTTTCTAATGTGATCCCACGATTTCCTACCTAAAGTTGACTAAAAGATTGACACATGTCCACATCATTTTTTGACGTCAACAATTTGGCACTAGAAGGGGGGTCTCCCCCTAAAACAAGGTTATCCATTACCTGGCATAAAAATCTCATACAAAAAATTTCAAAAAATCTATCAATTAAATACCTTTCCTCCAAAAGTACTTGTGAAAAACCATTAAAATGATTCGCAACACACTCTAGCAATAACTGGACAAGGAGTCCTGATGTTGAAATCTCCCCAAATCTTGGAAGTAAACGTGGTGAGGCCTCACAAGGCCCAAGGGATGGACAAATTGGATTATCGTGCCAACTCTATTGCTCGTGTTGAGAAAAACCAAAATGCTACACGTCCATCCGCAACTGATGTGGAGGTCGAGTCCCTAGATTGCAACAAGGGAAAACTCATGGCGTTAGGAGAACTCTAAGTTTTGTTAGAAGCTCATGGAAGGACGAACTCTTCCTAGTGGACGCCACACAAATACAATGTCTTCATTCGTTTAGGAGAGACAAGTCACAACATCTGAAAATGGCCACTGCCAGAATGAAACAACTAAACCTTGGAGAGAGGGTTCTCCCACAATACAAAGAAGATATAGAAATAAATATATTAGAAACATTAAAGCAAACAGTTGTTGAATTGGAGTCAAAGAAAAGAAGCTCCAAGTGTTCACCCAAAGTAAGCACTCCCCTTTCTCTAAGGACATTCTTGCTGAGACCGTGCCAGAAAAATTCAAGATTCTTGTACTCATGAGATATGTGGAGAATACTAACCCCACATGGCACATTTACAAACAGACCTTCTAGATGGAGCTCCAATGGTCCAGTGACATATTGCTATGTAAATATTTTCCACTTATTTCGGAGATCGAACACAAAGATGGTTTACGTAACTGCCTCATGGGTTAATAAAATACTGGAATGATTTAGTAGTAACATTCCTAATTTAGTTCATGGCTGCAAGAATGAGGAGTGCTCCAAAACACCTCATATTAATTAAACAAGGACCAACTAAGTCTTTAAGAAGTTATCTTGATAGATTCAACAAACAAAAATTTAAAATGGAAAAGGTTTCAGATGAAGAAGCTCTCATGGCTATACTTTCTGACCTACGACCTCGAACCCGATTATGGTAGTCTGTACACGAAGATAACCAAATCTCGTACAATGATTTCTTGAGCAGGGTAGGGAAATATATTGATGTAGGGGATGCTACGTACAACGAAATCGCTAGAACTCAAGAATGATAGAAAACAGGACAATAAAAGGACAAAAAGAGGTTAAAAGGACAAGGTACCAGAAGGGAGAAGAGAAAGAAAGGAAAACATTAGGTCCAGGCCTTACCCTGAAAGATTCCAAGACTACGCTTGAATACTTCATTGGAGGACGTTTTCCTCCCAATGAAGGACAATGAAATTCTTAAGAGGCATCCTCCCCTAAAGATTAGCTCCACCAATCTCAACCAATAGAAATATTGTCGTTATCGCTGATTTGTCAATCACAACATAGACAAGTTGATGAGAACCAAAGAAGTCAAACCTAATTTTGCGTGTTGATTGGCCCCATTACGAGATCCAAGGCTAAGGAGGTCAAAGAGTTGATGGTGGGACTCATGCACAAATTATGGAACCAAGCCCTGTTGGAAGACATGTCAAAAATCGAGCCAATAATCAAGTTGGAGATAAAGGACTTAAAAGCAGCTATAAATTCAACCGTACGGCCGTACGGTTGAAACGGGTCGACACGATGACTATGCGGGCGCAAGATTTTTAACCCTTACGGCCGTACGACATTCCTAGGAACCAAAAATCCGAGATTTTGTAACATTTTCTATTTTTATTTATTCTTCTAATTATATGCACTATAAATAGAACAACTCTCTCAAACCCTAATTCCAACTTTGATGATTGTATTGTGAAGAAACTTGGTGAAGGTATATCCTTCATTTTAATTTTTCTCTTTGGAATTTCTTCAACTACATTTAGGGTTTATTATTCTTGTGTTGTTGTTGAATCCACAATCATGAAATATAATTGTTTCTATCCATTGGGCTAGGGTTTAACCTTGAAATTTTGGGTTAGATTAAGTTTGGGTCAAGATTTATTTATTATTAATTTTAGCTTTCTTGTGTTGATTTTCATTTGTTGTGGAAATTTTTGGTCAAACACCAAATGGGTTCACGTCATTTGGTATCAAAGCTTGGCTCTAAAATTGGTAAATCTGTACTTTAAATTCTTGTTATTGTTTTTCTTCATCCAAAAAATAATAATAATAAAGAAAGTATTTATTGTGCATTTATTGCTTCAACCTTGATATTTAGTATTTATTATCATCTTGAGTTTGTTGGGAGTTTACAACTTTGTTTATTTTCCAAGTCTTGTTACTTCCTTGTTGTTGTTCAAATCCTTTAATACTTTGTGCTTCTAAGTCTTCATTCTACATATCATTAATCTCTTTTGGGTATAGAAAACAAAGAAATTCCACTTGCTATTGTATCTACTTACTTTTTAATTCCTCTTGTATGATTGTTGTTTAACTTCACAAGATCTAATTTTCTTGGTCTAGTTGATTACGTTCCTTGGAGAGCTTGAAAAAGGAAAATTTTAGTGGAAAAAGGCAAGAGTGGCCAGCTTATTATCAGGTAAAAGCCTAAATTGAATGAAACACAAGAGAAAATATTTTTATGAGGACACTTTCACACTTGCACATGTCCAATGCAAATACTTCAAGTGAACAAGATTCCAATACCCAAACTCAAGAATTGCAGGAAATGTTGCAAACTCTTTCAGCCACAATGACTAGACAAATGGAGGCAATAGGGGGAAGGTTTGATAGGTTGGAAACAAGAAGGGAGATCACACCAACAAGGGATGTTGGTGGGTGAAGGGGTAATAGAAGAGGAGTTAGGGATGAATTTGAGGATGATTTGGAGAGTGAAGGGGGTAGTGATCAAAATTGGAACATGGGTAGAGGAGAACGTTTTGATAGGGGATTTGATCGGGGGCATCGAAAGGAGCATGGAGGTTTAGATGGAGTAGACGGGAACATTGGTAGTATAAAAATAAGGATTCCAGCATTCCATGGGAAGAGTGATCTGTAAGCTTACCTAGAATGGGAAAGGAAAATGGAGTTGATCTTCAAATGTCATAGGTACTCCGAAGAGAAGAAGGTTGAGCTAGCGGTGGTAGAGTTTATCGACTATGCTTTAGCTTGGTGGGATAATTTATTGCTCATTAGGAGGAGAAATTATGAGGGGAGTGTGAGCACTTGGGATGAGTTGAAGAGTCTCATGAGGAAGAAATTTGTACCTAATCACTATTTTAGGGAGGTCTATCAAATGTTACAAAATCTTAATCAAGATTCTCGGAGTGTAGAGGATTATTACAATAAGTTGGAGAAAGTAATAATGAGAGCAAATGTGGAAGAGGATAGGGAGGACACCATGGCTCAATTTATTAGTGGTTTGAATAGGGAGATAGCCTGTGTGGTAGAGTTGCACTACTATGTGGAGATGAAGGAATTAGTGTACATGGCTATCAAGGTTGAGGAACAATCGAGGAAGAGGGACCAATTGAAGAAAATGGGGCAAGACAAGTTTGTTGGGGGGCTCTAATTCAACTTGGAAATGCAAGTGGGGGAAATGAGAGGTTTGAGAGTATTCGCTAATCGTAAGTGTTCGGGTCGCACAAGTAATAAAGTGAACGTGAATCCAAGTATCGATCCCACAAGGATTATATTTTAAATTACAATTCCTTAACCGGAACTATGAAAAGCTTTGGTTTGAGAATTTTGTTTGGAAAACTAAACTAATGATTAAACTAAAAAGCAAGAAAATTTGATTTATTCAAGCGGAGAAATGAATTTGTTAGAATTATGAATCTACTCTAATCTTATCATCCATGTGTTTGACTAATACGATTCGAGATGTGCGGAAGAAACGCCGGAAAGTTCCGAACTTAGGTTGTGGTTGGACGGATGAATCATAACCCGATATTCACGACGCGATGACTCGACGATGCGGAATAAAGAACCACGACTTTCGAAACGCCACAAGGATTTGCCCAATCTCCTTGATGAGTTTCTGGTTTTGAACGCCACAAATATTTTAGCAAATATTTGATAAGTTCGGGATGAACGCCACAAGATGATAATCTTGATAAGTTCTATGAAATATAGAAATCCACCTATATGTTTTATTGAATCCTCAATAAAATGTTTAATCAAAATCAAATCTCCTTACAATGAACGGAAAATAGAATATAAATAAGCAAAACTAAATCTTATCAACCCTAACTGGCTCAAAATAGAATTCTAATTAAAGTAAAATACTAAAATAACTAAATAAAAGAAAATGAATTAAAAATCTGCAAAATATGGAAAATCCCGAAAATCTGATCCGCTAGCTATTTACGGCCGCGAAGAATCCAGTTATGACCGTAAATGATTCTCTGACCCAAAATTGATATTGCATGTTACGGCTGTGATTGAAATTATTACGGCTGTAAGATTTCCTTCCTGTGAATGTTACGGCCATGACAGTTTGTTTACGACCGTAAGTGTAAAATTGAAATCTCGCATCTTAACCAGTAATTTGATTACAGTCGTGACTTTCTGGGAATTACGGTCGTAAGGATCAAACTGGTCCTTTTTGCTCCGATTTTTGCTCCAATTTGTAATTAACTCCGTTTTGGCTTGAATTACTTTAATTTTTCCGTCAAACCTGCTATGACTACGATTGTCGAGGTTCCGGAACACATCATTGACTCCAACATTTAACAACAATATACGGGGTATTGAAAACTCATGTTCCTATAGTTATTTATGTCCTCTTTCGAGCGATGCATAAAAATCTTTTTCCACAAAAGATTAGACTATATTTCTATGACCAATCCAAACATGAAGAAAAGCATTAACGAATTATGAATACTTTTTGGGATTACACAAAGTATATGGATATATTGCTATCCCCTATCGAATTTTGTGACAATTAATCAAGGTCTAATAACTTCCTACTCTTTCAAACATAGAAAATTATCACAAACATAAATAATTATGCTCCACAATCTTAAATGAGAATAAAAACATAATTGATTACATCAAACCCGTAAATTGTATAAATTAAACATAGAGTCAAAACATGAAATCAAAAACAAGAGCTTCATCACAATTCTAACAATTAGAAACCTAACCTAGATATTTGATTAAAGATAATTCAATTGAAGAAAAATGAGAAGAATTCAATTGAAGAAAAATGAGATCGCGCGCTTAGACCAAATCCGGTTCTGCTTTGTTCTGGATGGACCATGCAATCGAATGGCTTTCCTTCCATGCGATCACTCAGTTCTCCAAGTGAAGGCAATTTTCATCTTTCAAAGTGTATTAAGTTGGTCCTTTTCTTTTTCTCAATAACACCTTTAATTCATCTTTTAAAACTTATTTTACAATTATTTAATTCTTACTTAAAAAACATTTAACATATCCACGTTGACTAAATCGAAATTGGTTATTCAATTAATATTAATTTAGCATCGTTACTTTTTAATTTTCTTTTAGAATATTATCTCATCAAATTTTATTTCACATAATAATTCTATTAAACAATTCAAAAAGTGAGATTATGTGTATATAACAATTAACTTTTAGCCTTCTATTAGGCAATACTATTTCATTTGTAAATACACTATTTAAATAATTCAAAGAACATGTTTAAACTTATAATGAATTTTTCTGTTTTTAATTCAAACGATTATGTTTTAGTTATCAACGGAAATATACTATTTTTTTTTTACAAAGTATGGTGAGTGTGAAACTTTTTTATTTTTTAACCCACTTATATTTTTATCAAAACCATCAATTAATTTATATAAAAAGAAAATAATTTTTTTAGTTATTTTTTGATTAAGAATATAAAACAAATAATTTCAAAACTCTTTGGAATGTTTGGTAATGATTAAAATCAGATTTTATAGTTTAAATTTATATAGTCACTGATTGTGATTATTAAAATTAGATTTTTAATAAATTTTTATAGGAATTAATAAAAGTAGTTGAAAAGTTGTGGATTCGATAAAACGTGTGGTTAAAATTAATTGTTAACTTTGATTTAAATAAAAATCTCAGTTTGTTAATTTTTTTTGTTTGTTTGTTTTGAAACATATGTTTTTATATTTTTTAGGTAAAATATATGGTTGAAAAATGGAGAGAGAAAATGTGCATAATTAAAAAGTGATTTGAGGAATTGTGTTATAAAAAACGTGTTTAAAAACTTCTTCGCCAAACAGAGGTTTATTTTGATTTCTCCCAAATAGGAGGACAATATTAAACTTTTCTGTCATTAAAAAAATATGCTCACAAATTATTTAATTTATCTATGCACAGTTTTTTCATATTTTTTTGCAATCTAACATAATTATTTTATAAAGCAATTATTGATTTGCCTAATATTTTATGATATCAAATTACTTCTTAATATATCACACGCGGTTTATTAATCAACCTGACATTTTAAAAAATTGTCAAATATATATTACAAAGAATTGGATGAAAATTTTCAATAAAATATTAATATATTAAGAATTTAAGTAAATTTACCATTTACAATTTTCCTCTAACAATATCAATTACGTCAATTATTTTAAAAAGCAATATTAGTACTTAAAAAACGTTATTTTAACATTCATCATATACATAAGACGTGCAAAACACGTACTTACTGCTATTATATTACAAGTCAATATTCTTGATTGAATCAAGTTTTAAAATTCTTAGTGATATTGTTCTTGTACATTAAGTACCATTCTGGTCGTACAGTAGGGGCTACGACCTCTCACAAACAGGGGGTGGGCCCCCACATAGCAAGGGCCAAACCCCCTGTTTGTGTTTGGTCAAAGCCCCTGCGGTACAACCAGTTTAATTGGTACATTAATGCATATGTATATCTATTTTCTTTGCTTAATGTTGGTTTAAGATATTACATGTTTTCTATGCTGTGAAAAACGAAGAGTTTGTTTTTGGTAAACTTTCTATGTCTCCCGACCTTATTTAGCGCTTTGTTTGTTGGCTCCTTATATTCTTTATTTTTATAAATTATTGTTCTCTTGGAATTCATATATATCTATTATATTATTAATGATTTTTTTAATACAAATAATATTTCGATTTAAATATCATATTTATTATGATTAAAATTATATAGTTAATTCAACATCATTTTAGCTCTTATTTTTTAGGTGTTAGAGTTGCAATAAATAGGTAATATTATAAATCTCAAAATTAAAATTGTGTTTTAATTATTAACAAGTAAATCATTTTTATCATTAATATTTATGTATATTATTATTAACTATGTTAATAAATCAAGTCGTTCAACAGTTATGGTTTTGTTTATAAACATAAATATTTTTATTTTTAAGGTAAAATGTGTGATTGAAAAGTGATTTCGAAAAATTTCAATGATCAAAAAGTGGGTTGAAAAATGTGTTGTTTATATGCGAATATTGAAGAATTAATGATTTGATTTTCTCTTTAGTTAATAATATTAATAAATACTAATACTATGATTAAGAAAATGATTTATATCTTTTAATCATTCTTAATTTTAATAATTGTGTAAAAATTATACGATATTGCCCGATTTTCGTATCATGATAATTGTAGGATTTTTGTAATATTATTTTAACTACACGATTTTGTAAATAAAATTATAATTTTATTTGTTAAACATAAATAATTGCTAGGTAAAGATTAAGCAAATATTTATAAATATAGTAATTGATGTTTTTGAATGAAAAAAAAATGCAGAAATTATGAAAAATATAATGATACATTCCACATGCATCAATATTCTTATCCATAGTATTGCATCAAACACGATATACCATTAAGGAAAAAAATACTAAATTTGCATTTTCATTGAAATTAATAATAACTAATGAAAATTATTGTAATCAATGGTGATTTATTATTTAAATATATAAATTGACCTTTATAATGCAAAGAAAATTTAGTAATTTGAATTATGTTGTTTTTTAATTTTTAATAATTATTGTATTACAATTTTTTATGTCTTTTGTATTTGCGTTGATTATGCATAAGCATTAAAATTTTATGATTACTTATTGAAATCGATATTACAAATAGCAATTTTAATGCATCATATGACTGAAATACTAGTATAAGTAAAGTTTGGAATATAAGTAAAGTTTGTATAGTGCATGGTTTGACCTATAAATATACAAGAAGCAGGCAACACTGGCATAGTTTCTTTTGTGTTTTTTTTTCTAGGTAAAATATATGGTTAAAAATTGGATAGAGAAAATGTGTGTTGTTAAAAAGTAATTTGAAAAATTGTGTAAAAAAAACTTGTTTATAAACTCAAAATAAAAATAACTTACAGAATAGTCGTGTTGATTATTATAGTGCATGATTTGACTTATAAATATACAAGTAGCATAATTCTAGTACAGTTTTTGAATTCAAATCTTGTCATTGTTTATCTCTGAAAATTGTGTATGTATCGAATTTGTCATAAATAATTGAATCCATGGATCCTATACATTATTGATATTAACCCTCTACCCTTGGCTAAGAACAAAGGGACTTTTATTCTACTTCTTGCGTAGACCGAACCAGTTCAACTGGACAATTCCTCATAGATAATTGAATCCATAGATCCATTATTCTACTTCTTGCATGGACCGAACCAGTTCAACGGGTTGTGCTATGCTTGGCCCAATATTTAATTGAAGAAAAAAAAAAGGAAGGGATAATTGTATAAATTAATTACTTTAGATAGCAAAATTGATTTTTACTGCCAAAGATTTCTTTTTCTGAAAAATACTTCACTGTTACTAAAAAAATTAAAAAGTATTATAAGTATTTGATTGTGATACCTCATGTGATTATAAAATATTTTTCAGTTTTTATGATTTTATTATAAGTAATTTTCAAATTTTAAAAACTCATGTAAATATTAATTTAATCCCTAAAAGTAGAGTATATACATCAACAATTCAATAAAAAACTTATTTTTGAGCCCATGGCCCATGAAGATCCTATCTCCACCAGTCATATTGGGGCGTCAATTAATGTGTATATTTCAAAGAAGTAAGGACAATAATTTCATTTCTGTATGATATTAAATTGACTTAAATAAGGAGTCTTTAATTACAATAAATAGTCCCGCTCTACAAACTCTAAGAAATTAAGACTACCCTAAATCAGACATTATTGATTAAATAAAGTACTAAATAATTGAATACAAACACAATAATAACAATGGAGTCCTTACTTACCTTGTGTGTGGGACCATTATGTGACAAAAATAATTTTTTTGTGCCATACGTCAGTCCCACATAATTGGCTCCTTTTAAATTTTTAACATGTTTTTCTTTCTTCTTGAAATTACACATTTATCTATAAAATAATATTACATATAAACCTAGAAAAAATTCCTTACTTTTTTTTTTAAAGTAAAATTTCTTACTTTTAGTATGTGTTTGATTTTATAACTTTTTGTGAAAAGAAAAAGTTTTAGGAAATCGTATGATTAAAAAGTGGCTTGAAAAATAAAAAAATTGTGGACTTGACTTTTTTGGATGGTTGAGATTGATTACTGTAGAAAAAAGTAGTAAATTTTATGAAAAAGTTAAAAAATCAAACAAGGGCTTAATCACATTTTCCTAAAAATCAGTATTCATTTTTAAAAAAATATTTTCAAACAAAATCAAACTGGAGCAAAATGAGTAAGGATTATGGTGCTCACCGTGGGCACCGTATCTGGCCTAATGGAGCATGGAAAGAAGAGCTTTAAAATACATTTGGGGTGTTGGGTATAGTCTCTTCCTCTATTGTATGAGGTAACAAGTTGGTGATTGATAAGATATTGTATTGTTGAAAATGAGAGAAAATTTTTGGGTCTATGTGTGCAATATTTTATTGTTCAAATGTGTGATTAAAAATAATGAGGATCAAACATTGGCATAATTTGATTTAATTTAATGACTTAAATCTTATAATCTTAAATCTTATAATCAAGGAACAATATGGAGGAAACAAAAAATTTCTCTAATGGTCCAACTCTACCAACAGTACCTGAAATTAGAACACCTTAGCCTAAATCACACATTTTAAAACTCCAAATAATTGAACATAAACACATAAATAAAAATGGTACAAGAAAAGGAGAGCTGAAAGCCTGAAATTAAGTACTGGCCTGTCCCAATAATAATTCATTAGAAATTAAAACTTCCATTCCATTAACAAAGGTGGAAACGTTGACCGGAAAAATTGTAACATTTGCAATATCCTTAATCTACACTGCATAAAACTCACAACTTCAATTGATTCAGCCTTTTCCGTTTCAATTTCATTTTCAATAATACTGTTAAGACTTAAGATACATAAAGATTTCAACTAAATTTGAAAATCGAAGTTAAAAATGAACTACTAAAATAGGAGATAAATAATATAATATTACAATAAATATATAAATAGAAGTAAAATTTAATAAAGGCATTCCAACATATATGTACTTTCATTCTCGAAGAGTCTTGTTTACAGTGGCGGACGCAGATGTTTTATACTAGTGGGGCACGGATAAAAACATGTATTTTTGTAACGAATTTTACAGGGGTTCTGCCCCCGAATTTTTATTTTTTTAAGGAAAAGATCAAAAATAAGGAAAATATTCAAATTCACACAAGTCAAATATACTGAATATTCAACGAACGCTAGTTCATAAATCATAGTGCAAGTACACAAATTGATTGAGAATCGCAATTGTAAATATTCAACAAATCAACTCACTAGTCACTGCAAATACGCAAATATTAAACAATGTCACCCCATTACATACTTCATAAACTCAAAATAATTCAATATTCAATATTCATAATCATAAATCATTAGTTCATAAATTATACTTCATTAACTGATTCAGTATTTCAATTGATTCATAAATCATAAATATTCAATAAAATCACCAATAAAGAAATTAAGAAATAGGAATCTAAGGTGGCGTTCTATTTGTATTTTATTTTGTATTTTCATTTTCAAAAATATTTTGTGTTTTGTGTTTTATTTTTGTTTTCAAATTTACTGAAAACGCTTTCTGAAAATTATTTTTGAAAATGAAAAGCTGGAAAGCACGTTCTGTTTGAAATTTTGTAGAACATTACTTAAACAATTTTTAATTAATTTTTTTGCAGAATACTACCACCAGAGTTCATTTATCAAAGCATTTTTTGAAATATAACAAGAATTTTCACTTAATTCTTTTTTTGTAATGTTGATATTGAATTCAATAAAACTTTATTTAAGCTTAGTTCCAAGTTATGATAATTTAAAAAAAAAAAAAAAAATCCCAAAACGCGTTTTCTGTGTTTTGAACATTTTTTGTTGAAATACATACAAAATGCCCAAAACGAGGTTTTGAACGTTTTGTGTACAAATTTTTTTTTTTTTTTTCAAAATGCGTTTTCGAAAATGGAAAAGAGAACGCGTTTTTAGTGTTTTCGAAAATAAAAATAGAAAACGACCTCAAAACAGCAAAGAGAACATGGCCTAACATTTTACAATTAGTTCACTGTTTTCAGAAGTCTTTCCAACCAGAAGGAAAAAATAAAAATAAAAATTAATGGGTTACAGGCCCCACTATGAGTTCGCGGTGCTTGTGTATCGTGCTATTGCTCAATAGAAAAACAAGATTACTAAGCCTGCGTTCGGGTTGTGTGTTATAACACACATTTATAATCATTTCAATTTCTAATACCATTTTTTAACCACACACATTTTTCAAAAACATTTTTTAACCATAAATTCTACCTCAAAATTACAAAAAACTAAAAATAATGGCGGCTACTCAATTTCCGAACACAGGCTATATAGCACTTACACAATAATTTTGTTCTCAGTCCTAAAATTCCTTTGGTATATCGGAAGTTAAGTGATATTTTGCTGGAAATGGGTCTCCAATGGGTCTACTTTGACCTCAAAATTAAGTGGGATCTATGTTCAATTTGTCCAAATTAATGTTCAATTAAATTCTATATTTCAAGTAGATGAATGTAGGATATTTAATTATGTAATCTATTTTATTATGAATGAGAAATTATGGTTGAAAGTTGAACAATAAAATGAGGAATAAATGGAAAAAGAATTGGAAAAATATTTCAATCCCAGTAGGTTGCACAATCAATTTTGAACCACCTTATAAACATCAACTTAACAAATGAGTTTGGGCCTCAAGGGGTTCCAATATTCTTTGAAATGAAGAAGTCTTAAACAATGTCTAGACTAGTCCAAAGTCCACGTATGCGCCACCTCCGTCGAACCGGTCGGCTCAGCACGAGCTCGGTCTTGGGTCCGATCCTAGTCAATAGTTGTTTTTTTGATTAAATTTATTTAACTTTATCTGATTTTAATTATTCCCTCCCTTAAAGATTCAATTTCTTAACCATCCCGTTTCAGTGAGTGGTGGATCGGTGTGCAAAAATTGTTAGATAAGTGGTGAGATGGTTCATGCAAGAACTGTCAGTGATTTTCTCAGAACCGTCACTTTACTCTCCATAAATGGCACTTTTCCTCACTTGCTATCGAAGTGCTACTTCTACAAGCCAGATCGTTGTATCTTGGGAGGCGATTTACCAAATATTTGTAAGCACTACAACGGGGTAAAAACGTCTTAAGGACAAACAACATAGTTCTCGTCTCGATCATTCTTGTTTCATTTTCTGTCCGAAATCTTCAGTGCCGGTTTCTACATTCTGTTTATGGTTTCTAATTTCAATTGTTTTGCATATTTCGATTCGGTTCATTTCTACTTAATTAGCATGTTATTTATTGAAAAATATATGCATTGGTTGTAACAATCTTAAGACGTTTTTAGTAATTTAAACTGTTTATGGCATACTATTTCCTAGTTTCTGCATGTTACTTTCACTCATTTGTTAAGAAATTGCATTACAATATACAGTTCTCAAGTTTCTAAAATCTAAAAGTAATGTTTCGATTTAAAAAACTTATATTACCAAAACTACGATTTACTATTTCGCAGAATTCCGTTTTTGTAAATTTCTAAATTGTTGAACTTCCTTTCTATTTTATTTTTTTATTTTTTTTGGAAAAAGAAATGGCTAACACTGTTAGGATTAATATAATTCCTTCTACTGTGACACCTATTGTTGTTGGTTCATTTGCTTCGACTCCAATTCCTCGCGAGGATAAACCTGAAAAAAGTAATGAACTTGACTTTAAGAGAAGACAGTAGAAAACGTTGTTCTATCTCACCACACTGAATCTGGCAATGTTTCTCACGGAGGATCCTCCTACTGTGCAACAAGGATAAAAAAATTGAGCTTTGATTATTGCCTTGGATGCATGGAAACACTCTGATTTTTTTTGGAATTTTGATTTATATTATATATTTTCAAGAAGTAGAGACTCCCGATGACATGACAGCTCAACGTAAATTTAGTAGGATCATTCGACTTCCTTGAATGAATGAGTTCACGATTACTAATCGAGAATGATGAACCTACAAGTTACGCAAAAGGAAAGTCAAGTGTTGACTCAAGGAGATGACAAGAAGCCATGGAATCCAAGATGGAGTTGATGTATGTAAACAAAGTAAGGATTTTGATTGACTTAACTGATGAAACAAACCCCATAAGTTGTAAATATGTTTACAAGAAGGTCGACATAGATGGAAAGATCCATACATATAAAGTAAGGCTAACGGTGAAGTGTTATAAACAAAGGCAATTGGTTGACTTTGACCTTTTCACCTGCAGCCATACTTAAATTCATTTGGATTTTGCTTGTAAATAGTTGCATATCATAATTATAAAATATGATAAAAGGATAACAAATTGCATTCCTAAGACAGAATATACAATGAAGGTGAATGTGACACAACCCCAAAAGTTTTGAATTCAAAACTGCTAACAAGGTACGCATGTCTTACTGATCCATATTTGGATCGAAACAAGCCTCTAGGAGCTGGAATATTCGTTCTGATGAGATATCAAAATGTTTAATTTTTTTTATCAAAAATGAATAGGAAAAACGTGTTTATAAATTGCAAGTGAGAGTGACCTCATATTCTTAATATTGTATGTAGGTGACATATTATTAATGAAAACAACATCCCTCTAATTCTTTGATAAAATTATGGTTGTAAAAGATTTTCTTCATGCAAGATATGAGAGAAACAACTTATATCTTAGAGATACAGATCTATAGAGATAGATCTAAAAGATTGCTTCACTTATATCAATTTAAATGTATTGGTAAAATCTTAAGGAGATTTTAACTGGAGAAAGTGAACAAAGAGTTCATAAATATGTTAATGCTAACTTCCAGTTAGACTAGGAAGATAGCAAACCTCAATATCTGTTTATTCTCACTGGAGCGGTTAGTTGGAAATGTTCCATTCGGGAAACAACCATTGATTTAATAAAGAAAGTCTAATATATTATTGTTTTAGAAGCAGCTAATGTTGTAGTTTGGATCAATAAGTTCATTAATGAACTTGGAGTAGTTTCTAACATTGTTTATTATATTCTTTGTATAGTGATAAAGATGGAAGCATCATGCAGAGTGAAGGAACTAAGGTCTCATCAATGATCCAAACATTTGTTAAGACATTATTATCTCATTAGAGAGATAATGAAAGGAAATGACAAAAGGAAAGAACAAGTTCCCGTGAGTGTAAAAACATTGCAGATTTACTAAAAAATAGTTGTTGCAGAATAAACATGATCGTCATGTGGACTCTTATGGTATTAAATACATAAGTGATTGAATCTAGTGCAAATGGGGGTTTGTAAGTGTTATGTCCTAGTTCAAATCGTTTGACCAAACACTTACTAATATATTTGATACATTTAAAATATGGAAAATCTATTATTTAATTGGTTAATAATAAAATTATTATTCTTACAAATTAAATCAATAGAATCTGTAGATTCAAATCTTGTTAACTTATTAATCACAAGTAGTTTTGATTGTGAGATATAAATTATAATTGAATCTTAAATATCCTTGGTCATAAAGTAATATCGAGTTATGAATATCTTTATTACGGATAAATCAACACATGTGTCATCGCCCACTTTAGAAGTGAGTAGCTGATCACAAGTTAAGATGTATAGACATCTAAATGAACACGTGGACGCTTTGTTAAGTGAATAAAACATTGGAGACCCATGATGGAGATTCCACATGGATAACTATCTGAGTGTTAATGGTTAATCTCTAACATTTGTTAGTGGAATTGATCCTTTAACTTGAAGTCACCACAGTACCTTATATGAGGATGGTCATACTTTGGTGATGTAAGATGTTACTCTGAAGGGAGTTGCTAATACAATGTCGTTCCAGTATGTCAAGAATTGTATGAAGGTTATGAATGATCAATATATGATTTGTCACACTTAGATAGCAAGAGATTATGGTCTACGTTTATTTGGCTAAGTCGATATCGAAATCCTTGACCAAGGTGATTTTATGAATTCGAAAATAGTTTCGATGTTATATGTCAATAAATGAGATTGATACATTTCCATATCTCGTAATTGATCAGATCATATTGACGAAGGAATTATAATTTCATGATAAACGAACAAGTTTTGTTTTGTTACACCACGTGACATTTTCCGTCACATGTACTGCCCTGTCATATTGTGTGGATCACATTTGGAGGCTGGGTAAATTAGACAGTTGTGGTGTGCAAATAAATTATAGAAAGAATCAAGATTCTCAAAGTAGTCTGCAAGAATATCAAGTGGTAATGTTATTTATCATGATTTCTATCTAAACACAAAGCAGATCCTTATTTGCGAATTGAAAATATTTTAATTTTCACTGTGCATGATAAAGTAAATTCCTAACAACACTCACAATGAGTGTAACAATGAGGCTGACAATTATCTTGCGCAACACAATTCTATTTTTTCACACATTATAGTGTTTTTAACGAAAATGACATCTTCCCCACAAGTGGGGAAGAAAGCATTCACACAAACCACCCCCTCCCAAAGCCCCCCGAACGAATCCCAAGTCGACATGTGTACCATGGGAACCATAAGTCGTTCTCACGATATAGAAGATATCACTCCTTCATCTTTTAAATTAACAAACACAACACTTCTATATCACTTAATTGCCATATTCATTGTTAACAATATTGTACAAGTAGCAAAATCCATAAATATAGTGTGTTTGATTGTAATTAAAATGAGTTTTTTTTTTAAATGAATAATGATTTTTAAGAGAATGAGTTGTTGAAATTTGATTGAAAAGTCAAATATTGTGAATTTAACTTTTAATGAATGGTTGAGATTAAATATTGTAAAAAAAATGAAAAGATTTTAATGAAAACCAAACAAAGGCATATCAAACATTTCACATGCCAAGAGTTATAACAAAGAAACGTGTCAGACTTCCATTAAGCCTCCGTTCGGTGAGTTGAGTTTTTTTTTTTTTTTTTTGGTTTATAATTACTCCAATTTTTAATACAACTTTTTAACCACACATCTTTTCTCTCTCTCCAATTGTTAACCCTAGATCTTACTCGAACTCCGCAAAAAACCCAAAAAATGGTTTATAATCGATCCGAACACAAGCTAAATCAAACAACAATTTTGATAGAGATTATACAAATGAGGAAAATACCTACTCGGATAACCTTACTCTTATTTATTTTTATCGTAAACCTTACTCTTAGTTATGTACTAATTATTTAGTCATTGTTTGGTAAATCATATAAACGATTGTTTATAAATAATACCGTGATAATATCTTATTTGTCAATTTTTTAAAAATAAATAATAATGAACGAGAATCTTTGATCAATCAAAATTATTGAATTTTTATAAATTATCTAATGATTAATGAGTCGGTTTATAAACAAATTTTGCTAGTATAGTGGGGTAACAAAAATGAACTTTAGCTAGGGAAAGAAATTATTTTATAATCAAAAGAGGTTTAAGGGCAATTTAGTCTTTTGATAAAGAGTCAAAACAGTCAATACTTGTAACTCACCCCACGGTCCCCATTAGCGGTATTGCATCATGTCTCTATTGCATGATTGACTAGCAATTTCCCATACGTAGCAGCTTATCATTGGTTCATTTCAAGTCCTCGGGATTCATAGTCTTCACACACAAACAATAATAAAAAAAGTTTCTTAGGACAAACACAGAGACACACACACACACACTATTCTTTTCCTCTCTCTATCTACAATCTGTGTTTTCCCTGTCTGAAAAAACCCAAATTTCCAACACCCTCTTTAATTTGAAGACTTCATTTTTCTACTCACCAATGCAAGATCTTCCGATCGGGGCCTGAGGTAGCAAATTTGGAAATGCTGGAAGCTGCAGTTGATAGTAATGTACACAATAGAGGATTTTCTTCACACTCTTCACAGTTTCAGAGCTGTGGAGAGAGCAGTGAGGAGGAGCTTTCTGTTCTGCCGCGTCATACTAAGGTGGTGGTGACTGGAAATAACCGCACCAAGTCTGTGTTAGTGGGGCTTCAAGGCGTGGTGAAGAAAGCAGTTGGGCTTGGTGGATGGCATTGGCTGGTAATTTCTTGCAAAAGTTTGAGTCTTTTTTGGGATAATGAATTTGAAGTTGGTTTTGTAATGTGGGTCTGTATATTTGGTGGATGGTATTGGTCGGTAAATTTATGTTTTATTTTTGGAAACATTGAATGGAAATATGTGTAATTGAGTATTTCTTGAATTTCTATGGTACTAAGTTCTACTTTTGTGTGATTTGGGATAGGTTTTTGTTTTTAAAAAAAAAAAAAAAATTGTACTTTTGGAACACTGGATTACATTTCATTCAAAATTATAAAGGTAGATATACTTTTTAGATTGAATTTGGTTCAAAATCTTATCTTTTAATTGCTGATTGATGCTTTAAATTTGGGTATTTCATAATGGAGTTTGTTGCATGTAGGTTTTTGTAAATAGATATGCTGTTATCATAGATATTTAAAAAAAAAAAAAAAAAAAAAATTAATTGGGTATTAGTCTTTCTTTGATTCCAGCTTCATTGATAGTGACTTCTTTTATTCATAATTTCGTATTTATAATTCCACAAAAAAAGGGGTTTTCTTTGTTTGCTTGTTTGAATTTAAAATTTTTTTAGGGGTAGGTGGTGGGTTAATTGATTGGTGTTCATTTATTTCCAATTCTTTCCCTGAATAATTTCGTCCTATTCACGGACTCCCAATACAAATTTTTCTTGGTTATAATTGGACTCAACTGGTCCCTGTTCGTAGCATTTATAAATTGGTTTATTTATGTTTTTAAAGGTAAAACGTGTAGTTAAAAAGTGGAGAGAAAATGTGTAGTTAAAAAATGATTTGGAAAATTGTATTGTTTATAAATTGTAACAATTGTGTTCCTTGAAAGTTCATCTGAATTGATTTTGAGTTGACGAAGTGAGTTGCTTATTATTGCCTTAGGCAGAAAATTTGTTTTTCTTTGTAATGCTTATTAATAATATCATAACATGCATGCAAATTTTTGGCGCCGAGAAGTAGAATATTCGATAGGCTACAATTTTATCACTGTATACACATCTGTAGGTACCTAAAAACAGTAAAGCCCCTGTTTGGTTCCCATTTTTTTCATCTTATTTTCCTACCGTACTCAATCTACAACACATCTTACTTTTTGCCTATAATTTTTGACTTTTCAACTCAATCTACCGTACTCAATCTACAACACATTTTACTTTTTTGCTTATAATTTTTGACTTTTCAACTCAATCTACCGTACTCAATCTACAACACATCTTACTTTTTGCTTATAATTTTTGACTTTTCAACTCAATCTACCGTACTCAATCTACAACACATCTTACTTTTTGCCTATAATTTTTGACTTTTTAACTCAATCTATACCACACAAACTCCCAAAAACTCTATTTTTTCCAAAATAATGGGAATCAAACAAGCACAAAATATACAAGAAAATGCAAGGGACTAATGAATTTTATATTTTGAGCATAAAAATATGATTTCTCTAAAATGCAGGTTCTTACCAATGGCATAGAGGTAAAACTACAAAGGAATGCGTTAAGTGTGATTGAAGCTCCTACCGGTAATGAGGAGGATGATGATATTGAATTTGAGAATGTGCAATGGAACTGCTCAGATATGGGTGAGTTTTATATATAAGAAGTTTTGCTTCTAGCTCGAGTAAAAGTAGTAATTTTTATGTTAAAAAATAAGCACATTTACAATTTTTTGAAACCGGATAACAAATTTTGACATGTATTATTTTCTTTCTTTCCCGAATCTATATATGTTCGGAACCCCCCACTTGAATTTTGTTGCGAAATAACAGAGAGAAGTTTAGCAGTGTCCTTGACATGTGGCCATGGCCCAAAAATTGTTAAGATTAGGCTCTAGTTCCAATCTTGATAGCAATAATAAACAAAACGAGAAACGGAAAAGCACACATGAAAACACAAAAATTTATCGTCTTTCATTGTCAATGTGTATCTATGTCTACTTGCTGCTGCTGATTTTTACTTTAATCAAGAAGGAGAATAACATAATCTTTTTCTTTTTTCTTTTTCCAAATTTCTCTTTTCTCACACAGAAAAGACGACAATTTGTATTCCTATTTATTAAGTAGGAAATTAGTGAAACTTCAACAGAAATGGCATCTTGTGCCTTACTTCAATAGCTTTAGTAAAAGATAAAAAGAGAATTTTTCTTCCTTTTTTTTTATTTTTTGGGGATTTTAGGAATTTCAAATTTTTTTATGGTGGAAAAGTTTTTGAGGTTGTTACATAGGATTCTTCGTTGTTGCATTACTTTATTCTTGTTCTTTAGGCCCACCTGAAAATGTAATTGTGCTGTGTATTTTGTTTTTCTAGCATCCGATGAAACTCAAACGTCTCATAAATCAAGGCATCGAATGCACAGGCCGACTGGTTCATCTCACAAGGCTCTTAGCCGGTCTCTCTCCTGTGACTCACATTCAATTTCTACTCCAAGGGGGTCCATGGTGAGAAAAGCTTTGCACTTTTCGTGTTGAGCATTATCTTTGTTACTGTTTTTTTCCTAAATAAGACAAATGAATAATCAAGGTTACGACAGTGCTTACAAATTTAGTTTTAATGCTCCTGTACAGAAAATTGACCTTGGTAAACTTGAGATGGCTGCATTATGGAGATATTTGAGGCACTTTAATCTTGTAAGTAGGTTTTCGTTTTATGTGGAAATTTATTTATATTTTTAAGATTGGGTCGCGAAAAAAAATTGATGTTAGTTGCTAATGTAGTTGGTCTTTTTTTTTTAAAAAAAAAATGTTACAATACCCACTCCGTCCATGTCCAATAGTTTCACCATGACCAATTTGGTACAAATTAAATCTAAATTCATTAAAAGTTAAATGTCCACTTGTGGTTTTAACCCTTTTAGGTTTGATCAAAACAACTTCAGCTCCAGCGCTTAGACCCTGTTTGGTGTAGGAGAAATTCAACAACTTTTTTTTCAACCATACATTTCTATAGGACCCACTAGTTTACACACTTTTCAACAACTTTTCAACAATGCATTCAAAAATTTCAATAATTTCTCCTACACCAAATATGCTCTTAATGCTCTGAGTATTTTTCCTCAGGTGGATGCCATTCCTAACCCCTCCAAGGAGCAACTTATAGATGTTGTTCAGAGGCATTTCCTATCTCAGGTATTTGCTGACCCGCATTTCCTTTTTTTTTTTTTTTTTAAAAAAAAAAAAAAATTATTTATTTAATTTTGTCTGAAACCATTTAGAATATCAAGAACCAGATGATTCTCGAGATATACCAATATATATTTATAATTGCAGTCTTGTTATTGATTGGAATTATTTTCTTGTGTTAATGTAGCAATTGGATGAGTTGCAAGTCATTGCCGGGTTTGTACAGTCTGCTAAGAGACTGAAAACTGTTTGCAAATGACATTTGGGAGATGATGAGAATATTGGTTCCTAACTCTAACAAACTGTGATTTCTGGTTGCCACTTTCTGCTCCAGTCCAGTAGTAGTATATGTAATATAAAAACTCTGGTGTTTATACTTTTAGGTCTATAGGCCAGTTTTCAGGTCTATAGAGGTTCTCGCTTCTAAGTAGCTGTAATTATGTAGCTATATGTGAACCAGTTGACTAACTCTACGAAGGCCTTCTCGACCGAGTAACTAGTGGAGTGTCCTTTAAAATGTATAGTCGTGTGCCTAAGTGTCATTCGACGATCCACCGTCGGAACTTTTCATGCATATTTAAATAGAAATCGAGAGCTGACACTTGCTAGCTGTATTGTACAGTTATTATCTATTGTTCGAAAAATATATATGCATTCCTTCACTTATATTGTGATGCTCAAGTTTATTTCAAGAATGCCTCCGTTTGGTAAACATTGTAGTGGTTTATAGATAGGTTTATTTATGTTTTTGAGGTAAAATGTGGCTAAAAATTTAAGAGTATTAAATTGTGTAGTTTATAATTTGATTTATAAACTTGATTATTTGGCTTACCAAACGGATGTTGTTGTAAAATCCGTTAATCTCTCTTGTAAAGAAATTGACCAACGATCCTTTTGGTAGGATTTTTGTTTCATAAAAGTTATTTTAAGAAATGTTCATTTAAAAGTTCTTTTTGTTATATAAAGCATTTCAAGGAAATTAACCGAAGTTGTTTAACACAATTTGTAGTTTAGAAGTAGTTTTTGACTTTTAAAAGTCTTGCAAAAGAAACCTTACGATGATTTCATTGACTGGTTTGTTGTATTACAAGGTTTGTACGATATTTAGGTTCTATTTTTTTATTCAATATTAGCCTGTAGAGTTTAATTTCCTTATCAAACATGATGTCATTGGACAAGACACGATAGCTTTGTGCAATGTTTAGAGCACTTTCAATGTACTCCGTTAATTAGGAAAAAGGACTCCAGACGTCAGCAAATTGACGAAATGAGTTAAAAATGTCTTTTTAATGCACAATGTTAATTATAATGTTAAGTTGATGTAATTTGAAAGAAAATTGACAATGTCGAGTGTTTTATCTACTCATTGATGTTTCGTTTGATTAAATGAGTCAGCCTTAATTTTTTTTATAATTATTTTAACTATATTAAAAATGAATGTGGACGTTATGAAATGAAAATTTCGTTGAAAATTATCTCTGATCAAGTGTTTTTTTATTACTTTAATTCAAAGTTTTCATGATTATATTAAATTTAAGATTAATAATTTTAAAAAATATGTATTTTAGTAATTTATCAATAAAAAATTATCCTTAAATAAAATTATATAAAAATATTAGTCATTGAAACATTTTAACAAGATAACAATAAAAAATAATAATTTAATATTAATAAATATTTGTTTGTCAGCAATAATTAAAAAAAAATCTTATAATAAATTTAACTACTAAAATAAAATATAAAAATGAAATATAGTTAAAGAAAATAATATTAATAGTTTGTAATAATGAAAAGTTTAATATTATATTAATCATTTTGTGAATAAGTTCTTATTTTTAAATTTAAAAAAATATTACGTAATCAACAATATTTAAATGCATACGAAATCATTGAAGATGAAATTAAAGATTTTTCTTTCAATTTATTCACATTTTCTAAAAGACAATCAATTTCATTGTCACATCATTTCTAATTCACATGGCGCATTGGAGATGCTCTAAACAAAATATTTTGCCTCTTTTCTACAAATTTTGAAGATAAGAGAATTGTAATGCCTTGTTTGGTCCGGATAAATTGAACAATTTCTTTTTTTCAAATTTTTTTTTCAATCACATATTTCTATAAGATTCATCATTTTATACTCTTTAATAATTTTTCAATCAAATATTCAATTTTTTTTTTCAATTTCTTTTACATCAAACAGACTCTAAGTCAAAGCCTCACTTAGAGCAAATCCGATTTTTTTTTTAATTCTTGATTAATGAAGCAAGTGTAGTTAGATAAAAAAATCCCGACTATAATCGCCTATTAGTCACCCTAGGAGCACACCACTTCAACAAAAAAGGTTGCACTGACTAGTGACACAACTCCCCCAGCCTTGTTATTTTTCATGTTGGATCAATACGAATAATATAACAAAATAATCAAATGTAAAAATGAAAGAACGCCAAGATTTTTGGATCAAAGGCCTCAGAAGTTTAGCCCCTGTTCTCTTTGCTGTTTTGAGGTCGTTTTCTGTTTTTATTTTCGAAAACGTTAAAAACGCGTTCTCTTTACCATTTTCGAAAACGCATTTTGGAAAACAAAAAAAAAATTGTGTATTTCGACAAAAAATGTCCAAAACGCGGAAAACGCGTTTTGGGAATTTTTTTTTTTTTAAAACTAAGCTTAATATAAAGTTTTTATTTTTTTATTATTTTTTTTAGAATTATCCTAACTTGGAACTAAGCCTAAATAAAGATTTTTTTTTTTTTTTTGAAAATTATCCTAACTTGTAACTTAGTTTAAATAAAGTTTTATTGAACTCAATATCAACATTACAAAAAAAAAAAATTAAATGAGAATTCTTGTTGTTATATTTCAAAAAATGCAATGATAAATGGACTCCCGGTGGTTTTGAAAGAACTTGCATATTCTGGATTTTAATAGAAGTAGAGCTTTCTCAAGTCCCGAACATGACCAAGCTGTGTTAATATAGACTCTTAATGCTCACATTAGTGTGTTGCATATAACCATGTTTTTAGTGTATTGTGAAAGGAAATTTGAGTTGGAGTTAGTAATATTCTGCAAGCAAATTAATTAAAAATAGTTTAAATAGTGTTTTGCAAAATTTCAAACAGAACGTGTTTTCCAGCTTTTCATTTTCAAAAACAGTTTTTAGAAATGACAAACCAAACGCGTTTTCAGCAAATTTGAAAACAAAAATGAAAACACAAAATACAAAACATTTTCGAAAATGAAAATACAAAATAAAATACAAACAGAACACCACCAGTAATTCAAGAATCACGTACTCCCCCGTTGAGCAATCTATTAAATTTGGATTTAAACTCAAATTTCACTAGGCATATCAAGAAGTTCATCGCATATTACAAGAACAACACCACCCTACCAATCAACAATCGAATTTCACCAATAATTAACTCCAGTTTCTATATTTTACACCTATTGCAAAATCACTCTAATCACCAAGAAAAGAGATAATGAAAGGGGAAACAACAATTAGATCTCACCAAGAAATCTAGTCCAATCCCTTAACTTAAAAATGCATCACAAATTGAGGAGCAGAGAAGAGGAGAGAAAATGGGATGCCTCTTATCTAATCTTCTCGTATACCTTCAATTGTTATTTCGATTACTAAATGCAAGGAGTATGTATATAAGGAGTGTCCAAGTTATGTGGGTCAACCATTTTAGGCCCAATAGGAGAAAACGTGATTTTTATGAAAGTGAGTAGCACTTTTTAATATTCTCCACTTTGATACGAATTTGAGTGCACCAATAGTGAATTTGATCAACTAAATTAATATCGTCGTGCTTCCATACACCTGAAAAATGAGTAAAAATTAGATTTTTAATAAAATGTAAAATCATGCTAACATTCAAAACATATAATCATATCACCAACAAAATCACAATATTTATTTAGAAGACCATTAAATATCAAAGATAATTTAATGACTCATACGATGACAATATACCCAGACTTGATCATGGATAAAAGAATTATGTGCAAAAAAAAAAAAAAAAAATGATTTGCAACTCATATAACCATCACACAAGATAAAAACACATAGGAAGAAATCAAAATTCAATTACCACTATCCCCTGCTTAACATACATCTATAAATCCTCACAATATCACATTATGTATAGCACTTAAACATAAAACTCATATCACAGTATTCTTTCAGATCCAATGTACATATTTCGCCCCCAGGGCACATCTCCCAGCGGTGAAAGGGAGGGTGGTTTAAAGACCAGCCTCGCTTGGTCAGGGATTTGAATCCGGCCCTTACCAAGTTAAAAGGTAAGCCTTCACCCTACACTCTGGGAGGCATAACCTACGATTTACATCATTCACCAAGGCCCAGGGCAGGGCAGGGCAGGTGGGGCCCCCCTAAGGTTGGGGTTCAACCTTTTTTTCAATGTACATATTTCAAAATTTCTCATTTATAAGTATCAACAATAAACCAATCAAGGGTAATATCATCAGTATACACTAGCAAGAACACTAATTTACTTTTATTCCAACATGATGATATACAAACAATGATCAAACTTATTACATCAAAAGCCAATAATAAGAACAAACAAATCAAATCATTTATACCACAATCAAGGCAACTTTCAAGCCATACAATAACTTTTTAAGACAAAAAGTACACATGCACATGTTTTTATTTATCCTCCAAAAATCAAGAGGTTGAAACATAAAAGCTTTTATAAAAAATGTAATTTCACATCAAGTTGTTCAAGTTATCATGACTAACTAACAACCAACAAAAGTTTCTATATAACCAATACCTCCTTCTATGTGTGTACTCATGTACCTAGTAATCTAAAAAGTTCATTTCTAGTGGTATCCTCTTTTGATTCATAACAAGATAATTCATGTCTCCATCCATTGCTTATCCATTCTATTGATTGTTAATCCACACAATATTTTGGTCAGCCATAACTCTAGAATGTAAAATCTAAATGAATGAGTTCCAAGGCTCTGATACCAATTGATAACCCATGACTAACTAACAAAGAGGGGGTGAATTGGTTTTACAAAACTTTTTCGATAAATAATCTCAAGTTTGAAACAATGAATCAATTATGAGCACTTAATGATGGAAGCAACGAAATCATCAAGGAAAAGTTATAGGAATAAGTGAACTTAAACAATTTACCAAATAACACTTAATGAAAGTATTGCACAATATGAAATAATGAGATATAAACAATTGCAATAAAAGTAAGTAAAATGGCTAAGAGAGTGCAAACGATGATTTAAGAGGTTCAATTAACCAACGTGATCTACGTCCTCTGTTACTGAGCTTTCCATCACGAGCAAGGTCAAATATACTATAATGGTAATTTACAACAAGGAATATCAAATCCTTATGTTCATATCCATTCATTTTACAAAACTCATCAAAAGCAGTGTTGTCAAATTCTCCACCATGGTCACTTCTTATAGTTGTAATGGAGTATCCTTTTTCATTTTGAACATTTTTGAAAAAATGTTTGAATACATTTTAAAGCTTCATTTTTCATGTTCAAAAACAAAACCCAAGTAAATCTTGAGAAGTCATCAACAATGACAAAAGTATAGTGTTTACTACTTAAACTTGCGATTTTAGAAGGTCCAAAGAGATCCATGTGTAGGAGTTGTAAATGTTTTTGTGGTTGAAGAAAATTGCTTATATTTGAAAGAACTTTTTGTTATTTTTCAAACTGACAAGCAACACAAATCTTGTCATTTTCAAATTTCAAATTTGGCAAGCCCTTAACAAAGCAATTTTTTGATATTTTTGAAATTAGGTCCATACTAACATGACCCAATCTTCTATGCCATAACCAAGTATCATCTTTAAAACTTGACAAACATTTTAATTCCTTTTCAAATTCAATATTGATAATATAAACATTTTTATTTCGGCTTCCTATAAACAATACCTCTTTCGATGTAGCATCTTTGATAAGACATCTTGAAGAATCAAACTTGATATGATAACTTCTATCACATAATTGACTAATTCTTAGTAAATTATGTTTGAGATTATCTACTAGTAGAATATTTTCAGTAGAGGGAGATAGATGATTACCAATATTTTCGATGTCAATGATTTTCCTTTGATATTATCTCCAAAAGTGACATGGCCTCCATCCTTTCTTTTGAAGTTTGGTAAGAGTGATTTGTCTCTAGTCATCTGTTTTGAGCAACCACTATCCAAGAACCAGTTTCTCTTTATCTTTGTTGAAACCTACAAAACATGATTTAATTTTTTACTTTTTGTACCCAGATAACTTTAGGTCCTTGATACTTAGTGCTAGTGGTTATTTGAAGCTACTTATGCTTTCCTTCAAAATGTAGTTTCTTTTTCACTAAACAATTAAAAGCTACAATTCCATTTCTAATGCAAAAACTGCATGTAGTGTTTTGATGAGAGAAATAAGAAGTGGAAGCTTTAACAAAAATATTTTTGAGAGATTTTTGTTTCAAATATGGTTTGTAATCAATTCCACTTCTATCAAAACAAATTGTTGTTTACCAAGCATCAAGTCAAAATTTCTCTTGCCTTGAGTGAATTTGTGAGCAATGTAAGTAAAATTTAAAACTTTTTTTCTTTTAGGAAGAAGTTTTCAATGATCAAGGCATTTTGATCACTATTTTCCTTTTTAACAACCTTTTGTTTTTTCAACATCTTTTTTGTTTCGTTTTTCAACAAAATATGTTCAGTTTTTAGAGTGGAATGTTTAAGAGTAAGTTTTTCAAAAGTTTCAATGATTTCTTCATATGAGATAGATAATTCATCATAAGAGGGAATGTCATTTGTATTTACATCATTTCCAATGGCCATGAAGCACATGTTAGCAACCTCATCTTGATTTTCATTTTCATCTTGCTCATCATCACTATCATCCCAAGTTACTTGTAGAGCTTTCTTTTTGAAGAACTTTCTTTTGTTGGGACATTCGGCTCTTTTGTGACCGAGTTTGTCACAATCATAGCACACAACCTTCTTTTCTCACTTTTATCTTCTTTCTTTTGGAATCTACAGTTGTTGCGCAAGCCTCTCCATTTCTTGACAAGAAGGCTTCTTCATCATTTGATGATTTCAAGGCAATTTGTCTTCTAGGAGGATCCTTCTTCTCTTCCTCTTTTGCTTTCCAAGACTTTTCTTTTATTCGGCATGGTTTAGCTCATAGGTCATCAAGGTTTCATAGAGCTCTTCCAAAGGATATGTGTTGACGTCTTTGGTGTTTTCTATCAACATTCTCAATGAATCCCAATCTTCCAAGAGAGACCTAAGCATTTGGTTAACAAGTTCAGTATTAGTAAAATTTTTATCAAAACCTTTAAGACCGTTGACAATATCAGTGAATCGAGTAATCATGTTAGCAATGGATTCATCTTGTTTCATGAAGAAATTTTCAAAGTTTTTGTACAAAAGATTTATCTTAGTTTCTTTAACTTTGTTTGTGCCCATGTATGCAACTTCTAATGAATGCAAAATATCATGTACGGACTCACAATCGCTAATATGATTAAATTCATTAATATTTAAAGCACAATAAAGAAGATTTTTGGCTCTAGCATTTAAAGACCACTTCTTTTTATCATCCTCATCATATTCTTCTCTAGGTTTTGAAATAATTTCATCTGATTTTCCGCCAACCTTAATAACCTTAGTAAGTTTATGAGGACCAAATTCAATAACAGCACAAACATTATAATCAATGGATTGAATATATATCATCATCCTAGTTTTCCAATAATTGTAATGAGTGCCATCAAACAATGGAGGACGATTTGTAGAATGCCCTTCAATATTTTGGTTAGCCATAACTCTAGATTGTAAAATCTATATGAATGAGTTCCTGGGCTTTGATACCAATTGATAACCCAAGACTAACTAACCAAGAGGAGGTGAATTGGTTTTACAAAACTTTTTCGATAAATAATCTCAAGTTTGAAACAATGAATCAATTATGAGCACTTAAGGATGGAAGCAACTAAATAATTAAGGAAAAGTGATAGGACTAAGTGAACTTAAACAATTTACCAAATAACACTTAATGAAAGTATTGCACAATATGAAATAATAAGATAAAAACAAGTGCAATGAAAGTAAGTAAAAGGGTTAAGAGAGTGCAAACGACGATTTAAAGATGTTCAATCAACCAACGTGATCTACGTCCTCTTTTACTGAGCTCTCCGTTACGAGTAAGGTCAAATTCACTATGATGGTAACTTACAATAAGGAATATTAAATCCTTAAGTGACTTACAACAAGAAGCACTTATTCTTAGGTGACTTTACAACAAGGAACACTTATCCTTTAGGTGACTTTACTTCAAGGAGCACCTATCTTTTACAATCGAGTTTTCAAAAGGATTTCGAAACCAAAAAAAACACAAGCGATAATTTTACAATTGAACAAACTCTCTTAACAAATGATATAATCAAGTCAAGTATTTCGAGAGTTAGGATAACACTTCAATAGATAGCAAATGTTTAAAGCTCAAGTGTTTGTGAAACTTTGATAAATGATATGTGAAAGTTTAGTTTGAATCAAAGTTTATCAACCAATGATCTTTCTTAAGAAATGATACAAGTATAAAGAGAGATATAAACTTCAATATAAGTGTTTGGTGATAAAGAACTCAATCAATAGTCAAGAATAGATAGGAATAATGAGTTTTCTTAAAAATAGAATCTTTGATAAAAATCTATAAATAATATGATCAATCAAAAGATTCTTTGTAATAAATGAAGTAAAATATAAAATCAAGTAAGCTCAATGATTTTCAAGTGAATAAATACTCTTAATTACTCTTGTAAGTTGTTGGGATTGAATGCAAGAGAGATGTGTATTTATAGGACAAGAAAAATCAACTCTAGTACTTTCGGTTGACCTAACCATTAAAATAACCATTATGAATTTTGAACTGTTAAACTTTCGGCTGATTAAAACAGAGTTTTGGTTGATTAGACTTTTGGTCGATCAGGTAGTTTCGATCGACCGAAATCACTAGGTTTTAGAAATTTTATTTTATATCAAAATATTCATTTTTTCAAAATCTAATTCGTATTATGGGTCAATTATGTTTTTATGCAAGTGATGAAATTTATAAAAATAATTTGAGCTTTATGCACTTGCTAAAAATTGATGAGTCAATACATTTACATATAATTTGAAGTTTTTAACATAAAACTTCTAAGCTCTAATCTTCGACGTTCTTGTTCACTTTAAGTCTTTTTTGATTGTTCGTACTTCAATGGATGATGATATGAGTATTTGAATGCTTTGTTAGCCCAAGAGTAACTAACCAAGAGTGAGGGTGAATTGGTTTATAAAACTTTTTCGATAAATAATCTCAATCTTAAAACCAATAAGTACAAGTATGAGCACTTAGTGTTGCAAATAACTTAACTATCAATGTACTGTGCTATAACTGTGTAAACTTAATTGATAAAGCAAGTATAACACTTTGATATAGTGTTGCACAATATAAATTGATAGAATAGAGTAAGGACAATGTAAGTAAGTAAAAATGATAAGAGGATGAAAACACTATTTATAGAGGTTCAATCAACCAACGTGACCTACGTCCTCTGTTACCAAACTCTCTGTCATGAGCAAAGCCAAATCCACTATAATGGTAACTTACAACAAGGAGTATCAAATCCTTAAGTGATTTACAACAAGGAGCACTTATCCTTAGGTGACTTACAACAAGGAGCACCTATCCTTAAGTGACTTACAACAAGGAGCACTTATCCTTAGGTGACTTACAATAAGGAGCACCTATCTTTAACAACAATCGAGTTTTCACAAGGCTCTCGAAACCGTAAGATAACAAATGATAAGTTTACAATTATAGAAAACTCTCTTAAACAAATGATATAATCGAATCAAATATATAGAGAGTTTTGGATAACTCTTCGATAAATGACAATAAATTTAGCTCAAGTATTTTGTTGAAAAGTCTTTGATAAATATAATGTGAAATATGTAGGATCTTTGAATCAAATCTTTCAACCAAATAATCTCTCTTAACAAGTAATACAAGTTAAGTATGAAGAGAGATTTTCACTTTCATAAAAGTGCTTGGTAAAGAAGAACTTTTGTAAGTAAAAATGATAATAATCAAGTTTGAAAAGTTTTCTTACCCACTTGGAATCTTTGATGAGATAGATGAATGAATATTCAATAGACCAAGTTAAGTACCAAGAGATGTTAACACTTGAATAATTAACAATAAGTAAGTTCAAAGTGTTTGGACAATGGAATTTTGATAAATCAAATAATAATGAAAATTATAACACAAATTATCGAAGTTCTTCAATAGAAATTATCTCTTTAAAAGATTAAAACAAGTTTATAACAAAGAGAGACCTACACTTCTATTCCAATATATAATGTGAAGATGTGGAAGAAGTCTAAACAATATAAAACCAAGAATCTTCACAAAATTTTCTTCCAAAAACTTTGATGAATTTGATAAAATAAAGTTTAGATCAATCAAAGTTTTCTAATAAAAATAGATGAATATAAACCAAGTAAGAACAATGAATTTTCACAAGAAAGCTTCTCTAAAATTTCTTCTTAATTGTTCAAAATGAATGCAAGAGAAGGCTATTTATAGAGTAAATTTCGCACATACTGTCTTTTGCGATCGACCTATTCAGCCATGTGGTCGACCTCAATATAGCCGTTGCGAGAAAATATCCGTTGGAGTTCAAAATAGAACAATGCGGCCGACCTGTCTTTTCTTGCGGTCCACCTCAAAGCTACATGCGGTCGACCTCTCTTGAAATGCGGTCAATCTCACTTGACAACATTTCAAAAATATGATTTTTCAAATGTTTTGATCAAAGTTGATTTTGAAAATGATATTTTAATGACTCTGTAAATGTTACTTGAGCTTATGAAGTACATTGCCAACTATTGATGCATTACCCTTATATATGTTGAGAAGCGATTTGTAAATGTTCAATTTCTTTGTAAGCTTCATTCCTCGATCTTCATATTGTTATGCTTCATGTCTTGAACATCGCATCTTGTGTTTTTTATCTTTTATCTTTGAGAGATGATTTGTACTTTGAAAACTTTAAAGATTATCATTACTTAAAACAATATGTTGAGAAGTGATTTGTAAATGCTCAATTTCTTTGTAAGCTTCATTCCTCGATCTTCATATTATCATGCTTCATGTCTTGAACATCGCATCTTGTGTTTTTAATCTTTTATCTTCGAGAGATGATTTGTACTTTGAATACTTTGAAGATTATCATTACATGAAATACTTGAAGCACACTTGTTAATAACATAATATAATCTTGTTTGTTATGATCAAAATAATAAGGTTAAGTTAACCATATGTCAACAATTTCTCCCTTTTTGATTATGACAAACAAGATGATTTGTAAAGACAATCTAAGCAATTAAAGCATATAATCAAAGCATAGGGACATGAGAATAATCGATAAGTTCAATTTTAGCATATATTCTCCCTATCTTTTACAAACCAATAATTATTCTTTCAAAACACTATAGTGGCATAATCTAGCATATGTCATAATTCATTTTCATGCATATAGATTATTCATGGTTATGCTAAACAAATCGTCACCATATTTTCCCTTTTTGGCATAAGCAAAAAGGTGACATCTATTCCTTAATCATGAGCATAGGTGTGATAATCATAATAATGAAGCACAAATAGAATATCATATTCCCCCTTAGTAAAACACTTATTTCATGAAATGAGTTCAAGGTGTATAACAATGTACATAAGTCATTTCAATGTATGTGATTGTTTATCCATATTGTCAACTAAATGGGATTTTGAAAAAAAAAAAAAAAAATCATTTGACATGTATAAGCAAATGATCTATTTTAGAATAAACATGTATATCAATAAGATCACTTTTCACTTTTCCCACATATTCAAATATTATTTCTTATTAATAAAAATTTGGCATGGATTTCCCTTAACTTGTTCAAACCGATAAGAATGCTATCTTGTGACAAACATTTAATCACATGCTTTATTATCAACATAACATCATATCAATACATAATCATATCATTCCAAAACATAAGATGCATAACACAGAAGAATAACTTCACCTTAATGAGTACAAAGACATAATCATGAGAAATATAAGTTCATGCATACAACATAATATCATGCATATAACAAGAATTAGCACCATGTGTCATATTCTCATACCTCTTTTCAATATGAAAAATTCTTTAGGAAGTGCTAGAGGTTTTGATCATGAAAATGTTGAATAATAGATCTTCAATCATTGATCATCCACAATCCAAGAAGTATCACTCTATCTTCTTTGGTACCTACAAAAGATAGTCTAGATTTTGTTCTTTGGTACCCACATGCATTTGGGTCCTTGGTGGTTAGTGTGAGTGGACTTTTGAATCCTTTTTTAATTGTTTGTAAAGTGTATCCTCTTTTTAATAAAGCAATTTGAAGCTATATGTCCATCTTTGTTGCAAAAACCACATATAGTGGGGGTGTGAGAATTTGATGCTTTATCAAGGAAGAGTTTGATAAATTTTTGCTTTAAATGTGGTTTAAATCCAATTCCTTCCTTGTTGAAAACACATTTTTGTTTATCAAGCATTAAATCAAAAAATTTCTTTCCTTGTGTGAATTTGTAAACAATGTTTGTCAAGTCTAAAACTTTTTCTTTTAAAGAACAATTTTCTTCAACCAAGGAACCATGATCAATCTTTTCTTTCTCAAAAATCATTTTGAAGAATCGAAGGTCTTTCTTCTTCATTTTTCAATAATTTGTGCATTTCAAGGAGAGTAGAGTGTTTGAAAATAAGTTTTTCAAATTCAACAATTATTTCATCATAAGAGGTAGATAATTCATCATATGAAGGTTTATCAATAGAGTCTACCTCATCTCCAATTGCCAAGAAGCGCATGTTGGACACTTCATCTTGACTCTCATCACTTTCATCCCAATTGGCTTAGAGTGCTTTCTTTTTTATGAATCTCTTCTTGTTTTGGCACTTGATACTTTTGTAACCATGAGACGATTTGAAAGCAATTTCTCGCCTAGCCTCTTCTTTTCCTTTTCTTGTCTTCTCCTTTGTTTCGGCATTGTTGAGCTCATAAGTCATCAAACGTTCCATAAAGCTCCTCCAATAGATATGTGTTGATGTCTTTTGTGTTTTCGACCAACATCCTCAATGAATTCCAATCTTTAGAGAGAGACCTAAGTATTTTACTTACAAGTTCACCGTTAGTAGATTTATGATCAAAACCTTTAAGGCCATTAACAATATCAGTAAAACGAGTAATCATACAAGTAATGGGCTCATCTTGCTTCATAAAGAAATTTTCAAAATCTTTAAATAAAAGATTTATCTTAGTTTCTTTCACTTTGCTTGTGCCCATGTGTGTGATTTCTAAAGTATGCCAAATATCATATGCGGAATCATATGTGCTATTAAATTCATTTATATCTAAAGCACAATAAAGTGTATTTTTTGCTCTAGCATTTAAAGACAATTTTCTTTTATCATTTTCATCATATTCCTCTCTAGGTTTAGGAATGATTTGGTCCGATTTTCCATCAATTTTAATAACTTTGGTAGGCATATATGGACCTAATTCAATTACTTCCAAAACATTATAATCTATTGATTGAACAAAATCATTATAGTCTTCCAATAATTATAATGTGTACCATCAAAGAAAGGAGGACGATTTGTAGAATGCCCCTATAGATTATGATTAGCCATTAACTTAAGATTGTAAAATCTTATGAAACTTTTTCGATAAATAATCTCAATCTTAAAACCAATAAGTACAAGTATGAGCACTTAGTGTTGCAAGTAACTTAACTCTCAATGTAGAGTACTATAAATGTGTAAACTTAATTGATAAAGCAAGTATAGCACTTAGATATAGTGTTGTACAATATAAATTGATAGAATAGAGTAAGTGCAATGTAAGTAAGTAAAAGGGATAAGATGATGTAAACACTATTTATAGAGGTTCAATCAACCAACGTGATATACGTCCTCTGTTACCGAGCTCTCTATCATAAGTAAGGACAAATCCACTATAATGGTAACTTACAACAAGGAGTACCAAATACTTAAGTGACTTACAACCAGGAGCACTTATCCTTAGGTGACTTACAACAAGGAGCACTGATCCTTAAGTGACTTACAACAAGGAGCATTTATCCTTAGGTGACTTACAACAGGAGTACCTATCCCCCACAACAATCGAGTTTTCACAAGGCTCTCAAAATCGTAAGATAACAAATGATAAGTTTACAATTGTGGAAAACTCTCTTAAACAAATGATATAATCGAATCAAGTATATAGAGAGTTTTGGATAACACTTCGATAGATGACAATAAATTTAGCTCAAGTGTTTTGTTGAAAAGTCTTTGATAAATATGATGTGAAATATGTAGGATCTTTGAATCAAAGCTTTCAACCAAATAATCCCTCTTAACAAGTAATACAAGTTAAGTATGAAGAGAGATTTTCACTTTAATAAAAGTGCTTGGTAAAGAATTTTTGTAAGTAAAAATGATAATAATCAAGTTTGAAAAGTTTTCTTACCCACTTAGAATCTTTGATGAGATAGATGAATAAATATTCAATAGATCAAGTTAAGTACCAAGAGATGTTAACACTTGAATAATTAACAATAAGTTAAGTTCAAAGTGTTTGGACAATGAAATTTGATAAATCAAATAATAATGAAAATTATAATACAAATTATCAAAGTTATTCAATGGAAATTATCTCTTTAAAAGATTAAAACAAGTTTAGAGCAAAGAGAGACCTACACTTCTATTCCAATATATAATGTGAAGATGTGGAAGAAGTTTAAACAATATAAAACCAAGAATCTTCACAAAACTTTCTTCCAAAAACTTTGATAAATTTGATAAAAAAAGTTTAGATCAATCAAACTTTTCTAATAAAAATAGATGAATATAAACTAAGTAAGAACAATGAATTTTCACAAGAAAGCTTCTCTAAAATCTCTTCTTAATTGTTCAAAATGAAAGCAAGAGAAGGCTACTTATAGATACAGCCTAGATCCAACGCTAAGGTCCCTAAGCAATCACTTAATGGAAAAGAAAAGCGATAGTGATTAATGAGAATCCATCATTTTGTCTCATAAGAAATTAAAAATACCCACTGTTGATGAATTACTATGCATTACCTGTAACAACTTGATTATATGTTGCTATCACCGTTAACTTTGTGGGCAAAGGTCAACTTAAGCGGCTCCGTCAACGAAAAATAAGGCGCCAATACACATTTATCAACACATATGCGGTGGAGGTCCTTGCATGTAGAGCAAGGACTAAGTATAGTAGTTGGTGGTGGAGAGGATGAAAAAGATCCAGATGGAGATGATATAGGAGAGAGTGAGGTGGGAGAAGATGCTGCCACCATTGCAACGGTGATGGCAATTTCCATGCATTCCATGTTGATGCTCTGTATTTGGGTGGGGATGTGTTTGGTCTGGTTGTACTGGAATGGGGATGCTTCTCGCAGATTCGCAGTCCACCGAAGTTTGGCTAAATGGAGTTAATCATTTACCCTTTGCAGATATGACTCACAACCACAAATCTGTAAACAGTAAACTGCCCACCACCACTTTGATAGCCCACTACTTCAATAACTGTAAAAACAGGAAAATGAAGAAAAAAAACCCAGCCAAACGCAACTACTAGTGCAAAAAATAAGATTTAATTCCAATTTAGATTCTTTTGACAATTGAGATTCTGGTCAAAATTAATTGGCCAGAATCTCAATTACTTTTAATTATATATAGATAGATAGATAGATATAGATTCGCTTCAAGATTCTCATTGAGAAATAAAAATGTCCATGATCTGTGTATGGTTAAATCACGTTACTTTACAAAATTCAAAATCTTCATTTTCTTGCAATACAATTGTTCCAATCTCGATCACAATGATAGGAGATCATTATCCGCAATCTAAGAGCTAAATTTTGTGAGATTTTATGCCAAAAACATTATTCTAGACAGTTTTCTATTTTAGTGTAAATTTTTATACGAATTTTAAAGCTATTGTTGCCATCTTTTTCCATTCTCTTGTCGTAGACATTTAGGGAGGTTATTAGGGAAGTTGATAGGGGTTGAGGGAAGTTATGAACTTGAGTTCACTTCAAATCATTCCCTTCAACCTGTTCACAATATTTGTAGTATGTGAGATCTAATGGAAGTGTACGTATCGTGATAAGTAATATAGTTGATCAAAGAGTCTAGATTATCATCCTCACGAGAATTGTAATTAAGTATCAAAATATGTTAGCTCCAAACTCTGTTTGAACAAACGAATGATGATTTGTAATTTGAACTAAAATCTGAAATTATTAAACTAAATGCAATATAAAAGAAATAACGAATTAATGCCAAAATTGATTTTTCTAAAGTAATTGGAGAAGTGTTGGGGTGCAAAATTTCACTGTATCTAAAAATACTAATTTCATACCTCAAGTTTTGTTCCCATAAATGTGTTCAATCGAATTCACGAATGTAAATTGATTTTCTTCTCTCGAGTTTAAATCAATTATATCTAACTAAGTCAATTGATAATTGTATTTTATACACTTATTTGTATGTCTAAATTAGAATATATTGTTGTCATTTTAGACTATTTACTATTTAATTTGTGTCTATTTGTTTACTTTTCAGAAAATATCCAAAAAGATGAAGAATGAAGTAATTGATGAGAAAAATGCACAATTGGATTCTAATTGGAGCCTAATTGAGAGATTTAGGAGTTTATGACAACAATCGAGAATCATCCATGATGAGAAAGTGAATAAATTAGAAGTTGAAGTTGAAGGAATGCAAAGCAAATTAAATACGAGGGACCAACTTGCAAATATTCAATGATTGTTTGGATCACAAGAAGATACTTTGAGGATTTTTAGGAGTTAATTGGATGCAAGTAGAAGTCAAAAAGGAATGAAAAGATACAAGAAAAGACTCGCGCGCGGTTTGACAACTTGCTTTCCTTTTTCGATTAGGTCTCTTCGCCAACTATAAACACAAACTCTTGGCACGGAAATCAAACATTTGCTTCTCCTAAGAAAGAGCCACAATTGTGAATTTATCATCAAATTCTTGGGGAATCAAACATCGCAAAGGGGCGTGAATTGAAGATAATTGAAGAATCAAAACTTGGTGCTGATAAGTGTGCGTTTTACACACTTATTGTGCTTTTAAATAGACAATTTAATTGACAAATTGAGCAAATATCTACTTATATTTTATGTTTATCTTGTACAATTAGGTACAACCTCAATTGGAAAGCAAATGGACAAGATTGGAGTGAAATCAGGCTAAAAGAGGAGCAAATTTGATGTCCAAGGACCTAATCGAAAGAAATCAAAAGTCTGGGGACTTAAGTGCAACATCTCAGAAAGTTGGAGGACTAAAGATGCAAATATTTCAGGGGCATACTTGTAATAAAAGCCAAAATTCGAGGACTAAATTGAAGAAGACCAGAGATGGAGGACCAAATTGCAAATCATGAAAAGACAGAGCTACCAGATGAACCACGCGATCGTGTGGCTCTTACAAGTAGCGATCACGAGAGAGGCCAAAAATCCAACCCGAGAGATTTCAGACTAACCACGAGATCGTGAGGCACTCAGCCACGCGATCGCGTAGGCGACTTTCTGGCCAATTCCAGATTTTATTTTCTGTTTTTTTTATATTTTGTAGTAAGGGCGTGTTTGGCTCGTTTTGGGCGCATTTTTGGACCTTTTTTAGGTCAGATTTTTGGGGTATATATACCCCCACTTCTCACTTCACCAACATATCCCATTTTTCTTAACACAAAACCCTAGCCCCCTTCCCTTTTTTCTCTCTTTTCTTTCTTCTTCTTCTTTTCTTTTCTTTTTCTTTTCTTTGTTTTTGATTTAGTTTGTAAATTAGTTTGTAGTTTAGTTGTGTTTCTAAGTTATTAGCACCATTTGGAGCAAGGAAGCAAGAAATGAGGTGAAGATTCAAAACAAAGTTCAAGGAATTTTTGGGCAAAAATCAAGGGAAGTGATTTATTTCATTATCTTGTATTTTTAATCTTTGATTTCTATATTTTGTGATGTATTTTTGTAAACCTCAACTTTTGTGCAATATTTATATAATGGGCTAGTTATTTTATGTTTGGATGATTGATGTAGCTTAACTTAGTTTAAGTAATTTTAATGTTTGTTTATTAATGTTGAGCTTATTTCATGTGTGTTTGTTGTTGAGATTATTCCATGTGTTTGATCGATCACCAAATATATGTTTTGTGAAGTGTATGATAATCGAGAGATATTATGCATTTTAGATCAAATAACAAATGCTCTAGGTTCTTGTTAAGGATAGAGATATACCTTAAACCCTAGATGATCCATTGAGCTATTTTCACAAAGAGTTAATGCAATTGATTGGGCCTTAATCGACATAGAGATATAGTAGGTTAGTCCAATTGATTAGGGTTAATTTCACTCGAGAGAGGTAATTAGCTAAGCTTGGAAAATCGGGTCTAACATTGTAAATGAGTAATTTATTAATTTGCATGTGTTGAGAAATTACTTAAGCAAGAGTTAAGTGAAATCATGAATCCCAACTATTTTATCTTTCATTTTCCTTATTTTAATTCGGTTTAGAATTATTTTCTTTAATTTAGAATTTACAAAAATACGACTTTTAATTGTGTGTTTCTTCTTGTTGTTAGAATTAAATTAATTAAAATTGTATAATCTAGAGTATACATTCCTCGTGGGATCGACAATCCGGACTCAAAAAGTCCACTTTATTACTTGTACGCGACCCGTGCGCTTGTGGTACACTATTTTGAGCGGAACAAGTTTTTGGCGCCGTTGCCGGGGAATGTTTTTACTTTGATTATTACTTTAGTTAATTTTAGTTTTAACAATTTGTAATTATTTTTGTTTTATATTTTATTTTGTTATCTTTGGTTAACCACCACAATTCTAATCTCTCTTGTGTTTGTTTTTCTTTCTATGCATATTTGATTCTAATATTGGTAAAGTAGGAAGGCAATTGCAATGAACAATCTCAACATGGGTGATGAATGAATGCTTGAAGAATATTCAAGTTGTGAAATTTGTTACATGATGCATTGTAACGGACAATGTTTGTATTCGGGCAATAGATTGCATACGTCGAAACTTATTGAATTTAGACGATATTTGAAATGTCGAAAGCAAGCAATTGACACATCGGATGTGAGTTACATGCTCTTGGGAGATTGTGTACCGGATAATTGGGATGAGGACATCACTCTTTTGGGTGATGGTCCTCCATTATTGAATGAGAAGGTACTTGCAAAGTATTACAATGAACTTGCCAAGTTGGATGAGGATGATATGCTTATGGGAGATTACATGTTTTGGGAAGGATTTCAAATGTGGGGGTATAATCCACTCTTGGGGATTAATAGGAAAAACTTGCCGTTGCCCATGGATTCAAATTTTGGATCGGTCATTCAATCTAAGGAGACATCAACAAATGGAGATGAGCTTGAAGAGAATGATAATTTAATCACAAAAGAATCACTTGGAGAAGTGGCAATTAATGAGGAAGAGATCAAATCAAATTCTCTCAACTTCATTGATTGTCCAATAATAGAATTTTTGATTAAGCCACTTGAGGAGGAGCAAGTTTACATTGTTGAGTTTGAATTGGATAGAATAGGCAAGTCCCATGAGATTGAAAGGGGCAAGGTGCAAATATTTCGAATCAATGAAGAGTGGGAAAAAGCCAAAAGAAGCAAAATGGGGAAGGCATCAAAAGCTATGTTTAGAGTGCCATGAAGTGCTTATACGGAGAGTCGAGCTAATGACTTTAAAATAAGCGCTTAATGGGAGGCAACCCATTCTCTATCCTTTACTTGCTTTATTTTTATTTTTTGCATATTATTTACTTTCTTGCATTTTATTTACTTTCTTGCAAATAAGTTGGTTGGGCCAAGTCTCTATCTTCTACATTTATTTCCCTCAAGTTGGGTAGTGTGAAATAGCTCTAATGCATTCTCATTTAATTCTAACATATACTCATATCAAACTTTCAAAGTCAAAATTTGCTTAAAACTCATTTTTAAATCACTTGGTTCATATTGTCTTTTATCTTCAAGTGTGATTTAATATTGATGTGGAAGGGCAAATTATATTGGATTTATGAGTTAGTATTGAGATGTTGAATGTGATTTTAATTTTTTGGGTCATTCACCATTTAATATCTACTCTTTTCTTGTGTTCTCATAGGATGCTCACAAGGTGTTCGATGAAATGCCTCATTGGAGAAATTTGTGTTCGATCGATTGGAGGCTTCAATACAAGTTTGGGGGTGGATTGTTGGTGATTGCAATGAGAGTTTCACATGCCCAAGACTACTTATTAGTGCTCCACCACTTCTTGGGATGTCTAGTAACTTCTTTCCTCTTACTTTGATTTTATTTTACACATTGAGGACAATGTGCATTTCAAGTTTGGGGGTGATTTCTTATTGTGTATTGACATGTTAGATAGCCTTGCCGGCCAGGATTACTTAGATGTTTAAAATTGTTATTGATTCATGATTTATGACCAATATGTTACTTGTGTCTACTTCTACAAAATGCTTATCCATGCAAGATCATATTTATCTTGAGCACAATAGTCATGATTGATTGTTGGTGAATTTTGGGAATTGTTGAAGGGTGAAGAGGTTAATGGAGTAGAAGAATTAGGCAGTGAGCTTGTATTTTAAATTTTTATCAACCTATCAAATGTTTCCCAAAACTCTAAATCTCTTGATCCTATTGTAAGACAAGTTTGGCGGTGGTCGACCCGGTGAAGGAGACGGTCTAGACGTGTGGTGATTCCATGCATGTTGGAAATAAATTTTGTGTGGAGTGTATTTCGCAAAGTATAAGCTAAGTAATGACCGTATGCTAAAGTTCTAAGCCCATTTTAATTTTTGCATTGCATTGCCCTATCTCGAAGCCTTTTTGACTCGAGTAATTAAGCCCGTAGGAGTATCTTGAAACTTGGTGCCTTAAGTTTGAAACTTGGGAGTCACCGGCCTAAAGCTCGCTACATGGGTCAATTAGAAAGCTTAATGAGTAGGGTACTCACACACACACTTGGAAAAAAAAATGCACTTCATTAGTGCATTTACTTAATAAGTCTACCTCACTTCGTAGCCTTTTTTACTCGAGTTATTAAGTCCGTAGGGGTATTTTGAAACCTGGTAGCCTTAGATCTTAAAACAATCGGGGAGTTGCCGACCTAAAGCTCGCTACATGGGTCAATTAGAAAGCTTAAGGGAGTGGGGAAGACACGAGCATTCATCACGCTAGTTGTTAGAAATCATGCATTTGTACTTGCATAAGGGCTTAGATGAATAGTGGGTTTGAATTGCTTAGTATAAACTTGAATGTCGAAGCACTCATTAGTGGAGAGTCACCGCATTTCTAGGTTGTCGAGATTGTCGGTAAAACACACCCAAAATAGAGTAGAAAAAGAAAAGAGTGATTTGAGAGTGCCCTCTAGAATTGCATCCCGGGAGAGGAAAGAAAAATATTTATTGGGGGATGAATGTCACGAGTGGGAAAGGAAAGAATTGACCACTAATGGTGGGTAGTTTTGACTTGAAACCTCTTTACTCATCAATATTCTCGAAACTTAATTGACAATTGAAAGCGACTATGCACACACACACACACCGATCGAACATCGGATAAGCTAAACTTCTTTTTGGTAGCATTATTTGGAATCATACTTTTGAATTGATATTACAATTTTGCACTCATGAGTAATTTGCAAGTTATCTAACATTGTTGATCTATTTCTCACATTACTTGATTGCACTAGTAGACAATTTTGCTCGAGACGAGCAAAAGCTCAAGTTTGGGGGTGTGATAAGTGTGCGTTTTACACACTTATTGTGCTTTTAAATAGACAATTTAATTGACAAATTGAGCAAATATCTACTTATATTTTGTGTTATCTTGTACAAGTAGGTACAACCTCAATTGGAAAGCAAATGGACAAGATTGGAGTGAAATCAGGCTAAAAGAGGAGCAAATTTGATGTCCAAGGACCTAATCGAAAGAAATCAAAAGTTTGGGGACTTAAGTGCAACATCTCAGAAAGTTGGAGGACTAAAGATGCAAATATTTCAGGGGCATACTTGTAATAAAAGCCAAAATTCGAGGACTAAATTGAAGAAGACCAGAAGATGGAGGACCAAATTGCAAATCATGAAAAGACAAAGCTACCAGATGAACCACGCGATCGCGTGGCTCTTACAAGTAGCGATCGCGAGAGAGGCCAAAAATCCAACCCGAGAGATTTCAGACTAACCACGAGATCGTGAGGCACTCAGCCACGCGATCGCGTAGGCGACTTTCTGGCCAATTCCGGATTTTATTTTCTGTTTTTTTTTTATTTTGTAGTAAGGGCGTGTTTGGCTCGTTTTGGGCACGTTTTTGGACCTTTTTTAGGTCAGATTTTTGGGGTATATATACCCCCACTTCTCACTTCACCAACATATCCCATTTTTCTTAACACAAAACCCTAGCCCCCTTCCCTTTTTTCTCTCTTTTCTTTCTTCTTCTTCTTCTTTTCTTTTCTTTTTCTTTTCTTTGTTTTTGATTTAGTTTGTAAATTAGTTTGTAGTTTAGTTGTGTTTCTAAGTTACTAGCACCATTTGGAGTAAGGAAGCAAGAAATGAGGTGAATATTCAAAACAAAGTTCAAGGAATTTTGGGGCAAAAATCAAGGGAAGTGATTTATTTCATTATCTTGTATTTTTAATCTTTGATTTCTATATTTTGTGATGTATTTTTGTAAACCTCAACTTTTGTGCAATATTTATATAATGGGCTAGTTATTTTATGTTTGGATGATTGATGTAGCTTAACTTAGTTTAAGTAATTTTAATGTTTGTTTATTAATGTTGAGCTTATTTCATGTGTGTTTGTTGTTGAGATTATTCCATGTGTTTGATCGATCACCAAATATATGTTTTGTGAAGTGTATGATAATCGAGAGATATTATGCATTTTAGATCAAATAACAAATGCTCTAGGTTCTTGTTAAGGATAGAGATATACCTTAAACCCTAGATGATCCATTGAGCTATTTTCACAAAGAGTTAATGCAATTGATTGAGCCTTAATCGACATAGAGATATAGTAGGTTAGTCCAATTGATTAGGGTTAATTTCACTCGAGAGAGGTAATTAGCTAAGCTTGGAAAATCGGGTCTAACATTGTAAATGAGTAATTTATTAATTTGCATGTGTTGAGAAATTACTTAAGCAAGAGTTAAGTGAAATCATGAATCCCAACTATTTTATCTTTCATTTTCCTTATTTTAATTCGGTTTAGAATTATGTTCTTTAATTTAGAATTTACAAAAATCCGACTTTTAATTGTGTGTTTCTTCTTGTTGTTAGAATTAAATTAATTAAAGTTGTATAATCTAGAGTATACATTCCTCGTGGGATCGACAATCCGGACTCAAAAAGTCCACTGTATTACTTGTACGCGACCCGTGCGCTTGCGGTACACTATTTTGAGCGGAACAGGTGCAAGCATTTATTTCTTTATATTATTTTCAATGAACATGTATTATTGTGGTTTTTGTTTTTTAATTATGATATGTAACTGAACTTCATGTTTGGATGAACGATGTAGCCTAATCATATTATTTTAATTTCAAGTTTCATAGTTATAATGTTTTGTTGCATGTATTGATTTATTATTGTTCTTAGTGCTTGAATTGTTTGATCACCAATTCATAATAAATTGAGTTATTTTCATAATTCGAGAGGTGAGTTAATAACTTAGAACGTGGTAATAACTTTGGTAATTGAACAATAGATAGAGATGTACTTTTGTTGTTATTGTGGTCGTGTGTGAATTCTTGTATTTATTGCATCTGGATAAGGAATATTCGGACCCGCTATAGAGATACATGGTTGACTTATTTAGGTAGAATTGATTTAAACTCGAGAGAGGAATTTCAATATAAATTAGTGAATTTGACCGAGTACATAATTAGGAAATAAAACATAGAATTGGAGTTAATTTAATTGGTTAGGTGAAATCGTGAATCCCAACTACCTTACAATCATTTTTAGAAACAATTTTTTTTTTTTTTGCAAATTTACTTTAGTTTATATTCTTAGTTTTAATTTAAAATCTCAAATTCTCTTGTTTGTTCAAATAAGGTCTAGAACTAACATATTTCGATAATTAATAGCAATCCTTGTGGGAACAATAACCCGGACTCTTAGGTCCACTTATTACTTTTCACGATCTCGTACATTTGCGAGCGTATCTCGCGTCGCGAGATATTTGTGAATATCTATCGAGGGTCGAAATTATTCCTTAATTAGTTAAATACATAAAATCTTTTAGAAATTAACAATTGATCATATGTAACAACAAATTCATATCTCTATCATTTTGTTGAATTCCCAAATATCTTCCGCTCTTGTTCTCTATTTTAAATATATATATTTTTATATCAACTTCAAACCGTATTTTTTTATATTATCGTAATGTATATTATTTTCTTCTAAACTAAAGTACAAATGAGATTTCAAAAACAAATACTTAATTTTAGTACAGTCAAAATATGAAAAAATAAAGTGAAAATCATTTTTAGAGTGGGTTGATGTAATGTTATTTTATTATTTAAAAAAATTGGTTATAGAATAAACAAATAAATGTATAGAATTTGAATATAAATTTGGGTCGTTGACAAAGAGTTCTCGGATGCACAAAATATCATATTCTACGTAATTCTAGAGATTTGACATCACCAATAAGTGTATCTCAAGACATCTTCAAAGTATGATGATTACATATCATCATTTGCGTAGATGTTTTAGAGTGTATTTGACAAATCATTTATAAACAACACAATTTTACAAACTATTTTTTAACAGCACACCTTTTTCGAAAACACTTTTTAACTAAACATTTCATCTCAAAATAAAAATAAAAACATTAAAGACATTTTCTTTGCTAATGTCTCTCATAGAAATATCATCAAGTGTTTGGTTCCATCATGATGCTAGAGAAACTAAAATTGTATGTGAATGTATGGTTGTATAACTATTAGGGATAGGATATTTTCAACAGTTTCATTAGATGCTCAATATGTGTGTGTGTGTGAACAATTTCTTGTGCTGTCAAGATATATACTATAAGACTTGCTTCTTGCTATAATTATTTGTGCTTTATTAGGCCTCTTCCTTAGTCAACATACTTATATCATTTTTCAATTACTAGTTATTTCCTCGATGACAATTGGATAATATAAAACAACCATCAATTATCACAATATCATTTCTAAGAATAATATTGGTACCTCCTGACTAGATCCACGGAATTATAAGTATTACGACAAATGTACATTATAGCAACTTCAACTCCTAACTGTACTAGAATATGTTTTTTCGGATATTTCTTTGTACATTTATAAAGTCATTTGACATATATAAAGACTTATATAATCGTCTTTTGATATCGGAGTATGTATCAATTCTACATTTAAAAATATTAGAGTGTTTTTAGAGTTTACAACTCTTGTAACAGAGCTAGAATACTATAATAATTTTTTAATACAAAGTATACAATTTTCTATACACGTCCTTTGTCTTAAAGATTGAGAACAATCATTTTTAATTTTTTTTCAATACACTCCTTTTGCTTAGCCAATAAAATGTCATTACAAAAAATTAGAATTACAATATATCGTCACACATTTACATGAATAGAGTGATCTTCATCCATATTATAAAATTTGTGCGAGATTTATACCTTGTTGAATTCAAGTACGTTTGTCAACATGATTGCATCAGGTCACAAGTGCAACTATATAAACGTGCCACAATATAAAAGGCCTTTAAGAATGAAATTTATAAGTCGATTCATGTACTCCAATTAATTATGTCCAGTATATTACGTTGGACGACTACTTTATTTACAATGCAACTCACTCTCTGGACGCAGACATTTGTTTTATGATGGATGTTATGGGCAACGCCCCCGATTTTTTTTTTTAAGAAGAGATCGAAATTCCATCCATTTCTTCACCAACACTACAACAAAAATTGCCCTTTGCAACATTCAAAAAATGTTGCCAAAAGGTTTTTGCAACGTTTAACAAGTATTGCAAATCGCAGTATTGCCGTAAAGCAAAATCCTTTTGCAACGTTTTTTAAACGTTGCAAAAACCTGAAATAAACGTTGCAATAGACCTTTTGCAACATTTATTAAGTGTTGCCGTAAACCTTTTTGCAACGTTTATTAAGTGTTGTCGTAAATCATTTTGTAACGTTTTTTAAATGTTGTCGTAGATCTTTTTGCAACGTTTTTTAAGTGTTGCAATAACTTTAAACCCAATCTTTTGCAACGTTTATTGAGTGTTTCCGTAGATCATTTTGCAACGTTTTTTAAGTATTGCAAAAACTTTTAACACTACCTTTTGCAACATTTTTTAAGTGTTGCAATAACATTTATCCCAACATTTTGCAACGTTTTTGAACACTGCTATATTTTTTTCTTTTTTATTTTTGAAATATTATTGTAGAAATTATTTATAAAACTCAAATTTCTTGAATTAATTCATTAAAATGATAATTTACACAAAGAGCTAAAGTAAACACATTGTGAATTTTCGAATCTATACAAAATAAAGTCTTGATAATGTTTAACAAATCCAAAAACCATACATAATAACAAATTCACAAAAGAAAGTGTTGATAATGTTTAACAAATTTGCAAAAGAACATCATCATATCACGAAAGAAAGATTTTACTACAGGAACATCAACTTCATCCTACAATATAACCGCACCTTTAGATTGCAAAATCCGGTCCATCGCCAAAAGAATATATTCGAAGTTGCACCTATAATGAATTTGAGCAAAGTGATAAGTGAATATCATGTTTTACTTAATAAATGGTAGAAAAAATAAAAAGCAGAGTTAAAATCCATAAATTTATAACTTTCCAATGTGATTTCATAAAAATTGATATGACTCATCCTAAATCAATCTACTAGACCCGAGACATGAAGTGCAGTAATGACAAATGTCAGCTAGATGCTAGATCTATCACCAAGGAAAATGACATTTCACCCCAAGTGTAAAAAACTAAAATTAGACATGTTAACTTCCCTTTCCTTCCCTTCTATTGTAAAAATTTTTACAGAAATTTCGACAGAACCTCCCCTAAAAATTGGACTTAGCCAACCTGTAAAGAGATATCACAACCAACATAATATTTTAAAAATCAAACCAACAACTCAAACAACATCCAAAATCAATCCTCAACCTCAAAAATTCAACAATAAACTCCATCTAACTAAATAGGACATTAACAAACTACTAAATAATAGAAGTTGTTGCTTTCTTCTTTGGCACTAATTGAGTATCTAAACTCAAATCCAATTTAAAACTAATACAACGTATGCATCGTTTCTTTGATAAATTTGCAAAATATTGTAGGACTATTAGAATAGGGCAACATGCCACAGTGGTACACAGGGAAAATTGATGAATAATATCTTTAATTCAATAAGTACCTGTAAGCAAGCTTACTACATCGGCAAAGAGATTTCTAATCGTGTGTCCACCATCACTCAAGCACTTCACTTTGGTTCTTCCTGGAAATAGATTCCGAAACTCATCACAGTGTATGATAGAAGCTAGACCACCAACAAAGCATCCAGAAAGCAGGGCCTGCAACATGACACATTATATCAAATGTAATACAAGGCATGACCATAACTTGATTTGCATTACGCATTCCTTTTGACATTAAGTCTTCAATTGCAGCCTTCCATATACGTTGTCCTCTGAACTGCAACCCTGCAGCCTACACGAAATATAAAAGATTTTTCAGAGAAAAAACACATTCTTGAACTTAAACAACCAAAATTTTAAATATTTTACAGTTGAGGATGTTTATCACTTGTTCTGTTCACTAGTATTCTTGATTTTATTCAACTACTAGTTTAGTAGGTATCTAGTCTCTACTATTTTAATAGCATCGATATTTGAATTTTACTACTAGTTTCCTTTACTTTATCTTGATTATACTTGGACACTATGTATCTTTTCCTGACTATTTTGGAATTACATTCTACTGATTTTTTTCACAAAAAGGGACAGAAGAATTGCATCACTTGTGTCTTCCATAAATCGACCATCCGATATGACTAAGAAGGTTAAAGATAATAGCAGAAGAAACCTTAATAGCTATTTGACTTAAAATCTTTGTAAAAAGAAGAAGCATGTTTTGCAGCTTCAAAAACGTACTTTGACGTCAAAGTAAACATAATCAAAAAATTTCTATTATGAATAAATAAATAAGAATGTACTAATATACCTAACTTATTCAACTTGCAAAAGGGGCTAATATGAAAGATAAAGTCACTACCATGTAAGTAAACATAGTGGATTATGATCATCCATGAATACTTGTCTCGGATTAGAGAAATATTTGTTATGGTGCTTATGTAATCAACATTTGGAATATTATGAAATATGATGAACTAAGCATATTCTCAACAAATAAAGGCCAGGTCAGACAATTAAGAAATACAATTTAAAAGGGAAATACATAAAAATGAAATACAAAATATTACAAATATATCAGAGCTACCACAAATAAATTATAAAAGCTTTCTCAGAGCAAAAATCAAGTTAAAACAATTTATACACAAAGTAGCAAACAATCAAGTCAGGTAGCAAAGTATAACCAATATTAATGACAATGTACCACTACTATTACTTCACCATTGTATATATAATTTTCCCAACAAAAGAAGTTGAGTATATATAATTTTCCCAACAAATACGTTTCCAAATGTGCTTCAACAAACATATTTAACACAAAAGGCTAAAAGATACCTGCTCCTCAGATTGCAGGAACTTGTCTAGTATCCAAGGTAATCCTTTTGCTAAGCTCTAGTCCTCGTTTTTTCATTAGGATGTGAAGACTCAATGAAGAGACTAAAAAACAAAAAGAAAATATTTCATATTAAAGGATAAGTAAATCTTTGTGAATGAATTGGAAAATACGTGCAGAAAAAATCATATCATAGTTGAATAACATTAATTATAATGTAGCATGCTGCAAAATTAGTTGAAGAAAAAGAAGTGAATGCATATATAGAACAGCAATCAGCACAATAATTATATACTCTGCAAGAGAGGAAAAAAATGAGAAAGCAGTTAGACAACAAATATAATGTGGTAACCAACTAAGCTCAATTTGTGAAACTATAAGGCATAAGACAACAAATATAATGTGGTAACCAACTAAGCTCAATTTGTGAAACTCTAAGGCATAACTTATCCTTCCCCCTCTCATTTAAAAAGGTATTCTGGAGAAAATATTAGAATCTAAAGCAGTAAACTTTATGTAAGCTTGGAATTGCTTTCTTAGAGTATACTATTGCTGTTTCATCTTCAATTGCCATGGTCACATGAAACGACTTTTAGCCTACAAGAATTTCCATTTTAAATTAAACAGCCTAAGATCCATCACATGAAAGATTTTTTCCACTTTCCATGGTAAGGTATAGTTTTGCATTTTCCATTAAGAAGATCACATGTACTCTTAACCAATTTTTTTTCCCCCTCAAACTATAAACTTAAAGAGCTTTGGTTCACAAGTCCTAAAGATGAAATGGAAGTTTAAACTTCTACAAAAGTAGTTAATACTATATTTCCAGGTCAATTCAAATGTCCATTTTAAATACTGGCCAAAAAAATTTATACTGCAACAATTCGTAATTAACCATCAACATTCATGAATGGACAAAAAAATGGAGATTGGATTGAGAAAGCATACTCCTGCATTGCAGTGGGAAGGTTGGGGCCATTTATTATCATCAACTCGTAAATGTGAGTGAAATTCTTTGTACATCATTTAGTTGTTCCTTTATGAGCTAGACGATATTATTCTCATGCCAAACCATGCTACTCAAGAAGCATTATTCCTTCAATGAACTACGAAATATTTTACTTTCCAATATGCTATTGTCTAGAATACCCCAGTTCCGAAAGTTAACAGTATTTATTAAAAAAAAAAAAAAAAAATCCAACCTTTTTGAGACAGCTTTAGATAATTATTTAGTATTTAAAAGTTAAAATTGAAAGTTAAGAGTAGTATAGTTTTGTCAAACTTTCTTATACTCATAGACATACAAAATATGATACCGTCAATTTATATGATCACCAAGTTGGCTTCAAACACGTTGAACATGTTGCTATCACTAGTACTGAATTAATATCAAGCCACAAACAATGCTTACAAATATAATCACTCAAACTGGACTAAAATGAATTCCTATAGTTTTCCCAATAAATGAATAATCTAAAGGAATACCATTTTTTGTAGTAAAATCTACAGACTCTGATCCATGAAATTAGAAAAAGAGCAAAACTTGTATACAAAAGGTTGAATTTTATGAAATATTACGAGGGTGATTTATACCTCAAGGCTTGCTCGTCTACTGAGTACCATGGAAAGGACTATGTAATACCTCTTTATTTCTTCTGAGACGAGGATTTTCTTTCCTATACTGTAATGCTCTGTCTCTTCCTTGTCCCAATCTTCGTTGAAAAATAAAATATAACAAAACAAAACAAAAAGAGAAACAACAAATAAGCTAAATATAATTCAAAGATGGTTATCACATTAAAAAAACTTGGAATTAGTAACACAACTCTACCATCTGAAGCACAGAGTTCAGCACTGGATTTCCAATTTTTCTGCTTTGACGGAGTATTTTAGCCTTTTTCTTACAATAAACAAGAAGGAACACCTTATCTGCGGATCGAAGCAAGATGGAAGCCAAGGTTCGACCAAAATTCAAGAAAGAGAACGGTGGTCGGCGGAATGGTCGCGAAGAACTGACGCAGTCAGGGTTCACTAAGGCAGCCGAGGTTCACTGGCACTGAGGAGGTGGATTGGTCGGCGAAAAACAGTAGTTCACTGGTGCTGGTCGACGGACCAAGCACTGGCGAGAGAGAGATGAGTCGCGATCGTCACTGGAATTTTGAGAGGGATGGAATTCGATTGGGTTTGAGAATTGGGAGAGAGGGCTGGATCGAATTAGATATTTGGGAAAATTAGGGCTGGGTACTTGTGGTTGTAGGTTTTGTAATATTTGCAATTTAGTAATTCATGTTTAAATAATGTGAATTAGTCCCCAGAAGAAGCTATTGCAACGTTTTTTAAACGTTGCAATAGCTTATTCGGGGGACCTATTGCAATGTTTTTTAAACGTTGCAATAGCTTATTTTTTGCAACGTTTTTTGTAACGTTTAAAAAGCCTAAGCTATTGTAACGTTTAAAAAACGTTGCAATAAGTCCCCCGAATAAGCTATTGCAACGTTTAAAAAACATTGCAAAAGCTCAGCAACATTTGTAAAACGCTGCAAAAACTTAATTTGAGTGTTGCAAAAATTTCAACTTATCACAACAATTTTTAAACGTTGCAAAAAGGTATAGATCTCAAAAATATGAACCAAAGGCAACATTCAGTGACTAAATGTTGCCGTTGAGGTCAACTCAACGGCAACATTTAGTCACTGAATGTTGCCGTTTAAGTGTTGCAAAAGCCCCATTTTGTTGTAGTGCAAGTTCAATCCTTTCATCTCTAACTTCATTTTCATTACGTTAATCATCACAAGGAAACGTGGATTAATCCTTAAGCATCCGTTTGGTAAACCAAATAAATTGGTTTATAAACCACACAAATTCTCAAACCACTTTTTAACTATACACATTTTCTCTCCCCAATTCTCAACCTCTACTTTTTACCTAAAAAATATAAATAAATCAGTTTATAAATCAAATAGTATTACCAAACTTATAAACGATACAAGCAAACAAATAAATAATTATAAACATGTATTTGATCCCAAAATGTAAATTTCAAAAGAAATCAATAGCACAAAATATTAATTTCGAAGTACAAACTCTAAACAAACAGCACACAATAATTTAGCCCTCAAATCTCAAATTCTCATTTCTATTTCTTAAGAGAAAAAAAAAAAAAAAAAAAAAAAAGTCAAATTTTTAGTGGGTCACGTACCCCCACAGCGACCCATTGTGGGTCCGCCAATGACTCTCTGTATCATATTCCAAGATTGACACACTGTTGAAAAAGAAAAGGAAATTCATGTAATTTCATTATTTATAATGACATTATTAGATAGTTGCAGGAATGAGACTAGGTATTCTTCGGAAGCACCTATCATTTACTAAAAATACTTTCCAACTAATAATATTAGGATAGTTTTGAAAAATAAAACAAATATTCAAAACACAATAATTATAAACTATTTCCTCTAATTAAGATTATAGAAAGTAATTAATAACAATTATATGAAAGTAACAAAACAAGAAATTCACCAAAAATAAAATTAAAATTGCAAAACAAAAATATGCTGTATCCATTATTAGGCTTTTACCTCTTTTATTTGGCACAAATAATAAACAACAGAAAAATGCATTGCCTTTGATAGGGAAACCCACGTTAATTATGAGAAATTATATTCATACCACAGTTATTGTTAATGACATCACATTTTAATTGCAATAAATACTCCTATTGTTTTGCATATTTTGACAGTTATTCTCTTATTATTATTTTTTCGTATTCTTATCTATAATCTTTAATTAATTAATAATTAGTATATTTTATCTCTATTAACAATTTTATTTCAAATATTCTATTACATTGAAAAAAGTATTTTTGAATTCTTACAATTATCGTATATCTTGTTTCTTTAAATATAAGAGAGGTGAATAAAAAATTGTCTTCACTCTTAAAAAATTCTTTAATCATTATATTATGAGCGCAATAAACTGTACCAATTAATAGAAGTCGGTGATAAAAATAAGAAAAAAAGTTAAGAGGTATAAGTGCAAAAATTAATAAAAATTAAGGTTTATGATTGTAAATTGTGGTGTACAAAAAATGTAGTGTTAATATAATTATATTAGGTTGAAGGGCAAAATGTGATAAAATAATCTGCTCCGGCGCACGTGCGTATACTTGATTGATCATCGTATGCATAACTATATGCAGAAGGGCAAGCATTCTTGAATATTTGAGAGTACTTTGTCGGCGGGCATGTGGCCGGCGTTGAGTGATCACCTGTGCAACAATATTCCGGCGTGTTAAAGGCGGCGCACGCACTTTTGCATGCCACCACTTCGCCGGAAACAGTACCTTGCAGCTCCATGGGGCAGCTCTTGTTCAGGTCAGCCACGCAACCGGCAAGTTGGCAGTCACCAGAGCCGCCAGATGGCCGCACGCTGAGCGGCAGATTGTAGCCGTCTACGAGGCTGACGTCGTAAAAATCTTTCTCAGCATTGCTATTTGCCAGGGTGAATTCGACCAGGCTCGCTGGGGGTGCCCCACCTCCAGTGCATTTCAACCCGCCACTACAACTGCCGGTGTCGCAATTCCCGTTTCCGGTTGCGTCAAAGCTGCAGCCTGTTCTGGCCCAGAAGCGGCCGGACCAGCCGGGTGGGGCGGGAAACTGCATGGATTCACCAGGTACTAATGCAAACCCGCCGCCGCCGACAAGAACGGCTGCGCCATTGCCGGAGAGTGTGCCCGGCCAGATTGTTTTACTGCAACTGTTTTGCAGGGTAAACACTGTAGCCGATATAATTCTACTCCCTGAAAAGTATATGATATTAAAATAAAAAACTGATTTAAGCATCGAATAACGAAAGAATTTTACGAACGAGTCGAGTTTTAATTTACCTATCAAGAATTGGACCATGAGCAGAACACAGAGTTTTATCAAACTTGCCATTAGGATTTGTGTATGTAGATAGGGATAGGAGCTGCCTATTTATAACATAGTAAGCACCCTTTATAATTTAATTTCTTGATTTTATAATTTATTCAAATGATTTTATTTTTTTTGAAAAATTAATGACATAGATGACAATCCCATATGGAACGTTTACAAAATAATCTCATTTATAATTATATATCACATTACATTTTCTTTAAATAAAACCAAAAAAAATTTGTAATTCGAATTAATGTTTCCTTTATGTGGCTAAATTCAATTTATGGTGAATCTACATAAAGTTTAACGAGCCTTAATACAGTCTTTTACTTATTATTTTCCTTATTCATCTACGAATAATATGAATGTAACTTTAAATTTAAGTAAAAAAATGATAGACACTGTTTGATAGAATAGAAGATAAAGATCATGCAAAGAATTTGTTTCTTGCGAGAATCTAAGTAAAAAAATAATCGACACTGTTTGATAGAATAGAAGATAAAGATCATGCAAAGAATTTGTTTCTTGCGAGTGTCATGCAAAGATTTTTTACTAACTAGGTAAATTTTTTTCCTTATTAGATTTGTCGAAAATGCCCTTCAATTTTTTATTTTTTAATTTAAATATTTGATTGTTTCAAGCATAACCTGTGATGATTCCATGGATTGTTAAATCTAAATAGTAAATATATTAATCACTACAAGAAAAGAGGTCTTTTGCAACATACAAATTGCAACATTCGTTGATTGCATGTTGCAAAAAGGTGTCTATTGCTTGCAACATTCAACAAATATATATTGCAATTGATCAAGAAAATTGAGTTTTAGCAATATTTTTTAATGTATGTTGTAAAATGAGGTCTTTCGCAAAGTTTTTTGAACGTTGCGAAAGATCGCATTTGTAACCTTTTTTTGAACGTTGCGGAATGGTCTCTTTTGCAACGTTCAATGAACGTTGCTAAAGACCTTCCTTTTACAAATTTTTTTGAACGTTGCAAAAGAGTTCAAAATACCCAATTTAAATCTTAATCCTATGCCCACGTTATTTCTCTGCCAATCTATACCCAAAACCTCGAGGAAATACATGAAAATACCCTAAAGATTTTACCAATTTTTGAAAATACCCTAACAATTTTATATCTTTAAAAAATAGCCTTAAATACCATAAACTACCACAAATACCCTTATATATCATATTTCAATTAAACCTATTAAGATTTAGAAAAGTTACAACCTAGTCCTTGAAATTTTATTAATTTTGATTTTATTTGATTTTTGTTCGCTCATAGTAGCACCCCTCACTGGTATCAGAGCCTTATGACAGATCTAAAAGATAAATATTATATAACACAAATTAAAAATGAATATATAATATATACATCAAGATTTATAATTATGCATACATTAACACTACCCGATAATTATAAAATAGAAATCTTGAACACTTTAAAAGATTTGGATAAAGATGTAAGAAGAGAAATATATAATCTAATAAATTTCGATATAATAAAAGAAGATTTTATCATAAACGAAATATTAGATTTAATCCACAAAGACATACTAGAAGAATTATATAAAGATTATAGAAATGGATTATCATAGAGCGGATCCTCAATTAATTAGATATCTAGACATAGAAACAAATGAAAAATTAGATTTAATAGTAGAACAAAGAAGAAATTTAATGGACCAAATAAGAGAAGAAAGAAATATAAAACGACAAGAAAAATTAAGATTAAAATTATTAGAGAAAAAGAGAGAATATTTTGATAAAATCTTAAAACAAATACCAAAAATTCAAACGATTTTAGAAGACAAAGAAAAAACTAGAAAAGAAAAATATGATAAAACAAACACATTGGAAGACTATCTAAAATATTATAGAATATATCATAGAAAATCAATGATTGGATCAATAGAGGAATATTGTGAATATCAAATAATGAATTATAAAGAAGCAAAATATGAAACAGAACTTATTCTAGAAATCGAACATATTAAAGGAAGAAATTAATGACAGAATTTCCAGAAATAAAATTTGAAAAATAAATAATAGAAAATATAAGACTTCCAGTTGGATCTTATCAAATAAAAGGAGCTAATACAACTATATTTCAACCATTAAGCTCATGGGGAGAATCTGATGGATTTCTTAACATGCAATTAAATTGGATAAGTGCATTTTTATGGCAAACTTATAAAAACATAAATTTACAAGATAAATTAGCTATCGAAGAACTACAACAATTAAATATACATGACATGAATATCAAAGAAAAATTACAAAACATTCAAAATAAACTAACAATACAATTTAAAGAATTAAAAGAAATGATAGGAGAAGTTAAAAATATAGATGAAGAAATCTTAAAAGAATTACAAAGAAAATCAGGAGAATTAATTAATCAAGATAAAATTGGAATAATTATAGAAAAAATAGATAGTTTAAATGAAAAAATAAGAAAGAATGAAAATGAAAAAAATCATATCAATAGAAGAAAGAATCAAAAAGCTAGAAATAAAAATAGATGATATGTATGACAGACTATTTAAGGTACAAAAAACTCAAAAATCAAGAATATAAAATGTCTATAAGTGAATATATTGAAGATCTAAAAATATTAATAAAAACATTAATAAGTGATGTACAAGAAGTAAAAAATGAATTAAAAGAAGTAAGAAATGATATAAATATACTAAAACTAGAGATTAGAGAATTCAAAGAAAATAATAAAAGCAAAGATAAGAAAATAGACAAAAAACTCATAGAAAAAGAAATACTTAGAATAGAAATGAAGCATTTCGAACAAGAAAAAATTATAATAGAAGCAGGAAGTATGGATGATGAATTTAGAAGAAACATATTACCAAAAATACTAGAGGAAGAATTAGAATTACAAAAATCTATAGAAAAAACTTTAGGAAAATTAAAAGTTGAAAAAGAACAAGACAAAACTGAATGAGGAGTTAGATTTGCTTATAGAAAATTTTGACCAGTTAAGTATAGAAAATTTTAATGAATACCAAGTTTTAATGAATACTGGAGGAGCACCTAACCCTGCTCCAATAGGAACTTGTAAACAAGAATTACCAGATCCAAATGAAAGTTATGCACCCTTATATAGTAAACCACACCGGCAATATTATGATAGAATCAAAGATAGACAACCACCTAGAGAAAATAAATATAAAGATATGTTTGAACAAAATGATAATTGTGATAAACTTATTAATCATGGAGGAACAAAGTTAGATCTTGATTGTAAAACAGACACTAAAAAAGCCTTATTAACTTCGGTAGATTCAATGATACTATTCTTTTTATACAATAAAGATGATACATGGGAAAATACTGATAGAATAATAAATTTTTTAATAGCCTCTTTTGAATGACATGTTAGAAATTGGTGGGAAGGAATAAGTAGTGATACAAAAGCATTAATAAGAAGAAATGTACAGACGGAACTAATAAAATCAGATAAAAAAGGAATAGAAAAGTTAGTAGATTATATTGCGGATGAATTTTTAGGAGAAAATTGGATAAGTAATTCTGAAGCAGAATCAATAAGAGAAAAAGATAATGCAAGAGTAAAATTAATAAATTTAACAATATGTGATATGTGTAAAATCAAAGAATATACTTGTGAGTTTAAAGAATACTATTATGTCCAATTCTATAGTAATGAAAATCAAGAAGTATAAAGAGATATGTATTACAATAAATTACCAGGTTCATGGGGAATATACTTTAAAATAGAATTTGAAAAATTTATTAGAGATAACCCTGAAACACCTAGAACATTAGGATCAAGAATAAAATTCCTATTTGAAAGATTAGCATATATATGTCAACAAAGACAATTATTAAAGAAATCAGGAAAATTAACTAGAATATGTTGTGAAGATATGGAAAAACCTACCCAATGGGGATGTAACCCTGAAAGAAGAAAAAATAATAATAAAAGGAAATATAAAAATAGAAAGTTTAAAAAATTCAGAAACTTCAGGAAAAAATATATAAAACCTAAGAGAAGATATTACAAAAGAAGATATAATCCAAATAAAAAACAGAAAAATAAAACTTATAAGAAAGACAAAAGCCAATGTAAATGTTGGAATTGTGGAGAAATGGGGCATATAAGCCCTGATTGTAACAAAAAAAAGTTAAAATATTACAAAAAGAATATCTAGAAATAGAAAGTGAACTAAGTGAAATATCAGATATTGAAAAATACTATGATCAAGAAGTCTATATAAGTGAAACAGATTCAGAAAGTAATGAATCAGAATCAGAATAGAAGAAATAGAAGCAAATAAAAATATAGATAAACAAGAATATGAAGGAATAGAAGGTTATGAATTAAATGTAACTTTTGATAATAATAAGTTCAGGAAGATACAAAAATTATCTTTAGATTTGAAAATAGGAAAATGAGAAATATTAGACAGAATATGGAAAAGAGAAAAAGTAGCAATAAATAAATATCATAAAATTGAAAGAGTAATAGATGTTAGAACCACTCAAGGAACACACAAATTAAATCTTTTAACAAAAAATGCAGTTGCAGAATTATTAACAAAGATCAATAGAAAACAGAGTATCCAAATATGTTTACTTAGCAGGTATCCAAATAATGTTTAAATCCCTATTTAGAGAAGGATTAGATTCCCCTTTGACCGTAAGTTTACATGATGGAAGAATTATAAATTTAAAAGACAGTCATTTAGGAACAGTAAAAGGAAATCTAGCATATAAGAAACTAATATTTACATGTTACCCAAAATATTGTATATCATTAAAAGATAGAAATTTTAATGAAGTTTTAGGACTACATTTCAAATTACATAAAGATGATATAATGGAACCAGGAGATAAAATTATGACTATAGAATACATGGCATTATACACATTTACTAATTCTAATTATGGAAACATTTATTCTAAAAACCCATATATTGAAATTCATAAAGAATGTAAAGATTTTGGTAAAGCTGTAGAACCAGATAAACAAATAAGTTTAGTTCCAAGAAACTATGAACTTACTATAACAAAAAATAAACCAGAAATCATAGAGTTACGAGAAGAAGAATACCCTAATAATAACATAACATTTGAAGATGAAAGATTAATTAAGAGATCAGCAAGTTTACCTAATAGAAAACAATTAGGAGAAACTAGTAATACAAAAGAAATAAAACTTAATAAAAATGCTGGAAATATGAAAATAGAAGGTGAATATTTTAATGGAATAGAACATATAAAAGGATCAAATATATTAATTGACACAGGAGCTAATGAATGTCATATAGCTTCAAATAGAAATAAAGGACTAATATCTCACAGAACTGATCCATATAGATATATAAATTTTGATGGGCAAGTACATATGACTGAACTTGAAGTAAAAGTACCAATAAAAATAGGAGGAATAAATCTCCTAGTACCATGTCATGTAGATAGTAGTATGGTAAATCCTCATGTATTATTAGGAATGAGCTTTCTAGATGGACTAGAAGATTATAGTATAAAACGTGAAGGATTATATACAACTCATAATGGTCAAACTATATTATGCAGAAAAGTTGAATAAATGAATAACCAAATAAGTTTTCCATTAGCCGTTTATATACAAGTTACAATTGTTGAAACAAATATAACAACATGTGCATTAATTGACACGAGAAGTGATATAACAATATTCAAAAGTTTCTTAATAAAATCATGGAATACTAATGAAAAGATAAAAATTACAGGAGTAACAGGAGAAAGTACTCATATAATTAATAGTGCTGATAAAATTGATATAATACTTGAGAGTAAACAAATAATTGTAAATAAAGTATATAATTATAACAAATTAGAATGTGATATATTACTAGGAAATGACTTTATACAACAATTTCAATATTATAAACAAAATAATTACATGATAATGTTACAAACACCTTGTGCACATTTACTTAAAATACCAAGAGAATTTAGACCTTACAGAGTTCAGCCAACACAGCGTGGTGATAAATGGGAGAAAAAACCAATTGTACAAAATGAAATAAAAAATAAAAGAATAATGTATAAAAAAGTCTTAAAAACAAACATACAAACAAATATGGAAAAAATCATTGATCAACTAGAAAAAATTTGTGGAGAAAATCCATTATTATTTTGGAAACCACATCATCCAAAAGCTAAAATAGAATTAACAGAAAATGTTATTATAAGAGTTAGACCAATGATGTATACCATACAAGATACACAAGAGTTTAAAACTCAGATAAAAGAATTACTTAATCAAAAATTAATCAGACCTAATAATGGACCCCATAGTAGTCCAGCTTTTATGGTCATGAAACATTCTGAACAAAAAAGAGGAAAAGCTAGAATGGTGATAAATTATAAAGAGTTAAATAAATATACTAAATTTGATGGATACTTTTTACCAAATAAAGAGGTACTAATAAATCTTGCAAAAGGAAAGCAATATTATTCTAAATTTGATTGCAAATCAGGATTTTGGCAAGTAAAAATGGAAGAAGATAGTATTCAATATACAACATTTAGTATGCCCCAAGGAAAGTATGAATGGATGGTTATGTCATTTGGTTTAAAAAATGCACCACAAATATATCAAAGAAGAATGGATAACATATTTAGAAAATTCAATGAATTCTTAATTGTCTATGTTGATGATATATTAATATGTTCTAATAATAGAGAAGAACATAGAAACCACTTAATTAAATTTATAAATGAATGCAAAAAAGAAGGAATTGTTCTTTCAAAAAATAAAGTTATAATAGAAAAATAAGAAATTGATTTTCTTGGATTATCAATAGATAAAAGAGGGATAAAATTACAAACGCATATATCTAAAAAGATAGAAAGTTTTCCAAACAAATTAGAATCAAAAGAACAAATACAAAAATTTTTAGGATGTTTAAATTATGCAGAAGGATTTATTGAAAATCTATCAAAAAAGAGACATAAAATTCAAATTTTACTCAGGAAAACAAATACCAAATGATGGAATGATGAACATACAGAAATTGTCAAATCACTAAAAGAAGAATATAAAAATTTGCCAAAATTAAGATTACCAGATGAAAAAGATAATCTGGTAGTTAATACTGATGCCTTGGATAAGTATTGGGCAGCAATATTAAAAACAAATCTTAATGAAATTTGTAGATACTCAAGTGGAACGTTTAATCAAGCAGAAATAAATTATACTACTCATGAGAAAGAACTGTTAGCAATCATCAGAGGAATAAAGAAGTTTTCATTGTTTTTATTATCTAAGAAATTCATTGTTGAAACTGATAATTCTCAAGTTGCAGGTTTAATAAAAAATAAATTACCACCAGAACCTCAATATAGAAGGCTCCATAGATGGCAAGCCTATTTGGCATTTTATAATTTTGATATAGTTCATATTAAAGGTATTAATAATTATCTTGCGGATTTTTAAGCAGGAATATTGAATTTGCAGATGGATAATATTAAAAGATCCCTGATAGACGCCAAAAAGTGAATGAACTTCCTCATGGAGGAAGCTGAAGATATAAAGCTTGGAATTGAACAACTTGCAGAAACTCTTCAAGGAAGTTTCAAGCAATTGATGAAAATCTCAACATTTCATCACAATTATACTAAAGAATTGAGCGATAACATAATTGAGATTGAATCTCAATTTGAATCGTTGATTACCAAACAGGTTATATCAAAAATACAAACAGGTACATCTTCTGGAAGCAGTGGTGGACCAATAATTAAAAGAGATGAACCAAGTCCCAAAAAAGTTGTTATAAATGAAGCTAGTCCTCGAAAAATCACAATCAATGCCAAAGATGAACATACAAGGGTAGTCAGAATTCGTGCTGAAGAAGAAGATGATTCCCCTTTTTTACAAAAAGAAAACGAATATAAAATCACTGTTGAAGTTATATATGAACTTCAAGAATGTGATTGCTATTACATTTCGTCTGGAGACCATGTATACCCACGATTGATCGTTACTCAGGGAGGAGATCTCGTCATGACAAAAATGGCAGCTGATTATGGATTCTTGGATCTTATCTATCTAGGAAAAGATCTGAAAGAAATCGAAAAATTTGATGATTTACTAAAAGGAGAAATTTAAAATTTTCCCAAGGAAGATCCATATATTTAAAATTTTATTCGATCAGTCCTGAAATTGATGGAAGGATATATTATCCTGCTGAGCATATTATCACGATTGGGTACGTTGCTCGAAATTTTCAAATTGAAGTTGGAAAAAATACCAAGCCAGTACCAAACATTACAAGATCATGGTTTAGATCCCGAAGGGTGTTGGGAATTAAAGTTCTCTACAACATTGCCAAAAATCTGTATGAGAAAAAATTCAAATGCATATGCCAGTACAATGGATGGACCTTACTCACTAATGGAGGAAAAGAAAAGTCAACAATCTTGCAAGAATACATCAATAAATTTGATACTCATCAAATCCATGGAAGTTTTGCCACTTTGCAAGAGGCGTGCATAGCTAGGAATTGCCCCACATGCCAAAGGAATTGATGGACAGGTGGAAGCCATTTGATAAGTTTGCTTTACATACCAACAGAAGTGATGGACAGATGGAAGCCAATTGATAAATCTGATTTAGTGGAACAAGACAGCACAATGTAAGGGCCATGAGAAGACTGAAAATAGAGGGATAGGTGTCCCTATAATGTAGCCATGTGAAGAAATAAAGGGACAGCTGTATCCTTGTAATAAAGAATAGATGGACAGGTGTGTCCTTGTAGGACCTTGTAAAATTCAAATTATTGTATCCATTACATAAGCAATGATGTAAGAGGTTGTATAGTAATACCTCGTAAAGTTGTATAAATAAGAGTCTTCTGATTAGAGAAAAGGCAGAACTCTCTTGAGCACTCAGTTTGTGAGAAAGCCAAAAATTTTCTGTCTTTGAAAAAATTCTCATACCAATCCTTTATCAATCTTCATATTATCAATAAAATCCCAATTTACTTATCATATTATGATGAGTTTCTAAATTCTTGTCTTCTAAATCCTATTTCCAAAAAGAAGATATATTATTAAGAAAATTCCCTACACTCTGTCCTAAAATATTTTCCATCTAAAGAGTTATACAGTGAAGGCATCCAGGTTTAGCTAATAACCCGTGAAGGCAGGAAGCCATTGGAGGGTGTGGAGCAAAAACCTATAAGCCTGAAGGTCACTAACAATAGAAGGAAAATACAAAGGTACTGAGAACAGGAAAAGAGGTTAGTATTCTTAATATATCTATCTTTACGGAATTAGGAGGAAGAAGAGCTTTTAAAATGACAGAATTCAGAATTGTTAAATTTAATTATCAAAACAGTCCTTATAATGATGAATATCATAACATAATTGAACATTTATTCATGCATAAACAGTTTACTAGACCAAATAATGAAATAAAAAAGTTATATCATGTCTATATGCCATGCTTGTTAGCTATTTTTCCAACATTAAAAGGAATATTAGGATTAGAAATTACAAAATCGATTATTTATTTTTGGCTTGATAGTGATAATACTGAAATAAATAATGAATTATATTTAGGATATGTGTTTAGTAGTGATAATGATTATGATCCTGTAATAGATTATGACAGTGATGGAAGAGATGAATCTTTCTTTACCAGTTTTTGAAAATCTTAATATCATGAATAACAGTAATTATATCATGAAAAAACCCAGAACTAAAAGAGGTTCATATAAAATTCAAAAGTATATTAAAAGTAAAAAAGGAATTGAATATGAAAATAAAATTGATAAAATCGGATACCAAGAACAACTCTACGCATAACAAGAGATATTAAAAAAATTTAAAGAAAATTTAATAGAAAACTTTGCTAGAGGAACTGTAAGATCTATAATGATACATGATATTCAAGATATAATTGATAAATTAGAAAAGAGAAAGAAAAATATTTCAAAATATAATATACCATTTGAACCAAGTATAGATATCATGGCTGACATAGATATTATCAATTCTCAAACACTCATAGAATTTGAAAAATTACTTGAAACTTTATAAATTATTTATCTCTGTGTTTATAATGCCTGGATATACTATTAAAGGATTAGATAATTTGTTAGAAAAAATATGGAAAAAATAGATAACATTATATCTCATTTAATAGATATGGATGAATCATCTGAACAATATTATATACTTTCAAAAAATCATGATCAATACATTATAGATTATTCTGACATATTAGAGATTAAAATAGATTTAGAAAATAAAATAATGACAAACACAGTCCAAACATAATGCCAGGATATACAATAGAAGGGCTAGATAACCTTTTAGAAAAATTAAAAGATAAAATGGAAGATATTAAATATCAAATGGAAAATGAAAGCATATCTTCTGAAGAATATAATAAACTCTTGGAAAAATACGAACAATATATTGCAGATTATTGTATTTTACTAGATCAAAGAATGAACTTATACCAGAGAATTTTGTATAATAATTTACCAACCCAATAATCTATGGATACTTCACAAACATCAACTTCTAATAACTGTGATCATAAACTATATTTAGATAATAAAGAAATTTCATTTTTATTAGCTATTGCTGAAAAATCTAAAAATATACATTCTGTTGGACAATCTAAATTAAAAGAAATATACGAAGATATAGATTATGTTATCTTAAATAGAATATAATTTAATTCTGTTGAAACAGCAAAAAATATAAATACGGTTCATAAAATTATAGAAGAATACGAAGATATAGAAGATGAAGTTTCAGATGGAATAGCATTAGGATATATAACAAAGAAAGAACATCCTAAATCTTTTGAGAAATTATCACAATATAGAGCATTTTTAGAAGAACTTAAAAGATTAAAGAATATGAATATAATAAAAAGTATTGAATTAAATCAACCTGACTAATTCAGGGATATATCTTGCAAAGAAAATAGCTTATTTCATTAAGGGCAATAAAGACAATTTGTAAAAAATGGGCATTTTGAAACATTACATTCCTAAGGAGACTATTTCAACAAATCCCCCCCCCCCCAAAACCTCAGGCCGCCAATCAGTTCTCTCTTCAACTTCAATCTCATCATTTCCACCACTTCTTTAGATTCACTCCCTTCTTCCTTCCAAGTCCTCTCTTTCAAAGCCATCACTGCCTACCCATACTTGTCCACCTCCGTCGCCGCGAAGCCCCTCATCGTCATTTCTTCCGCCACCAAGAAGGTTGTTTCCATCCTCAAGGGCAAGGCGATTGACTCACATAGGAAGCGCACTGGTTTCAGAAGTCGACAGTAGAGGATTTGGAGAGACTGACTCATGCACGGAGCGCCGCCACAGTCACCGATAATCTGCACAACGAAGTCAATCTTTTATTTTATTTTTCCCAATTTAATTGGGGTTGAGTTAAATTTTGCAATATTTGTGCCTTGGTAGCCTTGGATTTGGGACTGCAATCATCAAATGGATTGCTTTATTTGCTACAATATATTTTTTTCAATTTGCCTTTCATACTGAAATCTTGATTCTAAAGGTCTGTTTGGTATTGATTTCAAAATGTTACCTGCGAATTTTGGTAGTAGTTATCAATGCAAACTTATTGTGGTCCTGGAATTGAACCCACACCTGGTTGGGATGGACGTGGGGTGGGTGGGTTCCTTTGGTTTATCTGTTAGCTTGTATGATGAATGTAGCAATGTGGGTTTCTTTTATGATGTCCATTTATTAAATTCATGTTATGGAATTTGCAAAATTAAGCTTCATAATCATATTCTGTTTTGTTAATTTTTTGAACTTTTGGAATTCAGTAAGCCTACATATTCATGAAATTATGCATTCTAACATGGCAATATGACTCGTATGGGGACAAAGAAATATGAAGTGCCTTCATTACTTTTGCTGCCTTTACATACCATTAATTAACCTAGCAAATAAGTCATCTTATGTGGAACTGGAAAAAGGTTAAATTGTCCTTATAATATGACAAAATACATTAGTTTATTCTCAATATCCTCAAGTAGACCAGGTTCTATCTTTTTGTTTTCATCCGCCGACAGATACGGTTGCAAGAGTAATTTATTATATCCTGACTATATTTTTCATGTTACAATTCATAAAATTAACAATGAAGTAATTTATTAAATGTTAATTTGGAGTCTTTGATGTGGTTTGTGAATTATAGGGCCACTTCGAACAGCAGTGAGAGGAGAAAACTTGGATTTTTCTCATACGGAACCGGTAACCCTATTGATGACTGCTGGCGTTGTGATCCCAATTGGCCTCGGGTCTTAGGATACTTCTTTACAGGTAAATATAATTCCTATTTAAAAAAGTTGAAGATCAGTTACAGTTAGAACCAACATGCGTTTGGTTATATTTTTTGTTATTGGAAAACCTTTTTTCACGTTTTTGTGATTCAATTGAATCAAGAAATACATTTGATGAGCCCTCTTTTATAGTGGATAGATTTTGCATATGGCTTCATTTGAATCTAGAAATATGTTTGATGAGACCCCTTGCATTAATTATAAATTTTTCTGATGGGTGTTGAAGTAGGATCCTGTGGGCAGGAAATATTCAGATGCATTAAAGCAAGTATTTGGCCGACCCATACTCCCCAACGAAAAAACACCGCTCCAGTGATATCTACATTTGAGGTAGAACTTGAGCAGGCTTGATCAAGAATTAATTAACTGGAGACTGAGCGTCGTTCATTGAAAAAGAAACTCGAGGAATTCTTGCGAAAACTCAGTGATTAAAGGGCCACGTGGAGAAAATCCGTTCAGCTATCAATGACATTCAAGCTTGCCTGAGTAGAGAAAAGAAAAATCGTCGGAGACTGGAGATGGTCAATTCTAAGCTCGTCAATGAGTTGGCCGAGGTCAAATTATTTGTGAAGTGCTATATGCAGGATTATAGAAAGGAACGAAACTCCTGAGAGTTGATAGAGGAAAGGGTTGATAGATTGATAAAAATTTTCTTTTTCGGGGCATTTTGTTTGTGTTTACAATAGAATTATGTGAATTGTGAAATTTGTTGACATATTGAATGTTGAAATTGATGTATATTTATTTTTGTATACATTCTAAAAATTTTGTTATTTTGATTTTTTAATTGTGAATGATAGATTAGTAGTATAGTAAATAGTGGGATTAAAAAAAAAAATTACAGGACCAGGCTTTTGCAACGTGCAATGCATGTTGCAAAAGGCTGGTATTTTGCAACGTGCATTGCGCGTTGCAAAAGAGTTTTTTGCAATGTGCAATGTGCATTGCAAAAGACTCTTTTGCAACACGCGTTATTTCTTTTGCATGCACAATGCACGTTGCAAAAGACTGACCATCTACGGCAACACTGAGTTTTGCAACGCACGTCCGAACAATGCAAAAGGGTTTTTGCAACATTTGTGCATGTTGCAAAAGAGCTTTTTTGTTGTAGTGAATCCCTTGTCCATAATAATTGAAATATTTGATTGTTTCAAGCACACCCTATGATGATGCCATGGATTGTTAAATCTAAATAGTAAATATATTAATCTGTTTAACAGCTTATCTCCACAGTATCGCGTTATAATTAATGTATGTATTCGAATAAATTTCTACTTAACATACCTTTCGTAATATGTATTACATATTTTTTTTGTCACAAGCCATAGTGAGAGCTTCGCCTACTCCTATTTCAAGTGCATTTCTTATAATAAGCACGCGCAAGAATAGTGATGTCTATGAACTGAACAGTTTGGTACTGATTAAAATCCAAATTTTAATTTAAGTCAAAGTCAACAATAAATTACAATAACATATTTCATGGGCCCCCACAACTTTTCAACCACACATTTTATCAATTTTTATTAAAATCTTCAAAATCTACTAAAATTTTGATTTTAATCTCCATGAAACAGGGGCTAAGTTTGTAAAAATTTTAAAGAAAATTACATGATATACCCTTTTTTTTAACCTGTTTTCATTTATACCCTTTTAACTATTTTCAACTTTTTTGAATAGTAAAAATAAGGTATTTGATAAACTAAAACGTTAAAAAAATAAAAGAAAGAAAACTCTCCTTCGTCTGAAACATTTCCTCCTCACAGTCGTCTAAAACATTTCCTCTACACAGTCTCTCATCCGCCTTACAGCCTTTACTCCGCTGGAATCGGCCTCACTCGCACAGTGAATCCACCGCCCAGTTCATCACGCCAGGAACTCACTTCCTCCCCTGCAATCTCCTTTGGTTTATAATGACTGGTGATAGTTTGAAGAGGAAAGGTGTGTTTCTTGAAACCGGAAGTTCAAAAAAGAAGAAAAAGAGTTCTTCGAAATATTATAAACCTAAGGTTCGATTTATATGTTCGATTTTACAGTGCTATATTGTTTTGACATTTTATAGGCTTTAGTTTTCTGCGTTTTTGAAATTGGAACCTTGAGATTTATGTTTTGGTTTGATTGAATAGATAATATTTGTTATTTCTTGTGCATTTTTCATAATTTGATGGATTTATAAAAACACTAGAATGTTAGGTTGCAATGTTCTTTTGTTTGTTTAGCATCTATAGTTTTGAAGGGAGGGATATAGTACATCGTATCAAGGAGGTAATACTGTTGAAAATTGGTTGCTATGATGAGATACAGATTTTGTTGGAAGCACATTGTGCTTGGTTAAGATCATCTAAATTAGTTTTATTTTCATAAATCTGAATCTGAAAGGTACTAGAAAAGAACTCCTTTCCAGAAAAAGAAAAATGTGGCAGATTAAGGCCTTCATTGTCCTCCTCTGCTCATGGTTTCTGCTGGCTTCAGCAGAAAGATCTATTTACATTGTCCACATAGACAAATCTTTGATGCCTAAGGCTTTCTCCTGTCACCATTATTGGTACTCTTCCACTCTTCACTCCATCAAATCTGTTGGACTTACCTCATTAGATGATCTTATTCCTTCACCAAAGATTGTTTATACATGTGACCATGCTTTTCATGGATTTAATGCAGCAATGTCCAAAGATGAATTGATTCTTTGAAGAAGTCACCGGGCTTCCTTTCGGCTTATCCTGATGGCTTGGTTAAGCCTGACACCACACATAGTTACAAATTTCTTTCTCTGAACACTGTCATAGGTATATGGCCAACATCTGAGTATGGTAAGGATGTGATTTTGTAGTGGAAGTTATTGGGTAGAGTTTAGGATAATTTACTTCAATTCCAGTATCTAATATTTACTATAATCTGTCATTTTATCTTATAAAGTCTCTGTTATATACAGGATCATAATATCCTTCATTGGTATCTGCCAAAGTTTCCCAACAGGCATCTCTTCGAGTCAATTTCAAGTTCTTTTGCTTTGCTTTCTAAGTTTTTAACTCATTTCTCTCTCTCTCTCTCTCTCTCTCTCTCTCTCTCTCTCTCTCTCTCTCTCTCTCTCTCTCTCTCTCTCTCTCTCTCTCTCTCTCTCTTTTTTCATATACAAGTTATCAAACCTAAACTTGCATGGAATAATATGAAGTTTACATGCCAAAAATATCCGAAAATAACATGAAGTAAACTTGCATGGAATAATATGAAGTAAAATTGTCATTTGGGACTTATGGCCCTTATTGGTGCAATATGTGGAAACTATGTACCTTAGAATTACTTTGTAGCCTGAAAATAAGTTCTTTCCAACCTATCAGGAGGGACATGGCCTTTTGAGTTGTGATTGCCACTTTTTTTTTTTTTTAGTATTTGTTACTTTTTGAGATTTTATGACATTTTTTTGTCACTTTCTCAAGTATTTGTGAGTTCTTTTTTGTTTTTTGCATTGAGACTTCATAATACCTTGAGATCACTAGTTTTAAATTGTTAACTAGAACATGACTTTTGATTTGTGATTGCCACTTTGTTCAATATTTGTGACTTTTTTGAGAATTTATGACTTTTTATCACTTTCTCAAGTACCTAATTGTTCCTTTTCCTTTTTGCAGAATTGGGACTTCTTAATACCCGAAGATAACTAGCTCAAGGGGAAAATTACTCTACATTCCCCACATGAGGTTATATGCTGTCTTAATGAAAAGTTCGCCGCACAACAAAAAAATATTTTCAAAGAATCGTGTTTCGGTGCCTTCATAGATCTCAAAGAAATAGTTCTACAGCCTCAATTGATATACAAATGTTGTTAAGGCAAGTAAAGCAACCAAATCCTAACGAAACGCGGTTCAATATCAATGATCAACTTGTTAGGTTTTCTATGGTGGATCTTTGCCTAATGTCAAGGCTACGGTGTGTTGAAAATGGTGACTTCACGAAATGTCGATTGAGAGATAGTTATTTGAGAGGGAAGTATTTCAAAGATTATGAAAATGTATCTACCCAAGATGCTGAAGAAGTGTTCAAAAATCTTCCAGTTGACACTAAAGATAAGGATTTGGTAGATATTGGTGAGATTTATTTGATTACTACATTTTTATTTGGTACATCATATCACAAAGGTGTGGATGATTCTATTTTTGGTCTTGTGGAGTCTGAAGACATGAATTCTTTTCCACGGGGGAAAGAATTGTATAGTATTACCTTGTCATCATTGAAGAACACTTTTAACCAGCGAATGAAGAATATATTCATTGAAAAGAATTTTTTGGCATATAGGCTTAGTGGATTTATTCTTTCCTTTCAAGTGTGGATTTATGAAACCATTACCTCGTTAGCCAAGAAGAAGTGTTGCTTGAAATATAAATTTCAACGTCCTCGAATGTTGAGTTGGTCTTCTAAAGAGCATCTTACTTCTGTCAGCTTAAGGAAACGCAATTTGATTTGCTTCAAGTAAGTTTTATTTAAATTTATTACTTATTTTGTGTCATTAGTTATAATTCTGATTGTTGTTTTTACTTTTGCCAAATATGAACTTTTTTAGTTGGAGGTAAATAATGTTGTACCTCTTGAGGTGGAGAAGGAAGAGGGATACACATTTGGTTTATTTGTCGAGGATGAAGATGATGATTTTGAACTCCCAGTTGGCCGACCTAAGAAGTTACTTGATGCAACCCAATCATCATCTTATGGCTGCATTAGCAAATCTGTGAAAAAGATGGACAAAGGAAAGAGCTCTCGCCATTTTTTCATATTTATTATTTATCTGTTATAATATATTTATCATTTCTTAATATGTGGTTTTTGTCTCTCAGAGAGTCCAGCAGTTTGATGAAGGAATTTTGAAACAGTTGACTGAGATGGAAATGAAACTTCAATCAAATAACATGATCTTAAGTCGAATTTTCGAGCTTGAAAGTAAGTTGGATATCAAAGTTCAATCAAACACTGAATTAGAAGACCATTTAAAAGTGGTCGAAGACAGGATGAAGATGAATGAAGATGTTATTGAACATCTGAATATCCTGGAACGTAAAGTGTATGCCCAATGAGTTGAAGGTATTCCAGTCTTTTCAAGTATCGTAGTTAACATATTTCTTTTTCATTCATTGTCACTTTTTTTTATTGTTTTTGTCACTTTTTGTAACTGTATGTCACTTTTTTTGTGTTTTGAAATAAACAGATATCTTTTTTTTTTGCTTTGTCACTTTTTTTGATTATTTTGTCGCTTTTTGTAACCGTATGTCACTTTTTCAAGTTATTTGAATTCAATTATTTATCAGTTTTCTTAATAATATTTATTGCTGACTTTTTAATGTCTACCAAATCCTTTTGTGTAGAGCACACCTAAGGAAATGATCGAGAATACAGACAAGATTTTAGATGACTATCCGGTTTTTCTCTAGGTGTTGAGTTTGAAGCAAGTGGGGCCTAAAAAATACTGATTTGCTAGGTGAAAATATTTTTCAAATTGAAGTTGGAAAAAGTGAAAAATGATCTGAAAAAAGTGAAAAGTTGTTTAAAAAAAACTGATGAGGGGGTTGAAAAAAGTGACAGAATCTTTGAAAAAAGTGACGATGTACCAGAAAAAAGTGACAAAGTACTTGGAAAAAGTGACCAGCAATATCACAAACATGGAATACAAATACTGGATGGGGAGGTGGAGTTGAAGGATGATATATGAGAAAAAGTGATAGAAATTTCAGATGCAATTGTAGTTGAAAATGCACTGCAAGAGGTAAATATTTATTTTGTCACTATTTTCATATAACTTGTATAATATATTATTTAATTATGGTTTAACTTATATTGAAAAATGTAGAATGTTGAAGCTATTGAAATTGATAATGAAAAGACTCCAGATGTGTCATGGAAAAGGAAAAAGAAACATGCAGCATATCTTCATTCGCCATGGGTGAATGAATTTGAATATGCATCAACGACTAAGAAACGGGTTGTAAATGGTACGTTTGCATTCCCAGTTGGGCTGGATCCTCCCAATGACCACGATGTAGACGCTTTTGAGACTTGGTTCAAAGAAGGATTTAGGCCTAAAAATAAGTAAGTTATAATTTTCTATTTTTCGTGACTGTTATAATAATAAATTGAGAATGTGTCACTTTTTTTTGTTTAAATTGACACTTTTTCATTATGTGTGTAGGCATAAGCATTTTGATGATGCTTATTTTGTTATCAAACCATGCTTCTACTTCAGTGATATTTAGATAACAAATAAACAGTGGTGGTATGAGCTATATACTCCAAAGGAGTGTTTGGAGGACACAGTATGTTAGTTTTACTATTAAGATTACATGCTGAGCTTTGATTGTTCATTATTTAAACATTTTGTGTGTTGTTATTATATTGTTAATTTTGTTATCTCTCTTTTTTGTAGCATATGGATGTTTGTTTTTATTATCTAAGAAAGATGATTAGACATGGCTCGAGTATAAATTTCAAGGCTACAACCATTGATTTTGCGTTTGACAACCAAATAAGGGGATTATACTATGAATTTTCCAAAGATAAATTTGTCCTAGTAAATCAAAGTTTTTTGATGTCATATGTTATTGGGTTATATATGTCATGCAACACAAGTTGGTGTAATGTCGACCACATTCTTATGCCTGTCAGGATGTCCAATAGTGCTCATTGGATCCTCATCCATTTTGACATCCAAAAAATGTGTCTGAATGTGTACAATTCCTACAAGAAAGTTGTGAGGAAGGCTATTGCTCTTGAGGATGTTCAGCCCTTTTTCACAAATAGTTGCTCACCTTCTTTTTAATACTGGCTTCTTTGACAGTAAATGAATTTTGGAAGAAGATGTTGTTAAACCCTTAGCTGTGAATATGGTTGAAATAATTCCTCAATAGAACAACAGGTTAGAATCTCTACTTTTTTTTCACTTTTAGTTTAGTCTTTTAATTATTTATCTCATTCTTTTCTCTATGTTCCCCCCCCCCTTTTGGAGCGGGGATTGCGGAATCTATGTTATTAGGTATGCCGAATATATCATTAATCAGAAATTAAATGAAATGCCGAAGACATTTAATATTCCGCAAATCAAAAGAAACTTGGCTACTTTTTTATATGCCTATGCCAGGAAGAAGCAAGAGGAAAATTACAACACACACAATGAATTAGTACGAAAGTAGATTTAAGATATGGATAGAATGAAGGCAGAGACAGGTGTTTGGAGAGAAGTTAGATATTCACTTTTTGGGAATAATTTTGTATAGATACTAGTTTGAGGGAACATTTTGTTTTTGAGCTGATTCATTGGGATGTAATTAAACTAGTGAAAGTTAATTGTCTAACTTGTTAGAATCTTAGTGTATTGGCTAATTGTTGCACATTTTATTGAATTATAGTGTTTCGGAAACAGATATGTTTGTAAAAAGTCATAGTAATGTTACAGTTTGTCACTTTTTTTTTTAAATAAGAAGTCACAGATTTGTCACTTTTTTTTTGATAAAAACTTATAAATTTTTGAGTCATAATTTTGTGTTTTTTAATGGCTAAACAGAAGTAAGAGAATGGGATTTTTTTGATCTTTTTTGTTTTTATGGAATGTTTGTATTTCTAGGCAAATTGTATGCAAAAGGGATGCTACCTTTTGATATTATGGAAATAACAGTAGTGTAAAATATGAGTAAATAAAAAAAGCATCACGCCATTCGAAAATACTAACCAAATTTCAACATAGTTTTTCGCATACACAAAAAGTGGCAATCTATCACTTTTTATAATTAAAAAAAAAAGTCACAAATTGTCACTTTTCTATTAAAAAGTGACATTGAGATTATATATATAAAAAAAATAAAAAATAAAAATCTACATCTACATCAAAAACTAAAGTTTAGTTCTCCATCCAAGTAAAAATTTCTGATTGCTTCCTGGCTAAAATTAAACCAGTTTTAAAAAAAAGGGTATAAATGGAAACAACTTTAAAAAGAAAATTAAAAAAAAAATACATCAAATGTCTCTCCAAATAAGAACTTATCCATATTGAAAGAAAAAAATCTTCATATGTCTTTCAACTTTCTTTTCTTTTGTATTTTATTCACGATAGTTGGATTTTGACACGATCTTCGATTGTGTCCGTCCTCCCCACATCTTCCATATTTTAAAATCTTGATCATCTCTCTTTTTTATGGTATTCTTTTTTCTTTAGGTCGTCCGGATGTTCTTTTCGGATCAGGAGCCAAGACTATTCTTGATATTATCTCAGGCGGTACATTCCAATCATTTTGATCTCCAAGTGGAAAAATTGTTCCACTGTATGTTTGAATGTACATCTCTGTACTATAATATTTCAACCAATATTTGTATGAATCTTCTTTAATTTTTTCAATAACCGCAAGAGCGTGTGCACATGAAATTTTGTCCACCTGAAATTGGTTACATGTACATGTCTTTTCTTCCATATTCAGCAAATATGAAGTACATCCATCATTAACTTGGTATAATATTGAACTTGCAGTTGATACCTAAGAGAATAATACAACAAGATAATCATCAATTTTTATCTCAAAAGATGATTCAAAATGAAAATTGAACACCATTTTTAATACAAACCTATCTTAACAAAAAAAAAAAATCAGAATACAAAAACACTTGAAACATTAACTTTATAATTTTTTTACCTTCATTTTCTTTGACTGCACAGATTTTTCCCTCAATTTTTTCTCTTGTTTGCTTGCAAGTGTTGTGAAGGTTGCTCGTGTATCATTTATATGTTTCACAAACCATTCTTGTAACAAGTATCTTAATGACTCTAGTAAAGGCTCCATAGGACAAACTTTTATTGCTTTTGTTATAGAATTAACTGATTCAACTATATTTGAAGTCATTGTAGAAAACCCATTATTTGTCATGTAAGTCCTTGATCATTTTTCATAACCAATCTCTTTCTACATAAGAAATATTCAAATCATTAATCTTAATGTAAGAAATAAAACATGTAATATGATATAAGTGCTACTAAAACAAAAGTGATGTTCAGCCACTTTTTTAGATAAAAATGACACCACGTCACTTTTTGTTTAAAAAAGTGACAGTAGGATAAAAGTGACATCGCGTCACTTTTTAAAAAAAAAAAAAGTAATATAGCATCACTTTTGATAAATGACTGTCAATGTTTTTGACAGTCTTTTTGAACATACCAGATGTGATCGAATTCCTAGATTGATTCCATCAAGTTGCTTCATATGGAATTCAAAGTCATTCTTTGTATATGCTCTTACAGCTTTGTTGAAATGTTCGGTAATGTCTTTCTCCTTTTTCTTACCACCGTAAGATTACTTAAAGTTTTTGAACAAGTGATAGGAACATAAACCATGCATTGCATTTTCAAACACCTTGTCAATTGCATTTTTTATGCTTGCATGCCTATCTGAGATCTGAGATTATACACAAATCTTCTCGCTCACCATAAGCTTCTTTTAACCTCTCCAAGAACCACTCCCATGCATCAATTGTTCCCGAATCACCGACTCCAAAAGCTAATATGAAAATATTGTTGTTGGCATCTTGCGTGCACGCGGTAAAAAGTGTACCACCATAGGTGCCTTTCAAGAATGTAGCATCTATTACTATAATAGGTCTAAAAAACTCCCAGTCTCGAATATATGCCCCTAATGCCATGAAGAGGTACTTCAATTTGTTGTCTTCAAATGTCTCAATTTTTGTAACTGATCTAGGATTTGTTTGTTCTATCATATACAATTATATTGGAAGCTTTTCATATGACTTTGTTGGATCTCTTCTCACCAATTCTAGTGCTTTTTCCTTAGATCTCCAAGCTTTCTGGTAACTCATAGACACTCCATATATATATATATATATTTATCATGTCACATATAATGTCAGCAGGAGTGTATGTCATTTTTGTTGAGATACACTTATACTTGATAAATTCTCCTACTATGGAACTTGTTGCTTGACGGTGATCTCCCAAGATGATATTATTTGAGCATGTATGGTCATTTTTTATATACCTTACTCTGAACATATCTAATCCTGCTAGTTTTGAAGCCCTAAACATCCACTGACACTTATCATCTATACACTTCAGCACACATTCTTTCTTGTCAGACTTACTTACCTTAAATTGAAAGTTCTTGTGTATCGCATATACTGAAATACTTCCCTTGACTAATTTTTCGTCCTTGAACACTTTGTCTTTTGCTATTCCATCCATAGTTACAACTGAAATAGTATCACTTTCTCCTTCTTTCCTTGCTTCTTCAACCACCGATATGCTATTATATACATCAACAGCAATTTCATCAATATTGGGTAGTTTTTGAGCTGATGTCACCGAATTATCAGTTATAGCTTCAAAAAATTATATTTGCATCATATCATTTTCTTCTGAACATTGTGTGGCCTCAACAAATTCACTTCTGCGACTTTTTGAGATTGTTGTCACATCTACACATAATGGGAAGCTTGCAAGATCTTTATCCTTTTTTCTTGAGCTCCAAATAAAATGCCACAGAACCATCATCTGAAATATCCATCAAAGGCAAGTTTTTCTTTACACTATATTGTACTCCCTCCGTCCCAAAAAGATAGTCTTGTATATTATTTTTGTCTGTCCCAAAAATATAATCCTATTTCCATATTGAGAATGTATTAAATATTTCATTTCCACATATACCCTTATTTAATGTATCTTGGTACAATACACACCAACTACTTAGCTATTTTATTTTCAGATTTTTGTGGGAAACGAAGTGAGTTTACTTAAAACAATAAATAAGGGATAAAGGGTATAAATGGAAAATATTGATAAAATTTAATACTCTAACTATAGTAACTACAATTTCTTAATCTGTGTGAAAATAACTATAGGACTATCTTTTTAGGACGAGGTAGTATTTTTATTCCCCGTGTTGCCTGGTTTAATTTCATTACAGAAAATATCATGCACTGAAGGTCGTTGTATGTGCAATCCATTGGAACAAAAAGTCCAATCATTTTGTCACTTTTATATTCATTATCTTGTTCCCATCTGTCTCCGTAGCAAATAAAGACATTAATTGTCTCCATAACAGCAAAATAAGAACACAAATAAAAAAGTGAATTAACTTTTAGTGCCTATTTGATTCCCATAATTTTTCTCTTTTTTCTACAGTACTCTATTATGACCACACATTTTAATAAGCACCTTGCATTCATAAACTTAACATGAAAAAGTGACAGGATGCGACTTTTTTTTTTTTTTTTTGAAAAAGTCACAGAAATTCCACAACTTAACATGAAAAAGTGGCGGGATGCGACTATTTTTGCAAAAAAGTGACAATCTTTCACTTTTTCACATACAAAATTTTCACAAAGCCCCTGGCATTTACCAACTTCACATGAAGAAAAAGTGACTGATTGCATTTACCAACTGTCACTTTTTCACATACGAATTTCAACTTCACATAAAGAAAAAGTGGCTGGATGCAACTTTTTTCTAAAAAGTGACATTATCTCACTTTTTCACATAAGAAATTCCACCTCTTGCATTTACCAACTTCACATGAAGAAAAAGTGATAGGATGGTGACTTTTTTAAAAAAAAAAAAAAAAAAGTATGAAGTTTTCACAAGCCCCTTACATTTACCAATTTCACATGAAAGAAAAGTGACAGGATTGTGACTTTTTTTAAAAAAGAAACACATAGCACTTCTTCTAGTGCTTGATTTCAATAAGACCCTTACAATCATTAGCTTCACATGAAAAAGTGACAGGATGCGATTTTTTTTTAAAAAAAAGTGACAGTATGGCACTTCTCCAATGCTTGATATCAACAAGACCCTTGCAATCATCACCTTCACATGAAAATGTGACAGGATGCAATTTTTTTTTTTTTATTTGAAAAAAAAAGTTACAGCATGACACTTCCTCCAATGCTTGATCTCAACAAGACCCTTGCAATCATCAGTTTCACATGAAAAAGTGACAGGGTACGACTTTTTTTAAATTTTTTTTTTTTTAAAAAAAAGTGACATCATGGCACTTCTCCAATACTTGATGTCAACAAGACCCTTGCAATCATTACCTTCGCGTGAAAAAGTTGCATGATGCAACTTTTTTCAAAAAAAAAGTGACAGTATGGCAATTCCTCAAAAGCCTGATCTCAACAAGACCCTTGCAATCATCGACTTCACATGAAGAAGTGGCATGATGTGACTTTTTTAAAAAAAAGTGACAGCATGACACTTTTCCAATGCTTGATCTCAAGCAGACCCTTAAAATTATTAGCTTCACATGAAAAAGTGGCAGGACGCGACTTTTTTTTTTTTAAAAAAAAAGTGACAGCATGGCACTTCTCCAATACTTGATCTCAACAAGACCTTTGCAATCATCAACTTCACATGAAAAAGTGGCAGGATGCACCTTTTAAAAAAAAAAAAAAAAAAGTGACAGCATGACACTTCTCCAATGCTTGATGTCAACAAGACCCTTGCAATCATCACATTCACATGAAAAAGTGACAAGATGCGATTTTTTTTAATTTAAAAAAAAAAAAAGTTACAGCATGACACTTCCTCCAATGCTTGATCTCAACAAAACCCTTGCAATCATCAGCTTCACGTGAAAAAATGACAGGATGTGACTTTTTTTTAAAAAAAGTGACAGCATGACACTTCTCCAATACTTGATGTCAACAAGACGGCAAGACCCTTGCAATCATTACCTTCACGTGAAAAAGTGGTAGGATGCTACTTTTTTAAAAAAAAAAAAAAAAAAAGTGACAGCATGACACTTTCTCAAAAGCCTGATCTCAACAAGACTCTTGCAATCATCAGCTTCACATGAAAAAAGTGGCATGCTGTGACTTTTTTTTAAAAAAAAGTGACAGCATGACGCTTCTCCAATGCTTGATCTCAACAAGATCCTTAAAATTATCACCTTCACATGAAAAAGTGGCAGGATGCGATTTTTTTTTTTTTAAAAAAAGTGACAGTATGACACTTCTCCAATACTTGATGTCAACAAGACCCTTAAAATTATCAGTTTCACATGAAAAAGTGACAGCATGAGACTTCTCCAATGCTTGATGTCAACGAGCCCCTTGCAATCATCACCTTCACATGAAAAAGTAACAAAATGCAATTTTTTTTTTTTTAAGTGACAGCATGACACTTCTTTTTTAAAAAAAAAAAAAAAAAGTGACAGCATGACACTTCTCCAATGCTTGATATCAACAAGCCCCTTGCAATCATCAGCTTGACATGAAAAAGTGGCAGGCTGCGACTCCTTTAAAAAAAAGGTCGTAGCATGGCACTTCCTCCCATGCTTGATACTTTCAAGCCCCTTGCAATCATCAACTTCATAAGAAAAAGTGGTTGGATGCGACATTTTTTAAAAAAGGTGACAGCATGGCACTTCCTCCAATGCTTGATCTCAACAAGACCCTTACAATCATCAACTTCACATGAAAAAGTCGCAAGATGCGATTTTTTTTTTTTTTAAAAAGTGACAATACAGCACTTCTCCAATGCAAGCCTGATGTTAACAGGACCCTTGCAATCATCAGCTTCACGTGAAAAAGTGGTAGGATGTGACTTTTTTTTTAAAAAAAGTGACATCATGGTACTTTCTCAAAAGCATGATGTCAACGAGACCCTTAAAATGATCACCTTCACGTGAAAAAATGGTAGGATGCAACTTTTTTTTAAAAAAAGTGACAACATGGAACTTCCTCAAAAGCCTGATATTAACAAGACCTTTGTAATTATCAGCTTCACATGAAAAAGTGACAGCATGCTACTTCCTCAAAAGCTTGATGTCAACAAGACCCTTGCAATCATCAGCTTCACATGAAAAAGTGGAGGATGCGACTTTTTTTAAAAAAAGTGACAGCATAGCACTTCCTCAAAAGCCTAATATCAACAAGACCCTTGAAATCATTAGCTTCACATGAAAAAGTGAAAGGATGCGACTTTTTTTTAAAAAAAAGTGACAGCGGGCACTTCTCCAATGCTTGATGTCAACAAGACCTTTATAATTATCAGCTTCACATGAAAAAGTGGCAGGATGCGACTTTTTAAAAAAAAAAAATGACAGCATGGCACTTCATCTGAAGCCTGATCTCAACAAGACCCTTGCAATCATCAGCTTCACATGAAAAGGTGGCAGGATGCGACTTTTTTTAAAATAAAGTGACAGCATGACACTTCCTCAAAAAGCCTGATCTCAACAAGACCCTTGCGATCATCAGCTTTACATGAAAAAGTGGCAGAATGCGACTTGTTTTAAAAAAAGGATGACATCATGGCACTTCCTCAAAAGAATGATCTCAACAAGACCTTTGCAATCATCGGCTTCATATGAAAAAGTGGCAAGATGCGACTTTTTTTAAAAAAAAAGTGACAACATGTCACTTTTTTCATATACGAAATTTAACAAACACATTGCATTCAATTATTTGATTTGAATAAAAGTTAAATTCATATATGTATAAACTCCATCAATTTTAACAAAGTTAATGTTCTTAGCAAATCCTTGTTATCAGTGGAATTCTTGGAATGCCAATTTACTCGCAAGCAGGACACTTTGGTAAAACTTGTTTATAAAACTATTGACAGAAAATTTCTAGAACAACAGAAAACTCAACCAAGTAAGCACATTACATCATCATAGCTAAAGAGGCAATAATACTACCATTTGGTACAATAAATATCATTTGCTAGATCTTGCCCTTGCAACCAGCTTTTATAGTGGAGAGTGTTCAAATGTTATAATCCCATGAGCCAAGTCTTAAACATAATTAGAACAACCGAAAGGAAAAGTATACAATTAGTGCAACACAATAACATATCACCATACTTTTATGCGGGGTTATCGGACAATGGTTCAAGGTGTAAGAAAAATTGGAAGCCCAACAGCAAACTATGGAAAAAAAATATGTGCAGAAAAAAGAGTGGAACAAATAAAGAGGACTTGAATCTGTACAAGAAGAAAGTATGAACCTGAATTCGAACAAGCCATGATTTTTTTGTAGATTTAGGTAGAAATATTGTGTAAATCTCGATTGGAAGTTGTCCCTGGGATCGATTTGTGCAAGAAACCAGATTCAATGTTGATTTTCAGTTGGAACTTGGAAGACGATACCGTGGAATGAATAAGCTGCAGCAAGAATTCTGTTTTCCTCTTCTTTTAGGTTTTAGAACGTAAAAATACGGTTTCTCAAGATTAATAAGTGTATTATCGTTGTTTAATCAATGTTTGGGAGTATTTTTCAAATTGATCCCTAAAATAAGGATATTTGTGTAAACGTCCCAAAAATTTATTTGTTTGATAAACTGCAATCACCCCCTCTCACTCAAAATCAGGTTTGAGAGTCCATCCCAAAGCCCACTCTTGATCACGAGTTCGAATCCTCCCACCCCTCCTCTCTCCTATGTTCCCCATATGATAATAAATAAATAAATAAAATAAAATAAAATTAGGGATGATCGCAAGCCATTCAAAAAGCGCATGATCATCACATACAATAGACCTATTTGTAGGCATGCACGGATAAATCCACTCTTAAAAAATTTCGAGATGAAAAATAGCAATTTAAATTTCGTAAGTATTAAAAAAATCTGATGTGACAAAAGTAAATACAAATCACTATGCTATAGAGTTAATAAGCAAGAATTTACACCCAAATATTTTACAACCACCTTATTATATGTTTTAGATAAAAATGTATTCTATAAATTTTTCCCTTGCAACTTCTCTTTAATAGTACCAAGAACTGGAGAGGGTCTGATATCGAAATAAGCAGCAGAAGCAAGGTAAATGCAAGCTAAACCTATGTACACTTTAAACCAAATGGACGAATAAATGGTAAGAAAAATGAACAATCCAGTAAGAGCAATCACCACCACAAAATTAACCAAACATTTCAAATTTGAAAGTTCGCCTTCTGTTCCTTGATGAGGGAACTGACCGTCTGTGAAGAAATCAGAGAGAAGCTGATCCTTGAACAGGAATGTATTCGTCAACCAATCAGCAGCCTCGTTTTCAGGTGCCGGGATTTCCTTAAGAGGGATACGTCTGATGTGCATGTGTACTTCTGAAGGATCCACACCAAAAAGGTTGTCCAAGAAAGTAGGACGTTGATTCTTGTATGCAATAGTCACATCATAAACTGGCATCAAGTATTTCAAGGAGCGTGTTAGGAACAACTTTAAGATTATCAAAAGACACTTTTTTTTGCAGGATATGGGGCTGGAGACTATTAATGAGGTCTAATAAAAACCACTTACGATAGTGGAGCTGACTAAATAAGGAGAAAGTGATATATAACGGCAGCAGCAAAATCTAATGCTCTTTCCTTTTTTTTTTTTTTTTAAAAGAAACAAACTTATTGTCTGTAGCTGGATAATAGAAAGAAAAAACAGACCAAAAAGACCTTCAGAAACGGTCTTCTATCAACTGACAGCCTACGATTTTTCTCAACTCTCTCTCTCTCTCTCTCTCCACCATGCACTAAAGCAAGGAGCTCATAAATCTAGTGCTCTTTTTTAGAAACAAGGTTATTCTGTAAGAGGATAATAGAAAGAAAAAACAGACCAAAAAGACCTTCAGAAACAATCTTCTATCAACAGCCTAATATTTTTCTTTGAGCTCATAAGTGTTAGTTTTTTCTTCTACATTATGTATTTTTTTATTGTTTTATCTCCTATTCAGGGAATAGCTCAGGTTTCCCATGTTTCTCAACTGCTGTCTAGAGTCAAATAAAGTTATCAAAGGAATAATTCTGATTATATTGAAGCTCAAAAAATAACCGCACAGGGTCCCTTTGTGCGATTTGGGTTTGAACTTCATATAAAATTGTACACACAAACGCAGAGGAGAGGGAGCATATTGGCGTTGAATCTTCCCCTGATACCATTTGTTGACGGTGCCCTGTCTCTGGGGTGCTTACGAGATGTCAACACACGGTATTGTCCACCGCGTAGTATGGATTTGTTCCACGCGAGATGGACGCGTCCCCAGGGGGTTTTGAACCTTGGACCTATGACGGTGTCCTGCCTCTGGGGTGCTTACGGGACGTCAACACCATTTTTCTCTGAGGCAAAGAAATCATGCATAGAGGATGTGCAGAATGATTGATGTAGTCACCTCCATACTGATTTGGTTAAGAAGTATTAAATGGGTTCTGTTTTTACAGTAAATTACTAGTAGATTGACATTTGAGATGCATGAATAAAAGAGAGAGGCATGGCGATGTGGAAGATGGGAAGTGTCTGGATGTGGGCAAGAGTGTGATAGCAAAGAGATGGATGACAGCAGTGAGAAGTCAAAAAACAAGCTCTGGATTGTCTGGTCCAAGAAAAACTTGATTCTTATATGAGAATACTCGCAGAAAGTTTTTTTTTCTACTTTATGATCACTAAGAACTATAGGTTTTCACTTTTCAGAGGGAAAACTAAGGTTAACACCAGTAACAAAAGAAAGCCTTCAGGGATGAGCTCTCAAACTGATATTTTAAGAGATAGAAGAGATGAATAATGTCATTTGTAATAGTAGTTTCGTTGGCACAAACAGGTTTGGTTCTCCAAGGTCTTAATGCTTATTCTTGAAATTATATTTATGAGATTCCCTGTTAGGTCCTGATAATAATAAGAATTTTATCAAAATCTTATACATTGAAATGGGGGATTTGAATTAAAATCGCATTTCAAAGTATCACTTATGTTAAAAATTTGGTTAGTATCAGGACTAAACTGGGGCATAATGATAGTACGAATATTGGGAACTTCAATAGGCAGAATAATAAGTGCACTACAATTTTGTCATTGAAGAATAGAGAAAACTGTGAATCTTAGTTAAAAAGAAGAGATCTGAAAGGGTAGCATTTTTTGTAAGCAAACTGAAATGCATGACCTTAACAAACCAGATGAATTCTAAAATCACAACCCCCTCTGAAAGAAACAAGAATAACAGTGAAGGAAAAAAGATAAAAGAAAAAAGTAGTAACATTAAGAATTATATATATTATAAGCAGACAGAATTTTCCCTTAGCAGAATACTTAGAAGTATTAAACGGTCATTCTGATGATCATATGACCATACCCAGAATGAAATAATCTTCTAATCACAGAAAACTTGTTGATACGAGCTGGCTAATAGCATGCTTATATGCCACCCCCAACCATGCTCCACGTTAAGTCCCCGTTTAGTAGAAATTAACATTCAAATTTTAATCTAAGTTAAAGTTAACAATTAATTTTAATCACATATTTCATACGAACCACAACTTTTCAACCACACATTTCAATAACTTTTATCAACATTTACTAAAATTTTGATTTTAATTCCTACCAAAGAGGGGCTAATATTCAACCAGAAAATATGCTTTAAATTACTAATAATTATGAATAAGGATGGACCTGCATCCAAGGAGTTCCTCAGGATTTCCAAGCAAGTACAGAAACCCCGTGTCTTTGGAAGCAGCACATTCTTCAGCACTGGCAATCCATTTTCAGCAGCATACTCTTGACTTTTTTTGCACTTCTGTTCACTGTTGACAAAAGCAAGAGAGCTGTATTTTATAATCCAGGTGCAGAAGTCTACAGACAAATGACAATACTCCAAAACATATCTAGTACAGTTTGGTAATTATTTTCACTATTGTAATACTATAGCACCATTAACTAATTACACTCCATTCTTTAACACAATCATTACAATTTATAAATTAATTTATAAAAATACAATTTCTCAAACTACTTTTTAACCACACACACCTCAAAAACATAAATAAATCAATTTATAAATTACTACAGTGTTTCCGAACAGTGCATTATAGTGAGTAATAATAATTTTCAAAACCAAAAAAACTGCAGAGAAAGAAAGTAGAATAAATTGATTTCCTACTGTCTAGGAGAAAGATGCATGCATATACAGTGATAGTGAGGAAGACAAAATGAATGATGTCATTACGTATAATCAGTTCCTTCAGGAAAAACAGCAAGCCACAGGGGATCTTGATTATCGCTATACGTTGACAGCATTCGACGCATTACCGATTGATCATTTTCCCATTTTCTCTCCACTGGGATGAACTCCAATATGCGAAATCCCCAGCCAAAGATTGGCAATTTCATTAAACTGCTTTTGAGGACATATTTAATGTATCCCAAGCACCCCTTCCGCAATGCTAGATCCCACAAATACATCCAATCAACCTCTGTTCTGTGGTTAGCTATAAGTAAGACACGTTCTTTTTCTGGAACTCTCTCACCACAAAAGATCACTCTAGTTTTGTTTATCTTTTCGAATAAGAATGGCCACAAACCAAGCCAAAGACCAAACAGAAAGCATACTGATTTTCTACTGTAATGTACACTGAAAAGCCGCAGAACTACAGCAGCCGGAGGTACAAAATAAACTAAGAACATAAAAGCAGTTGAAAGAAAAACAGAAAAACATATTAGACCCCTAAAAATACGGAAAGGAGTCAAGGGAAAGTGTTTTAATCCTTTAGTAGAATTGAGGGACGGGTGAACTTCCATCCCATTGATAATCTTTACGCCTTCGCCTAAAGAACGTGTGGCAAGATGAAGCTCCTTCATCTGCTTCAGAATATTCTTTACTTTGGGTTTCTAGAGGAAAAAGAAAGCTCACGTAGCCCCTGGCATGATTGCAAGAGTATGAATCAAAGGAGCTCACAACTGAAACTGAAAGTGTGACTCAATCAATAAAAGGAAAGTTTAAATATCTAAATGATAACCTAATTAACAGGAAAATAAAATACTGATATTGTAACATAGGATTAAGAAAACAGTTTGAATTACATCAAATCATCTGCCTAATTTCAACTAACATAAAACTTCATTGTGGGGGTTTATAAATTTAGGTAGTTGCTAAAGGATTCCAGAAAAGTGAAATATCACTAGTTCTAGACAGTAGACACAGCATAAAATAGTGAGACACGCCCATGTAGAGTCATGCCATGATGTCTAGTAATAAATTTACTGCATTCTGAAAATTTCAAAAACTCACTCTCAATTTCTTTTGCAGAAATAACTTGGTTCTCTCACTTATTATATGATCATTCAATCACTCCACAAATTTAGCACCCAAAATGGACCGCTGTCAAGTTAAGAGAATGTTTTAGGATTACTGTTGCCATCAAATAAATGCAAACAGATTTAAAACTAACTCAAATTTTTATTTTTATTTTTATTTTTTATTTTTTTTTAATCATTCCTAAAATTGCAATATTACAGCCATCGCATTGAATCCTCTGAATAATAAAAAATTGGCATGCCCATGATATCATGTACCATAGCTTCAGTTTTAAATCTAATTTCAAATTTCTTAAACATGAAAACTAGCATCCATGGTGAAGCAATAAGTACATTGAACTAGACGGAATATTTTTAAGATTTTACGACAGGCATTAATCCATTTTGTGATTTCAAATCTCAATCGGATAATATCTTTCAATTCTCAATCTTTCTTCACACATTTCTTGAAGTTTAATGAGAGTAATTAAGTACGATTCCCAGCACAAACTCCTTTTTATCTCTCTCAAATATATTTAAAACCAAAGTCATATTAGTCCAGAGCCAGAACCAAGATTCATTATAAATACAAATAAATTGTAAATCGGAATATCTCCAAATAATTCTGTCATAAATAGGAAAAAAAAAAATATATATCCAAATCTCAACCAAATAAATCCAACTAAAACATTACAGAAAACCAAAACTAAACGAAAATTTCATCATGACAGTTAGTCTATTCGTTTCATTAATTCAATAAATTGCCAATACAACGTAAATTAAATTATCATCATTAATCCAATACCATCAAATCCCGTTAACTAATAAAAAGAAACAGATATCAAAATTCACAAAAATAAACCAAAAACATTCTAATATTCACCAAGAGAATGCAGCAAAATGAAAGGATTCCTCCTTACCTCAGTGAAAAGCAATGAAACAGATTCGATATATCAAAGGCGTCGAATACTGGAACAAAAGATCATAAGGCTCCTAATAGTTATATAATAACAGGAATCCTTTGCAGCCTTACAGGTGTCTGCGCGTCCGCGTTGCGTTCGTGTATGCGCGTGGATGTATGTTTGTAATGTACGTGGCTATGTATCGCTGCTTTTCCCTTGTTCTGCATCTGCTACAGCTCAAAAAGGGGTAACCCGTTTCTGAACTTTCAGATAAATGCTAATCAGATTACTGAACTTTAATTTAATACATTTAGATTATTGAACTTTAATTGAGTTTCGAAGTTTACTAATCTATGATATTACGTCACATGTTGCTTAATCATAATTGATCTTCTGCACAGTTTGTAACGTGACACCGTATAATCTATTAATATTGTTTTTATATTAAAAAAATAATGCTGATTTTTTTTTTTAGCACTTTATAATGTGACAAAGTCATAAATTGACACATCACATAGTGACTACACAGATGGCCTTAAATGGGCGGATCCTGCATTGGATGAGCTCGTTCGACTGCTCGTACTGAATGCTTGGATTCGATCGAATTTTCAGATTTATTATTATTATTATGTGTAAAAGGACCGCAGATAATTTTGGGAATAAAAATAAATACATACGTGAAAAGTTTAAAAGATGGAATTTAAAATTTAAGAAACTGGTGGTATTAATACAAAAATTAGGTTTTTAATTAAAAATATATACAATTAAATTGGTTGATGTCACAATTATAAAATAATTCGTCATTGCATGTTTTTCAATCACAATTTACAAATTTTCTAGGTCACAACTTATTTCTGTCATAAATCTCAAATTATATAGATCACAAATCTCAAATTTTATAAGACATGGACTATAAAATAACAATCACAACTTATTTTTTGGTCATAATTTATAAATTTCTGAGGTCACAACTTGAATCTCAATCATAAATCACAGTATTATATGTCACAATCTCGACCACAAATTTCAAAATAATTAGTCACAACTTAAAAGACTATCAGTCATAATTATAAATTTAGTCACAATCGCTCAAATAATTGGTCATAAATGATTAAAATTATGAACATTTTGATCATGACTTATTTTTCCGATCACTTTCTAGTCATAAACTACAAATTTCTTAAGTCACAACTTATTTATTGGTCACAAATCTCGAATTTTGTAGGTCACAACTTTTCTTGATCACAAGTCTCGATTTTACAATTTTTTAGGTCACACATTATTTACTGGTCACATATCCCACCCCACCTCACAGTTTGATGATTTATGCGGAGCGCAAGATTTTTAAATTCACTGAGAATGAGTCAACTTTACAATGATTTCAAAGTATGACACTCTGAAGAATGCTGTTATCTAAGCTTATAGCTACGGAGTAGGGTTATATCATGTATTTTTCTTACTATTTTTGTTTGTGTTGAACTATATTTTTATATTAAATGAAATTACATGTTATAGTATTTATTTATATGTTAGTAGAATTTGTAATACTTTTTAATTAAATAATATTTTGTCATTGAGAGTCAACGATCGAAAAGTCAAATATCGCTCCAGCTCGACTACAAATCACAATCCTGAATTCGCCCCCTATGGCCTTTGCTGCTTGCTGAATGACTATCATAAATAACTTTGATGAATTTATGGTGGTGAAATCTAAAATTAAATTAATTCAGTGACCAAATTGAGATTAATTAAAGACTAGTGACCCGTTAAGAAATGTTGGGAGCAATTATCAGGTGTCGTTAAGGTAGCGTTGTTGCGTTAACCCGTTGGATGTCGGTTGTCCCAAGACTAAGTCAAGTGGGGCCATCCAATTGGTGGTGGTTATCTTGATTTTGTTCCACAAGACAAAATTTGAATATTGTCTCACAAGACTCTTGGCAGGAGAAGAAAAACGAGCTTTGCCTTTGTTCATTCTTGACTTTTTCAAAACGTTGTCAGCCACCTGAAAAGTGGCTGACATGACATTGTTCGACTGCTGTCATTTAATTTGTTAAAAGATAAAAGACAAAAAAAATTTAAGCCTCCGTTTGGCAAACTTGTTTAAAAACAAATTTTTTATTACACAATTTCCCATATCACTTTTTAATCACACATATTTTCTTTCTCCATTTTTTAACCACATATTTTACCTCGAAAACATAAAAAAACATGTTTTTAAACAAAAACATTTTAACAAACAGAGGCTTTACACAATTTTTTATACTACTTTTTTAATTATTTACATTTTTTCTCTCAAATTTTTAACATCACATCTTATTTAGAAAATACAAATAAATCAACAAAATAATCTCAAGCCATTTTAATTTTAATTTTTTTTCCTTCTCTTTATTTTATCTTGCAATTTGTGATCTTTTATATAATGTGTTATTCTTGTCTTCAATTTTGTTGTAATAAATCTTAATATAAATTCATTCATTAATTTCATTTGATTTTCTATTTGAGACCCATTATAAATAAAATAATTTTTTTCTTTTCTTTTTAACCATACATTCATCACTAAAATATTATTATACATAAATACATAAAAGATTCACTATTTTTAAACATGATAAATTTGCTTAAAAGGTCGTGGAAAGAGATTGAAATCATCCAAGAAGATAGTCATGTCCCAGGCGAAGAGAAATTGACTTTTCTTAGGTAAAATGTGCGATTAAAAAATGGAGAGATAAAATGTGTAATTAAAAAGCGATTTGAAAAATTTTATATTAATAAATTGATTTAAATTCGCATACATTTATTGAAACTCAGGAAGATAGGTACACCAGTATTATTATGAATATCAAACAAAAATTACTATATTATTATGAATATCAAAAGAATTTTTTTTTTGAAATAAAAAAAGGAATTTAATAAATATACGTATATTAAAATTTATTTACGATAAAATAAAAGACAAAAATAATACATTACAAAAAGAAAAGTTATAAGATAAAATAAGTCTTTGTTTGGGAACACTGTTTGATATATAAATTAGTTTATTTACGTAATTGAAGTAAAAAGTGGTGATCGAAAATTTGAGAGAGAAAATGTGTTGGATTAAAATGTGATTTGGGAAACTGTGTAATAAATCTATTTATTTAGTCTACTAAACGGATGCTAAGTAGAATAAGGCACTGTTCAGCTAATCAGTTTAAATGGAAAAAAAAAAAAACACAAAATTTAATTTACACAATTTTCCATACTACTTTTTAAACATACACATTTTTTCTCTTCAATTTTTAACCTCACATCTTACCTAGAAAACACAAATAAATTAACAATAATTTCAATTCCCTCTCACAAGCCTCCGAACAGTCCTTAAATAGAATTCTATAAAAGATAAAATAAGAAAAAAAAAAAAAACTAAAGGAAAGCGGATGACATCTTCTAGTTGACAGCCTTGCCTTGTAAAATGTTTTTGACAAAGTGCATAAGGTTCTCCTGCGCTTGGAGTGTAGGAGAACCGAACTGCACAAGACTCAAATTATTCTTTTTTGTCGGAATAAACTTCGTTTATTGAATATTCTAAAAGCGTTCCTTGTTGGGCTTAAAAGGAGTCCAACCCATAAGTATTTATATGGCCATCCTTTTCATTATTTGTTTAAAGCTCAAGGACCATACTTGCAATTTCAATGAAGTCAATAGTCTAACATAATCATTTAGAGGCAATAGACTTTCCTTTTTGGCTGGGACACATTTTTCTCACGCGGACAGAGGCGAAGTAATGAACGCAAGCGCAACTATTTTTTTTTTCTTTACACACTTACATTAATGGATGATTAACTCTAATCTTCTCTTTCTCACAATAGTTTCATCTTATAGAAGCCAAATCTGAATCAGATTTCAATCCTATAGAATCGATATCCTGCAAGAATCAAATGTGTCATTTCTTGTATTATTTTTGGAGAAGAAAGTGTTGATTATTGAAGTATTCTTCTTCTTCAAAAATTGGGTTTCTCTATGTATTATCTTAATTAGAATGGTTATTCCATTATTATTGTTGTTGTCGTTGTTGGGTTCCATCTATTGTATTAGATGATTGTGGTTGCCAAGATTGTATCTCGAAGGTATGTATCAGTTACCTCTAAATTTAGGGCAAAAATCTAGGGAAGAAATATTGTATTCCTATTATTTGGTAATAGTGAAATTGTCAGTTTGGCCTATCGATTTTTCCTTCTCATTTGAGGGTTTTACGATGTTAAAAATTATTGGTGTTATCGCATTGGTATTTAGAATTTCGATATTCTATTGTTTGGATTGGTTTGTTTGAGTTGTTGATTTCCTATTTTAATCACACGAAGTTTGGGCAAATATATTTGGCGTTGCTACTTGTGTTTGCAATTCTATTTCTAGTCCAATTTTCCAATAGTAATATCAAAGCTTATGTTGGATTGTGTGGATTAAAATGGAGGATCTGGTTGATTGTGCTATGATTAGACTCATTAATCATAATTAGGTAATTTGGAAGCCTAGGATGGAGGATATCCTTTATTGCAAGGATTTGCATGACCCCATTGAGGGTGACACAGCTAAACTGAAGGATATGTCAGACAATGATTGGATTAAACAGAATAGAAAGACTATCTAAACTATAAGATAGTCGGTGCATAATAGTGTGCTTCATCATGTTGCACAGGAGACTGACGCACAAAAATTGTGGTCGAAATTGGAGTCTATGTTTAAGAAAAAGAATGCATCCAGAAAGTCTTTTTTTATTAGAGACTTGGTCAACATGAAATATAGAGAAGGAATGGGTGTGACAGAGCACTTGAACAATTTCCAGAATATTGTAAATCAATTGTCTACTATGGGTATGAAACTAGAAGATGAATTGCAAGCTTTGTTGCTTTTGAGTTCTTTGTCAGATAGTTGGGAGACCTTTGGTGTGACTATCAGTAATTCTATTCCCAATGGTGTTTTGGCTATGGAGTCTGTGAAAGACAGTATGCAAAATGAGGAATCAAGAAGAAAGTCCTCAGGTGTACATGCAGAGTCAAATCATGCACATGCTCTTGTTATAGAGGATAAGGCGAGAAATCGAAAAAGATGACAGTAAGGTTGCAGCAAGTCAAGAGGTCGATCAAAATCAAAAGAAAAAAAGTCATCTTGTTACCAATGTGGCAATGTGGGTCACATTAAAAGAAATTGTCGAATTTGCTTGAGAGAGCAAAGAGAAGGTAGCAATCAGAAGAAGGAAGATGAAAAGAATACTACATTTGTTGTGTCCATCAGTGATGAAGTACTTTTTTGTGTAGATGGTCATTGCCTACAAGTGGGTGATTCTAGTACTGAGTGGATTGTTGATAGTGGTGCTTCCTACCATGTTTGTTCGAACATGGACTTGTTTGCAAATTACACAGCTGTGATTTTGGTATTTCAAAGATGGGAAATACTAGTCAATCTAAATTTTTTGTGATTGGTGATATTTACTTGCAAACAGAATTTGGCTACTCCTTAATACTGAATGATGTGAGGCATATTGCTAATATGTGCCTCAAACTAATTTCAGTTATGGCTCTTGACAGACAAGGTTATTATAACAGATTCGATGATTTGAATTGAAAATTTCAAATGGCACTTTGATTGTCGCCAAAGGAAAAGCTTGTTACACGCCCTACAAGACTTATGCAAAAGCTTGTAAAAAAGAGGTGAATGTTGTTGAAGATTCTTCTCCTGATATATGGCACAAGAGGTTGGTCACATGAGTGAAAAATGTTTGCAAAATCTGGCTAAGAAGACATCTATTCCCTTAGCCAAAGGTATGTCTCTAAACCAATGTGATCATTATTTATATGGTAAACAGTACAGAGTTTCTTTTAGTGGTTCATTTAAAAGAAAACATGATATTTTGGAACTTGTGCATTCTGATGTGTGCTCTCCTAGTGATGTAGCTTCTTTGGGTGGAAATAAGTATTTCCTCACTTTTGTTGATGATGCTTCTAGGAAACTTTGGGTTTATATGTTGACATCTAAAGATCAGGTATTTCAAGTTTTAAACAGTTTCACGCCATGGTAGAATGAGAAACAGGGAAGTCCTTGAAATGTCTCAGAACTGATAATGGTGAATACACTTCACATGAATTCAGGGATTATTGCTCAAAATTTGGGATTCGACATAAGTTTACAGAAGCAGGTACTCCTCAACATAATGGTGTGGTAGAAAGAATTAACCATACCATTCTTGACAGAGTCAGATGCATGTTGAAGACAGCCAAGCTACCCAAAATCTTTTAGGGCGAAGCAGTTCAGACTACTTGCTATTTAATCAATAGATCTCCATCTGTTCCTTTGGACTTTGATATTCTCGAAAGAGTTTGGATAGGTAAAGATGTTTCCTACTCTCATCTGAAGGTGTTTGGGTGCAAAGCTTTTGTGCACGTGACTAAGGAACAGAGATCGAAGCTTGATGACAGAGCTACTCCTTGTATATTTCTCAGTTACGGTGTGAACAATTTGGGTACAAATTTTGGGATCTAGAGAAATGAAAGATTGTGAGATGCAAAGATGTGGTCTTTCATGAATACCAAACCATTGAAGATTTGGATAAATTGGAACAGCCTAGAGTGACTACAGTTGATCTTGGCCTCGCATCTACTATCACTTCAACATCACAGCCTATTGTTGAAGAGAATTTAGCTCCTACTGATAAGAATGTTGATGACATAGCTCATGATGATATACTAGCTGATGAGAATGCTAATGAAGGGGTGTTGATACCTGACACAGAAGAATATGAAGAAGCACGTGTCAGAAGATCTACCAGAGATCACGGACCATCTACTAGGTATCCTACTTCTGACTATATTTTGCTGACTACTGATGTGGAGCCAGAAAGTTTTTCCGAGGCACAGGCTAATAGAGATAAGATTCAGTGGATGAAAGCAATGACGGAAGAGATGAGTTCTTTGAAGAAGAATGATACTTATGACTTAGTGAATCTTCCTATGGGCAGAAAAGCATTGAGAAATAAATGAGTGTATAAAATCAAACGGGATGGCAACGTGATAAGTGCGTTGCGTTATTAGCACTTATTTGGTTCACTTTTTGTCCTATTTTATTATTGGTTTGATCCTATTAAAGTATTGTTTAATGCATTTTTATGTTTTATGTTGCGAAGAATCATAAAGGACGAAAAAAGAGGGAAAATGACCAAAATGCACTTAAAAATGAAGTGTGGGAACCAAGGTTGCAAATAACTTACGACCGTAACATCAACATTTACGGCCTTAAGTCATTATCATGTGCAAGCGTGAAAAATGGTAAAAATCATTTACGGCCGTAACTTCCATATTTACGGCTGTAATTTGAAAACACGGAAAATTTCTAGTAACTCACTTATGACCGTAACGACCTAATTTACGGTCGTAACTTTGTCGTGAAATATTTGCCTAATCTGGTTTAGGAGTCTATCTTTGGCATATCTTATTGGGATCTTTAGGGCACGATTTTGGGAGCTATAAAAAGAGGTAAATCACCACATAATGGAGGATGGAAAATAGAGAGGAAAATTAGATATTAAAAGAGAGATTCTTGAGAGATTTTCTTTCAAAGAAGAAGCACCAATGGAATTCATGAAGCAACTTGACGAATCTACCACAACCATACTAGGCTAAATTCTCTATCTTGTTCAAAGGAGAAGTTGTGTTATTCAATTATGTTATTTTCTTCCTAGAAACTAGTAACGTGCATCTATTTTCTTATTTCAATTGTCGAATTATTGAGTTTTGAACTTTTTATTGAATTTAGTTGATTTATAAATTTGATTTGGCCAATTAAATTGTTGAATCTCTGAATTCGTGTATGTGCTATGTTTAGATTCGTGATCCGTAATTGTCATTGAATCTTTACTTTAGTAGCAAATAAATCTCGTGCAGGTTTATCAATAATTCGACTTGGGTTTATTAATTCAAGCTTGTGAAATTAGTAACCCTATTCAATCTAACTCTTCTCGCTTCACACTAGCCTTGCGTTAAATTCTAAGAGCTTGTTTAAAGTTACCCACTGGTTAGAATTGGTTCAAAGAGCTTGTTTTGAATCAATACACATAAGGAAGAATTTAGATAATTAGAGCTTGTTGATTACTTAAGATTGATAAATTGAATTAGGAATAGGAGTACGTTGCGTAGGAAGGTATAACATTAATTGAGGGCATAATCGAACCAGAGAACAAGATTTCCTCTCATTTCAATTCTTTTACATAAATAAATTTTCGCGTTCACTATTACTAAAAATGTAGTAATGGAAGTAAGGGTCAATCCCACGAGGAACAGTGAACTAAAATAGTTGCTCGATCAATTAGAATAGAATGTGGGACTTTGTTGATTGGAATTGATTGAATGAAAACTATGCATAAAATAAATAAATAAATATGTGTAGAGAATTAATATGAGGGAAGACCTTGTTCTCAGGTTCGGTTGTGTCCTCAATTATTGCTATAACTTTCCATGTAACATATTTCTATCCCGAATTCAATTATCAATCATAAATAATCAACAAGCTCTGATTATCTAAATTCTTCCTTATGTGCATTGATTCAAAACAAGCTCTTTGAACCAATTCTAACCAATGGGTAATTCTAAACAAGCTCTTAGAATTTAACACAAAGCTAGTGTGAAGCGAGAAGAGTCAGATTGAATCGGGTTACTAATTTCAAAAGCTCGAATTAATAAACCCAAGTCGAATTATTGATAAACCTGTACGAGATTTATTTGCTACTAAAGTAAAGATTCAATGACAATTACGAATCAAGAATCTAAACATAGCACATACATGAATTTAGAGATTCAACAATTTAATTGGCCAAATCAAATTTATAAATCAACTAAATTCAATAAAACATTCAATAATTCAATAATTCAACAATTGAAATAAGGAAATAGATGCACGTTACTAGTTTTTAGGAAGAAAATAACATAACTGAATAACACAACTTCCCCTTTGAACAAGATAGGGAGTTTAGCCTAGCATGGTTGTGGTAGATTCGTCAAGTTGCTTCATGAATTCCATTTTTTTTAGCCTAGCATGGTTGTGGTAGATTCTTTTCCTTTTCGAGCCAAAATTAATTCGTTCTTTCTATTACCAATATCTGGGCCCTCTTATTTTGAGTTTCTTGAATTCTTGAAATCCTTATAAATGGATGAATTATGAATTCGATCCTACCTTCAAGACTATATGTCATGTGAGTAGTAAAGTGTGCAATATTACTTTCGATAGAGAGTATTTCGCTAATCTAGACAGTACCGCCCTGGTTGAGGAATTGGGTTTACTTCTACTACCACATCCCAATCCTTATAGGCTGACGTGGTTAAAGGTTTGTAGGAAGGTAAATGTAACCCATGGGGTTAGGGTGAAATTCCCACTTGGGAGATATAGCAATGAACTATGGTGTGATGTGGCGCCTATAGAGTCTTGTCACATTTTGTTGGGTAGGTCGTGGAAATCTGAGAGGAAAGCATTCTATGATAAGGGTAGGAATGTGTACAAATTTGTTAAGGATGGGAAAAATATTAAGCTTATGTCGTTAACCTCGGAACAAATACTTGAAAAAAAATATATTGCGACAGAAGAGGATGAGGAAAAATTAGTGAGAGATGGTGGTTGGGGATTAAAGATGAATTCATGGAGATGGCAAAGGCATTACTATAGTTAGATGAGAAAATAAGGCTCAAAGAGCGAGAAAAAAATTAGCTAAGTTGTAAGAGAGGGAGAGTGAAGGAGAGGCTGATGACAAATTAAAAAAGGAGAATGAAAGTGAGAATGTGGTTGACTTACAATTGGAGCCTCGTGATAGGATTGTTGAGATTGAAACTAAGGAGTTGAAATTTGAATTAGTTGATCAAATTCCAAAAATTGAGGTAGAGGGTGAGAACTTGGGTAGTAAGGAAGTGAAAGGACACGAGGATGAAATTATTGATAAGGTACATGAGAAGAAAACTGATAATCTAGGAGAGGTGGTTGAGTGTGAAAAGTTAGAAGAGGTGCTTGATAGTAAAACAATAGAAGAGATTGAGCAAGTAGTTGCAAAGAAGGAGGGAGGCGAAGAGAAGAGCCTAGTTGTTGGGGAAAATGAATTGGAAATAATGTATCAAAAGTACAAGGATTCATATCTTGTACTTTATGAAACTAACATTCTCCACCCTATTTTATTTCAATCTTTCTTGCAGGTTGATTACACTTGGAAGCTTGAGTCACTCCAACCTGAGCCAATTAACCTTGTGTTTCAATATCTTCTTGTCTACCAATTGGAGAAGCATCACTTATTGAATGCATGCCACAGAGTCCATAATTTTCCGTTTGATCCAGGTGGTGCAATGAAACCTCAGGAACAACGCTATGATTCGAGACGAATCATCCTGAAGAAAGAGGGAATGATAAGAATCATGATAGGCTTGACAAAGAGACCTACAAATCAAGCCAAACAAAACTTCAAAAGGCATGTTCAAAGGGCTCCAATTCAATATTGGCATGTGGGAAGAAGATTGGAGGCAAAATTTACGGTCAAAGAAGACTTGGGATGAAATTGGCAATCAAAAACCCGATGGGATTGTGATCCAGATTTTTAATTGGATATTGAAGCTCAGTTTTCGTATAGAATACGTCCAAATTTGGGAACAGCTATGTCTAGAAGAATTTTATATCTTTGAGTCTTATTTACGACTCACTTTGAATCAACACAATTGGACATCGGAAGAGAAAGTTATGGCCGAAATACCAAGAGAGCATGCTGCTGAGGAAAGTAAAGAAATTATGCAGTCGAGTCATTACGACCATAACTTAATTTATGCTTAATTTTCGCGCATTTTAGGTTTAATTCCATTTTTACTTGTTTTAGGGTTTATTTTGTACCCCTATTGCGGCTAGACCTAGTTTTAGTTTGTTTTTACACTATTTATATCATTTTCTTTCATTGTAACAATTAGTTTTTGATGAATGAAATATATTGAGTGTTTTTACTCTCTAAAGGTGAGGATTTCCTTTAACCCGAACTTATCAAATATTGTGCGATATTTGTGACGTTCAACAAATTGAATTTATCAAAAGAATTGGACAACCTTTGTGGCATTCACCCCATTATGATTCTTGTTTTCGCATCGTAACGGGTCTCGGGTTTAATATACCTCTGGTTCTTGTGTCGTGAGGAACGGGGGTCAAGACGAACACGAGGAAGAAACGCTGGAAAAATTCCGAATTCAGGTTGGAACGGACGATAACACTACGACGCGAGCCTTACGACGCAAGAACCAGTGATATATTAAACCCGAGACCCATTACGATGCGGAAATAAGAACCATAATGGGGTGAATGCCACAAAGGTTGTCCAATTCTTTTGATAAATTCAATTTGTTGAACGTCACAAATATCGCACAATATTTGATAAGTTCGGGTTAAAGGAAATCCTCACCTTTAGAGAGTAAAAACACTCAATATATTTCATTCATCAAAAACTAATTGTTACAATGAAAGAAAATGATATAAATAGTGTAAAAACAAACTAAAACTAGGTCTAGCCGCAATAGGGGTACAAAATAAACCCTAAAACAAGTAAAAATGGAATTGAACTTAAAATGCGTGGAAATTAAGCAGAAATTAAGTTTTGCCATAATTATTGAGGTTACGGCCGTAATTGCCCGAGTGTATAATTTCTTCACTTTCCTCAGCCGCAGGTTCTCTTGGTATTTTAGTCATAACTTTCTCTTCCCATGTCCAATTGTGCTAATTCAAAGTACGTTGGAAAGAAGATTAAAAGATATATAATTCTTTTAGAAATAGATGTTCCAAAATTCGGACGTATTATATATGAAAACTGAGCTTCAATCTCTAACTAAAAATCTAGATCACAATCCCTGCGGGTTTTTGATTGCCAATTTCATCACAAATCTTCTTTGACCATAATTTTTGCCTTGAATTTTCTTCCCACATGACATTATTGAATTGGAGTCCTTTGAACATTCCCTTAAAGTCTTGATTGGCTTGATTTGTAGTTCTTTCCGTCAAGCCCACCATTATTCGTATCATTCCCTCATTCAGGATGATTCGTCCCGAATCATAGTGTTGTTCTTGATGTTTCAGTGTACCTCCTGCATCAAACGGAAAATTATGGATTCCATGACATGCATTCAATAAGTGATGCTTCTCCAATCGGTAGACAAGAAGGCATTGAAACACGGGGCTAATTGACCAAGGTTGATGCGATTCAAGCTTCCATGTGTAATCAACCTGGAAGAAAGATTGAAATAAAATAGGGTGGGGAATGTTAGTCTCATAAAGTACAAGATATGAATCCTTGTACTTATGACACATTATTTCCAATTCATTTTCCCCACCATCTAGGCTCTTCTCTTTGCCTCCCTCTTTCTTTGCAACTACTTGCTCAATCTCTTCTATTGTTTCACTGTCAAGCACCTCTTCTAACTTCTCACACTCAACCACCTCTCCCAGATTATTAGTTTTCTTCTCATGTACCTCATCAATAATTTTATCCTCGAGTCCATTCTTTTCCTTACTACCTAAGTTCTCACCCTCTACCTCAATTTTCGAAATTTGATCAACTAATTCAAATTTCAACTCCTTGATTTCAATCTCAACAATCCTATCCCGAGGCTCCAATTGTAACCCAGCCACAATCTCACTTTCACTCTCCTTTTGTAATTTATTCATCAAAGTCTCTCCTTCACTCTCCCTCTCTTGCAACTTAGCCAATTTTTTTCCTCGCTCTTTGTGCCTTCATTTCTTTATCTAACTGTAGTAATGCGTTTACCATCTCCATGAATACATCCTTTAATCCCCAACCACCATCTCTCACTATTTTTTCCTCATCCCTCTTTTGTCGCAATATTTTTTTTTTTAAGTATTTGTTCCGGGGTTAACGGTATAAGCTTAATATTTTTCCCATCTTTAAAAAAATTGTACACATTCCTACAATTATCATTGAATACTTTCCTCTCAGACGTCCACGACCTACCCATTAAAATGTGACAAGACTCTATAAGTGTCACATCACACCATAGTTCATCGCTATATCTCCCAAGTGTGAATTTCACCCTAACCCCATGGGTTACATTTACCTTCCCACACTCCTTTAATCAAGTCAGCCTATAAGGATTGGGATGTGGTAGTAGAGGTAAACCCAACTCCACAACAAGGGCGGTACTAACCAGATTAGCGAAATACTCTCTATCGATAGTAACATTACACACTTTACTGCTCACATGACATCTAGTCTGGAAGGTAGGATCGAATTCATAATTCATCCCTTTATAAGGATTTCAAGAATTCAAGAAACTCAAAAAAAGAAGGTCCAGATATTGGTAATAGCAAGAAGGAATTAATTTTGGCTCGAAAAGGAAAAGAATATCAAGAATTTGAAGAAATTCAAGCAAATGGTTCTTGAGTTTTTGAACGACTCTTTTTTTTTTTTTTTGAATAATGAATTTTCGAAATTAAATTAAATATATATGTATTATAAATTCGAAAATTCGACACGAACGCAACAAAACAAACAGAACGAAATTTGGATAAGAATCGAATAAAATAAACACTTTTGAATTTTTTGTTGAATTTTTATATGGATCAATACTGGAAAAATTATGACTGTCCCGAAGAACATGAAGAACAAGAAAACTTGAAAATAAGACTCAACAACAAGATATGGATGATTTTGTGTAAATTCTATGATAAAAATACAAAATCAAACTGGATAAAATAGAAAAACCTGAATTCAGAGTCTAACTCTGATACTAACTGATGATGAATTTTCTCGAACCTTAAACATTTGGAATGGAATGGAATAACAGTTTGACTAATAATGAATTTTAATTTTGACTTGGAAGGCAAGGAATATTAAGAATTTAAGGAAATTCAAGAAAGTGGTTCTTGAGTTTTGGATTTTTTTTTTTTTTTTTGATGAATTTTCGGAATAAATAAAAAATAATAATTTTCTTTTTTTAAATCTGAAAATTAGGATACTAATACGGAAACTAACGAGACTTAATTTGGATGAGAAATGGACACAGAAACAACTTGTGAATTTTTTTTATGAGATTTTCTGGATTAAAGACTCAACAAATGATGAAGAACATGAAGAACAAAAATAAAGACTCGACAACAAAAAAAATACAAACAGGATATGGATGATTCGGTGTAGACTCGATGATAAAAATGCAAAATCAAACTAGGATAGAAAAGAAAAAAACAAAACCTGAATCCAGAGTCCAGCTCTGATACCAAATGATGTAGATCCCGGGAGGGGTATCACGTCGAACTTGTTGAATTATATGAAGAACGTTGGGAAAGTTCCGAATTCAGGTTGGAACGGACGATAACACTACGAACCGAGCCTCACGATGCAAGAACCAGGGGTATATTAAACTCGAGACCCGTTACGATGCGAAAACAAGAACCATAATGGGGGTAAACACCACAAAGGTTGTTCAATTCCTTTGACATGTTCGATTTGTTGAACACCACAAATATCTCACAATATTTGATAAGTTCGGGTTTAAAGGGAATCCTCACCTTTAGAGAGTAAAAACAATCAATTTATCTCACAATTATTGCATTGATTGAATTGAAGCACATAAAAATCCAACAATCAAAGTAGAGAAATTAGAACTACGTTACTAGTTTGGAAAAGTGATGAACAAAGTATTAAAATACAACGTCCCCTTTTGAACCAAGTGGAGAAGTCTAGCCAAGGATAACCATGAAGAGAATCCAGAATTCGTGTATCTTGTTCACCTTCTTCTCCAATATTTTTCTCTTCCAAGCTCCAAGAATTAGCCACCCTTAATCAATAATTTCCAACGCTTATTATGTTGTGAATTTTCCTTTTTATAGCCACCAAAACGTGCCCTATGGTTGGGCTCAAGACATACCACAGATAGGCCATAAAATTTGGAAGGAAAGAAATCCGCGTAGAAGTTACGGATGTAAGCTTTGGTGTTACATCCGTAAGTTTGTTTCTGCAGATTTTGGATTTTTTTGAAGTTACGGCCGTAACATTGTACATTATGGCGGTAAACTAGTCTCTGGAGAATTTTTACCCTTTTGAAGTTACGACAGTAACTTCTTGGACATTACGGTCGTAAATCAATTTCTACAGGTTTTAACTTTCGCCTGGCAGTGTGACTCATGGCCGTAAAATTCATTGTCACGGCCGTAAGTCACTAACAGCGAAAGTTAAAACCTGCAGAAATCGATTTACGGCCGTAATGTCCAAGAAGTTACGGTCATAACTTCAGAAGGGTAAAAATTCTCCAGAGACTAGTTTACTGCTGTAATGTATAATGTTACGTCCGTAAAAAAAAAAAAAAAAAAAAAAAAAAAAAATTGCAGAAACAAACTTATGGCCGTAACTTATACGCGGATTTCTTTCCTTCCAGATTTCATGGCCTATCTGTGGTATGTCTTGAGCCCAACCATAGGGCACGTTTTGGTGGTTATAAAAAGGAAAATGCACAACATAATAAGCATTGGTAATTATTGATTAAGGGTGGCTAATTCTTGGAGCTTGGAAGAGAAAAATATTGGAGAAGAAGGTGAACAAGATGCACGAATTCTGGATTTTCTTCATGGCTATGCTTGGCTAGACTTCTCTACCTAGTTCAAATGGGGACGTATTTTAATTACTTTGTTCATCACTTTTCCAAACTAGTAACGTAGTTCTAATTTCTCTACTTTGATTGTTGGATTTTTATGCCCTGAATTCAATCAATGCAATAATTTATTTGATTAAGGCCTTGTCTTATAATTTGTTGTATTGAGATTTGCTATTTTAAATGATTGGATCCGTAATTTTCATTTTGTTCAAATTCTAGTAGCAAGTGGGAATTTGTTATTTCCATGGAAAAGTCCAACTTAGGTTGATCGTCACAAGCTTGTGCGATTGATAATCTAATTCGTCCTCATTCTTCTCGAATTTATATAGTTGTTTTCTTAAATCTAATGAGCTTGTTTTAGGTTATCCAATAGCTAATGTTTAATTAGAGAGTTTATTCTAATTAAATGCAATTAAGGGAGAATAGGAATAGTTAGAACTTATTAACTATTTACGGGTGATAAATCAAAGAAAAAATTGAACCCACGTTACTTGGAAAATGATAACATTGTGATAGAATACAACCGAACCTGAGAACTAGGATCGATTAATATTTGATCTTTATTCCAACCATTTTACTTGCTTATTTTATTGTTCAAGTTATTTACAATTTTCAAACGCATAAAAAAACCCCATTGGTTTTAATTGACACGACACTATTTTTAGTTCACTGTTCCTCATGGGATCGACTCTTACTCTCGCTGCTACATTATTAATTAGAATCTAGTGAGTAAGGAATTATTTATTATTTTGGTGCATTGCAACACGCATCAAATTTTTGACGACGTTTCCAGGGACGGTTAACCAATTTAGTGTTAAATTAATTAGAATTTTATCTTTTTTTCTGCATTTTACTTTATTTATTTTCTTTTCACTTTATTTCTATAATTTTTCACAAAAAAAAAAAAAATAGTGTGTCTACTTCTGTACTTATATGCGTAGAACTCGATCGACTAATTTTGAATATTTTGATTTTGACCCAGAGATCGAGAAAACATTTCGACAACGACGAAGGGAAGCACAACAGCAAATGGCAACCAATAACATCAACAACAAAACTCTTAAACAGTTGGCCACTCCGGATGTCGCTCAGCAGCCACTGTGCATTACTTTTCCCACAGTGGATGAGGGAAAAAATCTTGAGCTCAAATATGGACTCATTCACCTATTGCCGACTTTTCGAGGACATCCCGGTGAGGACCTGTATAGACATCTCAAGGAGTTCCATGTGGTTTGTGATAGTATGAGGCCAATGGGTATTACTGAGGAACAAATCAAGATGAGGGCCTTCCCCTTCTCGCTGAAGGATGCTGCTTCTGACTGGTCATATTGTCTACCATCTGGATCAGTCACCACCTAGAACGACATGAAGAGGCTATTCCTAGAAAAGTACTTTCCTGCATCGAGAGCTAGGACGATCCGAAAGGAAAACTGCGGGGTGAGCCAAAACAATGGCGAATCATTATATGAGTATTGGGAGCACTTCAAGAAGCTCATCTCGAGTTGCCCCCATAATCAGATTTGTGAGGAACTCTTGGTGCAGTATTTTTATGAAGGTCTGGCACCGATGGATAGAAGCATGATAGATGCCGCAAGCGGAGGTGCACTGATGGACAAGACACTGGAACAAGGACGGGCTTTAATCTCCAATATGGCTGAGAACACTCGACAATTCAATTCAAAGAGGGATACGCAAGTTCGCCACATGAACGAGGTAAGTGGTTCCAATATTGAAAGTCAATTGTTTGAACTAACAAATATCGTTAAACAACTTGATGTAGGGAACTCACACCAAGTCAAAGCATGAAAAATATGTGCAAATTTTGGGCATCCAACAGATACCTGTCCGGTGTTGAAAGAGGAGAACAATGAACAGGTAAATGCTGCGGAGGTTTCCCTTTTCAAAGACAGCAGTACAACCTGTAATCTAACACATACAACCATGAGTGGAGGGATCACCCTAACTTGAGCTATGGAAATAACAAGCCCCCTGGTTTCGACCCAAACAAACCTCAATGGCAATTTCAGCAACAAGAGACTTTCCAACCGCAGGGACAATATCAGCAAAAACCTCAAAACTCAGGTATGTCTCTCGAAGACATGGTAAAAACACTAGCACCTAACACGCTGCAATTTCAACAGGATGCAAAATCAAGCACTCAAAACTTGGAGAACCCAATGAGCCAAATGACCACCGCCATCAATAGATTGGAGGCACAATCTGGAGGTAAACTACAATCACAACCTGAGGTAAATCTGAAGAATGTGAGTGCAATTACTCTTTGAGGTGGAAAAGAGCTTGAGGGACCGCAAATGAAACTTCCCGCAACTGAAGATGAGGAAGTTGAAGAAAAAGAAGTCGGAAATAAAGACAACACTACACAAAATTCTCAGGTAAAGAATGACTCCATTGTAGATGTTAAACTAACCTCGCCCCCTTTTCCTAGCAGGTTAGCAAAGGCAACCAAGGAGGGCAAGGAAAAAGAAATTTTGGAGATGTTTAGGAAGGTGGAAGTCAACATTCCATTATTGGATGCCATCAAACAAGTTCCCCGATATGCAAAGTTCTTGAAGGACCCATGTACCAACAAGAGGAAACTAATAGGGAATGAGAGGGTAAGAATGGGGGAATCTGTGTCTGCACTTTTTCAAAGAAAATTGCCTCCCAAGTGCAAGGATCCAGGTATGTTTACCATACCTTGTCAAATAGGTAACACTAGGATAGATCGTACATTGATAGACTTAAGAGTATTTATAAACGTAATGCCTAGATCTACGTACACATCATTGAAACTTGCCAAAATGACTTAAACTAGTGTTATCATTCAACTAGCCGACTGTTCCAATGCATACCCAGACGGGGTAGTTGAAGATGTTTTAGTACAAGTAGGGGGTTTAGTATTTCTAGCTGACTTTTATGTGTTAGACATGAATGATGATCACTCCCCTAACTCTACCCTTATATTGCTAGGAAGACAATTTTTGTGGACCTCCCAAACCATAATTGATGTAAAAAAAGGGGTGTTGACTATGGAATTTGATATGGAGGTGGTACAATTTAATATCTATGATGCAATGAAGCACCCGAATGATATTTGTGCTGCCTACCCTATTAATGTCATTACTCCTGCTGTGCAGAAAGTTTTTGAATTAAATTGCAGAGGTAGGCTAGAGACAGCTATTTCGAAGTCATTGAGGCGATTTGATGACGACGAGTTGGGGATGAGCGAGGAATTGAAAAATTAAATAGCTGCACTTAATTCATTGGAGCCCTTTCCGCGCAGGTATACTATCAAAAAAATTCAATTAACAGACTATCCTGACAAATTGCTACCCTCTATTTTGCAGGCACCAGCGGTGGAAATGAAAACCCTGCAAGCCAATTTGAAATGTACATTTCTTGGTGATGGAGAAACACTTCCCGTGATCGTTTCATCCAACCTAACTAAGGTGGAGGAAGCTAAACTGGTTCGGGTTCTACGGGAGCACAAGAAGGCAATTGGCTGGACAATTGCAGATATCAAGGGAATCAGCCCCTCAGTTATTATGCATCGGATATTACTTGAGGAAGGAGCTCAACCATCAAGACAAGCTCAGCGAAGACTGAATCCATCAATGATGGAGGTGGTTAAGAAGGAAGTTTTAAAGCTGTTGGGAGCAAGGATGATTTATCCAATTTCAGACAACAAGTGGATCAACCCAGTACAAGTGGTGCCCAAGAAGTTTGGAGTGACAGTGGTAAAAAATAAGGATGGAGAACTTGTGTCGACTAGGGTGCAAACCGGATATCTGGTATGCATCGACTACGGGAAGGTAAATGCTGACACTCGCAAAGATCACTTTCCCCTTCCCTTTATTGATCAAATGTTAGAAAAGTTAGCTGGCCATTCCCATTACTGTTTTTTAGATGATTTTCCTGGATATTTCCAAATTGTCAGAACACCAAAAGATCAAGAAAACACAACATTCACTTGTCCATTCGGCACTTTTACATATAGGCGCATGCCTTTTGGTTTGTGTAATGCTCCCGCAACATTTCAATATTGTATGATGAGCATTTTTTCTGAATATATAGGGGTGACTCATTTGACGCATGTTTGGATAATTTGACTTTGATTTTGAAACAATGCATTGACACTAATTTAGTCCTAAATTGGGAAAATGTCATTTTATTGTAGATCAAGGAATTGTGCTAGGTCATATAGTGTCTGTGAAAGGGATAAAAGTCAACAAAGCTAAGGTAAACCTCATATCTGCATTACCTTACCCAGCAAATGTGCAGGACATACGATCTTTTCTTGGACATGCAGGTTTCTATCGCAGGTTTATAAAAGACTTCTCCAAAATTGCATCCCCACTGTGCAATTTGTTGCAAAACGACGTGCCATTTGAGTTCACCAAGTTGTGTAAAAAGGCTTTCGACCAACTAAAGGAGCGGTTGACTACACCCCCATTATCCAACCACCAGACTAGGACCTCTCATTCGAAATAATGTGTGATGTCAGTGACTATGCTGTGGGGGCGATCTTAGGGCAACGGGTTGGGAGAGCAGCCCATGTGATCTACTATGTCTCCCAAACCTTGAATCAGGCTCAATCAAACTATACCATCACTGAAAAGGAGCTTTTATCTGTGGTATTTACTTTAGAAAAATTTCGTTCTTATTTATTGGGTTCTAAAGTCATTATTTTTACAGATCATGCGGCATTGAGGCACTTATTTGTGAAGAAGATGCAAATCCGATAATCATCTAATGGATACTCTTACTACAAGAGTTTGATTTAGAAATCAAGGATAAGGTAGGTTCTGAAAATGTGGTCGCTGACCATCTTAGCAGGGCAGTGAGGGCCGAAGATGACCTACCTTTGTGTGAAGCCTTTCCGGATGAAAGCTTATTCGCTATTGAAGCGAACCATTTATGGTATGCTGATTTAATTAATTACATGACTTCTAAGCTAATACCTAATGGTTTTTCGTAGGCAAAGAAGCATAAGATGAGGAGTGACGCCAAATACTACATTTGGGATGATCCATACTTGTGGAAGACGTTTCCCGACCAAATCATCCGGAGGTGAGTGCCCGAATCAGAATACCAATCAAACCTCACCTTTTGTCATTCATATGCATGTGGAGGCCATTTTGGACCAAGAAGGACCGCACAATGGGTGGAGGCAAATGCCACTCGTACTAATGAAGCTAAGGTTGTTGCAGAATTTGTGAAGGCTAACATTTTTAGCAAGTTCAGGATACCCCGAGCAATGGTCAGTGATAGAGGGACACATTTTTGTAACCGCACTATTGAGGCGTTACTGAAGAAATATGGAGTGTTGCATCGAGTGTCCACCGCATATCACCCTCAATCCAATGGGAAGGTAGAAATCTCTAACAGGGTGAACAGCTTACAAGACACTGATTGGTATGTCTCCATACCGATTGGTGTTTGAGAAACCGTGCCACCTTCCTGTAGAACTCGAGCATAAAGCCTACTGGGCCATCAAGAAATGCAATATGGATTGGGGAGCAGCAGGAGATCATAGGAAGCTCCAATTGCAAGAATTGGATGAGATCCGGAATGAGGCTTATGAGAATGCAATGATCTATAAAGATCGAACTAAAGCATTCCATGATCAACGCATTTTCCAGCCTCCAATACCTAGAACCCTAGATGGAGGGATCACCCCAATCTGAGCTATGGAAATAAAAAGCCCCCGAGTTTTTTCTCTAACAAACCTCAAGGGCAATTTCAGAACAAGGGAATTTCCAACCTCAGGGGCGGTATCAAGAAAGACCCCAGAACTCAGGTATTTCTCTTGAAGACATGGTTAAAACTTTGGCTTCTAACACACTTCAATTTCAACAGAATACCAAGTCCAGAATCCAGAATCTGGAGAATCAGATGAGCCAAATGGCTACAGCCATCAACAGGTTGGAATCACAATTCGGAGGTAAATTGCCATCTCAACCCGAGATTAATCCTAAAAACATGAGTGCCCTATCCCTGCAGAGTGGGAAGAAATTGAAGGTTCAAGAAAGCAGAATCCCGTAAATGAAGGAGAAGATGAGAGAGAAGGAATTGAAAATGGAGAGACCACTTCACAAACTCCTCAGGTAAAATCCAAATCCAATTTGATTGCTAAGTCGACCCCACCCCCTTTTCCTAGCAGGTTAGCCAAGGCTAAGAAGGACATCAAGGAAAAAGAGATTTTGGAGACATTTAGGAAGGTCGAGTTAAAAATTCCGCTCTTGGATGCAATCAAACAAATACCGCGTTATGCAATTTCTGAAGGATTTGTGCACCAATAAAAGGAAATAGAAGGGGAATGAGAAGGTGATGATGGGAGAAAATGTTTCAGCATTGTTTCAAAGGAAATTAACTCCTAAGTGCAAGGATCCAGGTATGTTTATTATACCTTGTACCATAGGAGAAACTAATTTTGAAAAGGCCATGTTAGATTTAGGGTCTTCCATTACTGTTATGCTGTATATGCTTCTTTGAAACTTGGACATTTGAATAAAACTGATGTTGTGATTCAACTAGAGATGGAAATGGGTCGGGTTTGCCAAACTCGTACCCTACCCACTATAGATTTACAACATTCATACCCTACCCATTACCCTTTTAAAAATGAAGGGTCGGGGATGGGTCGGAGGCGGGTTGGGGGCGGGTACGCTTCTATACCTATTTGAAATCCATTACCTATTATTTATTTATATATTTAGTTTTTTTAATATACGTGTTGGTGTGACAAAATCTAAAACTATATATATACTTCCATGATTCACGTTGATATAGAGATTAAAAAAATGAAATTTTGACTCTTTTCCATAGGTAGCAACTACTGTTGATAAAAAAAATATAATATTTTATTATAAAAACTATCAAAATATGATAGAAATTAGCCAAAAGTTCACTACCAAACACGACATATTGAAGATTAGAGAAATTGATTTTACCTATAACACACTTGTACTTTTTTTTAACGATTTTAAAATTTCAGCAAATTACTTCCCAATGAGACAATAAATGGTCATATCTCTCCCTTATTTTTTTGACGATTTTTTTTAAACAAACACTTTTATTTTAAATTCTATAATTCTTTAAAGAATTTAATGGGTATGCGGGTCGGGTATGTATTTTGTAATAAAATTCACACCCTACCCATACCCATATCGGGTTTTAACATTTACCTCCATACCTGACCTACAAACCCATTTAGTCGGGTAATCCCCGCCCGTTTATGTCAGGTCTCCAACGGGTATCGGGTTCATGGGTATTACTGTCATCCCTAAATTCAACTAGATGATAGCTCTATTGCATATCCAAAGGGTATAGTTGAAGACGTTCTTGTACAAGTAAATAATTTGGTTTTTCCTGGTGATTTCTATGTGCTAGATATGGAAAATGGTAATCAAAATATCAAAATACTCCCATTTTGTTAGGCGGACCATTTTTAAAAATATTTAAGACAGATAGATGTTAGTGGTGGTACACTTACCATGGAGTTTGATAATGAAATTGTTAAGTTCAATATTTATGATTCCATGAAAGACCTTGATGATACTAACTCAGTTCATTCTACTTTTGTGAGTGATTCTCCATTGCAGGAAACTGATGCTATGCCTAATGATTGTCCAAAGTCCCCACAACTAGGTAAAATCTCTTGTATCACACCACCAATTTCTAATGAAGAGCTTCTACCCCCTATTTTGCAGGCCCTACTAAAGAGCATAAAGAAGAAATTGAGCTTTGGGAAACCAGTTGATCCCGGTTGAAGGAGGAAGCATGTTATTATGTTCATTTCATTTCATATAAAAAAGGAGCTAAATTATGGACGTAACTCCCTAAATCACGGCCGTAATTCAATGCACGAGGTTTTTATCAAATTTTCTAGCAAAGGAGTTACGGTCGTAAACCCCCTATGGCCGTAAGTATCACAAATTTCAAAATCAAGTCCCCTCTTCTGATTCCATTCACTTCCCATCTTTTGTTTTAGCTCCACATTGAGGACAATGTGGAATTCAAGTGTGAGGGGAATCTATTATCTTTTGCCATGTTTCTTTCTACTTTATTTATTCAATTTTTTTGTGTTAGTTAGCTTTTGTTGTGTCAGACCCCCAGTTCGGTTTAATAGGAAGCAGACCCACTTATGATAATTTTTGAACAACCAACTTCCTAAATTGCATAATCGAACAAAGAGATGAGTTTTCCAATACTTTTTGAATTAGTTTTAAAATGGAGACAAATTGAAATTTTTCCTGCAACATAATAGAGTCAAACCAAAATTGATATGATAAAATACCACCCCAAGTAACTTCATTCTATCTTTGTCCACTAGATTTTGAGATCTGAACCAAGACTAAGCAATGACCTATACTAGTAATTGGATGGGAGGAACACATATAAACCGTAATTTGTGAGCTTTTGAGCCTATGAGCTGCTTTTACTCTTTATATTAAGCTCTTATTTCTTTGATGTGTGTCCTGCATGGTTGATTTGTAGTAAATCATTGATAGAGGTTAAGAGAACTCACGAGAGGTGGGAAGATACAAGCTACGTTGGGTAAAGAATTGGGCCGGGGGTATTGATTTTCAATTCTGTTCAGAAGATATTGGATGATGCATCTCTTACACACACTAACACACTCCAGTTATGCAATTTGATTTTTATGCTAAAAAGAAGTGGGTTGTGACCTTGACTTCCCGAATTATGAGTCTATCTGTTTGTTTGAGTCATCTCTTTGCAATTGTTCGAGGACGAACAATGATTTAAGTGTGGGGGGTTTGATAAGTGCATTATTAGCACTTATTTGGTTCACTTGTTGTCCTATTTTATTATTGGTTTGATCGTATTAAAGTATTGTTTAATGTATTTTTATGTTTTATGTTGTGTATGATCATAAAGGAGGAAAAAAGAGGAAAAATGACCAAAATGCACTTAAAAATTAAGTTTGGGGACCAAGGTTGCAAATAACTTACGACCGTAAGTAATTATCATGTGCAAGCGTGAAAAAGGGCAGAAACTCATTTACGACCGTAACTTCCATATTTACGGTTGTAATTTGAAAACACGAAAAAAATCCAATAACTCACTTACGACCGTAACGACCTAATTTATGGTCGTAACTTTGTCGTGAAATATTTGCCTAATCTGGTTTAGGAGTCTATCTTTGTCATATCTTCTTGGGATCTTTAGGGCACGATTTTGGGAGCTATAAAAAGAAGTAAATCACCACATAATGGAGGATGGAAAATAGAGAGGAAAATTAGATATTAAAAGAGAGATTCTTGGGAGATTTTCTTTCAAAGAAGAAGCATCAATGGAATTCATGAAACAACTTGACGAATCTACCACAACCATGCTAGGCTAAATTTCCTATTTTGTTCAAAGGAGAAGTTGTGTTATTCAATTATGTTATTTTCTTCCTAGAAACTAGTAACGTGCATCTATTTCCTTATTTCAATTGTCGAATTATTGAGTTTTGAATGTTTTATTGAATTTAGTTGATTTATAAATTTGATTTGGCCAATTAAATTATTGAATCTCTGAATTCGTGTATGTGCAGGTTTATCAATAATTCGACTTGGGTTTATTAATTCAAGCTTGTGAAATTAGTAACCCGATTCAATTTGACTCTTCTCACTTCACACTAGCCTTGCGTTAAATTCTAAGAACTTGTTTAAAGTTACCCATTGGTTAGAATTGGTTCAAAGAGGTTGTTTTGAATCAATACATATAAGGAAGAATTTAGATAATCAGAGCTTGTTGATTACCTAAGATTGATAAATTGAATTAGGAATAAAAGTACGTTGCATAGGAAGGTATAAAATTAATTGAGGGCATAACCAAACCCGAGAACAAGATTTCCTCTCATTTCAGTTCTTTTACATAATTATTTGTTCTTTTTTTTTTATATAAAATCATCAACACAAATCCAACGTGGCTTTTACCCCTCCGTTAGATTTGTGAGATGGGGGTTTGGATTCCCCTACCATTTTATTAAAAACAAGAAAAACATTACAAAAGAAAGGAGGGGGACTTATGTGCCTTACCTCCCCAATTATTACAAAAAGTAAATGAATGCAATGAGACAATGTTCAAATCAACAACAACGATAACAAAATTCCTTAGCTCTAAACAAGTAAAACAAGAGTAAAAGAAGAACTTAAGCAACTCTAATACTGGGGATACCACTTTTGTTCATACGAATCACACCTCTGCCTTCTTTAGCAAAATCAGGGGAGCTTAAGAATTTAGAATTCTTTTTTTTATAACCTACATTAGCAATCCAGTCCGCAACAGAATTGCCTTCCCGCCAAGTATGACTGAAACTTAAATTCATGCGTGATTGAACTTGGCTAATCTCCTCCAAAATATATTGAACACCCTAGGGTCCTTTGTTCACCTGGTTAATGAGCTGTACAACAGGCTTAGAATCGGTTTCAATCCATATATGGTCAAGCCCTTTCTGAATACACGGTTTGATTCCTTTGCTGATAGCTCTGAGCTCAGCTTCAAGTATGGAACAAACTCCATAGAATTCATTAAAACCAAATAAGATGTCTCAATTGTGATCCCTAAGAACACCACCTCCCGCAGCCATGTTATCACCTTTAAGACATCCATCACAATTCAATTTCAGTAAGCCGAACTAAGGTTTAATCCAATAAACAAGGTGAATGCTGGGGGTTCTGACTTTGCTAGTAAATTTTCCAATCATAAAATTGGATATAAGCCGTAAAACTCTCTTGATGACCCTGCTGCTGCTCATTTTATTATGTTCATGTTTAGCCAGATTTCTTTCAAGCCAAAGATACCAGAAGGTGATGATGGGGATAACAGGTTGTAGCGCCCCGAGTTCCGTATACCCGATTCACTACGTCATTTTCTGTCTAAATTTTTCGAATAATATTTTTGCGGAAGAAATAATTGAAATTCATTTTTTGGCAACATTAAATAAACTGTAATGGCCGATAAAATTGAAAATATTTATGAAACCATTTGAAATAGTAAATCGAACCATTAATATTGTAAAGAAATTGCCAATGTCATAATTTCTCAAATAAATGAACTTCTCTAAATTATTCGATTGTTTGGAAAAATACCGAAATCATTAACGTCAAACTTTCAACCGTTTAACGATTATTGCTACCATCATTCATCGCTCGCCACCGTCTCCGAAATCTGCAAAACTGTTAAAAAGTAGGGTGAGTATTTCATGGGGGAAATACTCAGTAGACTCATCGCAAATTAATTTAATTTATAAGATGATTAAACACATAAATCTCGGCTCTTTATAAAACGGGCATTGATAGAGCTTCTTTATAAAACGGCTCTTGATAAAACTCATATTGTGCATTACAGCACGGGACATATTTTGTAAATCATAGGCTCTTTGAAAATAGCTCTTTGAAAACAGCTCTTTGAAAACCATATACTTATAAAAACATTTTAATTATGCCAAGCATAATTTCTTTTGAAAGCATAACATAAGATAGGATTGAAATCCTCATAAACATAGGGAGACACAAGAACTTTACCGAACTTAGGTGGCAAGAATTCTTATGCAGTAAAATCATAATAACAGTAAGTATACCAAAACATAATTCTTAAAATTCATAGGGATCATTTCCATCATAACATAAGATAGGATCGAAATCCTCATAAACATATGAGACAGGAATTTTACCGAACTTAGGTGGTAAATCCTCATAAACATATGGAAACATAGGAATTTTACCGAACTTCGTGGCAAATCCTCATAAACTTATGGAGACACAAGAATTTTACCGAACTTCGTGGCAAGAATTCTTATGTGCATAGCAATGATCCAAAACATATAAAACATTATCGTAAAAACATAGGGTATACTTACTTTTCATAAAAACATAAGGTATATTTACCTTTCATAAAACATACTTAATTTTCTTGAAAATTGACTTTCACAAGTCACATGACATTTATATGAAATCATAATTTAAATCAATTAATAAGTGCGAGTCTACCTCAAATCCGACGAGTGCAAAGTTGAGCGGGAATGACTTCAATTTCTTTAAATTCTCCGTACGCTTCGTCTTAGCCAATAAGTCACTTTAGTCTATCGAATATATAGTTCAAAATGATAAATTATAATTTGAGGACTAAAATTGATGTTTTGAAAGTTGAGGGGCTAAAATGAATACTTTTGAAAAGTTCAGGACAAAAATAGATATTTTGAAAGTTGAGGGATTAAAATGAATACTTTTGATAGTTGAGCTTAAAATCAAATAAAGTAAATCAGCAGGGACTGAAATGATAAGTTTGAAGCTAAAAGGGCTGGAAAAACTCATTTAAAACTTAAGGGCTGAAATTGATAAGTTTAAAAGCTGAAAGGACTGAAATAAAACCTTTTTAAAACATAGGGACTGATTTGAAATAACTTTAAAACTTAAAAGGACTCATTTAAAACTTGGAGACTGAAATGAATTGTTTTAAAACCATAGGGACTGAATTGGATGACTTTTCAACTTGAGGGCTTAAGTGAAATTTCTGAGAATTAACTTTTATATCATTTCAGATATATTTCTCTCTCTCTTCGTTTCAGATCAGAGAGGAGGACTCGAGCGAGAGACAGGGCGATCTGAGGTGAAGGTGGAGAAATTGATGCTACAGCCGGTGGTTCGCCGGCGCAAGGAGGCGGGGAGTAGCGTCAAGGGCGGTTTCAAGCTTGAGGAATTGGGTACGAGGTTGGAATTTGAACTCGAAGCTGAAGATTGCGGTTTCCGGCTATAATCCGGCTGAAAAATCGATGGCTGAGGTAGGTAATGTTCTGGACTTAGCTTATTCTGGGTTTTGGGTTTTTATTTGGGATTCGATTGGATATCAAACGAAATGAGAAGGAGGCGGTGATTAGTGGTTCAGTGTGGGCTGGTGGAGGTTACAGATTCAGCAGTGATGGTGGGTTGGTGTGGTTTGAGTTGATTGTGGAACTTCTCCAGGTTGGGCAGCAGTAGTGATTTGATGATGGAGATGGTCATGGTTGCTGTTCTATTTCTTGATTCTCGTGGATGTTGGGTTGATTGCAAATTGGTGGTGATGACGATCAGAGACTCTGGTGGTGGATTGAATTTAGTGACAGGGGTGATTTTGACATTGATGATGATGATGATGCTGATTGTCTTGGTTGCAAGTCGATGGTGTAGTGTATGGTGATAGGCAGCAGTTTGTTGGAATGGCTGTGAGTGCAGAGGAGTTGATACTGGAGTTGCTGAAACCATGGTTTGGTAGAGAGGTTTAGGTGGTGGTTTGATTTCTGATGGTGATGAAGATGAAGATGATGAGTTTGGATGGCTGCAATGTTTGGTGATTCGGCAGTGGTAGTATTGGGGATTGTGGTTGGTACTGAGGTGGTGGTGTTTGCAGATGAATGCTAAGTTGATAGCTGGAGATAGAGGTGAATTTATTGTGTTTCTTGCATGTCGTGACTTGTACTGGTTAGGAATTAAAGAAGAAAGTAGTGGAGAATTTGGTTGGATGGGAATTAGGTGTAAAGTGTTAGAATAAAAATAATTAGGTTTAGTGGAAGGAAAAGAAAATGTTTAGGGAATTTTGGTGATGGTTGTATAATGAGTGCAGACAGGTTGTGTGATGGAAATGAAGCCGTGGAGTTTGCATGTGGAATATTTGAGGGGATGGAATGATGGTGTTGGAGAATATTAGGTGTAAAGGTGGGGAAAAATATAAAAACGAGGGGTGTGATTAGATTTAGGTTAAATAGGCTTAATTTAGGATACTTAACTAAAATTGGACTAACTTCGATTAAGGAATGAAATTAAAATTGATATATTTTGGACTTAAAATAAATTTGAAAATAAATAAATATTGAGATAAAAATTGAATTACGTATTTGGACTTGAAATAATTTGAATAAGGAAAATTGAGATATTTTAATAAATTTGGAATTCAAAATGATTTTGAAAAATAATACTTTGAATAAATAATTAAAATAACATAATTTTAGAAATTCGGATTTTAATTTAAAATCGAACAAATTCGATATTTCTTGACTTGGCTAGACGAATCCGTTGCGGCGTTAACTTCAAAATAATGGGTGAAATAGTAGCGACACAATTTTCTAAATATTAAAATAATTATAAAATTGCGTAAAAATTCTGGGTCGTTATAATCTTACCCCCTTAAAATAATTTCGTCCTCGAAATTAAACTTACTTGATCTTATGATTTCTGAATACTTAATCAGAATCTCTTCTTCTTCTTCTCTTATGTAGCATCATTGCTACCATATTTAACCCAACCATATTTAACCCACTGGACTTTGACTAAATGCATCACTTTGTTTTCTCAAGAACATGGACTTTTCTATAGACATAAGTGTCTACTCAAAAATTCTTCTGAATCGTAAGTGACTGAAAGTTCACTATTCTTTGAATTCCATTATTATGAACCAAAAACAACATAACTTATTCATAGATGATCAACTTATTTCATAATCTCAATACATTATCACCTTCAATTATCATCATCATATCATTCCTTACAATTTTCTATTGTACCTTTATATTCAACTAACCTTACGTTCATCATCATTATCTCACATAATCCCAAACAACATCATGTCTCTTTACTAATTTCTGTAATTCCATAAAAAAATCTCTTCAAGTTTCCATAAATCTTTACTGATATATCAAACCATAATAATTTGTCATCTCTAAACTTCTTATCATCGAATATTCCCAAAATAATCAAAACAATTCCCAATCGTATGTAAAAATTTCATCATATCTTGTAGTATTCATGTAACATGTCACTTATCATCGTATCATGTGACCTCAGATATTCGTATATATCTCTAAAATTTCAACAAATCTTTACTGACATATCATATCATAATAATTTTTCCTTTCTTCTTATCATCGAATATTCCAAAAATAATCAAAGAATTACCTGAATATTCTCTCTACGTAATATACCCAAACATATCAACATAATATCATCAACTTATCTTTCCAATATTTGTAACCCAAAATTCAGTAAACAAATATCTTCCAAATAACTAAGATTCTTTACTTAAATGTCACCACATATCCTGCAAAGTATTTCTTTCACTTATACATACTTATGAATTCTGATTCAATACGGTCCTTATTTCTCTTTCACGTATTCCCGTATCATCTCACTATACCTTGATTATTATACCAAAATATCAGTACCAAAATCCAATAAAATATTACATATCTCCAATCTTATCATCAAATTTTCTTTTGTCGAGAAAAATGACAGCGCATTAACTCTTGTTCCCACTTTTCATTTTTCTATTCCATACTTTAAATCATACATCAAGTACTCGGTATCAAATACTCATTCTAGCTGAGAGCTAAGATACTAACTTAAAACAGCATCACAAGGATCAGATATGTTATTCTCAAACTTAAGAAACTTCACTAATTTCCCAAATCTGAAATTCAAAATTAAAATTTTCTATTCTCCCAAACTTCAATTCATATCACACTTTATGAACAATACTCTGATTAATCTTATCACCATTAAATAAGACTTCTGTAAATCATATAGGATTCCTCATCAAATTTGCTTAACCCAAAGATACAATCCCATAATTTAAAATCACACAATTGATCATCTCAGATTTTCCATTATTGTAGCCAAAATATTTACTCACTTCAAAAGTACAACCAATAATAATTAATCGAAACTGCATCACTAAATCTTTAAATAAACCCATATATTATGACTAAAAATGAAAATTCTCAATCGTAGATAATATTTCACCATAATGCAATAAACCATCAAAATAAGATCATCGAACTCAATATTCACACGATTCTTCCCTGGATAACCATAACATCCCTTAACCGTCTAGTTGTCATATCTATCACGTACCTTATACGTCAATCTGATCACTAATATTATATATCAATTTCTCAGACTAAAAAAAAAATCTTGGATTCTACCGTGGTCCCTCTTCTGAACACCATTCCAAAATAAGTCATCACTGTAAAATCTTATCCCTATTTTCCTCAAAATTCATATCCTTATAATACGCTCCAATACAAGTGATCATTCCTTACAAGTGATAAATCCATTCCCAAGAATAATTAAGATTCTTCCCAATAATGCCATTATACTTGTCTTCACTCGTCTTTCAAAATATAACTTATCATTTACTCAATCTTGCTTATGAACTTGCAATTCTAAACTCAATTCTCTTAGTGATTGCATACCATACTATGCTCTTATTTCCAAACGATAAAATTCTAGGCAGAGTTTCCTTTGAAATTTGGACTTATCCAAATCATAAGTATACTTCATAACCAACAATAACAAATAACTCCACATTTATCCACAACGATCTAAAATATTGAAAACGATTCCAACACTTCAATATCATCAAAAATATCCCATAATTCCATTCATAATTCCTCAACATAATAATTTCAAATCATATTTTTCAATATCACAATATCACTTCCTTCCATACCTTAATTGGCTCAAAAGATTACTCATACTTATAAATATATGCCATAAATCATATTCCCAAAATTTATTCACAAGGCCAAACTTCATAATAAATTTCTCTTCAACATAGAGGCATAATTCATTTACTTAACATAATATCCATTACTTAAATACCAAAAACTAAGAACCAAATCTTTAAATCTTTAACTTTATAATGCTTCTCATAAAAAATCTCAAAAAAATCATATCACTTATAATCTTAACATATAATCAAATCCTTTCCGTTGACTTCTCTTACTTAGTGCCATGTCTAAAATCAATTATGCAAAGTCCATCTAGGGTTCATCATTTCTAACTCGAGGACAAAAATTATTTAAAAATCATTCTTAAATCATATTATTCCCATTATGCTCAACACTCGTTTTCTTTCTTAAAAAGATTTCTCATAATCATACATTAAAGCATATAAGTTATGACAAAGCATAACAACATCATTATTTTCGAAGAAATACATTCTTATTTCTCATAAATCATAAGTATCCGAAATACTCTTCATTCTTTCTCATAAATCAATAAAATGAGTATTCGAAATACTGAAATAACTTTAAACATTATAAACTTCTTTACCTCGGAGTTGGTGGAGCGAAATGATGGCAGTGGCAATCTTCATCAATAAAAATCTTATAATGAAAAATATTTCTTGAAAATTCTTTTTGAAAATTTTACCAGTCTACAGAAACGCAGACTAGCTCTGATACCAACTTGTAGCGCCCCGAGTTCCGTATACCCGATTCACTACGTCATTTTCTGTCTAAATTTTTCGAATAATATTTTTGCGGAAGAAATAATTGAAATTCATTTTTTGGCAACATTAAATAAACTGTAATGGCCGATAAAATTGAAAATATTTATGAAACCATTTGAAATAGTAAATCAAACCATTAATATTGTAAAGAAATTGCCAATGTCATAATTTCTCAAATAAATGAACTTCTCTAAATTATTCTATTGTTTGGAAAAATACGGAAATCATTAATGTCAAACTTTCAACCGTTTAACGATTATTGCCACCATCATTCATCGCTCGCCACCGTCTCCGAAATCTGCAAAACTGTTAAAAAGTAGGGTGAGTATTTCATGGGGGAAATACTCAGTAGACTCATCGCAAATTAATTTAATTTATAAGATGATTAAACACATAAATCTCGGCTCTTTATAAAACGGGCATTGATAGAGCTTCTTTATAAAACGGCTCTTGATAAACCTCATATTGTGCATTACAGCACGGGACATATTTTGCAAATCATAGGCTCTTTGAAAATAGCTCTTTGAAAACAGCTCTTTGAAAACCATATACTTATAAAAATATTTTAATTATGCCAAGCATAATTTCTTTTGAAAGCATAACATAAGATAGGATTGAAATCCTCATAAACATAGGGAGACACAAGAACTTTACCGAACTTAGGTGGCAAGAATTCTTATGCAGTAAAATCATAATAACAGTAAGTATACCAAAACATAATTCTTGAAATTCATAGGGATCATTTCCATCATAACATAAGATAGGATCGAAATCCTCATAAACATATGAGACAGGAATTTTACCGAACTTAGGTGGTAAATCCTCATAAACATATGGAAACATAGGAATTTTACCGAACTTCGTGGCAAATCCTCATAAACTTATGGAGACACAAGAATTTTACCGAACTTCGTGGCAAGAATTCTTATGTGCATAGCAATGATCCAAAACATATAAAACATTATCGTAAAAACATAGGGTATACTTACTTTTCATAAAAACATAAGGTATATTTACCTTTCATAAAACATACTTAATTTTCTTGAAAATTGACTTTCACAAGTCACATGACATTTATATGAAATCATAATTTAAATCAATTAATAAGTGCGAGTCTACCTCAAATCCGACGAGTGCAAAGTTGAGCGGGAATGACTTCAATTTCTTTAAATTCTCCGTACGCTTCGTCTTAGCCAATAAGTCACTTTAGTCTATCGAATATATAGTTCAAAATGATAAATTATAATTTGAGGACTAAAATTGATGTTTTGAAAGTTGAGGGGCTAAAATGAATACTTTTGAAAAGTTCAGGACAAAAATAGATATTTTGAAAGTTGAGGGATTAAAATGAATACTTTTGATAGTTGAGCTTAAAATCAAATAAAGTAAATCAGCAGGGACTGAAATGATAAGTTTGAAGCTAAAAGGGCTGGAAAAACTCATTTAAAACTTAAGGGCTGAAATTGATAAGTTTAAAAGCTGAAAGGACTGAAATAAAACCTTTTTAAAACATAGGGACTGATTTGAAATAACTTTAAAACTTAAAAGGACTCATTTAAAACTTGGAGACTGAAATGAATTGTTTTAAAACCATAGGGACTGAATTGGATGACTTTTCAACTTGAGGGCTTAAGTGAAATTTCTGAGAATTAACTTTTATATCATTTCAGATATATTTCTCTCTCTCTTCGTTTCAGATCAGAGAGGAGGACTCGAGCGAGAGACAGGGCGATCTGAGGTGAAGGTGGAGAAATTGATGCTACAGCCGGTGGTTCGCCGGCGCAAGGAGGCGGGGAGTAGCGTCAAGGGCGGTTTCAAGCTTGAGGAATTGGGTACGAGGTTGGAATTTGAACTCGAAGCTGAAGATTGCGGTTTCCGGCTATAATCCGGCTGAAAAATCGATGGCTGAGGTAGGTAATGTTCTGGACTTAGCTTATTCTGGGTTTTGGGTTTTTATTTGGGATTCGATTGGATATCAAACGAAATGAGAAGGAGGCGGTGATTAGTGGTTCGGTGTGGGCTGGTGGAGGTTACAGATTCAGCAGTGATGGTGGGTTGGTGTGGTTTGAGTTGATTGTGGAACTTCTCCAGGTTGGGCAGCAGTAGTGATTTGATGATGGAGATGGTCATGGTTGCTGTTCTATTTCTTGATTCTCGTGGATGTTGGGTTGATTGCAAATTGGTGGTGATGACGATCAGAGACTCTGGTGGTGGATTGAATTTAGTGACAGGGGTGATTTTGACATTGATGATGATGATGATGCTGATTGTCTTGGTTGCAAGTCGATGGTGTAGTGTATGGTGATAGGCAGCAGTTTGTTGGAATGGCTGTGAGTGCAGAGGAGTTGATACTGGAGTTGCTGAAACCATGGTTTGGTAGAGAGGTTTAGGTGGTGGTTTGATTTCTGATGGTGATGAAGATGAAGATGATGAGTTTGGATGGCTGCAATGTTTGGTGATTCGGCAGTGGTAGTATTGGGGATTGTGGTTGGTACTGAGGTGGTGGTGTTTGCAGATGAATGCTAAGTTGATAGCTGGAGATAGAGGTGAATTTATTGTGTTTCTTGCATGTCGTGACTTGTACTGGTTAGGAATTAAAGAAGAAAGTAGTGGAGAATTTGGTTGGATGGGAATTAGGTGTAAAGTGTTAGAATAAAAATAATTAGGTTTAGTGGAAGGAAAAGAAAATGTTTAGGGAATTTTGGTGATGGTTGTATAATGAGTGCAGACAGGTTGTGTGATGGAAATGAAGCCGTGGAGTTTGCATGTGGAATATTTGAGGGGATGGAATGATGGTGTTGGAGAATATTAGGTGTAAAGGTGGGGAAAAATATAAAAACGAGGGGTGTGATTAGATTTAGGTTAAATAGGCTTAATTTAGGATACTTAACTAAAATTGGACTAACTTCGATTAAGGAATGAAATTAAAATTGATATATTTTGGACTTAAAATAAATTTGAAAATAAATAAATATTGAGATAAAAATTGAATTACGTATTTGGACTTGAAATAATTTGAATAAGGAAAATTGAGATATTTTAATAAATTTGGAATTCAAAATGATTTTGAAAAATAATACTTTGAATAAATAATTAAAATAACATAATTTTAGAAATTCGGATTTTAATTTAAAATAGAACAAATTCGATATTTCTTGACTTGGCTAGACGAATCCGTTGCGGCGTTAACTTCAAAATAATGGGTGAAATAGTAGCGACACAATTTTCTAAATATTAAAATAATTATAAAATTGCGTAAAAATTCTAGGTCGCTATACAGGTAGGAGAGATGCAGCAACATAAGCACTGTGAGCGAACCTCCAGTGTTGAAACAGGATGATGGGATGGGAGGTGTTGATATCTGGCATGCCAAAATTCTTCCCAAGTCCTTTCCAAACTTCCATAGCAACCCGACCGTTTATCAAAACATGTTCAAGTGTTTTAGTAGCACAACAACATTGACAATTAGAGGCAATTTGGAGACCAATTCTTTTCTGAAGGTTGTAATCCACAGGGATGAAATTATTCCAGATCTTCCAAGCAAAAATGGATATTTTGGGAGGAATAGCCCGGTGCCAAATATACTTGAATGAGCTTTTGACTATTACTTTTGTTCCTAATGAGATCAAGGCAGGACTGAATGGAGAAAGAGCCATTGGAGGTGAGAGTCCAATAAATGCTATCCTGTTTGGTGCTACAGGGGATTTGGATGATGTCTAACACATCCTTCCTATGGAGGCAGTTTTCTAATTTATCAGTCTTCCAGTTAGTGTTTTCCATGAAATCAGCAACTAAATCCTCCTTGAATTTCATATCATCATACTTATGGGCTAGAACACCAGAAGGCAGCCACTAATCATGCCAAAAAGACACATTACCAACTCCAATTTTCCAGGCTATGTGGTTCAACAATGCTTCTGATTTTCAATAACCTCTTCCAAACAGGGGAGTCATGCTGTCTGGCTTGGATCTTACATGGGTGTATACCAGCACAATATTTAGAATTCATAACCATACTCCATAAATATTTTTGACTTCTAAAGTTCCACCATAATTTGCAATCGAAGGCCACATTCAAATCTCTAAGATCTCTGCACCCAACTCCACCTTCAATACACGGCATACTCAACTTACTCCAAGAAGCCCAATGTATATGCTTAGCTTTTTTCTCATCCCCCAGAAATAAGAATTAAATAATCTCTCAAGTCTGTTAAGAACACTAATAGGAGAATCCATAACTTGGAGAAGATGGATAGGCATGGAAGCCAAGACATGTTTAATAAGAACAAGTTTTCCACCTAAGGATAGGAATTTGTGCTCCCATCCTTTAAGCCTATTCTTCACTTTGTTAATCAGGCTATCAAATAGATACACTTTCTTATGCCCTTTAGATAAAGGAACACCCAGATAAGTAATAGGTAAGTTGTTCAACTGAAAACCAGTCCACTCAGCAACACATTTCCCATGGTGTTCCTTGGTAACCGTAAATAAGCTTTTCTGGGGGTTAAGATTCTGTCCAGAAGCAGAAGAGTACTGATCAAGAAATTTCATGATTCTTTGGATGGATGTCTTATGGCCATTAGTGAAGATAATAATATCATCAGCGAAGGACAGTTGAGGAACCAAAATACGGCCACCATAATGGTAGTTAAGAGTTTTGTATTTCTCAAATAGACTTTGTAATCTTCTGTTTAGACTTTCCGTGAGAACGATAAATTGAGAAGGTCATGTAGGGTCACCTTGTCTTAAGCCCCTCGAGGATTTGAAGAAACCATGAGATTCACCATTGATTAAAATGGAAAACCAACAATTGGAGATGCATCTGATAATCATATCCCTCCATTTCTCACTGAAACCCATAGCAGTCATAACTTTCATCAGAAATCCCCATGACACTCTATCGTAAGCTTTGGCCATGTCAAGCTTAAGAAGTGTATTTCCTCCTCTAACCTTTCTGTCCAAACTATAAACCATCTCTTGAGCCAATAATATGTTGTCACATATGGTTCTACTAGGGGTAAAACCACTTTAGGACTGAGAAATGATCTTAGGTAGAAGTGAACTAAGTCTGGTATTAAGAATTTTAGTGATGACTTTGTTTAGCACATTGCATAAGCTAATTGGCATGTAATCTTTCCACTCCATAACTTCTTCAATTTTAGCGATCAAAACAATGGTTGTAGCCATAACACCATTAGGAAGGACTTTCCCATGGAAGATATCCAACACCGCCTCAGTAAGATCAATCTTAATGATATCCAGGCAATCTTGGAAGAAGGCTGCAGAAAAACCATCAGGGCCAGCAGCACTATTCCTCTCCATGTTAAAAATAGTATCATGAATTTCGTTTTCAGTAGGATCAGCAGTTAAAACCGTATTCTCCTCATGGCTAATCAAGCTGGGGATGTTCTGCAGAATTTCATTGTCCTTAGTAGGAGGCTCAAAGCACAGGATTTTTTGAAAATACTCAATGGCTGATTTAGCTATTTCAGGAGTTGAATGATATAAAATGTTATTATCCTTCCTGATTTGGTTAATACCATTCTTGCACCTTTTCTTCTTCACAAGGGCATGAAAATATTTAGTGTTCCTATCACCTTCAGCAGCCCACTTAGCTCTGGATTTTTGCCTCCATAATTGTTCCTCAACATACAAAGCATGATTAAGTTTAGCATAAGCTTTATGAGTAGCTTCTCTATCCGCAGGGGATTTAGTAGAATCATAAATCTGTTCTTTAGCCAAGGCCTCATTTTCAGCAAGAATGATATTCTGATTAACATCCCCAAAGTGGTGTTTATTCCACTGTTTTAATACCTTTTTGAGCCTCTTGAGTTTGTAGAAAAGCCAAAAATACCTCTAGAGTAAGAAGACAATGGCAACCTCCAATTATCTTCAACAACTTGATGAAAAGATTCATGAGTGCTCCAAATATTGAGGTACCTGAAGGAGGATCTAGTTTTAATTCTAGCTGATTTACATTCAATCAATATCGGGCAGTGATTAGAAGTATCTTTATTGAGAAGAGAAGCCATGAATTCTCCAAAGTTGTTAACCCATTCAGCATTGACAAGCACCCGGTCAAGTTTTTCCCAAACACTGCCATTAGTCCAGGAAAATTGACTACCTTCCATTTCGAAATCATCCACACCACATTGAATAGTCATATTGAAGAAATCATCCATAGATCTCAAATCAGGTTCGTTACCCCCACTTTTTTCATCATTTAAGAATAGCGTTAAAGTCTTCACCAATAATCTAAGGACCATTAATAACCGTAGCAGTGTTTTTTAGGCCATTCCAAAGTTCTCTTCTAAGCAAGGCAGTACATTTAGCATACACGGCGGTAATGTGGGCTTCCCAGCTCTGAAAACATATTTTCAATGTAATAAACTGATCCCAAGATTCTATGATGTTACAACGAATGTCATTCTTCCAAAAAATCCAAATCTTCCCATTGCTGTTGGCAGAGCAATCATCAAACTGGAAAATTCTTCTATATTCTTCAATTTTGTCTTGACTGAAAAATGGCTCAGATAAAATAAGTAGATTGACGCAATGAATTTGAATCAACTTCATCAGTCTTCTTTTGGATGCCTTCTTATGGACACCTCTCAAATTCCATATAATAATATTAACAGACATATTAACCTTTAAATTTTGCTGCACCCCCCCCCCCCAACTCCTGTTCTAGTAATTCTAGGACTGATTTGAATTACCTGCCTTTTGTCCTTATGTCCCCTCTTCATATTAATTTCCATGGATTTTCCTCTCTCCACCATATTTCATCTGCCCCCACATCACCAGATGACATTCTTCTGATCTGATTAGAATAATCAGTTTTCTCCTTAGCATCATCAATACTATCTTGACATTTGTCAGCATCAAAGCAAAAATCAAATTCATTTCTCATGGCATCCTCTTCCAGCCTACTATCTCTAGCTTCAGTATCAATGATAGTCAACTCCATATTATTACTCACTTTTCCAGGTTCCTTGCTATCCTTCTGTTCTGCACCAATTCCAATAAGGAAATCCTCATTACCCTCTTCCAATGCAGTAAAAGAATTTTTGGTAGTGATAGCAACAGCCTCTTCCTCCATAGAGGGTTCTTGAATCAAGATATTTAATGGATTAACTTCTTCCTTAGCACCATCAGTAGCCTCCTTTCTCAGTATTTCTTCATATTGAAGAATTTTCATTTGCTTCTCTTCTTGCTTAGAACACTCCCCTATCTCCTCATGTCTTATCATTTTGCCTTGCCAAATTTCATTTCCTGTTTTTCCCCTTTCAATGATTTTCACAGGCTCCTTTTGGGATGGTATAACAATAGTTCTATTCTGATCAGCTTTTTCTAGTTTCCAGTAGCATTGAGATTCTAAATGGCCAATATGATGGCAAAACCGACAGTAATAGGGATATTCCTCATAGACAATCTTCTGTCAGATTCCAAACTCTTCATTTCCAATTCGGATTCTATCAATCTTAGGTTTTGTAATATCAACCTCCACACAAATCCTCGCAAGACTGGGTCTAGACTTCTCAGCCGTAGGCTCGTCTATTTTAAGGGGTTTTCCAATAGCAGTAGCTATGGAGTATAATATGGCTTTATCATAGAATATCAAAGGCAATTTTGGGAGAGAAATCCAGATCGGAACCACTGGGGATTCAATAGTACTATCAAAGTCATAACTGTATTTTAGAATCCCCATTGGAAAGCCTTTTATGTACCAAATAGGTTTCATGAATAGCCGAACATAATCCTCTTCCAACGAAAAATTTATGAAAATGTGCTTCATATCAAGAAATCCAATGGAAAAATCACCCTTAAAACCAATTGTAGGAAAAGCACGATGAATCTCAGCTCTAGACGGTTTATTATGAGAAAATTTTCCAGTAAGTGCATAATTCAACCATGAAGCAAGTTTATCAATTTCTTCAGCAGACACTGGTATATATGGCTCATTCTTATATACTGATGTTTCTCTGATGGGAACAAACTCAGATTTCCCTTCTTGTGCAACTAATTCAAAAGATTTTACTTTCGCGGTAATCGGTTTCTTACCTTGTGTCACTTCTGCATAAGATCTCCCTTTGGCCAATAGATCCTCCATAGAGATGAGTCACGGCTTCAGTACAGCCACACTGAAGAACATTGAACTCCAATTGAGCTAACGCTCACCTTCATAAGGAGGTCAATTACTCAATCCAAACTGATCGCCAGAACAGGAAAACGAGCTGCAAGAGTAACTCAAGGTAAAAAAACGCAAATTCCAGTAAAGCTTCAGTACTGCAAAGTGATTTAAATCTGAAGATTGATCTTCAGGAAAGCTAGAACTTCCCTCCAGGACCTAAGATCAACAGCTCACTGAAATTTAATTGGAGTTATGGATCGGAATCTAGGAATTCTGTGAAATCGCACCTTCAGTGCATGAAATTTTAGGCAGGAGCATTTTTTGTTTTTCATAATTATTTTTTCTTTTTATGCATCGTTTACATTTTAAAAATTCAAACAACAAAATCCCTCAATTCTATTTTAATTGATCGAACAACTATTTTTAGTTCACCATTCCTCGTGGGATCGACCCTTACTCTCGCTACTTCATTATTAATTAATATTTGGCGAGTAAGAAACTATTTATTATTTTGGTGTATTGCGACACGCATCACAATGGTGATTTGATGAATTACAAGGCTCATTTGGTTGTTAAAGGCTTTGGGCAAAAATATGGTGTTGATTTTGATGAGGTTTTCTCTCCTTTTGTGAAAATGATATCCATCATAGTTGTTTTGGGATTAGTAGCCAGTCTAGACCTAGAAATGGAGCAACTTGATGTGAAGACTGTCTTCCTACATGGTAACTTAGAGGAAGAGATTTATATGTTTCAACCAGAAAGTTTTGAAGTAAAGGGGAAAGAACACCTAGTATGCAAATTGAAGAAGAGCTTGTATGGGCTCAAGCAAGCACCAAGACAGTGGTATAAAAAGTTTGATGATTTTATGGCAAGTCGGGAATACACAAGAACGACTGCAGATTATTGTGTTTATATCAAATCTTTTACAGGTGACAAGTTTATTATTTTACTGCTTTATGTTGATGATATGCTCATAGTTGGCCAGGATGTCGAGATGATTAAGATATTGAAAGAAGCCTTACATATGTCATTTGATATGAAAGGTTTGGGGTTGGCTAAGCAAATATTGGGCATGGATATAGTTCAAGACAAAAAATCTAAGAGGTTGTGGTTATCACAAGAAAAATATATTGAACGGGTTCTTGAAAGATTCAGTATGAAAGGAGCTAAATCAGTTAGCTCACCTCTTGGGGGTCATCTCAAACTTACCAAAAGATCTTGTCCTTCAACAAGTGAAGAGAAGAAGAAGATGGAAGCAGTACCTTATTCTTCAGCAGTTGGTAGTTTGATGTATGCTATGGTATGTACTCATCCAGATATTGCACATGCAGTTGGTGTGGTAAGTAGATTTTTGTGTAATCTAGGCAAAGATCATTGGGAAGCAGTAAAATGGATTATGCGGTATCTCAGGGGAACTTCTACTTTGTGTTTGAGATTCGGGGGTAGCTCAGCTAGTTTTGACAGCGTATACAAATGCAGATATGGCAGGAGATCTTGACAATAGAAAGTCTACATCTGGGTACTTGTTTACTTTTGCATGGGAGCTGTTTCTGGCAGTCAAGATTGCAAAAATGTGTGGCTTTTTCTACAACTAAGTCTGAGTATATCGTAGTTATCGAAGCAGGTAACGAGATGATATGGATGAAAAAGTTTCTTGAGGAGCTCAATGTCAAGCAAGGTGAGTACGTCATTTATTATGATAGTCAGAGTGGTCTTGAGCTGAGTAAGAATTCTACTTTCCATTCTCATACTAAACACATTGATGTGAGGTATCATTGGATATGTGGAGCGGTTGATGAGAAATTGATGCAATTGGAAAAAGATTCATATTGATAAGAATATTGTTGACATGTTGACCAATGTTGTTACTTGTTATCAAGCAGAAGCTTGAGTTTTGTGCCGAGCATACCAGGATGGATTCCAAGTGACTGGAGTTTTGGGGTGTACCTCCCTCATGGGCTAGAGGGGGAGATTGTTGGGCTTAAAAGGAGTCCAGCCCATATGTATTTATATAGGCCATCCTTATTTCATTATTTGTTTAAAGCTCAAGGACCATACTTGCAATTTCAATGAAGTCAAAAGTCTAACCTAATCATTTAGAGGCAACAGAATTTTCTTTATGGCTAGGACACATTTTTCTCATGTAGACAGAGGCGAAGTGAGGAATACAGGCGCAACAGTCTGGTCATAATTTTTTCTTCACACACGTACAATTAATGGAGGATTAAAAGGTGCCATTTCTTGTATTATTTTTGGAGAAGAAAGTGTTGATTGTTGAAGTGTTTTTCTTCTTCAAAAATTGGGTTTCTCCCTTCTCATTGGAGGGTTTTACGATGTTAAATAATTATTTGTGTTATCGCATTGATATTTAGAATTTCGATATTCTATTGTTTGGATTGACTTGTTTGAGTTGTTGATTTCCTATTTTAATCACACGGAATTTGGAGAAATATATTTGGCATTGCTACATGTGTTTGCAATTCTATCTGAAGTCCAATTTCCCAACATCCCTAGCATTTTGTTTATGTCATTTTATCCTTTCTCTTTCTCTTATTCCCTCTCTTATGTTGCAATCTGCTCCCTATTATTCATAAGAGTTTCCAGAACTTCTTCAAAGAGCGAAATGGAGAAAGAGTAATAACAAATTGTAACCAGAATATTGAAACAAAACAAGATTGAGCATGCTATAACATTTTTGTGATTCCATAGTTTCACTAAATATTGTTTAAACATTTGCCTTGATATAGTAATTGATGGAAATTAGTTTAAAAGCTTATTTTCAAATTATTTAAATAGGATTTGTTAGTTGATTAGGAGGGTTCGAATGTCGATTGTATTCTACTACACGAGTAGAATACATTTCATTTAGTGAACCAATTTTGGATGAATGGGAGAATAAGGTTGTACGTGAACCATCTACATCTATCTATATCTACATCTATATCTATCTATCTACATTTACATCTATCTACATCTACACTATCTTAAAAGTGTGGATGAGTGGGAATCTTTTGATTTTCCATTTTATCCTTACATTCTTTTCTTTTTTTCAATAATACCCGTAGTTCATTTATTGAAACTTATTTATATTTATATTTATTTTTATTTCAAGACATTAATAATCCACGTTGACTAAATCGAAATTTCATTAATTTATCCCCGTTGACTAAATCGAAAATGGTTATTCAATTAATATTAATTTAGTGTCATTACTTTTAAATTTACTTTTAGAATATTGTCCAATCAAGTTTCATTTCCCGTGATAACTCCACTGAATATTTCTTTACGTGTGTTTATCCATTCAATAATTTTTTTCTATTATTAATTCAAATAATTATGTTTTAGTTATCGATAAAAATAGTTTTTTTTATAATTATTTTCAAAGTAGAGTGAGTGAAACTTTTTTTTTTAAAACTTACTTAAATTCTTATCAAAATCATCAATTGATTTTTATAAAAAGAAAAATATATGTTTTTAATTATTTTCTTATTAAGAATATAAAATAAATAATTTCAAACTCTTTGGAAAAAAAAAGATCAAAACTGAAATTTTAATTTTAATTTATATAGTCTCTATTTGGTGATGATTAAAATAAGGTTTTAATAGATTTTGATATAAATTAATAAAAATGTGGTTGAAAAGTTGTATGTCCAATGAAATGTATGGTTAAAATTAATTGTTCTTTTGACTTAGATTAAAATCTTATTTTAATTTCTCTCAAACGAGAGCATAATATTAAACTTTTTCCTTATAAAATATGTTCACAAATACAATTTTCGCGACTTATCATTAATATTTTATGAAGAGATTATTGATTTGTCTAATATTTTATGATATCATGTTATTTCTTAATATATCACACGCGATTTATTTATCAAGCAGACATTTTAAATAATTGTTTGACATATATTTCGAAAATCTCGAAGAAAATTTTCAATAAAATATTAATATATTAAAATTTGAAATTCATTTACAACTAGATGAGTGAGAATCTTTTGATTTCCCATTTTATCCTTACATTCTTTTCTTTTTTTCAATAATACCCGTAGTTCATTTATTGAAATTTATTTATATTTATATTTATTTTTATTTCAAGACATTAATAATCCACGTTGACTAAATCGAAATTTCATTAATTTATCCCCGTTGACTAAATCGAAAATGGTTATTCAATTAATATTAATTTAGTGTCATTACTTTTAAATTTACTTTTAGAATATTGTCCAATCAAGTTTCATTTCCCGTGATAACTCCACTGAATATTTCTTTACGTGTGTTTATCCATTCAATAATTTTTTTCTATTATTAATTCAAATAATTATGTTTTAGTTATCGATAAAAATAGTTTTTTTTATAATTATTTTCAAAGTAGGGTGAGTGAAACTTTTTTTTTTTAAACTTACTTAAATTCTTATCAAAATCATCAATTGATTTTTATAAAAAGAAAAATATATGTTTTTAATTATTTTCTTATTAAGAATATAAAATAAATAATTTCAAACTCTTTGGAAAAAAAAAGATCAAAACTGAAATTTTAATTTTAATTTATATAGTCTCTATTTGGTGATGATTAAAATAAGGTTTTAATAGATTTTGATATAAATTAATAAAAATGTGGTTGAAAAGTTGTATGTCCAATGAAATGTATGGTTAAAATTAATTGTTCTTTTGACTTAGATTAAAATCTTATTTTAATTTCTCTCAAACGAGAGCATAATATTAAACTTTTTCCTTATAAAATATGTTCACAAATACAATTTTCGCGACTTATCATTAATATTTTATGAAGAAATTATTGATTTGTCTAATATTTTATGATATCATGTTATTTCTTAATATATCACACGCGATTTATTTATCAAGCAGACATTTTAAATAATAGTTTGACATATATTTCGAAAATCTCGAAGAAAATTTTCAATAAAATGTTAATATATTAAAATTTGAAATTCTTTTACAACTAGATGAGTGAGAATCTTTTGATTTCCCATTTTATCCTTACATTCTTTTCTTTTTTTCAATAATACCCGTAGTTCATTTATTGAAACTTATTTATATTTATATTTATTTTTATTTCAAGACATTAATAATCCACGTTGACTAAATCGAAATTTCATTAATTTATCCCCGTTGACTAAATCGAAAATGGTTATTCAATTAATATTAATTTAGTGTCATTACTTTTAAATTTACTTTTAGAATATTGTCCAATCAAGTTTCATTTCCCGTGATAACTCCACTGAATATTTCTTTATGTGTGTTTATCCATTCAATAATTTTTTTCTATTATTAATTCAAATAATTATGTTTTAGTTATCGATAAAAATAGTTTTTTTTATAATTATTTTCAAAGTAGGGTGAGTGAAACTTTTTTTTTTTAAACTTACTTAAATTCTTATCAAAATCATCAATTGATTTTTATAAAAAGAAAAATATATGTTTTTAATTATTTTCTTATTAAGAATATAAAATAAATAATTTCAAACTCTTTGGGAAAAAAAAGATCAAAACTGAAATTTTAATTTTAATTTATATAGTCTCTATTTGGTGATGATTAAAATAAGGTTTTAATAGATTTTGATATAAATTAATAAAAATGTGGTTGAAAAGTTGTATGTCCAATGAAATGTATGGTTAAAATTAATTGTTCTTTTGACTTAGATTAAAATTTTATTTTAATTTCTCTCAAACGAGAGCATAATATTAAACTTTTTCCTTATAAAATATGTTCACAAATACAATTTTCGCGACTTATTATTAATATTTTATGAAGAAATTATTGATTTGTCTAATATTTTATGATATCATGTTATTTCTTAATATATCACACGCGATTTATTTATCAAGCAGACATTTTAAATAATTGTTTGATATATATTTCGAAAATCTCGAAGAAAATTTTCAATAAAATATTAATATATTAAAATTTGAAATTCATTTACAACTAGATGAGTGAGAATCTTTTGATTTCCCATTTTATCCTTACATTCTTTTCTTTTTTTCAATAATACCCGTAGTTCATTTATTGAAACTTATTTATATTTATATTTATTTTTATTTCAAGACATTAATAATCCACGTTGACTAAATCGAAATTTCATTAATTTATCCCCGTTGACTAAATCGAAAATGGTTATTCAATTAATATTAATTTAGTGTCATTACTTTTAAATTTACTTTTAGAATATTGTCCAATCAAGTTTCATTTCCCGTGATAACTCCACTGAATATTTCTTTACGTGTGTTTATACATTCAATAATTTTTTTTCTATTATTAATTCAAATAATTATGTTTTAGTTATCGATAAAAATAGTTTTTTTTATAATTATTTTCAAAGTAGGGTGAGTGAAACTTTTTTTTTTTAAACTTACTTAAATTCTTATCAAAATCATCAATTGATTTTTATAAAAAGAAAAATATATGTTTTTAATTATTTTCTTATTAAGAATACAAAATAAATAATTTCAAACTCTTTGGAAAAAAAAAAGATCAAAACTGAAATTTTAATTTTAATTTATATAGTCTCTATTTGGTGATGATTAAAATAAGGTTTTAATAGATTTTGATATAAATTAATAAAAATGTGGTTGAAAAGTTGTATGTCCAATGAAATGTATGGTTAAAATTAATTATTCTTTTGTCTTAGATTAAAATCTTATTTTAATTTCTCTCAAACGAGAGCATAATATTAAACTTTTTCCTTATAAAATATGTTCACAAATACAATTTTCGCGACTTATCATTAATATTTTATGAAGAAATTATTGATTTGTCTAATATTTTATGATATCATGTTATTTCTTAATATATCACACGCGATTTATTTATCAAGCAGACATTTTAAATAATTGTTTGATATATATTTCGAAAATCTCGAAGAAAATTTTCAATAAAATATTAACATATTAAAAATTGAAATTCATTTACAACTTTCTTCTAACAATATCAATTATTTAAATTATTTTCAAAAACGATATTAGTACTTAAAAAATGTTACTTTAACATTCATCATATACATAAAACGTGCGAAGCATGTGCTTACTACTAGTTTATAAAAAATACTAGTGGATTAATACATGCATTGCACGTGGCAATATAAACTTGTGAGAATTCGCGTAATTGTGGATGGGAAAGAAGTTATTTTAACATAAATGATCAACCTTAAGATTATAGTTGATATAATAAGGTATTGTAAGATGATGTGTGGGAAAGAGGTTATTTTAACATGAATGATCAACCTTAAGATTATAGTTGATATAATAGGGTATTGTAAGATGATGTGTCACCGAAGTTCGTACTTGAACTTGGTTAGATTTGGTTTTGAACTTGTAAACAACAAACCTGGGGATATAAAACACAAAGGAAAATTGGAGAATTGAAAGTAGAAAAGGATAATGAAACTTACAGGTAAGTTTTGTTTGAAGGCATTTATAAAAATACATGTCAATTTTAAAAGCTAGCAAACTTAGTGAAGTTCAATACTGAATAAAAAGTGAGAAAAACATAGACATTCACATTTAGCAAAAGTTATACTAGTAGGTTGTGTGATTCTAATGTTTTTAAATGCAATAGAGCAAAATATATTACAAAATCACATAAGGATTTTTCATGTTCAAGCTGGTGTGTTGATAGTCCCTGAAACACAACACCAGTGGCAATCCAAAATTTATAAATCTAGGAATTTAAAAGTACAAAATATTAGAGGTGAAACTGGATAAAAATGTGCATGATAGGGTGCGTAATTGTTACTTAATTTGTGATATTTCCTCTTACTCCATTGATTTTAAATGCTTAAATTGTGGATATTAATCATATTTTATGTTTGGTGGATTAGGTGGAGAATTGAGATCAAATTGGACTCAATATCACAAATTGAAAAGAAGAAGTTGAAATATCAAAATGTGCACAATCAGAGAAGGACTTTGCATAAGGCGTGGACACGCCTTATTGTTTCATGAAGACTTGACTTATATGGGCGATTTTTGGATGAGAAAAATATTACTATTGAACCCACAATTATTTTCTAAGGGGATATGAATATTTAGAGAGATTATTTATGTAATTAATAGATTTTTATTATTTTAAGGAATGATTAGATTTTGATAAAAAGAAAGAAACTAGATCCTTCCTTATCTCTAGGAATATTTCCATATAAGGACTCTTTATCCCTTTTTCTTGTTCAGGGTCTTAGGTTTTCCATTATTCTCTATTTTCTTAGTTTTATTTTCCCTTCTCAATTTTTATGGATAGCTAATTTATTATTTCAGTTCAAGGATAATCGAAGTTTTGATTCTTCAAGAATTGTGAGATCTAATTAATTTTATTGTTCTTTTATCTCTTTTCTATTTATATATCTTTTGTGTGTATTTGAAGTTATTGTTTTGATTGATTAATACAAAGTCCATGTTGTTTTAATTGTCAAAACGATAATTAACCAATTAGGAATTTAAATCCGTAATTGTTTAGCTTTTCTAATACAAGTGGCAAATAACATAGTTGATTATAGACTAATTTTTTACTCATGTTATGAAGATATATAACCTAGCTTAAATGAATCACACGTGTGAATTTGTTGGTTAGAATTGGTAATCTCCCTAGAGGTTAATGTTATTTATAAATTAAATTCTAAGATCGTATCTGGGGTTGTTTATTGATTAGGGAAATAATAAACGAGCGGCTCTTGATTATCGAGATAGTAAGGAGAGACAGATTGTTAGATCGTATCAATGACCATAACCAATTTAGAAAATGAGTAAAAGATTTTATTTTGCATCCATGATCAATTCTATGAATCTATACTGAGATTATACCTTGAGTTGTATATTTATTTAATTTGATATTTTCATCATTTTAATTTCACAATTGTTTATTTACAATTTGATTTTACATTCTAAATTCAAAACCCTCCTTGTTTTTAATTAATTGTTTTAATTTTCTTGAAGAATTAAATATAACCAATCTCTGTAAATTCGACCTTACTCACCACTATTACAATATATTTCTATGAGAGCAAGAAAATATTATTATTTGTTGGATTCGACACCCATCAGTGCATCTGTTGAAAGAGATTCTAGTCCAGCTTGTTGTTCAATTTTTTATTTCTCGGTGATGTTGTGGTATCAGTTGGGAACAAGGTGTGTTTAGCTGAAGGTGATGAAGTGGAATGGATGATGGATGTGTTTAAATCGCCTGAGGCTGAGATATTTGATGACCGTCCAACACTTGCTGCAATGTGAGTTCCCTTGAACTTTCTTGGTATGTACTTCTCAAGAGAAATAACTTCAAAAATAACTTCAAATTTATGAGTTAAATTCTCTGAAAGCATGACTGGAGTTTTCTAGTGATCATTCGGTATTTGTGCCGCTGCAATTGATCTCACATAGAAAATGTACTGGTCATCTATTTTGAGCCTTATGTTCCTATCATCATTGGGTTTCTGGGGAGTAAATTTATGTGGCAAATGTTAGGTACATGTAGTTAAGAAGAGGTGCTATATTGTATATGCAAGTATTTAATATAGAATGTAAATGGAAGTACTGACCTCTTTATAAATTCCCATAAGTTTAAAATTCGAACACTATAAGTACTCTTCTACAACTTCTCCCATGAGCGAGGCTGTTAACTTTCCAGTTTCATCTTCTATACAAATGTCAGCTCTTGCTCTAGTGTTATATTGTTGAGTTTCCAAGGACATTGCAATTAATGGTTTAACAAATGGAAGTGAACAGAAGTATTTTTTTTCTTCAGATTTAAGTCTATTAAGTTTCCTAAATTTACTTTGGGAAAGAATTTATACAAAAACGAGTGGCCAAAATTAGTTTCTATAAACAAGAAGTCCCCCAGAAAATGAAACCTTTGATGACAAATAGGCTAAGGACGTGTTTGATTGCGATGGTGGAAAATAGGTGGTAAGAAAATATATTCCAAGGAAATAATTTTGCATGGAAATAATTTTTGTGGAAAATAAAAAAAAGTGTTTGATTGGTTTAATATTCTAGGTGGAAAATTTTGAAAATTTTTCAAGTTTTGTTGCTTGATTGATATTATTTTCCATGCCAAATAAATTAAAATTTAGCAATTTTAATCATTTTTTAAAATTTTTTAACACATTTGTACCTGATAATAATAAAATTATTTTTTGAAAAAAAAAAAGAAGTCAATTAATAATAACAAAATTGATCAAACGTGGTGCGAGAAATTTTCCATGTACCAAAGAAAACAAATTCTTACCAAATGATGAAGAAATTTTTTTCCTTCCATCCAAGGAAAACTGGCGCGTGAGTGCATGTCCAAGAAAATGTTTTCTTGTCAAAACTTGTACAATCAAACAAGTAAATGTAGCAAAGTTGGAAAATATTTTCATTTTCCTTGGAAAATTTGGTCCAATCAAACAAACCCTAAGTTTTTTTCTAACAAATAACATATTAAAACTATGATGTTGCTTTCTTGAATTTTAGTACTATAGATACTACAGCTAGTTTGTCTAATAGTATATGAAGACTCATTTTAGAGTTCAAAGAAAGCAAGAAGAAAAAAAAAAGGCAAAAAAAAAAAAAAAAACAAATTTCAAATATGTCGAGCACTGTTGAGAAAGTAAAACAATGCAAAGGTACAGTTAGAATTCAGAAATTACTTAATGCAAGGGAAATGCTATCAAGATTTTACATGAAGTGATACATTATAATGAATGATATATGTACTCTGTATGCTTTTAAGGGTATTTAATTTACCTAGATCATGTAGTTGTACAGTTTGGTTAGCAATGTATTATAACGCTATTTCATTAAATTTAAGAAAGAAAATAGTGAAACAAGTTACACTATGATAGCAAGATAGATCATGTGTAAGCTGATGAGAATCAAGGGACCAAGTCAACCCTCGATAAGAATATCGATGGGGGCCTATGACGAGATCCAAGGCCAAAGAGGTTCAAGAGTCGATGGCGAGACTCATTTACAAGCTCAGAAGTCAAGTCTAAGTGGAAGAGAGCAAGATCAAATTCAATTGGCTATTTTTGGAAGTTCAGGCCATTTTGGTCGACCGAAAGCCACCTCAGTCGACCGAAACTCTCCAGGAAATTTAGAGGCAGCCTCAGTTGTTATCGGTTGAGCAGCGTTCGACCGAAACTGTCATTTTCGTCGACCTACAGGAAGTTCAGGCCATTTTGGTCAACCAAAAGCCACCTCGGTCGACCGAAACTCTCCAGGAAATTTAGAGGCAGCCTCAGTCGTTATCGGTTGAGCAGTGTTCGACCGAAACTGTCATTTTGGTCGACCTTGTCAGTCGACCGAAACACGCTAAACTTGAGAATGTGGGGGTTTTTTGTGCAATTTCTTATTTTTCATTTTACCCCAACTTTTGTAATATTAAAGCATTTCCTCACACATCCCGAACCCTAGCTTGAACGTTGTGAACTCTATTGAGCACATTTGGAAGAGGTAACATCCTTTTCTTATCTTGTAATTTTCTTTGAAATTTCTTCAACTTTATTTGGGATATTATTCTTGTGTATTGTTGTTGATTATTCCACAAACATGTTGGTATTTGTTTTAATCTCTGCATTGAGCTGGGGTTCATCTTCTTTAGAATTTTGGTTGGGTTAAACTTGGTCCAAGATTATCCATTTATTACCATTTTTAGCTTTCTTGAGTTGATTTCAAATAGTTGTGAGAGTTTTTGGTTTAAACACTGAAGGAGTTCGCATCATTTGGTATCAGAGCTTGGCTCTAAAATTGGTAATTCTATCTTTAAATTTCTTGTTGTTCTTCATATAAAAAAAATGAAAATTACAAAAAACTGGGGGAAAGTTAGATGCCCATGAATATTTCTTGATTCCTACATATTGGGTATTGTTGTTGTTATCAATTTGAGAATTGTTGGGGTTTACATTTGAGCAAACACTTGAAAATCATAAACTATTCAAGTTTGCATCATAAGTATTTAACAAAATGTCTCAAAGAGTAAACTCATGTTGAATTCTACCTTTCAATTACCAAATACATTCCTAGTTGACTACTTGTTCCTTTCATCTTTTTTATTGTGATCATACCTTGAAAACATTGTTCCATCAATACCAATTTCACTTTCTTGTATAATAGCAAGCGAAGAGATTCCACTTGCTATTGTGTCAATCCTTCATTTACTTCATTATTTTGTTTGGGAATTTTGCTACACAAGAATAGATTTCTCAATCTAGTTGATTACATTCCTTAGAAAGTTTGAGTAAGAAAACTTGGGGGTGGTAATAGGCAAGAGTGGTGAGCTTATTAGAGAGTAAAAGCCTACATTGAGTGGAAACACGAGAGCAATATTTTGTAAGGACACTTAACCACTTGCACTACATGGCAAATACTAATACTTCTAGTGGACAAGATTCAAATGTACAAACTCAAGAATTGAGAGACATGATACAAGATCTCTCGATTACAATGGCAAGACAAGTAGAAGAAATTGGAGGAAGAATTGAAAGAAGATTAGAGGGGAGATTAGCAAGGTTGGAGACTAGGGAGGAAGTTCCACCACCAAGGGATCATAATGTTAGGAGGGGTGATAGAAGGAGAGCTAGAGTTGAATACGATGATGATGTTGATGGTGATGAATTGGAGAGTGAAGGAGGTAGTGACCAAAATTGGAACATGGGTAGAAATAGAGGAGGTAGAAATGTTAGAGGGAATGGTCGAGGTTATGGGAGAAATCATAGAGATAGAGATAGGGTGGATGGTAACCTTGGAAGCATTAAAATGAGGATTCCTTCTTTCCATGGGAAAAGTGATCCGGATGCTTACTTAGAGTGGGAAAGGAAGATGGAGTTGGTCTTTAAGTGCCATCGATACTCCGAGGATAAAAAGGTCGAGTTAGCAGTAGTAGAGTTTACCGACTATGCCTTAACTTGGTGGGATAATTTATTGCTCACTAGGAGGAGGAATTTGGAGGGAAGTGTTGAAACTTGGGATGAGTTGAAGAGTCTCATGAGGAAGAGGTTTGTTCCTAACCATTATTATAGAGAACTCTATCAAAAATTGCAAACTCTTACTCAAGGATCTAGATGGGTAGAAGATTATTATGAGTTGGAGAAGGCCTTGATGAGGGCTAATATAGAGGAGGATAGAGAGGCCACCATGACTCGATTTATGAGTGGGTTGAATAGGGAGATAGCCCATGTGGTGGATTTACACCATTATGTGGAGATGGAGGAGTTGGTGCACATGGCTATCAAAGTGGAGGCTCAATTGAAAAAGAAGGAGCAGTTTAAAAAGAAGGGGCAAGAAAATTTTTTGGGTGGTCCTAATTCCACTTGGAAGTCTAAGTGGGGGAGTGATAAGGTTGATAAAACGCCACTTAAGGACAAAGTTGTAACATCCAAGGGGAAGGAAGTTGGCTTCGCTAAGGATAAGCCCAAGGCTGTTCCTACCTCTTCTAGGAGTCGAGATATTTAGTGCTTCAAGTGTAGGGGTCAGGGCATTATTCTCGAGAGTGCCCTAACAATAGAGTGATGTTCCTTAAGAATGGGGAGTGGTACTCGGGCGATGAAGAGGAGGAAGAGAGAGTGCACGGTGGAGATGATAGTGAGAGTGAGGAAGAAGAGGTGGAGGGAGTTGTTAGCCCGCCCAAGTCTTTGGTTACCATAATATCTCTCAACATCTAAGCCAAGGTTGATGAAATAGCTAAGCAAAGAGAAAATATTTTTCACACTAGGTGTCTTTTGAGAGATAAAGCTTGTATCCTCATCATCGATGGAGGAAGTTTCACCAATGTGGCTAGTACTAACATGGTGGAGAGGTTGGGATTACCCTTGATGCCCCATTCTAGTCCTTATAAGTTGCAATGATTGAGTGATTATGGGGAGTTTAAGGTAAGCAAGCAAGAACTTCTCACTTTCAACATTGGGACATATGAAGATCAAGTACTTTGTGATGTTCTCATGCAAGCTACACATATACTATTGGGTAGGCCTTGGCAATATGATAGGAAGGTGTTGCATGATGGGAGGAAAAATAGATATAGATTCCAAATGAATGGGAAACTCGTAACACTACTACCTTTGAGCCCAAAAGAAGTTTATAAAGATCAGTTGAAGCTCAAAAGGGAGGAGGAAGAGGAAAAGGAAAAGGAAAGAAAAAAAAAAGATGGAGATGAGAGGAGAGTAGTGAGAAAAATGAGGGGGTGAAAGAGAAGAAAGAGGGCAAAGAAGATTGAGAAAAAAAATAAATTTTTATGCTAGTAAGGGAGATGTTGAGAGAGCAATAAAGGAAAACCAACACATATTTTAATGGTGTATAAGGAGTCTCTCCTTACACTTGATGAATCTCACCCTCCCCTCCCCTCCCCTCCCCAATTTAGCTACCTCTTTGTTGCAGGAATTCGAGGATGTCTTTTCGGAGGAGATTCCTAGTAGACTTCCACTCATTAGAGGCATCGAGCACCAAATTGACTTAATTCCCAGAGCCGTCATTCCAAATAGATCGGCATACCGAAGCAACTCGGAAGAGACCAAAGAACTCCAAAAGCAAGTCGAGGAGTTGATGAGCAAAGAATATGTTCATGAGAGTATGAGTCCTTGTACCGTGCCCGTGTTACTAGTGCCCAAGAAGGATGTGACCTATAGGATGTGATGAGAATCAAGGGAGTCAATCAAGTCAAAGTCAAACAAGTCAACTATCGATAAGAATACCGGTGGGGCCTATGACAAGATCCAAGGCCAAAGAGGTCCAAGAGTCGATGGAGGGACTCATTTTCAAGCTCCGGAATCAAGTCCACATGGAAGAGAGCAAGATTGAGGTCAATTGCCTAATTTTGGAAGCTCAGGGCATTTCGGTCGACAGAAAGTCACTCCAGTCGATCGAAACTCTGCAGGGATTCTAGAAGCAGCCTCGAGCGGGTTGGGCTGAACGGTGTACGACCGAAAGTTCCATTTCGATCGACCGGTTCGGTAGACCGAAAATCCCCGAACTCAAAAAGCGGGGTTTTTTGTGCAATTTATCAAACTTTTGTTTTGAACTTTTGTATACATGTTGTATCCATCTCTAATCCTAGCTTAGTTTTGGACATGAAAAAGACTCTATTGGAGAGCATTTAGAGAGGTAAAAATTCCTTTCTTTACTTGTAACTATTCTTGGAATTTTCTTCAACTTATATATTGAGAATCTATCTTGTGTATTTGTTATTGTTTATTCTACAATATCTTGGTATTTTTCTTAATCTTTCCATTGGGCTAGGGTTCACTTTTCTTAGAATTTTGGTTGGGTTAAACTTGGGTCAAGATTCTTCATTTATTACCATTTTTAGCTTTTTTCGGTTGATACAAAAATTGTTGTAAGAATTTTTAGTTTAATCACCAAAGGGGTTCGCATCAAGATGTGTGTTGATTTCCGAGCCATCAACAATATAACGGTAAAGTATCGACATCCCATTCCTAGGTTAGATGACATGCTAGATGATTGCATGGTTCTTGCATTTTTAATAAAATTGATTTGAGAAGTGGTTACCATCAAATTAGAATGAGAGAGGGAGATGAATGGAAAATCATATTTAAAACTAAATATGGTTTATATGAATGATTGGTTATTCCCTTCGGTCTCACTAATGCACTTTCTTGAGATCAATGAATTATGTTTTGTGTGCATTCATTGGAAAATTTGTGGTAGTTTACTTTGATGATATTTTGATCTACAACAAGAATTTGGAAGAGCATGTTGAACACTTGAGATGTGTGTTGTTAGTTTTAAAAGAAGAGAAATTGTATGTCAATCTCAAAAAGTGTCATTTTTGTATGGAAAGTGTTATTTTCCTTGGCTTTGACGTTAGGACTAGGGGATTGAGGTTGATGAGGAGAAGATCAAGACCATTAAGGAACGGCCAACTCCCAAAAGTGTCACCGAGGTAAGAATTTTTCATGGGCTAGCTAGTTTTTATCGTCGTTTCGTTAAAGATTTTAGTACACTAGCCTCGCCACTTACCGAGGTCATTAAAAAAATGTGGGTTTCAAATGGGGGGAGGCACAAGAAAGGGCATTTAATTAAATAAAGGAAAGATTATGCACCGCACCGGTTTTATCATTGCCTAACTTTAACAAAACTTTAGAGATTGAATGTGATGCTTCAAGGATAGGTATTGGAGTGATGTTAATGCAAGAGAGGAGGCCCATCGCTTACTTTAGCAAAAACTCAATGGGGGCACATTGAACTACTCAACAAATGACAAAGAACTCTATACTTTGGTAAGGGCATTGGGGACATGACATCACTACTTATGGCCAAGGGAGTTCGTCATTCATACCGATCACGAGTCATTGAAGTACTTGAAAGGACAAGGAAAGTTGACTAAGAGGCATGCCAAATGAATGAATATGTGGAAACATTCTCATACGTCATAAAATACAAGCAAGGTAAGGAGAATGTGGTAGCCGATGCACTATCTAGGAGGTATGCTCTTATCACTACATTAGGTACAAAATTGTTGGGTTTTGAATCTATTAAAGATTTGTATATAAGTGATGTAATTTTGCAACTATATTTGTGTCTTGTGAAAAGGTTTCATGTGACAAACACTATAGGCATGATGGATTTTTGTTTCGTGAAAATAAACTTTGCATGCCTAATTGTTCATTGAGAGAGTTGTTAGTGAGGGAGGCCCATGAGGGAGGTTTGATGGGGCATTTTGGTGTGAAAAGGACTTTTGAAATTTTGCAAGAACATTTCTTTTGTCCTAAAATGAGGAGGGATGTAGAAAGAATTTGTTGTGCATCACTTGTAAGAAATTCAAGTCCAAAGTACCACCTCACGGATTGTATACGCCTCTACCGGTTCCTAGCGAACTTTGGAACGATATTTCTATGGATTTTATTTTTGGCTTACCTAGGTCTAAAAAAGGGAGTGATTCCATTTTTGAGGTCATCGATAGATTTAATAAAATGGCACACTTCCTTGCTTGTTATAAACTGGTGATGCCACTCACATAGCCGACCTATTCTTCATAGAGATAGTGAGACTTCATGGAGTCCCTAGGAGCATTGTGTTGGTTAAGGATGTCAAATTTCTTAGCCACTTTTGGAAGATTTTGTCGGAAAAATTGGGGAGTAAACTTTTATTTTCAACAACTGTCACCCCCAAAATGATGGCCAAACCAAGATGATTAATAGAACATTAACACAACTCCTTCGCACTATTCTTAAAGGCAATCTAAAGAATTGGGAAGAGTGTCTACCTTTTGTTGAATTTGTTTATAAGTGTTCATTCTACTACTTCCTTTTGTCCATTTGAGATTATTTATGGCTTTAACCCATTAACTCCTTTAGATTTGAGGAATGAGCGGTTTCCGAATCAAAGAAAATAAAAATTGCAACCACATGGTGATGGCTCCTTTCAAATCATTGAGAAAATTAATGACAATGCCTACAAGCTTGACCTCTCAGGTGAGTACAATGTATCGACTTCTTTTAATGTCTCTGACTTATTGCCTTTTGATGCAAGTGAAGATTCGAGGTCGAATCTTTTTCAAGAGGGAGGAGATGATGAGAATCAAGGGAGTCAACCAAGTCAACCCTCGATAAGAATACCAGTGGGGCCTATGATGAGATCCAAGGCCAAAGAGGTCCAACAGTCAATGGCGGGATTCATTTACAAGCTCCGAAGTCAAGTCCAAGTGTAAGAGAGCAAGATCGAAGTCAATTGCCTTTTTTGGAAGTTCAGGCCATTTCGGTTGACCGAAAGTCACCTCGGTCAACTGAAACTCTGCAGAAAATTTAGAGGCAGCCTCGGTCGTTATCAGTTGAGCAGTGTTCGATCGAAATTATCGTTTCAGTCGACCAGTTGATCAATCGAAAGAGTTTCAATTGACCATGTCGGTCGACCGAAACACGCTGAACTTGAGAACGGGGTTTTTTTTTGTGCAATTTCATATTTTTCATTTTACCCCAACTTTTGTAATATTAAAGCATTTCCTCACACACCCCGAACCCTAGCTTGAACATTATGAACTCTATTGAGAGCATTTGGAAGAGGTAACATCCTTTTCTTATCTTGTAATTTTCTTTGAAATTTCTTCAAATTTATTTGGGATATTATTCTTGTGTATTGTTGTTGATTATTCCACAAATATCTTGGTATTTGTTTTAATCTCTCCATTGGGCTAGGGTTTATCTTCTTTAAAATTTTGGTTGGGTTAAGCTTGGGTCAAGAGTATCCATTTATTACCATTTGTAGCTTTCTTGGGTTAGTTTCAAATAGTTGTGGGAATTTTTTGTTTAAACACTAAAGGGGTTTGCATCATAAGCTATAGTATGTTTAAGTTTGAATTAGGTGTTGTACTATTGTAAAGAAGAATAACTTGTTGTTAAGCTACGTCTATGAAAGATTAATACATGAATTAGATTGAATGAACAGAAGATGTTAATTTTTCATCAAATCAATTTAGAAAGCATTCAAGGTGCACAGAAATGTTCATTGAAATACTGACATGTTTAATGAGTTACTGAGGAGCTGCTACAATAATTTATATAAAATTTAATAATAAAAAATATTTTAAAGAAATAAGAGGGTGTTTGTCAAAAGTAACATTGGCAGCGCTATTACATTTGGTGTACTATAGTAGCCGCAATCATAACTTTCTCCTGCTGTTGATGCACACGAAGATCTATAGCAAACAGAACAACTCATGTACCAAAATGGAGCGCTACTCATTCTTATTGTTGCACTGCCCTTAATCCAAAAATGGTTGTTCTGGAACTACATAAATGAGTAGAAGAGAACTATTATATATTTCATCAGTGATATACATGATATTTTAAACTCTAAAAGATATTATTTTTTTAGACGTTTATTAAGCTGCATGTGTACCCTTTTTGCCAAGTGATGCACATCCTGAACTGATGTGAACTATGTGTCTTGTAGATCTGTGATCTATTTTTGTATAAAGTATGCCTTCAATGAAGTTATTTCCCCAATTTTTTTTGGAGTTGTCATTGATCCTGTAAGGCGAACAATAGTTAGTGGTAAAAATGTGCAATATATAACAGTAGAGATCTGTTAAAAAAATGAGTAAACATTTTTATGTGTTTTACCATTTTTGGTATTCGATAACTTCATTGAATGGAAAGTTTATGTAGAAGAAAGAGTTAGAAGTTGTAGATAAAGAGAGACCTAAAAGAAATAGTTTGGTTAGTATATTATTCAGTTTAATAAAATATTAAAAGTAAAAAAGTTGAGCATCTGTATAGTGTATTTAGAGTGGAAGAACATACCATTGAATGAAGTGAATTGAAGTTGTGTTGCAATGACCACAGGTGTTTTTTGCAAGAGTTGAACTATTTCTTCACATTAATTGTCAATGAAGGAAGTCCACATTGTTAAAGTTACTGTATTGAACCTGTGAAATATGATGTATTAACATTTAATGTGATGCAGACAATCTATATATCAATGTAAGTTCTATTTTTTTTTTCTTATGACACCAGTGAAGTCTGTATATACTTACTCATTGTTCATTAAAACAACATACTGTACAGTGGCTTGATTACCAATTTTTGTGTAAAATGGTCTCATTGGTTTTACATCAACCACAATTGCAATTATACCCGAAATGATCAAGGCTTGATTGTCAATAGGTGATATAGGTGTAACTTTATGGTGATACTATATTTTCTGAGGATGTAAGGATGAATAAAAAAAGATTGAAATTGATATGCGATAATAATTGGTATGATATAAAGTGTTTTGTTTCAAATGTAGTCTTTATTATTATTATTATTATTATTATTATTATTATTATTATTATTATTATTATTATTATTATTATTATTATTATTATTATTATTATTCATGACATAAAATGAGTGATTATTTCTGTAAACTTCTCAGTTGATTAATTTAAGAAACTTTTAAAACTACTGGAGATGTAATTATGTGGGAAAAAAATTCAGATATTCTAATAAAATGATTATTTATTGTGTTGGGAATCTGTAAGTGAAAAATAGAGATACATATCAATTTGTTTGGCTTTATCATTCATATAATCTCTCAAATCTGAAAAAGGAGATAACATCAATTGGTTGAATATCATATCATAATGTAGTTCATCAACTTACTCTACTTTTGTCGCTCTAGACAGAATCCATTGGAGTTCTCCATTAGATTTTTTATATTTGTCTGGTGTTAATCTCACCAATGCATTAGAAATAAGGTATGTTTTTCCAAGCATAAGAATACTTTCAAATGCATGGATGTGGTGATCCCATATCATTCACTTAACAGTAGTATTACCCTAAAAACAAGAGAGAGAAAACTTAGTTGTGTATAGTAAATTATTTATGAAAAAAAAAAAAAAAACAATAGATTAATAGTAGAAAAAGTTGTTGGAGAGGTTTTAAGTTAGGAAGAAAACCCAGCAAATAAAGAAAAAGAAAAAGAAGAGGAACAAGAAAAGAAAGAAGAATCTACTCTAAATCCTTAACTAAGTGCCTCTTTGGTAATGTGAAAAGTTTTGATTTTTGTGATTTTTTTTTATTTTTATTTATTTTTAATGGATGTGTGGTTTTAAAAAATTTGAAAAGTGAAAAACTACGGACTTGGTTAAAAATGGATGATTGAGATTAAGTTTGAAAAGTTGAGGTAAAATTTTTTCCATTATCAAACGGGCTCTAATTTTATGTTTTACATGCAATGACATTAATGTCAATATGTAATGTGAAAATGAACTAAGTTATTAATTTTATCAAATAGATCATATTGTAATGTTTTAAAAATGTAATAATATAAAAGTACGGAAACGAAAATGTTAAGTTTTGTAGTAATAAAATATAACTTCATGTCAATAAAGAGTAAGTTTTGATTTCTTTTAGAGCCATAAAATGCTGTTTTAGGGAAAGTTGTACAAATACTCTGAACTACACAAAAAATATGTGACTCTCTTATTGGTAAAATGCAGTGCATTATTAGTGAAAACTGTTAAGTTATTTGTCTATAGTGTTCACAAGCATCCTTAAACAAATATGTAAGGCTATAAATTCAAGTTCCATTGATAGTTCATTTGTTGTCTTATGGCATGAGAGTGAAACATAAATACAAATAACCTGACAACAAATAATGTTCACTTTTAATATTTTCTCTATAAATTTAAGTTTTCAATCAAACTAGTATAGTTTAAAGAGGTTTTAGAGAAGATGGCATCATGTAGCCATAATATTGTTAATGATATCTTGTATCCACTAAATATTCCTTGCAGTGGTGGTAGCTTGCTGTTACTGACTCCATTCCCACAACTTTTTGTGGTAAAAATTAACCAAAAAAAGAATGCAAAAGGAATAACAACAATGGTCGGCATATAATTCAGGTTAGTGCAACTAAAGGTAAGAAGTGTTTAATTGAAGTTAAAAATCCATGTGTCTCTCTTGAACATGCAAATGTTGTAATATTTGGTAGTCCATAAATGATTTTGCCTCTATTTGGTCAAAGTTTATTTATAAATTTTATAAATCGATCACGTGAGAATAGTTTGTTGGACAGTTTTTTTTTTTTGAAAATTCAACAATTTCGACTAATTAAATATTCTCGTCAACCATTTTTTAATTTTCAAAAAAATGGACAGACAAAATTTTGTTACATAATCTCTATTTGAGAGTTGATTTTGTGGTTCTTTCTTCATGTTGCTTCATGTCTTTTCTACTTCTATAATTCTTATTTCATAATTGTCTATAACCACCATCTACCTTATATCAACTTCTTTCAATAACCTCCTGATAAGTGTATTTTATACACTTATTTCTATTCTGAAATTATGATTTTATTTGTTTGTTTAAGAATATTTGCTATTTATTTAGTTAATATTGTTTGTATTTCAGAAATAATCCCAAAGTCTAGAAAACAATGGAATTGGAGCAAAAACAAGCAAATTGGATGATAAAAGAGCCAAAGTATGCAAATCAAGAATGGATGAAGTAGATCAAGGGCTAAATTGAAAGAAAAGTCAAAGAAAGAACCAAATTAGAAGAAATTAGAAGTTCAAGGACTAAAGTATACAAATCAAAAGAAGAAGGACCAAATTGTAAATACTCAATAGTTGATTCGGATCAAGATAAGATACTTGAGGACTTTTAGGAGTCAATTGGATGCAATTAGAAGGCAAAAAGGAATGAAATATGGTAAGAATATTACCATAAATTCATTTCAATCAAACAAGGTCTTCGGGCAGATATTTAGTCAGAATTTGAAACCTAATTTCGGGGCAATAAAAGTTCGAATTGGGAAAATCATATTTCAGGAAGAATTGTAGCCCTTTATGTTATCTTTCTAACGGACTTTGAATCACCTCAATCGGATAAGCGAAATGAAAGATATGATCAAACTACTAAATACTGTGCAATAAAAGGATGAGGACCAAATTGCTAAATTTAAAGAAGAAAATGGTTGCTGCCGATATAACCGTGCAGCCGCACGGTTGAAAAAAGTGTGCGGTCGCACGGCCAAAAAAATCAGCGACTGAAGGTTGGCTTTTTGAGGCTGCGATCGCACACTTTTGAACCGTGCGGTCGCACGGTAGTCCCGACTGGGCCTCAGCTGGGTTTTTTATGCGGAATTCAGCAGTTTTCTCCTCAATTAACCTAATTTTCGGGGAAATCTATAAATACCAGACCTAAGGCAGGAGATTAGGGGTTCCCAACTTGCTAAATTCATGCCAAAACGCTGTCAAAGTTCCGAGGGATCCAAACCACGCCAAGATCAAGATTGAAGATACAATTGCAAGAAGATGAATTGGGTTACATCTTTTCATATCTCTTGTTATTTATTTTCTAGTATGTTTCTAGGCTAGGTTAATTGTGTTGGAATTGTGATGAAGTTTTGATTTCTTGACTCCATATTTTAATCTATTATTTAATTTATGCAATTCATGATTTTGAGGAATTGAATTATGCTTTTTCTATCATGCAATTACTTGATCACTAGTTGTATGATTTTAGGTTGTGATTTCTTAAGTTCGAAAGATTAGGATTTCATTAGACTTGTTTCGATTGCCACAAAGTCCGATAGAGGATAGAAATATACCCATATGCTTTGTGTTATCTGTTATAATATTCATAGTTCTTTTAATGCTTTCTTGCACATTCGTATTCAACATAGAAATATAGTTGGGTCGTATGTAGGAATAGACGTTATTGCTTGTCCGAAAGGAAGTTTTAACAACATTAGGAATATGGATTTTCAAAACCCGTGAATTATATTTAAATAATAGGTTAAGATATGGATGATAGAGTCAAAATGGATTCATAATTCTAACGCATTTATTTTCATTCGTTTAAAATCAAATTTGTCAATTTTTTAGTTTAATCTTTGTTTTAGTTTTCAAAATCAAAATTCTCAAATCAAAGCAAATCTCTAGTTCTGGTTAAGGTAGTAATCTAAAATACAATTTAACACAATCTCTGTGGGATCGATACTTGGACTCACGTCCACTTTATTACTTGCGCAACTCGTGCACTTGCGGATCGTTATCACCTCCCACAATGCCACTCTTAACCGCCGAAGTTTTTAGTAACTGCCAATAACGACTCCATTACCGTTATTTTAGATCGTGGGTTAAGTGAAAAATTGATATCTTCAATTGTACATCGCCAAACACTCCAATCACGCAAATACTGCTCCACTCGCCCAATCACCCTGAACTTTCATCTACATGAGTGAGTTCTTTGACATTCACCATGGTCTCCACACTTGAATTTCTCATTTTCTGGGCATTTATGTTAGGTCTTTGAATTGAGTATTTTACATGTCAACAATTACCCATAATATGGTTGAATTAATGTGTAATCATTAATTTTCCATATTCAAGCTTTGCACATTTTTGCAGTTTTAAAATCTCAAAAGCACGAAAGGCATTCCCTTCAATTTTCAGCTCTAATGCTTGTCTTCTTTAGGCGGCTAACATCTTGTCACATCACACATTAGTATAAAAGCCCAATTATTTGTATTCTTCTTCTTCTTTTTTTTTTTTTTGATCGGAATATTCTTCTTCTTCACTTTCATCTTCTCCTTTTATATATACTCTGCATCTCCCCTGTTCTTTACAAAATTTCGATAAAGTACTCACTTACATCTACGCTTAGAATGATTACTCATGAAATATATTCCTTCGACGATTTTTGGACTTTCCTTCAAAACCCCTTTGGTGATTCTGTTTCTTATTGTCGGCAGATATTGAAAATCGTGTTTTTTTTTCTTGGCCCTTCATTCAATAATCTTGTGACTGTTGAACGTTCACCAATTACTCGATTTTTCCCTACAACGGAAACAATAATTTTCCTAAGCCACTATGATTAGCCCCAATTAGTTCCGTTATAATGCTATAAATAAAAATTGACAGTAATGATAATAATGTTATAAATATGGATAGTGAGGATGTATTTGAAAAATGGTTATTTACAAAAATACCCTACTTTTATGGATCAAACTGAAATTTACTTCAAATTTATAAAATTTGAAAATTACTTATAATAAAATTGTAAAAACTGAAAAATACTTATGATACTTCTCAAATAGGTTAGTATCACAGTATGATACTTATGATACTTCTCAAATAGGTTAGTATGATACTTATGATACTTTTCAATTTTTTTTTATTATCATAGTATGATATTTATGATACTTTTTCAATTTTTTGTAGTATCACGGTATGATACTTATGATATTTTTCAATTTTTTTCTAATATCACAACTTGATACATTATAAATTTTTATGATACTTTGTCTCAGATATAAAATCAAGCACTTTTGGTACACTTTTCAAGCTCAAAAATACGACTTTCAGCTAACAACTTACAAAACAAAACGTAATTATCCTTCTAGATTTAATTAAACAAGGATAAACTTTGATAAATTGAGACTATCCCATCTTCTCCTTCTGCTCAGTGCTCTTGCCGATTTCTCTGCCAAACCAAGCTTACCCTCGTCTGCTTCTTCCCATCTCATCTTTCTCATCAGCTGAGGCCTTCTAGAACCAGATCAGGAGGAGCAATCGAAAATAAATAGGCAAGATCAAAGATGCTAGAGATAAAGGAGGCGGAGCCTCCCAAAACTGTGTTACACAGTGGGAATATGTGCTTTCAGAGATGTCTAGTGTTTGATGAGGCGCCTGAATAGTAGTATTTTTTTAATTGGGTCCTTTAAAAATCAAATGGCGGGGTGGGTGATGGTGGTGGTGGACTGTTGATGAGGGTGGTGACGGTGGTGAGTTGATGATTGTGCTGTAGTGGAGTGACGTTGGTGGTTTTAGGCTGAGGTCATGTTGTTGGGGAAGGAGATGATGGTTCTTCGGTGATGCTGTGGTGTTGCTTTTGTGGTGTTGATGCGGGTGGTGGTGATCCGGTGGTGTGCTAGAAATCAGGGCTATGATGGTGGAATCAGAGTGGTGCTTGTGTGTCGTGTGCGATGGTTGTGCTGCACAGTAGGTTCAACGGTGGTCGAGCAACAGCGACTTCAACATGTTGAAGTATTTTTTTTTTTTTTTTTTTTTTTTTTTTGTAGTAAAAATCGATTTTGGCATCCAAATGAAGTAATTTGTACAATTAACCATTTGAAAAGGTTGACTTAATGCAACTCAATTGAACTTAAAAATCAACCAAAGAGATCAATTTGGATTGGCTCGATCAGTATGATCGATTTGAATTGACTTTTGCTCAGCCTAGGCGTCAACGTATTTTCCAATTTTAACCGTCCGAACCGAACGTCGCTCTCGAACTTTTCATACTGTTGCTTCGTTTTCCGCTACCGAATAAGATTCTCGTACATAAAATCCAAAATATCAAACATAAATAAACAGGAACTTTGGTTTTCGATTATCATTACCTTATCGTTTAACACTTCTTCAATCCCTCCCCATCCAAGATTCTAAAGTGGCATCCATTCCCCACTCTTCGTAAGTTAGTTTTTGTTTGGTTCTTCAATTTTCGCTCTTGGCATGATTAATGTTCTTGATTGCTTTAGATCGTTCTATCTTCACATTAAATTCGGCTATTAATATGATTAAGTTGGTTCGAATTTGGGGATCCTTATTATTTTTTTGGTGAATTATGTTCAATTTGAATGAAGAAGTTTCAGTTGCGTGCATTTGAAAATCTAACCCTTTGGTTTTTTAATTTATGATGTTCATTTAAGCTGACAAACCTGTGTTCATGCCGTAAACATCCTTTCTTTTTCTCTGTTGAAAACTGAAATGAATCCAATTCAATCTCGTTTCGATTTTCCCCAGTGGGATTTGACACTTTTATGCTTTAAGCTATGTGATTGATGATCAAAAGTGTCTTTGAAATATTTGCGTTTATCTTCTTTAGAGGAGTTTGTTGCTTTTGAGGAGAAATGTTCTTCATAACTTTAATTTTTGCTTGCTGGATAATTTGTAATAGGAGAAAGGAGATTCCAGTGTTTTGAGGTGAAAAATGGCAACTAGGCTAGGGAAATCTATGAATAGGCAGCCCCCAAGCCCAGCATGCCCAAGCAGTAACAATAACAACACTGATGCTGGGAATTTCGAGTGCAATATTTGCTTCGAGTTGGCTCAGGACCCGATTGTCACACGATGTGGTCACCTCTTTTGCTGGCCTTGTCTTTACAAATGGCTTCATATCCACTCCCATTCCCAAGAATGCCCAGTTTGTAAGGCTCTGGTTGAGGAGGAAAAGCTTGTCCCTCTGTACGGCCGGGGAAAGAACTCGTCTGACCCTCGTTCTAAGTCATCTCCAAGAACGGATATCCCGCATCGTCCAATGGGACAGCGGCCTGTGATGGCTCCTTCGCCTGGTTTCGGAGTTATGGGAGGCTTTGGGCCACTTGGGGGGTTTGCACCTATTGCTACTGCAAGGTTCGGGGGGAACTTGACATTATCTGCAGCACTAGGGGGTGTATTTCCCTCGTTTTTCAACATTCAAGTGCACAGATTCCCTGAAGCCAACACGTATGCCGCCGGCCGTGTTTATCCTCATAGGCATCTCAATATGTTCCATGGTGGACATGCTCGTGGATTCCATCGGCCTAGAAATCAACGGCGGCGAGCAGATCTTACCCTGAAGATTCTCTTGTTGGTAATTAGTTTTATTGTGATCTCGACTCTTATTTGGAGTTGAGGTAAATTTACAGTGTGAGCTTGAATTGTTAAGTAATGTCTTGGTTATGTTGGTTCCTTGCATATTTGCTAGTGTTGTGTGTTTGTCCTCTTTTCTTGTATTTTGCACTTTTTGCTGTAAAGAATTTTTAATGTTACGTCATCGTCTCTGAGCATGCTCGTGTTGGATTGGTTTCCCACTAAATCTTTTCTGTATCTCTGCTCTTGTAACTCATTCCTCTTCTCCAGTACATAAATGGATTTGGGAAAAAAAGGATCATCTGGGCTTGGAAAATGAGATAAGAAATGATATTGCTGAGAGTATGACTATAGAACTTTGTTAAACACAAGGGGAGGTTTAGTTGAGGATTACCAAAATTATTTTGGGGGAAGGCCATTAAAACTGCAACCTATTTAATAAATAGGAGTCCCTCTGGTGATTTGTCCTTTGTAACACAAGGAATGAAAGGGATTCAAATTATTCAAAGCTGAAAATTTTTGGATGTGCAGCTTATGCAGATCAATGCGTGGGAAATTTAGACCCTGGGCTGTTTTCCTAGGATATGGTGAAGGACCTTAGAGTCCGTTTTGACTATAATGGTGAAATTTGGGTGAAAGAAAAATTAATTTCAAGGAATTGAATTGTTGAGAACTTATTTTTTTAATAATTGAAAGTTAAGGTATGTGATTGCGATGGTTGAATTTGGATATGGGAAAAAATGGAATTTCATGTTTTGGTATTTGATGAGTAATATTTTAATGTAATTTGATTGGTAAAACTTATCATTTAATAATAAGTTATTTAATAATAAGTTATTTAATAAATAAATAATATGAAAATAGATGAAAGTGGTGAAATTCAAGCTAAATTGTAAGATTTACTAAGTTGAAGACTAAATTGCAACTATTCATAAGTTGAATTGAATAAAAAACATAAATAATAAATAAAGATTGAGTTTGACAACGATTCCATTTTACCAAGAAAATATTTCCACTACTTCGACCAATTTTCTTAGTTTTCGAGAATTTCCTTATTTTGGATGAATTCATTTTTCCACCACTTTGGTGGGAATTGGTTTTCCACCTTACCATTTTTGCCTTGTTAGGTCTTTTTTTTTGTTGTTAATTAATTTATTTTCTTAGAAATTAACATTATTATTATCAAGTACAAATATGTATTAAAAAAAATTGATTGAAATAGCAAAATTTTATTTTATTTTTCATGAAAGATAATGTCAATCAAACAACATAACTTGAAAAAAATTTCACTTTTTCTACCTAAAATTTAAATAAATCAAACACATTAAACTACCAATTCACAAGAATTCAATTCCCTAGAATTTTTTTCATATAAATTCTACATTCGTTATCAAACGCACCCTAAACTCTTTGAAAACAAGGAATTGAGTTTGATGTGACACAAGCAAGAAAAATATTTTACATGAAAAGTTTTGTCAATCAAATCAAACAAGTGAAATTGGAAATTGGAAAACGAATTTCATTTTCCATGAAAAATATTGTGTTATCAAACAGGGTCTAAAGGATACAAACATGAGTAAAAGAAAGTAAGAGTTTTGATTTTTGAAGTAAAAATACAAGTAGGAATATTGTTTTCAATGAATCCCCTAAAGCCTTGCCTGGGCGGTGGATACTAAGCATCTGTTTGGTAAAAAAATATTTTTTTATTTATAAACATGTTTATAAACAACACAATTTCTCAAATTATTTTTTAACCGTACATATTTTCTATCTCCAATTTTCAACAATTATTTTTTACCTTAAAATCATAAATAAATAAATTTATAAACCAAACAGTGTTTTCACATAAATTAAGCTCAACTGGAACTGAAATTCTAAGAATTTGAAAACCATATTGCAGTGGAGAATGAAAATCTACCTCAACTTGAAACACATGAAGCAGCGTTATTGATGAGAATCATAGCGTGTTCGACTAGGAAAAATCAATCATGAGAGCCAAACAAATTTTAAGCACATTTTGAAGGACTCCCTAAGAATAAAAGAGTAGTATTCGAGGCTAAAACAAGTTATTAAGTCAAAAGAGGAGCCAAGAATCAAGTTGGAGTAAAAAATTACGAAGTAAAAAATTACGAAGTGCTGAAAATACAACCGCGCTGCCGCACAGTTGAAATGGGGCACGGTTGCGCGCTCCTTAGCAAAATCAACATAACAAAAAATGGTCGCCTGCACAGCCACGAGGTTTCCTCCTACGCAGCCGCATAGTTCACTTTGAGGTTGACTTCGCAAAATTTTATCTCATTTCTGATTTTTATTTTATTTCCATTATTTTGTACTATAAAAACTCATTTCCCCCAAACCCTAACATAGAATGTATGAACATTGAAGCCTCTTTGGAGAGCATTTGTGAGGTAAAAATCCTCATCTTAGTCTTGTTTCTCTTTTGAGAAATTATGCTCAACTTCATATGGATTTTATGAATCTTGTATTGTTGGAAAAAACTTATGAACTTGTTTATTTCTCTCCATTGGGTTAAGGTTTATTCCTTAAAATTTTTGGTTAGATTAAACTGTGTTTAGGTTTATTTTATCATTTTAATTTTCTTAGATTGATATTAAATTGTTGTGAAAATTACCAAAGTGGTTCACATCATTTGGTATCAGAGTTCGACTCTAATTTGGAAAGCTTATCTTTATATTTCTTGTAATTGTTCTTGTTGAAAAAAAATTAAAAAAATTGGGAAAATCTTGTGTTCTTGATCCATTGTTGGTTTATGCATCTTGGGTACGTTGATGGGTGATGTATTTGAGGTTATTAGGGATTTCTATAGACCAAACATTTGCATTTCTATGTATTCTAAAATTTGCCTACAGAGTGTTTGATCAAGTTCCACAAAGAGAAATATCACACTAGAAGCTACTTTTCTCAAAGCCAAACTAGTCCTTAGTAATTCCAGGCTCTTTGTCAAGCCATTTGTAAATTTTTGTACTCCAATACATTGACCCATAAATCCATATTACAACTCTTTTGTCTTAGCAAGCTAAATTTCACTTGCTATTTGTGCTCATCAATTCATATATCTCTTTTTGGTTGGGGTTTCATGCTTCACAAGAATTATAATTTTCTTGTGATAGTTGATTACTTTCCTTGGGAGTTTGAAAATTGAGTGTAAACACGAGTGAAAAATTACTTGTGAGAACACTTCCACACGTACACAACATGCTCCATACAAATGCTCCAAGTGGGCAAGACTCCAATGCCCAAATTCAAGACTTGCGTGAGATGTTGCAAACACTTTCAACCAATTTTATTAGACAAGTATAAGAAATGGAAGGAAGATTGGGAAGAAGGTTGGGTAGATTGGAGGCAAGGAGGGAAATCCCAACACCAAGGAGTAATAGAAAAGTTAGGGATAAGTTTGATGATGATGGAGGTATGGAACAAAAGTGGAACATGGGTAGGAGTAGAGGAGAGCGTTGTGATAGGGAGTTTGATAGAGGTCATCTAATGAAGCATAAGGGTAGGGATGGAATAGATGAAAAATTGGTAGTGTTAAAATGAAGATTTCATCATCCCATGGGAAGAATGATCCTATGTTGAACTTTAAGAAGCAAATGAAAATTTTAGAAGAAAAAATAATTGCTTGGGATTGTAAATATAAGGTTGGAATGCAAAAGGGGAGTGAAGGAGAGGTGGTAGTGGAATTGAAGGAAGAGCTCCTAGATAAAGAAGTTGAGAAGAATGAGGGGGAGTTAAAATTAGGGATAATTGACGAAACTCCAAAGGTGCATGAGCTTACAAGTGTAGAAGGTGTTGTTGAAATTGAAAGTGTGGAAGAAGTGGTTGAGCATGAAAATTTTATAATGTTGAATGAGCGAAAGGTTGAAGGGATTAATGGAGGTGAAGTGAAGAGCCTCATGGTGTAAGAAGAGGAGTTGGAGGTGATGAATCACAAGTATGAGGATTCATATCTCATACTTTGTAAAACTAATATTCCTCACCCTATTTTGCTTAACTTTATTTTGCAGGTTCATGGCACTTGATACTTTGGGTCACGTCACTTATGCCCAAAGGAGTTCATGATTCGACCCCTCCATATAGCCCAAGTGATGGAGTTCTATTGGTTGATCAAGAGACATGAATGCCATAATTTTCCATTTGATCTAGGAGGTGCAACGAAACATCATGAACAAACCTATAATTCTGGACGAATCATCCTAAAGAAGGAGGGTATGATGAGAATCATAGCGGACTCGACAAGGAAAAATCGATCATGAGAGCCAAACAAATTTTAAGCACATTTTGAAGGATTCCCTAGGCATAAAAGAGTAGTATTCAAGGTTAAAATAAGTGATTAAGTTAAAAGAGGTGCCAAGAATCAAGTTGGAGTCAAAAATCACGAAGTGCTGAAAATACAACCGTGTGGCCCGTGGTTGAAACAGGGCGCGGTTTCACGGATCGCAGGTTTAGCTCCCGAGATTTCTCGCCTCTAGGTAGCTTACCTCTCATTCATTGGCAGGCAAGACAAAACAACTGGTATACACGCACGCTGATGGGTATGATGTAATGAAATACCTACAATATGATCATATCATTATAGCACTTCATGGTAAAATAGGCCAACCGCCTAGCTGTTGTCGACTTGCCGAACCGAATGGGAAGATAAGCATTTTCACTGAGTGACATTCTCCCCCATTCGAATCCGCTTACGTCCTCATAGCGGGAAGTGAGCTTCGCATGAAGACGCATTCTTCAATTGCAAGAATCAAGCGGCACCATCCCCTAATGGACCGGCATTCACACGGTGGTACTCCCACACTTGCCCTCAGTAACTTGTACATACCGGACATGACGAAACTGTTTGAAGTGCAAGCAGATGCTTCTGATTTTGCACTTAGTGGAGTTCTAATGCAAGAAGGACATTCGGTAGATTTTGAAAGTTAAAAGCTGAATGATGCAGAACGTCGTTACTCGGCACATGAAAAAGAGTCGTTGGCGGTGGTTCATTGCCTCCAAGTACGGCGTCACTATTTACTGAGATCCTCATTTATTGTGAAGACTGATAATACTGTTGTTAGTCACTTTATGTCTCAACCAAAACTTTCGAGCAAGTAGGCTCGTTGGCAGGAACTTCTTTCAGAGTTCAACTTCATGTTAGAGTATCGTCCCGGATCCAGTAATCAAGTCGTAAATGCTCTCAGTCGTCGAGCTGACTTAGTTTCCATTTGTGCAATGGCCTCTCTTTCATGGAGCTGAGTTACCACTGATATTAGGGATCGAATAAGAGCACTTCTAGAAAAGGACCCGGATACAAAATATTTGATCGACCTCATCAGGCAGGGTAAGACTCATCAGTTCTAGTTATATGAGGGTCTATTAAAGACAAAAGGGGACCACCTGTATGTTCTAAAGAGTGGAGATTTGAGGAAATATTTAATAACAGAATGCCATGGCACACTCTGGGCCGGACATCTTGGAGAAGAACGCACTTGTACACTATTAAAACGTGCATTCTATTAGCCACAAATGCGGGACAACATTCACCTTATGTGAAAACTTGTCTTGTTTGTCAGCAGGACAAGGCAGATCATCAGAAGAAGGTAGGCTTGCTTGAACCTCTTTCTGTCCCATCCAAGCAATTTGAAAGTGTATCGATGGATTATATAATTGGATTGCCAAAATTCGTAAATTTTTGCACCATTATCGTGGTGGTTTTTATCAAAATATGCAACTTTCATCGCAGCACCCAAGTATGTTTCCGCCGAAGAGACAGCTCATCTCTTCTTCAAGCATATTGTCAAATACTGGGAGCTGCCTAAAGACACTGTTAGTGATCGACATCCTCGGTTTATTGGCATATTTTGGACTGAATTATTCAAACTTTTTGGTTCAACTCTGAGTATGAGTTCTAGTTTTCACCCACAAACTGAAGGACAGACGGAGAGGTTCAACTCTATACTGGAGGAATATCTTCGGCACTTCATCTCTACTTCGCAGAAAAATTGGGTAAAACTCTTGGATGCTGCCCAGGTATGCTTCAATGCCCAAAAGAGCTCTTCCACCAATAAGAGTCCTTTTGAGATTGTTACGGGCCAGCAACCGTTACTCCCTCATACTGTAGATCTGAACTCAAGTACCAAGTCCCCTCAGGCAAGGAACTTCTCTCAAGAATGAAAACGAAATATTGAAATTGCCCGAAACTATCTTGCAAAAGCTCAGAACGATACAAGAAGTCTGCTAATCTGAAACGCCTTTTGTTGAATTCAATGTCAGAGGGAAAGACTCAAGGTTGGTTCCAAAATACGTAGGGCTATTACCTACAATGAAGAGAATTAGAAAAGTTGCTTACAGAGTAGTTATCCCTTCTTGGTGCAAAATTCACAATATCTTTCATGTCGGTGTTTTTAAACCATACTTTTCAGACAAGGAGGATATATCTAGAAATAAGTCAAAGCGACCTGTGTTTGAATTGAAGAAAATTAGAATGAGGGTTGTTGAAGTATTTTTGATCACCGAGTTACCCGAGCTTCCAGAAATGATCATCAAGAGTATTTGGTCAAATGGAGCGGAAGTAACAGTGATGAGAATACTTGGTAAAGAGAAAAAGACCTTGGAGCCTTCAAGTCTCTTATTGAAGAATATCATGAACTGATGGCACGTAGGACGTCGTCAAAACAGATGGGAGAGAATGTCATGGACCGCAGCTGTTGACCACAAAATCCGGATGGACCTTGGAACAACACGTCTCAGCTCCTCCCTCTTAAACACGTGGATCTCCTGCGCACTGTGACAAACAATCAGTTTGCAAAGGGGGCCGAGGTGGCTCCCGTTTGCACTCCGATGCCTAAGTCAGTACTCATTTTGGGAAAATGTATATTGGGTGCGGGAAATATAAATGTGTAGAAGAGAGAAAAGGGAGTGAGAGAAGTATAGAGTTAAGAGTGAGAAATTGCTAACCCCTTACTTGGAGACAATTGCGCTTCATTTATAGAGGAACTTCTTGTCTTGGATCACGACACGTGGCATACTTTACACTTGTCATCACCCTAGCTTATGGATGTGACAATCTTGCCTTTCAACCGCAATCATTGCTACATTTCGTAGGGGATGGGCGCCTGTCACGTCTGGGTAAAGGCAGTGTCCCATCACTGACTCCATCTCTCTCTTCTGGTCAACGCCATAAAGCGCCCCGGCTGAGTATAAAGCGCCCCGGCTGGGCGTTAACCAGGTCGGCTAAAGAGGTTTGCTTGACATACCACCTCGGCATTCATCTCAAGGTGATATTCTAGGCCTTAGCTGTGGGTCAAGGTCCATTGGGCCACTATTGGGCCTTCGCTGGTGGATCACTGTACCTTTCTTTGGACCTGGATTCAACACTAGTCCCTCAAATCCGAAGGGATCATTCATGGTCGTGTAGGATTTGCCATGATTTCACAGCATTAACTTTTTAGGGAGTCAATAATGAAATTCCTTAGGTAAGGCTCGGATCCATATCATAGCCGACCTTCTGCCTCGGATTTTCTCTCCCTACCGGCCAGGATCATATCAGCGCATTTCCTAGGCGGCGCATTCAATTCGGAGGAGCTATCGGTATTTATTTCCAAGAAATATATATATATAAAATGGGAGGGGGCAGCATTTCGCAGCGCGTGGCATGCACTGCGGTAGCTGAACGGTTTTTGTCCCTCCCTTTGACGGCTGGCGCTTTGATTAGCTCATTTTCCAAGAAGCATGGGTTACCCACATTAATTATGCGGCTCACGAAACTCAAGGAATCTAGACCGTTAGGATGCCTATAAATCCTTCTTCATTTTACCATTTCACCTTTTACCATTTTCTTAGAATCTTTGCAGCCATACTTTCGCGAAAACTTGCGCCGTCTCTCTCTTCCTTGCGAGTTTCGTGTCTTTTCTTCAAGGGTTTTCTACCCAGCATCCACCCTTAACGTTCCACAGTTTTCCTTGGCGAGTTCTTCATTTCAAGTGCACAGTGTCAAGCATTGGTCTTTTGAAGGTAAATCTCTTGATCCCTGTATATGCAAGACTTTCTTATTTTTAGTTTCTCATTATGGGTCTGAGAATTCTGTTTTTGCACTTTGTTTTTCTTTTGTTGAGTCTGACTCTCCTTTAAAACAAAAAAAGAAAAAATGGAAAGAGTTGGGGGAACGGGTTCACAGGAAATGTTAGCGATGGCGGTTCCCATCAGAGATTTCTGCCCCATCTCTTTATCAATTTTTAGTTCTCGTTTCTTTAGGGAGCAGGTTAAGAGGAGAAATAGAAAAACCAGTGGCATAATTCATTTGAGTGATTCTGACAGCGAAGAAGAAAAACACCAGAACTACATGGCTCATCTGTTATCTGAGGAGGAATCCGCGCTTAGGGAACTCCGAAGCAAACGAGACAGGGACTTGGGAGAAGAAATGGCGGCGGGCTCCTCTTCAGGTCACCAGGACCTCGGCTTGATCGTTAGGGCACCGTTTAGGGCGCATAGGGAAGAGTTGGGTTTGACTGCCAAGGAGATCGCTCAGGTAGAAGATTGGGTTGACCAGGTCAACAAAGTTTCGGGCTATCATGTCGACCCCGATCCAAACCCAGAGTCATGGGAAAGCAGTGAGGTTGCTACTGAAATCCGAAGGATCGATTTGGCCTCAGCTTCGACAAAGTTCAGGTTGCCAGAAGGGGTCCACCTGGTGCTTCCTACCCCTTCCTGCCGACCTTGCAGCCCTCCCCCGGGTCAGGAGACTATATGCCACGATGCCCTTTCTTGTGGGATGAGGCTCCCCCTGCATCCCTTTTTCAGGGCACTGCTTAGGAGCTATAACTTGTGCCCCTACCAGCTGGCCCCCAATTTCTGGACTCAGGCTGTGGGGACTTGGTTGGCGTGGCAAGAGGTCAACTCGGATCATCCCATCTCACTGCACATCATTCACACTCTCTATACTTTGAAGAAATCAGTTAGGAGGGAGAGAGACGTGAGATCGGATGTTAAGGATTGGTATTATTTGTCCCCCAGAGGTTCTTATACTCCCGTTATTACCGGTCACCCTACCTCAATAAAGAACTGGAGGAACCAGTGGTCCTGGGTTGCTGGGGAGTGGCAGAGTTCCCCTGTGGACCCTAGTCCAGAAATTACAGTTCCCCGAACTCTTTCCCTACCTAGTGAGTCTTATATTTGCTTTAGAGTCTTTAAGTGTCATGCGTCTTTTGCATTTTCACCCATACTCACTTTTCTTGACTGCTTCTTAACATATTATTGGCTTATGGCAGGGGACACTTTTGCCCATCTCCTCCCTGACGCGGATCTAGCGGCAGTGAGGCGTCTATTTGCCTACAAGGGCACTTTCCAAGGGGTCATACAACAGAACAAATTATTCGTTAAGCACGGTCTTATGCGAGCTATGAGTAAGTTCGCCTCCTTATTGCTGTTACATCTTGTGTTTGTTCTTCTTTTTCTTTTTTTTTTTATATAAACCCCATTGTCCTCCTTTCCTTGCTAGGTTCCAAAGAATTCCCAAAGATTTCTTTGAAGGGCCTCATGGCTACGAAGGTTCCTCCGGCTCTGCACCATGGGAGCGAGGTTGAAAGAAAGCAGAAAGCGGTTTTAGCCGACCTGCAAATTGGGGTGGCCAGAGAAGTGTCTGAGAAGTCTGCTGCCCAACTTCAGGGCCCTCTGCCAGCTCTACTGCCACCGCCCACTTTGCACCCAGTGGGTCCCCAACAACCCAACATTGCTGGAGAGGCCGATCCTGAAAAAGGCGTTGCCAAAGGGAAAGGGAAGAGGTCGGATAGAGGCGGACCCAAGAGGGGCAGGGAGACTAAGGATCCCCCAGTGCCACCTTCCTTTTCCGAGGACATTTCTGAGCAAGCACTTGAGGAGGAGCCTGCTCCCTTAAAAAGGCTCAGAAGGGGAAAAGGCAAGGAGTCCACTTCCGCACCTCCGCCATCAATGATCGAGGAGCTGGAGGACGAGCCATCCGTGCCCATGCCGGGCTTGGCTTATGAAGTTACACCGGAAGGGGTGGAAGAGCTTAAGCATATTAAAACCAGCATCCTCCTCAGAGATGTCACTTTCAACCCTTCATTGTTCGACTCTCCCAGTTCGCCTCCAGCCAAGGCGGCCTTAATTACCGAACAGTTTTGGACAGAGGGTTGGGCCGCCTTTTCCTCCAGTGCTACTCCGTCTCGGAAGCTGCTCGCTGCCAAGGCTATGAACGCCAGAACTCTGGCTCTCATTGACGAGGTAGAGTCCTCCATGGAAGTAGCTCAACTGGATAAGAGGGATGCTGAGACTGCTCTCCGCCACGCTGACAATATGCTTAAGGAGATTAATGACCTTAAGGCCCAGCTGTCCATAGCCCGCAAATCTTCTTCAGAAGAGAGGGCTAATGCGAAGCGCCTCCAAGAGGACAATGACAAATTGAAGCATGACCTCCATGCCTCTGAATCAGACGTGGCAGTCTTGTGCAAGAAATTGGATGATTCCAACCGGGCACAGTCTATCGCCTCTGAGGCCCTAGCCGTCGCCAATGCAGCCAAGTCGAAGTTAGAAGCTGAAGTGGCAGAAGCAAACGAAAAGCTGGGGAGGGAACTGGAGGCCAGGAAGAAAGCTGAGGAGGACTACACTTCCCTGGAGAAACATATTGACTCCAGAATTTCTGAGGCCTTAGAGCGTACCATTGCGGCTAGGGTGCAGGAGGTTCTGGGTGAAGAACTTTCTAAGGCAGTTCAAAACTTCAAAGATACTTTCGAAGATACCCCGGAATACGAGGCTATGCAGAGGGTCTTTGGGAACTTGGGGGGCCAGAATGGCCTTAGGGGATGTGAATGAAGCTTTTCCGACACTGGATCTGTCCTCCATTGAGGCTTTTTACCCCGAGCTTCAAGATGATCCTGCGGATCCTCTGGGCGTGTCTGATAAAGGCCCCTTGGAAGATGCCCCTCCTCCACAATAATCCTCTTCTGCATTTGTTAGCTTTAGCTTTTTGTTTTCTTCTTTTCTTTCTTTTTGTAAGTCCCCCGGCACTTCATATTGTACATTTCTCATTTTTATGAATGGAGCAATTTATTCATATTTTGGTGCAGCAACGTTTTTTTCTTTACTGCTTAAACATGAGTATTTCCAAGTGCGAGTTTCATAATTGTAAGATGATATGTGGGACATTGTAAATGTCTGTTTGTAAATGTCTTAATTTGTGAAATGCACACATTGTAAATGTCTGTCTGTAAATGTCTTGATTTGTGAAATGCACACATTGTAAATATCTGTCTGTAAATGTCTTGATTTGTAAAGTGCACCTGATTTAGAGCACCTCGGACAAGCATAACTTAGTTCGGCTGGAGGGGCTCCTGTGCCTTTCCTCCTCGACCATTAGTCCAAGGCGATGCCTAAACCTTTGGTCATTGATGGCCATATTTTGGGTGTGCTAGTCCCTCAAATCCGATGTGGTCATTCATGAGCGGATCGAATTTGTCATCACTTTGCAATAATAATTCTATTCAAGTTTAATCATTTGCTATACCCCCAGATCCGGCACAGTTGATGTACCTATTTTTGCTAATTAGATCTGATCTTGACCAACCTTTGAGCGATTTTACCTTAAAACTATGTGACATCTACATTTACAACTTTGTATGAGCCTCTGTTAATGTCGCAGTGTAAATCCACCGGAGTTCCTTGTTTTTGATAAAGATCCTGCCTGGCGGAGGCGTGTTGTATTTGCGGCCAAAATAACATAAGAATTTTTTTTTTACGTTTGTCTTTTATGCTTATGCGCACAGCACTTAGTATATATATATATCTTGCAAACGCTTTGTCCGGATGTATGAACTAACTTAACGCACCAAGGATTTTGGTTTATGTGACAACATTTGGTTATATTTGGATGATTCCAAACATATTGCGTGGTGAATGACAGTGAAAGAGTGCAGCACCTTATATTTGAGTGGTTCGAAGCATTTATTGTATTAAAACTCCCGATCCTTACGTGGTGATCGTAGTTTAGCCTTATGAGAGTCCCTTGTCCTTAACAATTTTTTATGCATAGTGTGGACGTATGGCGTCATGATAGAAATGTGCACATTTTGAGGAACAGAGAGATTCCATTGGTCAAAGTTCAATGGAGTAATCATGGTGTTGACGAAGCTACTTGGGAGAAGGAAGATGAGCTTAAATCCCAGCATCCGGAACTCTTTGTTTAGCCAAGGTAATTTTCGAGGAAGAAAATATTTTAAGTAAGGGAGATTGTAAGGTCCCAAATATTTTCATAAAGCAAAATTTATTTTCTTTATATGCTATTATACATGCTTTGAAGGTTAGGGGCTAAGTGGTAAATATACAAAATTTCTTTCAATTTACCCCATATATATATAAGTTTTTATGAGATATTGATAAATATATCAATATTGGGCTCGTTGGATAGCTTGTAATTAATCATGTATGATAGGCTCGAGAAAGTTTGATTCGGATTAATGAAGCCTAATTTATTTAAGATTAAGGAAGTTATCAATAAATGTTATTTTACTATTTGTGTTTGAGTTATAATGGTTAAGTTATGGCCGTTGAGATTTTAGAGAGAATATGAGGTTTCTTGGATTTTAGTGGTTTTAGATTAGATAGGTAGGATAGAAATGGTCTCTTCCTTTCATGATGATGTGTCCCATCAAGTATATTTTATAAGATATTTCACATTTCATGATGATGTGTCCCATCAAGTATATTTTATAAGATATTTCATATTTCATGATGATAGAGACGTGAGGATATTTTACACAATCCTATTCAAGTATCACCACTCTTCCTTCACGTGTATATATATCTCTTTAAGTATATTTTTATTTGCAAACGCAAATAGAATTCATCCAAAATCTTCATAGTCTACGAAGAAAGAAATATATTATCAAGTCTTGAGCAGTTTTAAGGAGTACAAAATTTATTTTGTGAGCAGCAAATCAAGTTTTTCAAAGACTTAAGGTAGGATAACGAGGTGCAGTTGATTTTATCCTGTTTAAATTATTTTTCCATGTTGTTAATTTATCATGCTTATGAAAGTAAATGATATGATATGATATGATGTTTATGGCCATCCGGTACCAAAGATATGATATGATTGAGCTCTTACCGGTTTTCTAAAGATATGATGACGGTATGATATTCTTGGCACATGCGTTTGATATTTTATTCGGGATAGCACCATAATTTTCGTGTCCTACTGAGTATTCCATATACTCACCCCTACTATTTTACAGATTAGAACGAATCGTTGATTGGAGGTTGATGCAGTGGTGTCGAGATGCCAGGATCTAAGGATTTCAATAATTAAATCTGGCGTAATTTTTATTAAATAACTTTATTACCAGTAGTATTTCATTTTGTTAATTTACGGATATTTCTTTTGTTCCGTTTCTGATTTTGGATTGAAGAATGTTTCCTACGCTGTTCTACATGAACGTATGATATTTACGCATTTATTGTTTTGACCAACTTCATGAATTGATACGTATCTATCCCCTATGGAGAATTTTAAACTTTAGCCTGACACCTAGTTCTTTTGACAATGATGGTGCATTCTAGTAGACATTATTAGAATAATGTTCCGTCTCTATCAATTGTATTTTCCTTAGGACTAGTATTTAAATCAAATTTGTGAATTGTTCCAAATTCTACAAGCTGGCAAGCGTAGGACATGCTATACGTAAATGCTCTAACTGATCCGATTTCTTTTAAAATAGAGTTTGGTATTATATTAGTCTCAATAATATATTTTAAATTGAGTTTGAATGATAGAAATTCTATTCATATGGTTTACTTTGATTTCTTTTTATATAAATAATAAGGTTTATAACTAACAAGATCCTTTATAAAATTATAAACTATAACAGAAATAAAGCTTGCACGACCGGTCAAGTTCTATAATTTTGGGTCGTTACAGTTTGGTATCAGAGCACAAGGTTAATTTTTCTGTAGACCTATGCAAAAAAAAAAAAAAAAAAAGTTACGTCACTGTTCACGGTGAACAGTACGTGTCACTGTTCACGTCGTGAACAGTGGATTTATAAAAAAAATTCACAATTTGATTTTAATGGTTTATGCATTAATTTTTTTTTTTTATTTACCTTAAATAAGTGAATATTGTATGTTATGGGTTTCGATTAAATTTTATTTGATTATATGTGAAACTGAAGTGTGAATTAGAAATGCAATTTTATTCTTCAAATTGAAGGATATTTAATATGTGATGTTATACATATGCATTATATATTTTGGAAGAATAGAGGAGTAAGATAAATATATGATCCTTGGCACTCAACGACCACCAATCGACCATCATTCGACGATCATAAGGTACATAAAGGGGTAAGAAAAGATATGTTTAGTTCAACCTATTGCTCAAATTTTTGAAAGTTTTCTTATTGCCTAAATTATATGATATGTAAGTTTTATCTACACGTTTAAGTCTTATATTTCAAGTGAAGCATGTTATCCATGATTTTAAATATGTGTATAGGCAAGCATGAAATAGGATGTGACATAATTATAAGAGTGTAAGCATAACATATTAGGTTTCGATATGATGAGCTACTAAATTCTAGGAAATGGCTCCCCCTACCCACACGAATTTGATGCGTGATTTATTGCAAGCGGTACAAGAGTTGAGTAGGCAGAATCCACCACCACCACAAAATCCACCGCCCCAACAGAATGCACCTCAGACTGTTCCTGGAGTTGTCTCAGTGGTTGAGCAGTTTCGAAGGTACAAGCCCCCTACTTTTGACGGTGGTTCTGATCCATTGGTTGTTGAGGAGTGGATAAGGAGCCTGGAGCGCATATTTCGACACATTGCTTGTTCGGATGCACAGAAGGTACTATGCGCAGAATTCATGTTTGTTGGAGCAGCTAGTCACTGGTGGGAGTCTATCTCGCGTACTAGGACTGAACAGGAACAACATAACTTGACTTGGGAGCAGTTTAAGGATGACGTGCTGTCAAAATATTTTCCTCAAGCCCTGAGGGACTTCAAAGAATCGGAATTTTTGCAACTCAGGCAAGGAGACATGTCGCTTACTGATTACGAGAGGCAGTTTGATCAGCTCTCAAGGTATGCTCCGCACCTGGTGGACACAGAAGTTAAGAAGATCAGGAGGTTTGAAAATGGGTTGCGCCCGGAGATTGGCATGATCATCATGTCCCATCGTTTTACTTCATATCGTGAAATGTTGGAAAGGGCCCATGCTATTTCATATCAGAGGACTACATTCGAACAGTATGCCCAACAGAGCAAGGAATCGGGAGGAAAAAGAAAGTGGAACAACCACGGCAAGGACAAACGCAATTGGCAAAACAAAAGACCCAACACAGGAGTTCATACTGGTGGGATGAGTGGGAATATTACACCTTGTCCTAAGTGTGATAAAGTCCACAAGGGTGAATGTTTATTTGGGAAAAACATTTGTTTTCGGTGTGGTAAACCGGGACACATTGCGTATAACTGTATGGAGCCTCCGAAGAAGAGGGATGAAGATCAGGACAATAACAAGAAAGGCAAGGCCCGAGTTTTTGCACTAAATCAACACGAGGCAGAACAGGATCCGAACGTAATAGCAGGTATTTTAATTGAGTACCTATTTATGTTCTTTAAATGGCGTTAATTTCCCCAAGTCTAATTCTATAGTTATGAACACAGGCATGCTATTATTATCTGATGTACCTGCTTATGTACTTTTTGACTCTGGGGCTACAAATTCTTTTATATCTGCATCCTTCGTCGCTAGGTCTAACTTTACTTGTGTTGAAACGGGTACTGAATTAGAGGTTAGTATCCCCTCAGGAATAACCCTTTGCACAAATCAGATGACTAAAGCTTTGAAATTAGAGATTGACGGGAAAATATTAGAGGCTGATTTATATCTTTTGGAGATGAAGGACTTTGATGTTATATTAGGCATGGACTGGTTGGGACTAAATCATGCAACCATCCGATGTCGTGAGAAAGAAGTATTATTTCAGCAGCCTGGAGGGGAAGAATTTCGTTTCTTTGGGACAAAGTATAAGTCTCTACCTCGTCTTGTATCGGCTTTACAAGCAGAGAAAATGTTGAGGAAGGAGTCATGTCAAGGATTCCTAGTTAATGTCATTGGGTCTAAACATTCAGAAATGACCATACATGATATTAATATTGTGCGGGACTACTCAGATGTATTTCCGGAAGATCTCCCTGGCATTCCACAAAATAGACAGGTGGAATTTACTATTGACTTGGTTCCCGGAGCAGCACCAGCCTCTAAGGCCCCATACAGAATGGCACCAAAAGAACTTCAAGAATTAAAATTACAATTGGAAGAGTTGTTGGAAAAGGGTTTCATTCGACCAAGTGTATCACCTTGGGGTGCTCCAGTACTTTTTGTAAAGAAGAAAGATGGGAGTTTGAGAATGTGCATTGACTATCGAGAGTTAAATCGTTTGACTATCAAAAATAGATACTCGCTACCAAGGATAGAAGACTTATTCGACCAGCTAAGAGGTGCAACAGTGTTTTCGAAGATTGACTTGAGGTCGGGGTATCATCAATTGAAAATCAAGGCAAGTGACATACTAAAGACTGCTTTCAGGACTCGTTATGGACACTATGAGTTCACCGTCATGCCTTTTGGTTTGACCAATGCTCCAGCTGTATTTATGGACCTTATGAATCGAGTGTTCCATCAGTACCTGGACCAATTTGTCATAGTGTTTATTGACGACATACTTGTGTACTCAAAGAATAAGGAGCAACACAAGAAACAACTCGGTATAGTTTTGGAAACTTTAAGGAAGGAGAAATTATATGCGAAATTCAAGAAGTGCGAATTTTGGCTTGATCGCGTTGGTTTTCTTGGTCATGTGGTTACGGCCCACGGGATTGAAGTAGATCCGGTTAAAGTAGAAGCAGTAACATATTGGCCTAGACCAACCAGTGTAGGCGAAGTTCGTAGTTTCTTGGGACTGGCTGGCTATTATAGGAGATTTATTGAGGGTTTCTCAAAGATTCAGGACCGATGACTCAGTTGACTAGAAAGGGTGTGAAGTTCCAATGGACAGAAAAATGTGAAAAATGTTTTCAGGAACTTAAGCAGAGATTGGTCTCAGCTCCTGTTTTGACAGTACCTGAAGGTTCAGATGGGTTTGTCATTTATAGTGATGCTTCTAAACAGGGCTTAGGTTGTGTGTTGATGCAACATGGAAAGGTCATTGCATATGCCTCGAGACAGTTGAAGCAGTATGAACAGAACTATCCAACGCATGACTTAGAGCTTGCAGCTGTAGTTCACGCTTTAAAAACATGGCGTCATTATCTTTATGGTGGGAAGTGTGAAATCTACACTGACCATAAAAGTCTCAAATATTTCTTCACACAGAAGGAATTGAATATGAGACAAAGGAGGTGGTTGGAATTAGTAAAGGATTACGATTGTACAATCCTTTACCACCCGGGTAAGGCTAACGTAGTTGCAGATGCCTTAAGCAGGAAGACAGGATCACATTTAGCTGTTTTACCCACAGTACAGGAACACTTGATAGAAGACTTTGAGAAATTGAGGTTAGAAGTCATCATACCACCGACACAGACTTCAGCAAGAATAGAATCTTTAATGATTCGACCCACACTGAGGGATCGAATCAAGGAAGCACAGAATATGGACCTTTTTTTGCAAAAGATTAAGACTGAGGTTGGTACAGGAAAACGAAGTGGATTTGAAATATCTGCAGATAATGCACTGACTTTTAAAGGAAGGTTGTGTGTACCTAAGGATGAAAATATAAGAAATGAGATAATGGAAGAAGCTCATTCTGCTCCGTATGCTGCACATCCATGAGGTACAAAAATGTATCGAGATCTACGAGATACATTCTGGTGGAGGAACATGAAGAGAGGGATTGGTTTGTTTGTAGAAAAATGTCTTGTCTGTCAGCAGGTCAAGGCAGAACATCAAAGGCCATCAGGGCTTTTGAAACCGTTGGATATTCCAGAATGGAAATGGGAACACACAGCGATGGACTTTGTGATTGGATTTCCAAGATCAGTTAGAGGTCACAATGCTATTTGGGTAGTGGTTGACCGTTTGACAAAGTCAGCCCATTTTCTACCAATCAAAATCAATTTCAGTATGGAACAGCTCGCACAGTTATACGTCAGAGAGATAGTCAGATTACATGGAGTTCCAGTTACCATTATTTCTGATAGGGATCCAAGATTCACATCAAAATTTTGGAGGAGTTTGCAAGGCGCTATGGGAACGAAATTGAAGTTTAGCACTGTTTATCATCCTCAGACGGATGGACAGTCAGAAAGAACCATTCAGATTCTAGAAGACATGTTGAGGTCATGTGTTTTGGATCTTGGAGGTAATTGGGAGACATATCTACCGTTAGTGGAGTTCGCTTACAATAATAGCTTTCAGGCCACTATAGGTATGGCCCCATATGAAGCCCTTTATGGTAGAAAGTGCAGATCTCCTGTCCATTGGGATGAGGTTGGAGAGAAAAGAGTTTTGGGTCCAGAAATCATTGAACAAACAGTAGAGGCAGTTGATAAAATTAGAGCAAGAATAAAGACAGCACAAGATCGACAGAAGAGTTACGCAGATGGTAGAAGAAAGGAATTGGAATTTCAAGTGGGGGACAAAGTCTTCTTGAAAGTTGCACCAATGAAGGGTGTATTGAGATTTGGACAGAAAGGGAAGTTGAGACCGCGGTTCATTGGTCCTTTCGAAATTCTTGAAAGGATTGGTGGTTTGGCTTATCGACTTGCCCTACCGCCAGAATTAGCTGCAGTGCATAATGTATTCCATGTTTCGATGCTCAGAAAGTATGTTCATGATCCTAATCATGTAGTGAGTTATCAGACATTGGATGTACAGAAGGACTTGTCATATGATGAAGCTCCAACAAAGATCTTAGATAGAAATGTGCACATTTTGAGGAACAGAGAGATTCCATTGGTCAAAGTTCAATGGAGTAATCATGGTGTTGACGAAGCTACTTGGGAGAAGGAAGATGAGCTTAAATCCCAGCATCCGGAACTCTTTGTTTAGCCAAGGTAATTTTCGAGGAAGAAAATATTTTAAGTAAGGGAGATTGTAAGGTCCCAAATATTTTCATAAAGCAAAATTTATTTTCTTTATATGCTATTATACATGCTTTGAAGGTTAGGGGCTAAGTGGTAAATATACAAAATTTCTTTCAATTTACCCCATATATATATAAGTTTTTATGAGATATTGATAAATATATCAATATTGGGCTCGTTGGATAGCTTGTAATTAATCATGTATGATAGGCTCGAGAAAGTTTGATTCGGATTAATGAAGCCTAATTTATTTAAGATTAAGGAAGTTATCAATAAATGTTATTTTACTATTTGTGTTTGAGTTATAATGGTTAAGTTATGGCCGTTGAGATTTTAGAGAGAATATGAGGTTTCTTGGATTTTAGTGGTTTTAGATTAGATAGGTAGGATAGAAATGGTCTCTTCCTTTCATGATGATGTGTCCCATCAAGTATATTTTATAAGATATTTCACATTTCATGATGATGTGTCCCATCAAGTATATTTTATAAGATATTTCATATTTCATGATGATAGAGACGTGAGGATATTTTACACAATCCTATTCAAGTATCACCACTCTTCCTTCACGTGTATATATATCTCTTTAAGTATATTTTTATTTGCAAACGCAAATAGAATTCATCCAAAATCTTCATAGTCTACGAAGAAAGAAATATATTATCAAGTCTTGAGCAGTTTTAAGGAGTACAAAATTTATTTTGTGAGCAGCAAATCAAGTTTTTCAAAGACTTAAGGTAGGATAACGAGGTGCAGTTGATTTTATCCTGTTTAAATTATTTTTCCATGTTGTTAATTTATCATGCTTATGAAAGTAAATGATATGATATGATATGATGTTTATGGCCATCCGGTACCAAAGATATGATATGATTGAGCTCTTACCGGTTTTCTAAAGATATGATGACGGTATGATATTCTTGGCACATGCGTTTGATATTTTATTCGGGATAGCACCATAATTTTCGTGTCCTACTGAGTATTCCATATACTCACCCCTACTATTTTACAGATTAGAACGAATCGTTGATTGGAGGTTGATGCAGTGGTGTCGAGATGCCAGGATCTAAGGATTTCAATAATTAAATCTGGCGTAATTTTTATTAAATAACTTTATTACCAGTAGTATTTCATTTTGTTAATTTACGGATATTTCTTTTGTTCCGTTTCTGATTTTGGATTGAAGAATGTTTCCTACGCTGTTCTACATGAACGTATGATATTTACGCATTTATTGTTTTGACCAACTTCATGAATTGATACGTATCTATCCCCTATGGAGAATTTTAAACTTTAGCCTGACACCTAGTTCTTTTGACAATGATGGTGCATTCTAGTAGACATTATTAGAATAATGTTCCGTCTCTATCAATTGTATTTTCCTTAGGACTAGTATTTAAATCAAATTTGTGAATTGTTCCAAATTCTACAAGCTGGCAAGCGTAGGACATGCTATACGTAAATGCTCTAACTGATCCGATTTCTTTTAAAATAGAGTTTGGTATTATATTAGTCTCAATAATATATTTTAAATTGAGTTTGAATGATAGAAATTCTATTCATATGGTTTACTTTGATTTCTTTTTATATAAATAATAAGGTTTATAACTAACAAGATCCTTTATAAAATTATAAACTATAACAGAAATAAAGCTTGCACGACCGGTCAAGTTCTATAATTTTGGGTCGTTACAGTTTGGTATCAGAGCACAAGGTTAATTTTTCTGTAGACCTATGCAAAAAAAAAAAAAAAAAAAAAGTTACGTCACTGTTCACGGTGAACAGTACGTGTCACTGTTCACGTCGTGAACAGTGGATTTATAAAAAAAATTCACAATTTGATTTTAATGGTTTATGCATTAATTTTTTTTTTTTATTTACCTTAAATAAGTGAATATTGTATGTTATGGGTTTCGATTAAATTTTATTTGATTATATGTGAAACTGAAGTGTGAATTAGAAATGCAATTTTATTCTTCAAATTGAAGGATATTTAATATGTGATGTTATACATATGCATTATATATTTTGGAAGAATAGAGGAGTAAGATAAATATATGATCCTTGGCACTCAACGACCACCAATCGACCATCATTCGACGATCATAAGGTACATAAAGGGGTAAGAAAAGATATGTTTAGTTCAACCTATTGCTCAAATTTTTGAAAGTTTTCTTATTGCCTAAATTATATGATATGTAAGTTTTATCTACACGTTTAAGTCTTATATTTCAAGTGAAGCATGTTATCCATGATTTTAAATATGTGTATAGGCAAGCATGAAATAGGATGTGACATAATTATAAGAGTGTAAGCATAACATATTAGGTTTCGATATGATGAGCTACTAAATTCTAGGAAATGGCTCCCCCTACCCACACGAATTTGATGCGTGATTTATTGCAAGCGGTACAAGAGTTGAGTAGGCAGAATCCACCACCACCACAAAATCCACCGCCCCAACAGAATGCACCTCAGACTGTTCCTGGAGTTGTCTCAGTGGTTGAGCAGTTTCGAAGGTACAAGCCCCCTACTTTTGACGGTGGTTCTGATCCATTGGTTGTTGAGGAGTGGATAAGGAGCCTGGAGCGCATATTTCGACACATTGCTTGTTCGGATGCACAGAAGGTACTATGCGCAGAATTCATGTTTGTTGGAGCAGCTAGTCACTGGTGGGAGTCTATCTCGCGTACTAGGACTGAACAGGAACAACATAACTTGACTTGGGAGCAGTTTAAGGATGACGTGCTGTCAAAATATTTTCCTCAAGCCCTGAGGGACTTCAAAGAATCGGAATTTTTGCAACTCAGGCAAGGAGACATGTCGCTTACTGATTACGAGAGGCAGTTTGATCAGCTCTCAAGGTATGCTCCGCACCTGGTGGACACAGAAGTTAAGAAGATCAGGAGGTTTGAAAATGGGTTGCGCCCGGAGATTGGCATGATCATCATGTCCCATCGTTTTACTTCATATCGTGAAATGTTGGAAAGGGCCCATGCTATTTCATATCAGAGGACTACATTCGAACAGTATGCCCAACAGAGCAAGGAATCGGGAGGAAAAAGAAAGTGGAACAACCACGGCAAGGACAAACGCAATTGGCAAAACAAAAGACCCAACACAGGAGTTCATACTGGTGGGATGAGTGGGAATATTACACCTTGTCCTAAGTGTGATAAAGTCCACAAGGGTGAATGTTTATTTGGGAAAAACATTTGTTTTCGGTGTGGTAAACCGGGACACATTGCGTATAACTGTATGGAGCCTCCGAAGAAGAGGGATGAAGATCAGGACAATAACAAGAAAGGCAAGGCCCGAGTTTTTGCACTAAATCAACACGAGGCAGAACAGGATCCGAACGTAATAGCAGGTATTTTAATTGAGTACCTATTTATGTTCTTTAAATGGCGTTAATTTCCCCAAGTCTAATTCTATAGTTATGAACACAGGCATGCTATTATTATCTGATGTACCTGCTTATGTACTTTTTGACTCTGGGGCTACAAATTCTTTTATATCTGCATCCTTCGTCGCTAGGTCTAACTTTACTTGTGTTGAAACGGGTACTGAATTAGAGGTTAGTATCCCCTCAGGAATAACCCTTTGCACAAATCAGATGACTAAAGCTTTGAAATTAGAGATTGACGGGAAAATATTAGAGGCTGATTTATATCTTTTGGAGATGAAGGACTTTGATGTTATATTAGGCATGGACTGGTTGGGACTAAATCATGCAACCATCCGATGTCGTGAGAAAGAAGTATTATTTCAGCAGCCTGGAGGGGAAGAATTTCGTTTCTTTGGGACAAAGTATAAGTCTCTACCTCGTCTTGTATCGGCTTTACAAGCAGAGAAAATGTTGAGGAAGGAGTCATGTCAAGGATTCCTAGTTAATGTCATTGGGTCTAAACATTCAGAAATGACCATACATGATATTAATATTGTGCGGGACTACTCAGATGTATTTCCGGAAGATCTCCCTGGCATTCCACAAAATAGACAGGTGGAATTTACTATTGACTTGGTTCCCGGAGCAGCACCAGCCTCTAAGGCCCCATACAGAATGGCACCAAAAGAACTTCAAGAATTAAAATTACAATTGGAAGAGTTGTTGGAAAAGGGTTTCATTCGACCAAGTGTATCACCTTGGGGTGCTCCAGTACTTTTTGTAAAGAAGAAAGATGGGAGTTTGAGAATGTGCATTGACTATCGAGAGTTAAATCGTTTGACTATCAAAAATAGATACTCGCTACCAAGGATAGAAGACTTATTCGACCAGCTAAGAGGTGCAACAGTGTTTTCGAAGATTGACTTGAGGTCGGGGTATCATCAATTGAAAATCAAGGCAAGTGACATACTAAAGACTGCTTTCAGGACTCGTTATGGACACTATGAGTTCACCGTCATGCCTTTTGGTTTGACCAATGCTCCAGCTGTATTTATGGACCTTATGAATCGAGTGTTCCATCAGTACCTGGACCAATTTGTCATAGTGTTTATTGACGACATACTTGTGTACTCAAAGAATAAGGAGCAACACAAGAAACAACTCGGTATAGTTTTGGAAACTTTAAGGAAGGAGAAATTATATGCGAAATTCAAGAAGTGCGAATTTTGGCTTGATCGCGTTGGTTTTCTTGGTCATGTGGTTACGGCCCACGGGATTGAAGTAGATCCGGTTAAAGTAGAAGCAGTAACATATTGGCCTAGACCAACCAGTGTAGGCGAAGTTCGTAGTTTCTTGGGACTGGCTGGCTATTATAGGAGATTTATTGAGGGTTTCTCAAAGATTCAGGACCGATGACTCAGTTGACTAGAAAGGGTGTGAAGTTCCAATGGACAGAAAAATGTGAAAAATGTTTTCAGGAACTTAAGCAGAGATTGGTCTCAGCTCCTGTTTTGACAGTACCTGAAGGTTCAGATGGGTTTGTCATTTATAGTGATGCTTCTAAACAGGGCTTAGGTTGTGTGTTGATGCAACATGGAAAGGTCATTGCATATGCCTCGAGACAGTTGAAGCAGTATGAACAGAACTATCCAACGCATGACTTAGAGCTTGCAGCTGTAGTTCACGCTTTAAAAACATGGCGTCATTATCTTTATGGTGGGAAGTGTGAAATCTACACTGACCATAAAAGTCTCAAATATTTCTTCACACAGAAGGAATTGAATATGAGACAAAGGAGGTGGTTGGAATTAGTAAAGGATTACGATTGTACAATCCTTTACCACCCGGGTAAGGCTAACGTAGTTGCAGATGCCTTAAGCAGGAAGACAGGATCACATTTAGCTGTTTTACCCACAGTACAGGAACACTTGATAGAAGACTTTGAGAAATTGAGGTTAGAAGTCATCATACCACCGACACAGACTTCAGCAAGAATAGAATCTTTAATGATTCGACCCACACTGAGGGATCGAATCAAGGAAGCACAGAATATGGACCTTTTTTTGCAAAAGATTAAGACTGAGGTTGGTACAGGAAAACGAAGTGGATTTGAAATATCTGCAGATAATGCACTGACTTTTAAAGGAAGGTTGTGTGTACCTAAGGATGAAAATATAAGAAATGAGATAATGGAAGAAGCTCATTCTGCTCCGTATGCTGCACATCCATGAGGTACAAAAATGTATCGAGATCTACGAGATACATTCTGGTGGAGGAACATGAAGAGAGGGATTGGTTTGTTTGTAGAAAAATGTCTTGTCTGTCAGCAGGTCAAGGCAGAACATCAAAGGCCATCAGGGCTTTTGAAACCGTTGGATATTCCAGAATGGAAATGGGAACACATAGCGATGGACTTTGTGATTGGATTTCCAAGATCAGTTAGAGGTCACAATGCTATTTGGGTAGTGGTTGACCGTTTGACAAAGTCAGCCCATTTTCTACCAATCAAAATCAATTTCAGTATGGAACAGCTCGCACAGTTATACGTCAGAGAGATAGTCAGATTACATGGAGTTCCAGTTACCATTATTTCTGATAGGGATCCAAGATTCACATCAAAATTTTGGAGGAGTTTGCAAGGCGCTATGGGAACGAAATTGAAGTTTAGCACTGTTTATCATCCTCAGACGGATGGACAGTCAGAAAGAACCATTCAGATTCTAGAAGACATGTTGAGGTCATGTGTTTTGGATCTTGGAGGTAATTGGGAGACATATCTACCGTTAGTGGAGTTCGCTTACAATAATAGCTTTCAGGCCACTATAGGTATGGCCCCATATGAAGCCCTTTATGGTAGAAAGTGCAGATCTCCTGTCCATTGGGATGAGGTTGGAGAGAAAAGAGTTTTGGGTCCAGAAATCATTGAACAAACAGTAGAGGCAGTTGATAAAATTAGAGCAAGAATAAAGACAGCACAAGATCGACAGAAGAGTTACGCAGATGGTAGAAGAAAGGAATTGGAATTTCAAGTGGGGGACAAAGTCTTCTTGAAAGTTGCACCAATGAAGGGTGTATTGAGATTTGGACAGAAAGGGAAGTTGAGACCGCGGTTCATTGGTCCTTTCGAAATTCTTGAAAGGATTGGTGGTTTGGCTTATCGACTTGCCCTACCGCCAGAATTAGCTGCAGTGCATAATGTATTCCATGTTTCGATGCTCAGAAAGTATGTTCATGATCCTAATCATGTAGTGAGTTATCAGACATTGGATGTACAGAAGGACTTGTCATATGATGAAGCTCCAACAAAGATCTTAGATAGAAATGTGCACATTTTGAGGAACAGAGAGATTCCATTGGTCAAAGTTCAATGGAGTAATCATGGTGTTGACGAAGCTACTTGGGAGAAGGAAGATGAGCTTAAATCCCAGCATCCGGAACTCTTTGTTTAGCCAAGGTAATTTTCGAGGAAGAAAATATTTTAAGTAAGGGAGATTGTAAGGTCCCAAATATTTTCATAAAGCAAAATTTATTTTCTTTATATGCTATTATACATGCTTTGAAGGTTAGGGGCTAAGTGGTAAATATACAAAATTTCTTTCAATTTACCCCATATATATATAAGTTTTTATGAGATATTGATAAATATATCAATATTGGGCTCGTTGGATAGCTTGTAATTAATCATGTATGATAGGCTCGAGAAAGTTTGATTCGGATTAATGAAGCCTAATTTATTTAAGATTAAGGAAGTTATCAATAAATGTTATTTTACTATTTGTGTTTGAGTTATAATGGTTAAGTTATGGCCGTTGAGATTTTAGAGAGAATATGAGGTTTCTTGGATTTTAGTGGTTTTAGATTAGATAGGTAGGATAGAAATGGTCTCTTCCTTTCATGATGATGTGTCCCATCAAGTATATTTTATAAGATATTTCACATTTCATGATGATGTGTCCCATCAAGTATATTTTATAAGATATTTCATATTTCATGATGATAGAGACGTGAGGATATTTTACACAATCCTATTCAAGTATCACCACTCTTCCTTCACGTGTATATATATCTCTTTAAGTATATTTTTATTTGCAAACGCAAATAGAATTCATCCAAAATCTTCATAGTCTACGAAGAAAGAAATATATTATCAAGTCTTGAGCAGTTTTAAGGAGTACAAAATTTATTTTGTGAGCAGCAAATCAAGTTTTTCAAAGACTTAAGGTAGGATAACGAGGTGCAGTTGATTTTATCCTGTTTAAATTATTTTTCCATGTTGTTAATTTATCATGCTTATGAAAGTAAATGATATGATATGATATGATGTTTATGGCCATCCGGTACCAAAGATATGATATGATTGAGCTCTTACCGGTTTTCTAAAGATATGATGACGGTATGATATTCTTGGCACATGCGTTTGATATTTTATTCGGGATAGCACCATAATTTTCGTGTCCTACTGAGTATTCCATATACTCACCCCTACTATTTTACAGATTAGAACGAATCGTTGATTGGAGGTTGATGCAGTGGTGTCGAGATGCCAGGATCTAAGGATTTCAATAATTAAATCTGGCGTAATTTTTATTAAATAACTTTATTACCAGTAGTATTTCATTTTGTTAATTTACGGATATTTCTTTTGTTCCGTTTCTGATTTTGGATTGAAGAATGTTTCCTACGCTGTTCTACATGAACGTATGATATTTACGCATTTATTGTTTTGACCAACTTCATGAATTGATACGTATCTATCCCCTATGGAGAATTTTAAACTTTAGCCTGACACCTAGTTCTTTTGACAATGATGGTGCATTCTAGTAGACATTATTAGAATAATGTTCCGTCTCTATCAATTGTATTTTCCTTAGGACTAGTATTTAAATCAAATTTGTGAATTGTTCCAAATTCTACAAGCTGGCAAGCGTAGGACATGCTATACGTAAATGCTCTAACTGATCCGATTTCTTTTAAAATAGAGTTTGGTATTATATTAGTCTCAATAATATATTTTAAATTGAGTTTGAATGATAGAAATTCTATTCATATGGTTTACTTTGATTTCTTTTTATATAAATAATAAGGTTTATAACTAACAAGATCCTTTATAAAATTATAAACTATAACAGAAATAAAGCTTGCACGACCGGTCAAGTTCTATAATTTTGGGTCGTTACATGTTCACCGCTTCGACCTGCCCGTTGGCCTGTGGGTGATGTGGAGATGAGAACAGCTTCCTGATTTCCAAATTGTCACACAACTCATCCACGCTTCTGTTTTTGAACTGTTTTGCATTGTCACTAACCAGCGAATGTGGTATTCCGAACCGGCATATGATATTTTTCCAAATGAACTTGGTGGTGTTAGCCTCGGTGATCTTCATCAAAGGTTCCGCTTCGACCCACTTGGTGAAGTAGTCAATTGCTACTATCGCAAAGCAATTGTTACCAGCTCCCCTGGGCATAAGACCAATAATGTCAACCCCCCACTTTGCAAAGGGCCAAGGGCTAGTCACCACAGTTAACTCGTGATGCGGCTGATGTGGTATGGTCGCGTGTTTTTGGCATTTATCACATTTTCGCACAAAGTCATGGGAATCCTTTCGCATTGTAGGCCAAAAATATCCCTGTTTGAGGGCTTTCCGGGCTAGCGATAACACCCCGGCATGGTTGCCACAGATGCCCTCATGGATTTCTCTTATCACATACTGCCCTCTGACCCATGTGCCAGTGAGAATGGAGTTCCTCCTGTGGCGGTTTGTAAGGTAATTCTGATTCCCCATAGGGCTCATGGAAGTTTATTTACCATTGTTTCTTTAATTGACTCCAATTTCTTCTTCAGGTTGTTTCATAGATTTATCAACCAAGTATGCTTCACCCTCATCTAATAGAATATTCACTCCGGAGTTAAAGGAGGACATCCACCTAGGAGTCCCATGTATTCATGCTTTATAGCCTCGTTTGTACGTACTCAGTTTGTTAGTCCGGGGTGGATTCCATTGAATGGGGAAATCCCTTATTTGTGGGGATTTGCTAAGCTATTCATGTTTACTTGGAATTATGCTTGTTAGCAGCCCCTAGCGAGGACTTAGATCAATGATCTTATTCTTTTGTTAACTTGTAACGGTGTTACTTCAGTACATCAGGTTCGGGTTAAATCACGTCGACATATTACCTCGTTCGTGTTTTATCCGGTGTGAATTCAGAAAAAACTTCTAAGGTCATGCCATTTTGGAGACGAGTGGGTAGGGCTCCCATAGCCGTGTCATTTTCGGAGACACTTAAGCCGAGGCTTAAGAATATAAGGTCTCTGAGACCATGTGTCGTGGAGACACTTAAGCCGAGCTTAATAATATATTCTCCGAACCGTTCCGCTTCGTCAATAAACAAATCTTTTATTGTTTCATGAGTCTGCGTTGCCGCGACATTTAAATCAGACATGACTATAGGTGTCTTTTGACACTGTGTTGCTGCGACATTTATGAAGACGACCTTAGGAGAGGTACTTCGGAAGAAGTCCATGGAAGAGGTCCTTCGAGAGAGGTGCTTCGGAAGGAGTCCATGGAAAAGGTCCTTTGGAAAGGAGTTCACTTAGGCAATAAGAGGGAAGCCAATTCGGCCATGCCACTTAGGCAATATCAGGGAAGCACTTCGGCCTTGCCGCTTAGGCAATATGAAGGAAGCACTTCGGCCGTGCCACTTAGGCAATACGAGGGAGAGCCACTTTGGCCATGCCACTTAGGCAATATGAAGGAAGCACTTCGGCCATGCCACTTAGGAAATACGAGGGAGAGCCACTTTGGCCATGCCACTTAGGCAATATGAAGGAAGCACTTCGGCCATGCCACTTAGGCAATACGAGGGAGAGCTACTTTGGCCATGCCACTTAGGCAATATGAAGGAAGCCACTTCGGCCATGCCACTTAGGCAATATCAGGGAGAGCCACTTGGGGACAATAAGAAGTAGAGTCCCTCTTTTGAGGAGGTCTTTCTTCAAGACATTTGTTACCAACCTTTTTCAAAAAGTTTCCTTCCCTTTTCAAGGTTTTATGTAATATTTCTCCTCTCTTTTTTTCAAGAGGTTCTTCACCTTTTTTCAAGGTTTTTGTGGTTCTTCACTCTTTTTCAAGATGTTATCAGCCCTTTTTCAAGGTTTTATGTAGGTTAACGGACTTGTCTTTCAAAGTTCTTACCTTCTTCAAGGTCAACCAGATTATTTTTCAAAGCTCTTACCTTTTTTCAAGGTCAACCAGCTTATCTTTCAAAGCTCTTACCTTTTTCAAGGCCAACCAGCTTATCTTTCAAAGCTCTTACCTTTTTCAAGGCCAACCAGCTTATCTTTCAAAGCTCTTACCTTTTTCAACGCCAACCAGCTTATCTTTCAAAGCTCTTACCTTTTTCAAGGCCAACCTTTCTATGTGTGGCTTTTTACCATGTGTTTTCGTGGTTAGCAGTATGGTTTCCCACAGACGGCGCCAAAATGTTGACCACAAAATCCGGATGGACCTTGGACCAACACGTCTCAGCTCCTCCCTCTTGAACACGTGGATCTCCTGCGCACTGTGACAAACAATCAGTTTGCAAAGGGGGCCGAGGTGGCTCCCGTTTGCACTCCGATGCCTAAGTCAGTACTCATTTTGGGAAAATGTATATTGGGTGCGGGAAATATAAATGTGTAGAAGAGAGAAAAGGGAGTGAGAGAAGTATAGAGTTAAGAGTGAGAAATTGCTAACCCCTTACTTGGAGACAATTGCACTTCATTTATAGAGGAACTTCTTGTCTTGGATCACGACACGTGGCATACTTTATACTTGTCATCACCCTAGCTTATGGATGTGACAATCTTGCCTTTCAACCGCAATCATTGCTACATTTCGTAGGGGATGGGTGTCTGTCACGTCTGGGTAAAGGCAGTGTCCCATCACTGACTCCATCTCTCTCTTCTGGTCAACGCCATAAAGCGCCCCAGCTGAGTATAAAGCACATCGGCTGGGCGTTAACCAGGTCGGCTAAAGAGGTTTGCTTGACATACCACCTCGGCATTCATCTCAAGGTGATATTCTAGGCCTTAGCTGTGGGTCAAGGTCCATTGGGCCTTCGCTGGTGGATCACTGTACCTTTCTTTGGGCCCGGATTCAACAGCAGCTATTACTTAGCCCCTTGACCCACTCGCAGCCGCAGTTTGTCCAACTTTGGCTGCACTTTGTAAATATTATTGTAATTATTGTAATTCTCTTTTAATTGTAAAAGTTTATTATGATTCTTCTCCGAAGTCTATTATAGGGAGGTAATAGAATTTAAAACTTTCAAGTTTTTTCTATCCACCCCCCTTTACTAACATTTGTAATTTACTATTTTCATTAATCAATGTAATTTACTGCTTTCTGCAATAAAGGAACAATCAAGTTTCAATGCATTTAAGTTTTCTCTTGTAAAGTTTTCTTCAATTTGTAATCAAATTTTCTTTCGTCCGGATATAAGCGAGAAAAGGCGAAAGGTAGTCTAGCGGAGCAGACTACTGCCACACGGTATGCCTTTTTTCGTTACACAGAAAGGGGCAACGAAGAAAGGCGCCCCGTGAAATGCGGTCGCTCGCTCCTGTGCAAAATCAACAGAACAAAAAATGGTCACCTGCACGGTCACGAGGTTTCCTCCTGCACAGCCGTAGTTCACTCGGAGGTTGACTTTACGAAATTTTATCTCATTTTCGATTTTTATTTTATTTCCATTGTTTTGTACTATAAATACTTATTTCCCCCAAACCCTAAATAGAACATAGAATGTATGAACATTGAAGCCTCTTTGGAGAGCATTTGTAAGGTAAAAATCCTAATCTTAGTCTTGTTTTCTTTTTGAGAAATTATGCTCGACTTTATATGGATTTTATGAATCTTGTGTTGTTGGAAGAAATCTATAAACTTGTTTATTTCTCGTCATTGGGTTAAAGTTTATTCTTTAGAATTTTAGTTAGATTAAACTTGAGTTTAAGTTTATTTTACCATTTTAGCTTTCTTGGATTTGTATTAAATTATTGTGAGAATATTTGGTCTAAACATCAAAGGAGTTCGCATCAATTATATTCGGATCAAAATGGAGAATATATAGACGAATGTGAGGTACCTAAATGCACATCTGACTAACATTTAGGAAAAACAAATAAAATTGTCATACATTTGACTAGAAATTTTAAAAAAACATGATAGGTAGATATTAAGTTTCATTTTAAAGGAGATATATGGTCGAAAAACTAGAAATTCCAGGGAGATTATTTATAAACATTTTTTGGGAACATTATGATGTGACTCATATTCATTGATTGGTGAAAAATTAAGTACAATGGGTAGTTATTTTCATCAACCAATAAATGTATGCAACAACATAATGTCCCTTAAAAATGTTTATAAATAATATCTCCTTAGAATTATTGTGGAAAAAATGTTTGTGAAAACATCTACCCAGTTGATTAGTGGTTAGAAAGAAGTACACATCTCTTTGCGATTTTCTTTGTCTTCTCTCTCTGGTTGTTCAACAATCTTCTTCCGTTTTTGATTCTTTTATAGAATGAGATGATGAAAAATTAGTTCGCTGACTTGGCAGTTAAAAGATGGAGATTTAATTCCACGGTTGTCCTGCCAACTGAGCACTACCCAAGTAGTGAAAATTGCTCCAATAGTCCTCAAGCTTTGAAAAGAAGCAGGTTGGTTGTCAACCTTTCATTAGTTGCACAATCAGTCCCTAACAACGTAACCAGACAAATCTCTATTAAATCCTCACATACGCGACTTTTAGAAGTTTTAATAGCTTTTAGGTTCGTTTCCCAACTTAGTTAGGTGTTCAGAAATTTGAAATAGGACATGTTTTCACGAGATGAAGAAATTATTTTACGAAGAATTGGATGGTTGGAAAATGATTGTGCAACTATAGTGAAAGTCCTAGGACCAACTTGATACTCGAGGACGAAATAATAGACATAAACTCTGATTGCAATCGAGATTAAATCTAGCTTCATCTTTATACAAATGGACTTAAGGGTGTGGAAAAAGCTTCATAACTTCCTCAAACATATTCCGTATGTTGCACGTGTTCTTAAGTTATTCCTCTATACGACTATACCTAATGTCAAATGAATTTTGAAAATTATGAGTTTTAAGAAATGGGAGCCGAATAGTAACTTAATATTGTTTTTGATGCCGGTCGTTAGAACGAAATGTAGCGCTACAAAAACTTTGAGAAACTATTATAAACAAGAACATTAATGCATTGTTGTTATATTCAAATTGTGATGTTATCGAAATTATTATATTGATTTTTTATTGACTTGGTTTATTACGTCGTTGTAGATCAAGTTCTTGGATTAGATTATAAATTATTTTCTTCTAGAGTTATTTGAATTTTTCTTCTTCACCAAAATTCAACTAGTATTATCTCATCAATGATCTGCCAATTATCATGTTCTTGAAAAATTCTCATTCCACATTTTGCTTAAGAATAATGAATTTTTATCATTCAGTTTTTTATAATCTTTTCGAGCATACTCCGATAACTAAGGGCACCAATTTTGGAATTGGATGGCATGGCATCGTTTATGAGGGTTGAAAAAATCACTATTTTTTTAGCACCAATTTTGGATGGTTTTGAAAACCACCCAAAATCAGTGTGGTGTAATTTTCACCGATTCTCTCAACCCACCAAATCAACATATTTTCACCATTTCTCATTTCTCATATTCTTTTCTGATTTTTCCATTTATAAAATAATATTTACACCAAATATATTTTGTTTTTAACTAAGCCCCCGTTTGACAACTACTATTTTCAAGAGAAATTAATGTTTTGAATAATGATTTTTTTGAGAATATGTAGTTAAAAACAGGAAAGTTTTTGGGTTTATGTGTAAAATATTTTATTATATTAATGTATGATTGAATGAATGAATATGTGAGAAAAAGAGTGTTGAAAAAATGTAGGCTTGTGCATTTTAACTGAAACCGAACCTTCCGAACCGAAATCGATCCAAAATTGGACGTTTCGGTCTGGTTCCAAAAAATATATATTTGGAACCCAAATCGAGAACAGAAAATTAACTGGGTTCAAGTAGGTTTTTGGTTCTTGAAACTAAATCATGGGTACCCGAAAGGAACCGATTTCTATATATTTTTTTTATTATTTTTTACAATTTATACGCTAAGCGAAAATACACAAAACTTAAAAAATCTAATTTAGGTAGTAATTTTTTAAAAACTCTAGAGTATAACTAAGTCTTTCAAGACTTAGTCCTACTCTTTCGCATCTTGTTTCAGATTAAATTATTGCATTTCATGGCTTAGTTTAATCTTGAGCTTTCTATGAATAAAAAATTTCAAGCTATGATTTTGATTTAAGTTGATGAATTAAACTTTCATTCTTTGCAATTCAAGTTTTTTATATTATTGCATTGTTTACAAACTTTTTTTAATTTTTAATAATGTGTTACAATTGAACTTGATAAATTCATAGGATGGATTATTGTAAAGAACAGAACATGAGGAGTAAAGTAGCAGTCAACACGATTCTCAGTGACGAGAAAAGGGGAACACCGAAGGTGTGGAGCACAGATCGGGTCTAAGTAACGTCATTATTCCTGTATTCTCATTTCCATTTTTTTGACTCCTCTGCATCATCATTATTGTATGTTCCTGTTCTCTTCACTAACTCTCCACCAACCATTAATTCTCTCGAGTAATTTATGGGTCGGAATCTTGGCCATATCGTAGGACAGAGATGGGAAATTGTTCGGACTTGACGGTGAATTCTTGAACTGGGTTTCTTGAATTCTTGCTTGTGGAGAGAGCAAAATCAAAAATGGTTGCAAAAATTCAAATTGACGGTGAAAAGACATCTAAATTTACGAAGTGGACATTTCGCCCAAGAAATTGAAAACGATGGAACGTTTTGTGCCAAAAATAAGAATGTCGAGATGTTTTATACAATACATGTCAAACGTAAGAACGTTTTGTGTCATTTACCCAAATTCAATCCATAGGACTTCTAGATATTCGTAACTTGCACTTTGATGAATGGATTACAAATTTACTCTTTATTGGAGTTGTTGAGGCTTTTTCTTTTGGAGGTGGTTGGAATATAATCCCTATGTTCATAATTTTTGTCATATTTACATTTTTATATTTTATATAAAAGAAAAAGAAAGGTGGTTTTACGATCAAAATCGATGATTCCAACACATAAAGATGTTTGTGAATTTGAAACAACTAAAAAAATCCCGTGTTTGATTGACAAGTTATCCTAAAGTAAATTGCTTTAAGATTGTTAATTCATACGTGACTTTTTAAAGTTTGATTCATTATTGTCTTAAACAAATTGAAAGTAATCTACTAATCCTTAATTTAGCCTCAGTTTGGTAAACTTCCCCAAATAACTTTTTAATCATGTACATTTCTTCAAATAATTTTTCACCCACATATTTTATTTCGAAAACATCACATTCTTTATTTATAAATAAAAATAATTTAAATAACAGAGCTTAATCTAATTCAATGGCATAAATATATTATTAATACATTTATTATGTGAGTATGTTTGAATGTGGTATAGAAATTTTAAAAAACGCTTTAATAAATTTAGACCATTAGATTAGTTTAAAATTAAGATCCTAATTATTTGTCAGATTTAATAAGTAGGAAGAACTGTCCTATTTTATTCTTAAATTACATCAAACTAGTATTTTCACCCGTGTTCTATTCGTGATAGTGATTTTGATGACAATTTATGAAAATATGTTGTTTATAAAATCATAAGTCAAATAAAAAGGATAGAACAAATAACATTATATTACAAAATATTACCAAAATAAAACTTTAAAAAGGATAAAATCAATCAGAAACATCCATCTTACCCTCTATTCGGCTACAATTTTATTTGGAGAGAGAAGGAATATAAATTGTTTTGTTGATTTATTTGTATTTTTTAGGTAAGATGTGGGGTTAAAAATTGGAGAGAGAAAATGTGAATGGTTAAAAAATGATCTGAGAAATTGTGTAATATTAATTTTTTGGTTGGTTGTCTTTTAGTTTATTAATTTAGGGCTGCCGAACGGTCCCTTAGTCAAGTCCACCATTTTTTACTTTTCAAACGTTTGTTAATTACACATTCTCCCAAAAACACTATTCAAAACCAAAAAATTTCTCAAAAACTAGGAGCCAAACGGGGGCTTAATGTATCATGCCTCAAAGTTTGAGACTTAACCCTTGTTTGGTTCTCTTTAATTTTTTTTTTTTTTATAGTACTTAATATCAACCAATTATTAAAAGTCAAGTACATAATATTTGATTTTTCAACGAAATCTCAACCATTCATTTTCCTTAAAATTACTATTCATTCAAAAAAAATCTTTTTAGATAATATCAAACACATAATTAATTAACATTTTGTATTAAATTTTTTGGACTTTTATCTACGTTTTTTGTTGAAAATTTGTCTACTTTATCACAAATTTTTCTTTTAATATATTTTAACCTTTGATTAAGTTTATTTTTTAATGTGTTACATATGTTTTATTCAAATTTCAATATATTAATTAAGACTCTGTTTGGTAAGATTCAACAATTATAAATTGTTTTATAAATATTTTTGACATAAAATGTGTGGTTGAAAAGTGAAGAGGGAAAACGTGTAACGAAAAAGTAATTTGAAAATTTGTGTTATTTATCTTAATATATATAATAACAACATAGCCGTCACATAAATCCGCACATAGTTTCCCGCCATTTTTACATGCTATTTTAGGAAATTTTATAATTTTATTAATTATTTTAATAATTGAATTAGGAAACTTCAATTAATGCAAAATTAATTATAGGTGACATATAATAAATGACTTATTGATTTGTAAAAAAATAAAAAATATATAAATAGATCAAATTGTATATTATTTTTATTCTTTTGATAATTATTGTAATATTTTGAAGTAAAAAAATATGCAATATGGGTGTCAAATTCAAGATCTTAACGAGAAGTTTAATACAAGCTAACAAATGAAAACAAACTCTAAATATATCATTCGTAAAATTGTCTCAAATAATAAAGGTAAAAGCTTAATTTATACTTTTTACTTTTTTCAATATCCAATCTTTTTAATTTATCTCATTTAAATCATAAAATGATATCTATCTTTTCTTACATAACTTCAATTTGACATAAATGATTAATTTCATATATTTTTTCTTATCAAATTAAAAAAAAAAATAGATATCCAATCTTTCTAAGTAAATTCAATTAAAATATTTTAATTTCTACAACTTTAGATTTCGACAAATTTTTTGGTAATTTTGAAATTAATTTTATAAATTTACTCATTTTGTTCATTTATCTATTTTTTAATTTTATAAATTTAAAAGAACATCAATCTGTAAAATATATACTACAGACTTTAACAATTAATTCATTGAGTTCTATAGAAAATAAAAATATAAGGTTTTATCAAACTTATTCTATTTAAAAGTAAAAATATGGTTAATACATTTATTTAACAGGCACAAAAAATAGTTTTTTGTGTGTGTGTGTAACGTGACCATTTTTAATACTTGGTGAAAAATAAAATGTCACGTTTTATTTGAATCATTGAATAGGAGTAAGTTTGACATTGATATTGATATAGACTATAAAAATAGTTTTAAATGTGTGATTGAAAGTGAAAGAAAGTAGTATAAAAAATAAAATAATTGTCAAATCAATCAATTGAGTGGTTCAAAATTGATTTTCTTTTTTTAGAATGTGTGGTTAAAAAGTATTATGTGCAATTGTGAAAAATTAGCTTTTAAATAATATGTGGTTGTTAATGAACATTAAAAAAAATTATTTTTAAATAATCAATTCTATATAAATAACTAATCGGGTCCCACTTTGACAGGGTTCCATCCTCCCATCACAATTAGCTTCCCTTCAGTATTGGAAACCTAGCAGAACAAAGGTAACACATGTAACGATACAATAATTTTGTCGTCCTTTATTGTCCAATATAACATAATAAAAGTATTTCATAATTTATTTAATTATTTTGAAATGTAAAAAAAATAAAAACAGGATTTATTTAAAGAAAAATGAGAATCTTAATCTTAATCTTAATCTTAATATATATAATAACAGGATAGTTGGCTCCTATTTTCCCGCCAAAATCGCTGTCATATTTTTTTTTATTTTTAAAAAGGGTCAAAATATGGTTTTTCGTTGTCTGGTGCAATATCATTAATTAATAAACTATCATTAATATCAATTGCACGTGGATCAATGCATTGATACTGAAAAAATGTTTAATCATTTTTTTATCGTAAATTTTTTTTTATCGTATAAGATTTTTTTGATCGTAAAATGTGTAATAATTTGTATAATGCAAATGGTCCATGCACATTAATATTTATTGTATGTTATATTATGAAGCATTTAACGTCCAAGGAGTGTTGAGAATATTTCTAACTAAAAATTTCTATATGGCTAAAAAATTAAATATATATATATATATATATATTCGTTTATATAAACTAATGCAAGTAATAAAAAAACATTGTTGTTTTCAATAAAATGGAGTTTTTTTATTTATTTATTTATTTTGGCTATGGGCTCCTTTATGCTATTAAAGTTTTGTATTATTTAATATTTAATATCCATTTTTTATTATTTATTATTTATTTATACATTTTTTTTTCTCGAGGTTAATATTTATGTATGGTTTTTTATGGATCATTTATCCAAATAAGATGAATAATTGGACTTTCCACCTACCCATATAACTATTTCTATAAATTTAATTTTATTATTTAAACTATGCTTTTAACCACATAATTTCGAAAATATGCAATGCCATACAAATAATCGAATGAAGAGACGACTTCTTCAGTCCAAATAAAATAATATTATCCAGGATAATATTTCTGCTCATTCAAATTTATAAAAGATCTCTAATTTCTGATATGAAAATGAAAAGATAAAAATAAGCATCATATAGTTGGATAACCAAATTTTTTATATTGATTTGAAGAACATATTATGTAACATTCATGAATAGGAAAAAAAAATATATCTGTGTGTAAAATATATAGAAATTGTTTCTTACTTTTATTTCTTATTATCAGTATTATATTTTAACATTACTAAAAAAAGGATTATTTGTAACGTTGAGCAACATTAACACAATCAATAAAAATCATTGTGAAATAAGAAGAAATAAATTAATTTATTAAAAATGCATATATATTTTTTTAAAGAAGTATTTTGTAATTTACATTGAATTTTGCTATTGAATACCTTTTTGTTTCTTCACATTCTTTCCCATAATATTTAAATTTAATTATTTTCGTTATATATTTCCCACATTTTCATTAATTATTAAATATATTTAATTACTTATTCATTAATTAATTGTTATAATTTTTTCCCGTGCAACGCACGGGTGCGAATACTAGTAAATTATAATAATTACATTAAAGGACAGATGCTAATATTTTTTTCTTTTTCACCATTTTTTTGTCAAAAATATAAAAAAAAAAAAAATGATTAACTTATTTAATAAGCATTGGTAACGAAAATTTGATATCTAACTAATTAATGATACTTGTGATATGCACATTGAAGAATGTACTAATTTAATTGACAATATTAGGAACTAAAACTTCAATGATTTTATCTATGTTCTTTAACGTAATCATTTCCATTTATAAACTACCCTTGTTTGAGATTCATTATTTGGAAAAAATTATGGTTTGAAATAATATTTTTGGGAGGATGTATGATTAAAAATTGTTTGAAAAGTCAAATATGGTAGGCTTAGCTAAAATTGATGGTTGAGATTGAGTATTGAATAAATTTTGTTTACAAAAAATGGGGGCCAAACAGGGGCTAATTTATAAACAACACAAATTTTCAAACAATTTTTTAACCTTGCATATTTTTCCTCTCCACTTTTCAACCACATATTTTACCTCAAAAATATAAATAAATTAATTTTAATTGTTACAGTATTATTTTTAAAATATATTAATCCATTTTTTTTATTCTAACGTAGCACATTTATATAGAATATATTTATTTCAACTCTTACGAAAGTAAATATAATTTCTTTTAACAAAAAAATAGATTTGACAAAAATATATATGTGAATTTCTACGATTATCTTGTTAAAATCTCAAATTGTCTAAATTGTGCAGCAAGTTCACAAATATTTTTTTCTTTTTATTCATTTTAGGAGATGAGACGTGAATTTTTTTCAAATTAATTGAAGTCATTGATTCAAGATAAAAATTATTGATTTTTTATTTCAATTAAAATTGAATTCAAAGAATCGAAATATATTAAATGATTTGGACGAATTCAAGCTTAAAATATTTTTATTGTGGAATGATATATTTAATGGTTATTGTAACGTGTACATTTATTTATATTCAAATATATAAAAGAAAGTTTTTCATTTTCAATGAACACATTTACATAATATACTTATTACAATTCTGACTAAGGATATGTTTGGCGGATCAAGTTAATAAGCTTGTTGATATCTGATAAGCTAACTTATAGCCGGAAAACTAATTGTAAACTGATAACGAATAATTGATAAGTTACTTGATTGAAATAGAAGTATTTGACAAAAATAAAAAAATGCATTTTAACGAGAAACTATGTGTAGATTCTATGACATCTACTCTACGCACGCTAAAACAATATGTTTTAGAGAGATTAAAATAATAAAATTGTAACTTGTTTTATAGAGAAAATTGCATCATGGGTCTTCAATATATCACATGAGTAGCATATTGGTCCTCAACATAAAAGAAGAACGACTTGATGTCTAGAAACGGTTTTTTAGAAAATCAGAATTATGATTGTTGTACAATTGATTACAAATGATGCATGCAGATCCTTGTTAAAGCATTGCGTGGCGTGACCGTCAAGAAAAATATGCTATGAATTCAAAATTTTATACACAACTCCATGGTTGGAAAACAAAAGTTGAGACTGATGGCAATTTAATGGACTTGAGAATTGATTGTACAATATAATAATAATAATAATAATAATAATAATAATAATAATGTAAAAAGAAAATTGAGGACTAATGTGCTAATTTAACTATAGATTTGGGGACCAGTGAAACGTGTTTCAATATGTATAAAATGATGTAAGAAAATTTTAAAAAATATAAAAGAGAAACAACAACGCAGAAGTATCAAGCATGGGAGTGGAATTGGATGCCGAATTATCTTAGCCGTTGAACGTGTACAAAATCAATCATAAACGCCCCTTTTCATTTCTTTCTTCAAATCCACACAAAAAGAAAAGTCTTCGGCCTTCCTCATTGAATCTCTGTCTTTTGATTTCCTCAAAAAACTCAACCAAATGCTCCTCTAAATCATGAACTGAATGCCATTTCAAAGATTATAAAAAATCCAGATTTTAAATGGGAGGATTTTTCGATTCAAAATTGATTTTCAGTTTCTTTGCTATTAATTGTTGTTTTTCGCTCGTCTATGGAAAATCTAATGGTACTCAGTCTCATGTTACGCCCATCAACCACGATCTCTACCATACCAGGTAGTTATTTCATATTGTTGACGAGTTTATTTAATTTTGATGTGATTTCACTTTACTTTTAATGGCTTTTCTGGTGTGATTGCCTTCTTCGTTCGACATCACATTAGTTGCAATTAATGGAAATAAGCAAATATAAGCTTCAGTTGATCCTGATGTGGAAGTTGGCAAGTTTTGATCCAAGTTTCTGAAAATTTTCAAATGTTATTCGAATAACTAGCGATATTTTGCTGCTAATTGCAATAATTTTGAATAATAATTTCCTTGTCCAAAAATTAGGTTTATTGGGATTTTCTTACATTTGTGTTTGAATCTAATTGATAGAATCTATAAAAGCTGGAAATTCATTAGCATTGAGCTTATGAACTTTTTTATGTTCTCTGTCCATATTATTTTGTGTTAAAGCTGAAATTTTCCTGATGACTTGGACCATTAAGTTTTGACGTAATACATAGCTGCTTAGGTTTTTCATGGACTTCAAAAACAGAGACTTTGTTGTATTTTATTAGGATTATCCCATGACATTTTTGTTAATTGTATAGATTGGAAGTTATTAATAGCCCCAATTTGGTACAAATTTTAATCAAGATTTAATTTAAATTGAAGTTAACAATCAATCTCAACCACAAACCTCATGGGATCCACAACTTTTCAACAATACATGTCATCAACTTTTATTAAAATTTACTAAAAATCTGATTTTAATCTCTACCAAACAGGGACATAAAGCTTGGAAATTTCATGATGCATAAGGTGATCATTGGCTTTTTCCTTTTTTGTTTGAATTTCCAACATACATGACTCTGGATTTGTTTCTTGGAACTTTTACAGTGGAAGTTTGCAAGAAGAAATCGAATCATTGGTTCATCGTCACCCGGATAAACTCTCGGTCTGTATTGCTTGTTATTAATGTTTATTCATTGCCAGTACACGTTATGTTTTCTAATTATTACTATTTTTAGCAGATGGAGAAAATTCCTAGTAAAAATAAAGGCTACAAGGCAGAGATAACAGTGGTTACTTATTGCCAGAATAGGAAAGAGAGCGATGAAAGATCAAAGTTCAGGATTCTTCTTGTAAGTAAATATCTTACTGTTTTTCTCATTATAATTCTTCACCTTAAGTGATGATAATGATTTTTTTTTTTTTTTAATTACTTTTATTAAGAAAAGAGGTAATGGCTGTGATTAAATGAATATCAAACTTTCTGAACTAAATTTAACATAAATGTGTAGTCTGCGCAAGATCTTGTACTCAATTGGAATCAAGAGTTTAAAAAATCTCAGATTGATTATTACTGGTGTTTTTGACAGATAATTACTTGTATTCCAGAGTTTTGGACAGCATGGTAGGGAGCTCATTACCACTGAGCTAGCGTTACGGCTCCTCTCTATTTTAAGTGAAGAGGAATTCTTACCCAACATGGACCGTTTTGCATTAAATAAGACTCTTAATAGGCTTGTTATAAAGGTATTCTATATCCTTGAATTCTTTGCATGTGGAATTTTTCACAGATAATATCATTCTATACAATTGCAAGAACCTTCATATATTCTAGTTGAATTCATGCCGATTGTGATTACATATCAGGTTTTCTTTTGTCAATTCCTGATCTTCCACATTGATCTTTATATGAGTACAGTGTTTGAAGTTCTTAGAAGCTGAACATTGCAATTAACACGGTGTCTTTTATTTCTACTTTGGTTTAAAAAACGACAGATATCAGTTTCCATTTATTAACCAGTTACCATTTTTTCAACATTTGAAGACTCTTGCGAGTTTGCACACTATTATATGCATATAATTCTTAACACTCTAATTTAACGTCAAGAACTAATGATTTTTTGAATTCTATTGCATCTTGATCTGTCAGGTTGTACCGATGGAAAATTTGAATGGCCGCAAACTTGTTGAAGCAGGAGAACTGTGTGAGAGAAGAAATGGTAGTATTATCGGTGTTGTTTACTTAAAAATCATCATATCATTGCAAATAGAACTACTGAGATGCTCAAAGTTTCGAGTTACTTGCAGGAAGAGGAGTTGATCTCAATCGAAATTGGAGTGTAGACTGGGGCAAGAAGGAGAAGGTTTGTATATTTCTCTTGGTGGAGACTAGAAGGTCCATTCAGTAAATATGTATTAGACTGGGCACTTTGAACTTTGTCCTGCTATATTACAATTGTTATCTGGTTGTCTTGATATGTTACTTACATAAACTTAGGTGGTGATTTTGTGGAATTTACATAGATTATGAGGCATTATGTTGTAGAACATCTTTATATTGTTCTATATATTACCTTTTTCCTTGTTCAGGTGTTGCTATTGTGTCTTAAAGTTCTCCTTCTCTCTCCAGGATTATGATCCATATGAAGAAAATCCTGGCACTGCTCCTTTTAGTGAGCCTGAAACTCAAATTATGCGAAAACTTGCTGTATCATTTGAACCACATGTTTGGGTTAATGTGCATTCTGGAATGGAGGTGAGTCATACTTCCAAATGAAAATATTATCTCCACTACAAAGTGCTTCTTTAATAATTTGGAAATATAGTCCATCCATCTTGTACTGTGTGCCTGATAAGCGGAGGGAAAGGGGGCGGTGAGTGACGACCTTCCCATAACATTTTCAATATTTTTTGCCTTTACATTGAGACTTTGAGTTTTAAGTTTTAGAGATACAACCTTTATTATTGTCTATTGACATCCCACTTCCACTATTTCAAATTCTAAGTTGGCAACTTCAGAATCTGAATATATCAGTACTTCCATTTTGGGTAATGTCATCCATCTTGACACATCCAAACATGAAAATCCAGTCAAGCAACATCAAGCGGAGAATATTGCAGCACATGCATGCATGCGTATTTGACCGCTTATTATTTCAGAGCGCGTATCTGGTTAATTATCTTGGCTTTTATCTCTTTTGCAAAATTTTGATAAAATGTAATTTTATCCTTGTGAATTCCTGTTGGTTTGTTGATATCTCTCAACTCTCTCCTTTGAATCATAATGAGGACATACTAGTCTGCCATTCCATTGACTTGTTTTTGTACTTGAACATTTAGATGAGTGATAGAGACTCAGCTTACTTTAATTATATGCTGCATGTTCAAGTCATTGAGGCTCTATCAATATGTTATTTTTTTTGTTTCTGCTCCATTTCTGGTATCTTCTGTTGTGTTGACGGTCGAAAATCTTCCATTTTTCTTTATTTCTTTTTCTTTTTTTTTTCTTTTTTTTTTTTTGCCCCCTATTTGTGGGTAAGGACTCAATAACCTTTCTTATTGGTACTTGTTTTATTATTAGGCTCTATTTATGCCATATGATCACAAAAACACAACTCCAGCTGGACTACCCTCTAAGATGATGACATCAATGCTTGAAGTGATGAACCGTTCTCTCTTGAAAGGTCGTTGCATAATTGGATCAGGCGGAGGCTCTGTTGGGTTAGTGTTATATCACATCAAAACTCTTTCACGTTAAATGCTCCTATTCATTTGCCGGACTTCTCTCTCATCGAAACCAAAAGAAAACAATCAGTAGTCTCACTTTTCTCATTCCTTCTATTCTGTGAGGACTGAGTTGTCTCATTTAAAAAGAATGAGGGCCATTATTTGAAAGCTGAGGAAAGCTGGTTCTTACCAAGCAATGTAATGATCTTTAAAAAATTAGACACAATCAACTTGCAATTTTTTTTTTTTTTTTTAAATATCTACTGAATGAAAGCAGAGAAAATCTGGTTCTTGCCAAACAATTTAGAGTTCTCTACCAGCTCACCACCATTAACTTGCAATTCTTTTTTCTCCTTCTCTTGGGTCCTTCAGAAAATGATTGGGAGCATGTCCTAGGAAGATGGTGGTATTGATTATTGAGGAATAATATACTAGAGCTAGCATGGGAGTCTTTACCTTTTAACATGCTCACCTCATTTCTACTGATTGCACATCTGCAATCTTATCTATATAGGTATCTAGCTCATGGGACGGCAACTGATTATATGTATGACATTGCTAGGGTGCCCATGGCTTTTACCTTTGAGGTTTGTGAATGCATTCTTGCTAATGTAGTTGGCTTGAATATTTTTTCCCTTAATGGTTTTATACATTCAATTCATGTCGCAGATATATGGAGATAGCAAAGCCTCCTCAAAAGACTGCTTCAAAATGTTCAATCCTATCAATATCACCACCTTTAACGTATGTTGAACTGTCTGAAGTACACTTCTTTTATTCAATTACATAGATATTATGCTGAGAAATATTTACTTTGGAGGTACAAAACATTGTTCGTCACTCACCTTGGAGCGATGTTTCGTGTTAGTCATGGAACTTAATTCCATTCCAAAATAGTAGTGTAGTTTAATTTTTGTTTGGTTAAGTCACTTAAACATCCGTTAGTTTCCTAACTTCCACGTAGAATATTGCCTGAGAAAAACTAACTGAAGTTAAGAGGAGTGACCAATAGACTGAAACAAAAGCCAAACTTCATTGACTACTTTGAAACAAAATACAGTCGGGGTTTAGCTCTTTATTTGGAAAGAAAAGAATGCAACTTTATGGACATCCAAGTACATATATCACTAATTTTTCTTGATATTTGGATTTGCAGAGAGTCCTAAATGATTGGTCTGCAGCATTCTTCAAGATGTTCAGTATAGGCTTAGAGCAGATGGATGAACTTCACTCAAAGGCGGTCGCGTCCACTTTCGACAAGTGGGTATCGATAGATGACTATCTTAATGGGTACCTAATGGAGAGGAAAAGTAGATACGGGAAGAAAGTAGAGGTGCTCGATCTTGGAATGCAGGAAATTAGAACGTATTTTAGACTATTCTTGTTATCGTCTGTGTTGTTGTTGTTCATGTTTTGTTCTAGAATCTCAAAGAGCACTAGACCTCTTGTTTCTGCCATGACATTGTAATTGCTTAGGTGGTCGTTTGATTCTATGAAGGTGTCTTTTCTTTTTCTTTTTCTATATTTTGGAGGGCTGGGGTCGAGTTCATAGGTGAAGAGAGTATAATTTTTTGTCGATGTGTAATTTATTCATATTGAATTATCAATTTGGGTTTAATATATATTCGTTTTTCAGTGCAGTGGAAACAGTTTCTTTTAAAATAGAATCTGAGATTTCTTAATTAATATGATTTGGTGAATTCTTCATAGCATGTGATTATTTAACAGCAGAAAGATTTTTTGGAAAATGATAATTTTTCTGATACAATTATTGCATGTACATTTATAACACTATTGATGTTGGAAATATCCCACACTTTTTTGAGCGTACAAATTTTTAATCTTAAACTCCGTTCTTTTACGCAACGATTACAATTTATAAAAAATACAATTTTTCAAATTACTTTTTAATCACACATATTTTCTCTCTTCAATTTTCAACTATTGTTCTAGAGGTGTCAAGACGGACGGACCGATCAGACCCGTGAAAATTGGCTCGGATCGACCCGGGACCGCAGGGCGACTCGGGACCCGTGCGGGTGGTTCACGGGTCAAGAAGTTTTGAACCACGAATTTCGCGGGTCAAAACTTCGCGAGTTGCAGTTAACCTGCTGGCCCGTAAAAAAAAATAAAAAATAAAAAATAAAAATTGTTTTTATTAAATATGGTAACATTGAAAATATCCCTTCTACAAACTCTAATACATATTTTAAAGTAAAATTTTATTTTTCGCCCTAATAGCTAAGAAACGTAATGTTCTTTGATAATACTAATTAAAAATACATTTAGCATTTAATTATTATTTGTTTATATTTTATTTAAATTTGCAAACTTAGAAGTAATTCATGTAATATAAAATATAAATTTAAATTCTATGTAAATATTTTATGATATAAATATGAATTTATCATTTTAATAATTTTGTATTTAAAAATTTAACCAAAAAAAAAAATTGTTATAATTATGAAAAAATTTATGTTTTTATTCCTACGGGTCAAATCAGAATGAACCGCAACCCGCATGGGCCAACGAGCGGGCCTGAATTGTAGTTCGAAATTTGTGGACTGACCCGAAACCCGCAGCAGGCGGACTTTTTTTTCAAGCGGGTCGTTACCGGACTTTTATGTTGACGGACCGACCCGGCCCGGACCACCCGGATTGACACCTCTACATTGATCTACCTAGAAAATACCAAAAATTCAAAAAAAAAATAAATAAATAAATAAATAAATAATTACATCTGTAGACACCGAACAGTCCGTTATTCATTCGAATTTTAGACAAACTGACGTAGTTTTAATGATAATTGTACTGGTTGAAAATTCTGAAGCTGAATTGAGCAAAGATTTAAGGTAGTTCAATTTTGATACAATTTTGGCAAAGGATCCCCTATTAAACTTATGATTTTTACCACTGTAATTTCAACTAAAACAGGAGGAAAGAAAATACAAAAGCTTTCCCTCTTGCAGTTGATTCTAAATAACAGTTACTGAACAAAACCAATGCCCACACAATGGTTTGAGATCTACAGCTCCAACATTCTCGTCCTCTAGGACGTGAAGCTCCATTTGGGCGCCTAAATGTTCTCTCCTGGAGATAACTCTGCTAACTTTAGTGTTGTACCGAGTAAACGTTCCATATCAAAGCGAACTTCAATATTCCTAATACTATAACCAACCATCATAAGCCAATAAAGAAGCTTGGCAAGTTCCGGGGCACTTGTCTCCGTCACACTAGTCTGCAAATGAAACAAGTTCGATTTTTCTCAATATCCATCTAATCTATAAGAGCATGCTCGGTACAAAGTATGAAACAATATAATGAACAAGATTTTAACCACTCGTATAAATGTTGTTCAGTATATAGCAATGTTCTAAAATGCGTTGCGATGCGTCGACGTCGAGAATCAAGAATCATAAGTTTAGACGTGTCAATGCGAAGAATAAGCGTCATAATGCGTTTGGTATTTTTAATATTATTTTAAGACATTAAATATATTTTTATATAATAATAATAAAATAAAAATAAAAAAACCGGATTAGGCGTCGCCTAGGCGAGATTAGGCGCGTTTAATCCCGCCTAGGCGGTCAAAAAAAACGTTGACAGCATTTTTACGCGCATACCACTTATTCGACGAGTTTTGACCATGCATCACGCCTAGGCAGCGCATTTTCGCGCATTTTAGAACACTGGTATATAGCAAACATACCACAAGGGTTAAAGATTTTACATCAATCAATCCAAAATTCTAAAGAGCAAGATTAGGAAAGTGGCAAATTGTTGATTTGAAACCTAGCCCTGTACAGGATTGTTGGGACCTACAGGCAACAAAATGTAAATAGAAGTGTTCAAGAATACTGCCTCAATACGAAGAGAGAATACTTCTTGAACTCATTCACGCAAAAGAATGTCTAGAGGCAAAGATTTCGATCAAATGTGTGCAGAAAAACTATCATCAGGTACACAGGCATATTATATAGTACCTAAATGTCCCGAAATACAACTTTTTAAGTAAAACAAAGTAAACGAACTAATTAAACATGTACTCATCTTGTTAACGTTAGCCCTTATATTAACTTAATGAAGTCAAATGGCGTGCGTAGAAAACAGCTTAGATTTGATTTTCCATCAAAATCCTAAACATTGCACAGGAAATTAGGCACTCAAACTTTGGTAATGAGTGAGTTGTGTCATTGACAGCATCTACAATGGTGTACCTTAATTTGACTAGGGTCTGAAACAGTCAAGAGGCGCTTTATAAATGTGTTCATTGCCAGCACAACATCCTCCCCTGCAGTACTTGTTAACTCCTGTGTCACGAGTAGAAATAAGAGTTAGGGAACTATATTGGTCACTATTTCATCTAGGTTAGTAGAAAAGAAAATCGTTGATTAAACAACTGGCCAGTCTGTTACTTAGAAAGTTTGAATTATTGTTCACGCCAATTAGGCATGTTTCGTTAAGCTTAAAGAGTTTACTTATAAGTGAATAAGCTCTGAAATAAATACTTTTTTATTGGTCAAAGTTAGAACATTGTTTATTCACAACTGGCCAGGCTGTTCCTTAAAAGTTAGAAGTTTGAATTACTGTACACACAATTAAAGCATGTTTGGATAAGCTTAAAAAGTATACTTAAGTGAATAAGCTTTGAAATAAATTTGTATTGGTAAAAGTTAGAAATAAGTTGCTTATTTTCACACAAAGGTAAGAATTACTTCCAAAATATGTAACATTTTTCCATATCCAAACATGTCTGGAACACGAAGTTACTTGACACGAACGTTTAGTTTTTTAAGCTTAACAAACATGTTCTGTTTCCAAGATAGGATATAAAACATAGCCCACTGTCAAGCCTTGACCATTTCTTGAAATCACAAATTCAAGGCTAGTTGCATCAACAAATAAACTAACATGACATCTACAAATCTTTCATTTGGCATGCATGGATCATAATATTTCAACCGCTACGTAAAATGGGAAAAGCTGATGGATCTCTAACCTTCAGATTTTGAGGCTCTAGAGATTTTAGATATTCCAATAGTTCATTATGCCCATTAGCGGGTTTTCTTGATAATTGGCAGTTAAGTTCGTCAATCTCTGCTTCAAGTAACTCAATGTATTTGACTGCATCTACCTTTTCAGGACCTGAGATATTATTCCACCTTATAACCTCACCAGTCACTTTTTTCTGTGTACCTGGAGCATAATCTTGGTCATCCTATACAATCGTAAAACCAAGTCAAAATCGCTCATCAGAGATGTGAATACTTAAATAATATCATTAACACATTTGAATGTGACAGTAGTAAAAGTTCAATTGGTTTATTTACAACACAGAAGGTCCAAACATACACACATTGAAAACAATATCTGGCCAAATAACAACTAATTGGTGAACAACAGTCCCCTTGACTACCAGTTTGCAGCAGTAATGAAGTGCCTTCTGCCAGAAAAGGCTAAGCAAAATGGAAAAAGAGACGAGGAAAAGAGAAAATTGGGAGAAAGAAGAAGAGAGAAAATGAGAGAAGTTTGCTAGGAAGAAAATATTTGGTATTCAAATTGAATTTTCAATAGTCTATACAAACTGAAATCCTAGTTGCCTTTCTATAGTGGTTTGTAGATCAAGAATGTTTCAATTTATGATCAAAGATGCACGATCTAACGAGGCTACTATAAAATATTTACTCATGGGTGTGCAATGGTGAATCCAAGAATTCGAGTTAGCATGGACGGTCGCCAATAAAGGAAAAAATCTGGCGGAGCCAGCACAAGCAGCCTCAGGGGCTCACCAGGTGCTGGCTCCGCCCCTTCGGGTGGGGCAAACTCTTCTATTCTAGTTCTTGATTTCTCTTGGCAATATGGTTCATCCGGGAGACAGATCAAGCTTCAAGGAATAGTGAATGGTTATATCAATAAACAAATGTATCTCTGCAGGAATTTCAATTGAGATCAATATAGAACTAGGTTCAGGCTTTCCCTAGCCCCCAAGGATAAAACAAATCTTATATAGTTGTTATAAACATCTTATTATACTATCACAATGCCTTCAATTAGGTATCTATATAGATAAACTACAATGTCATTTTCTTTTGACAGTCACTTTTTGTTTCCACTTCTGGTACTTTACACAGACACAAGTGCATAACGCAAACAGTATGTTTAGGAGCTTTGTAAGATGATAAATTGATAATGATAACAGATTACTAACGATAGAGCACTCATCATGGTTCACCTAAAAGAACGAAACTATATTTTATCTAGTCTAGCTAAAAGAAACAGGGAATGCTTGGTTCTTAGTAGAAAAAACACACTGACCAATCATGAACAGAAAAACAAGTCAAATTTGATTCCCTTAGACACCAATTTTCATCAATGAAGATTATATGACATGAGAGGTCTATCAGGAAGATCATGAGACATGAAAGATGATCATTGTTTATAATTGATCGCTATAATTGATTACCAACACTTTCCACCAGCGACGAAAGGCAAGTTATCCAGTGCTCCCAAGTTGAAATCATAATATGACAACTTCTTTTTTAAGTCGTGACTTCAAAAGAAATGAGAAAATAAAAGCTTCCACAGCTGATTTAAAACAACGGATTATGCACATGAAACTAAAATAATAGAAAATAAAATGAAGAAATTTCAGAATATACACATCATTTCCCATCCTTTTTCCAACTTCTAACTATAATCACAACTTCTTTCAAATAATACTGTCTGGCTAGTCATTTATCTCCACATTCCATTTTCACTTCTGTACTAAAGATTCAATTGGAGGAAAAGGAAACTATCTGTGTGGATAAGTAAGAAAAGTACAAAAGACTCACATTTTTCTCTTGCGTTTCAGGAAGAGCAACCTGTTCCAAGCTTTGCTGCAATTCCAACCGATGCTGCACATTCCTAAACATATATCCGGTCATCATGACACTATACATGAGCTGTGCAAGATTTTCTGCGACCTAAAATGATTCCAAAATTCCCAAAATCATGATGTATACAGCATGTTTGGCTAAGCATATAAGTTACTTAAAACTTACTTTAAGTAACTTTTTGTTTTCAACAAGTTTGGATAAGTTACCATTTACTTATAAGTAAAATAAGGTTTGGACATCAAGGCACAAGATATTTTCGAATAAGGAACTTATTATCAATTTTGACAAACTAAAATAAAAAAAATACATACATATATATATATATATATATATATATATATTTGCATCGTTAAGGTAGTTAGACCACCATCCCTTTAATTGTCCAGTGAAGCCAATAATAAGATTATTACAAGCATTCACTATATATATATATATATATATATATATATATAATATTGAAAAACAACAACAAAATATTGAGAAAAATCTTTCAATTAAAGAAATTGAAACAATAATTTGAAGAAAGAACTTTGATTTATTAAAAAGATTGAAAATTGAACGATTACAAGAATTTTGAAAGAGATAATTGGGATAACTTATTCTCAAAGAGAATGTTTACCGCTCAAACTAACTCTTAGAATTTTGAAGGTTGGGAGAAATTAGTTTTTATAACTCAAACTAATTCTGCCTTACATTCAAATGAAACCTATCATTTATAGAAACTAGAAATGAAATATTACATTGAAATGAATCTTTTAAAGTAAACTACAGCTGGAAAGTCTTGATTGAACAGTGCTCTGTCGACTACTTTCCAAAAAGTAGGAATCTTGAATAGTTGATTGAAGCTTCAAAGTCGTTGATTGAACAATAGCTTGTCTGCAGCTTTTCCAAAAGCGTCATCCACTCCACTGAAAGTTTGAAAACAAATCAATCTTTAAATAAAGAAAGCATCTTCTTTATTAAAGTTAGATTCGACAACAATTTATGACTTGAATAATTTTGAGGAGAATTTCTTTTGATTTTTTAACACGGTATTCTCTGAGGCCATCAAGGAAACTGCGTCCATGTAGTCATTTGGTAGTTTGAAAGTCGTCATCAACATTAAAATCTGCTTCTGAACTGGCTTCTGAAGTATCTTGAACTGAAGAGGCGTTTTCAGCGAGAGCAACAATTTTCTCTGCTAAAATTAACATTTCTTCAGGGTTGGTACATTTTGCAAGAAGTGTTAATAATCTTCCTTTTTCAGCAAGAAAATCAGCCTATTTTTCTTGAAGCTTTTTTGAGGGTAGTCCTTCATTCGTTTTTTGAATGATCCAAGATTGAACCGCCTTGGGACAGCAATTCGTTTAATGGAACTTGGCCCACCATTTTATTTCAAAGAATCCATGAGACTTTAAAATTGAAAGAAAATTGAAGGAGAAGATTCTCCTGAGGCTCGAGCAAATCTTTCGCCTCATTTTTGAAATGATTAAATCCTTGAAGAGAGAGACTGGGAAGAACATTCTCTTCAAGTCCAAAATAATTAAACCAATTTTGAAACCATTTTTGAAAATTATTTTGGCAATTTTGATGAAAAAGGATAAACCAAGAATGATTCACTGGTCTAAAGAAGAAGGTATTAAACCAAGAATCTTGATAATCCAAGTAGTTAAAAAACGAGATGAGAAATTTTCACCTTTTGCAAGGTTCATTTTTTTCTCAACCCAAGGTTGTTGTCCCCAGTCCTCATAAGACAAAACCTTACATATTGAACATTTTGAAAAATCAATATTTTGAGGATTTTGTTTATTTGGAGTGTGAGTAATAATTGTTGATCCTGTTTTGAGAAGGATCTTTTCATAAAACTCACGAGGTTTTTGAAGGGTAGAAGGCATGAAATGGAAGTTAAGAAGAAAAATATTTGATAAACATTCATTGAGATCAAAATATTTTTCAATCCAGGCTGGTTCCATAGTGAGGATTGAAAAGAAGTTATTTTTTGTAAAATATTGAAAGGGATTTTTGTTGATTTCTGGAAGTTTTCCAGAACCGGTTAAAACGGCCTTTTTGAAGTTTGAGGAACTTTACCAAGGACAGAAAAGTTGTTTGAAGTAGAAATTTGAGGGATGTTTGAAGTAGAAGCACTTCTGCTGGAATTTTGAACAAAGGTTTCAATTGAAGGAAGGGCAATTTTCTTGTCCTTATTTTTTGCATTTTTTGAGGAAGTGGCCATGGAGGAAGCCATGTCTTCGAGAACCTTGTTGTACCAATCAATTTTGGCACTCTTTGTTTGATCACTCTTTTGGGGTGACCTTACAATCACTCGAAATCTCTCCCATTTATAAAGGAATTTACTCATGAAGAAGTTATCCAAAACATGAATTTTCTTTTGAAAAAGAATTTTGAAATTAAAAAAGTTTGAAAAATTTTTGAAAAAGTTATTTTAAAAGCTAATCCAAATACAGAAAAAGTAAATAATTAGCTGTTTTTTATGTAACCTTTTTGGAATCTCACCGAACCCTATGTCTGAGACATTATGATCTGGACAAAGAAGAATAATGAATGGGAGACTTTTGATAATACTTTTGACTCTTTGGTAGGCAAAGGTATATACTGGACGCCATGTTTTTGGATTATTTTGACAATTTTTGAGGAGTGGGAAATAAGGAATCTTGACCTTTTGAATAAAGTGCGAACCATATCCAAAGGGAATATTTTGATATGAAAATTTGACCTTTTTGAAAAAAAAAAAAATTTGTTGAAATTAATATTGTTAATTTGAGAAATAGATGCATGTTTGAGAATTTTGACCTCATTGCATGAAGGAGGATTTGAAAATTTGAAAAATAAATCTTGACCGCAAAAGTTCGTTTGGAGACCATTTTCGTTAGCTTGAAAAGGGTAAATTTAAACAATGAAAGGAGTACCAAGAATAACTTCTTGATCCAAATCTTTCACCAGATAAAAAATATTTTTGAAACAAATGTTTAAATTGCAAACATGAGCTTTTAAAAGTTTATATTGAATGTTGAGTTTTTTTATCACTAGCACCATATAGACGCTCAGTAGTTTTCTCAAAGAATTTTGTAGGGATTAATCCTTCACGTATGCAGTTTTGATCTGCACCAAAATCAATTAAAACCCTAGTTGAAAGTTTGAAGGTTTTGTCAACGATGATCGTCATCGACAATACCATTTTTGAAGTTGAAAACGATTAATGACATTAATCTTTTCTTCATCAGTTTGAAGAGAATCAAAATCATTAAGTCGCTCAGAATTAGAATTAGATTCTTCAGAAGAAGAAGAAGAATCAGAATCATGCATTTTTGAAGAGGAATTTTTTAGGAGAGTAACATCAAGTTTAATTTCTTTAACCTGACGTTCAAGATTGGAAATTTGAGATTTCATTTCCTTCACTTCTGATCTAAGATCAGAACTTGAAGATTTAGAAATCTTCTCTTGATCAAACCTTTTTAGTATATCTTTCATACTAAATGGCTCATGGATTCTTGAAGAAGGAGAGAAGAGAACTTTTTCTTTAATTGAGGATTGTCAATCTTCTCAATTACTTCTTGAATGAGTTCTTCTTCTTTGGTAAGAACATTTATGGTTTTGATAGAGTTGACAATGCAGCAGCCAAAACTATTGATGTCAAGAATCTTCAAATTCAGAACAATTACACAAATATTGTTCTTCATTCTATGTGTTCTCAGTTAACCAGGATTGGAACAAATTCTAAAACTGATAACAAATCCAAAATACCCTCTAATGTCTTCACTGCCATTAGGGATCCTTCTTCGACCTCTTCATCTTCTCCTTCTTCATCAAACAAACAAATGTTACTTTTTCAACCTACAAATCTTACTCTTGATCTTGGTAATTAGAACCCAGGTTAGGTAGACAGGAAATATTGCGGATAATATTGAAAAACAACAACAAAATATTGAGAAAAATCTTTCAATTAAAGAAATTGAAACAATAATTTGAAAAAAGAACTTTGATTTATTGAAAAGATTGAAAATTGAACGATTACAAGAATTTTGAAAGAGATAATTGGGATAACTTATTCTCAAAGAGAATGTTTACCACTCAAACTAACTCTTAGAATTTTGAAGGTTGGGAGAAATTAGTTTTTATAACTCAAACTAATTTTGCCTTACATTCAAATGAAACCTATCATTTATAGAAACTAGAAATGAAAGATTACATAGAAAGGAATCTTGAAAAGTAGACTACAGCTGGAAGTCTTGATTGAACATTGCTCTGTCGACTACTTTCCAAAAAGTAGGAATCTTGAACAACTGATTGAAGTTTGAAAGTCGTTGATTGAACTGTAGCTTGTCTGCAGCTTTTCCAAAAGCTTGACAACCACTCTACCAACTCCACCGAAAGTTTGAAAACAAATCAATCTTTAATAAAGAGAGCATCTTCTTTTATTAAAGTTAGATTCGACAAATATCTTGATTTTTGAATTTTGAGGAAGAAAATTTTTCTTCAATTGAACTTTTGGCAAGTCCATAGCCATCAACGGATTTGAGAATTCTTTACCAGCAACCGTTTAAACTAGAATAGCCACTGACTTCTTAGGCTCAGTAGTACCTTATTTTGAAAATCAAAATTTTGATTTTCAAAATAACCTTAGAGTGTTGTATTGTTTGTAGTTCTTGAGTGTTTGTAGGTTTACACGGGGCACTGGTTAGCTTAGTCCCATAGTAAGACCCGTTTAGCCAAGAGGGCGTCAGGGCAAGGGTTGTTTGGATTCAGGGTCACGTTCCTTCCTTCCTTCATTCATCCTACAAGGGGTATAACTCTTCAATCTTATCTTGTTCAAGCTAATGATTTCTTTTTCCAGTTGGTTCAGAGGATCTGGTAGTTCTAGAAATAGAACTAATAATTTGTCAAACAACTTTCAAAATAACGAAGAAAATCTTCAAAATGAAAATGAAACTTTTCAAAATACAAGTGAACTTCAAATTTCTCAAATTGTACAACTTCTTCATAACTGGACAATTCCTAAGGTAGACAAATGATCTATCTATGAAATTGGTCAGTTTGATTTTACTCAAAATTACATCATCAAAACGCATGAGCAAACATTGCATGTTCATGGTCAAACTACTGAAATTTCATTATTCTCAAAAATTTCCATACAAGAACATTGTAAGAAATTTCAATTCTTACATATTGGTCTTGTTCAAATTGCACTTAAGTCATTGTTCAGACTTGGCTTAGATATTCCTATCTTGATTACTCTTCGTGATCAAAAACATTCAAACTTCGAGCATTCGCTCCTCACCGTTCAAGAATCAAATCTAGAAAGTGGTCCTGTCTTCTCAAATTGCTATCCAAACTTCATAGTTAGTCTTTTTGATAAACATATCCTTAAGACTCTCAAACTTCACGTTCAAACTAAGCATCTTAGTTTGGATGAATCAAATTCCTTTGCTATAATATACAGAGTATATTATAAGCTTTTGGGTACAAATCTCAACATTTGTGCTCTTCGTTCTTTCCCAAGAAACGAATCGCTTCTTTTCGAAGTTAACAATCTTCATACTAACATCATGATTCTCAAGAGAATTCCTTGGAATCTTCAAACTAGGAGCTTAGAATGGGATATTCTAAGAGCCAACAAACCTGAACCTCCTCCTACTTCTGATACTCCTAATCAAATTTTATCATTCCCTGATGGAAGTGTTAAGATGGTTTTTGGAGAATCATCCTCTTCAAACTTCTCTAGATCTGTTTCAACACGATCTTTTCAAAATTCATTTGTTCAAACTTCAAGATTTTCAACTTCGTCTAACATACTCAAAGATGTCAACTTTGAACCTGTTATTCCAAAACCTCAACATTCTGAATCTGAACAAGATTCTCCTACTGCATCTGATGTGCAACCTCCTTCCAAAGAAATTCCTCTTCTAAGAAAAAATTTCATAGAAGAAGTTTATCTTCTCAACTTAACGATATTTCTTCTAGCATTGATAGAAGATCTGAATTCAAAAATGATCAAACTCCCAAAGTCAAAAATCTTCGAAAACTTTTTCGAAAAACATTTTCAAAAGAAGAAATTGAATCTTACTGGGAAGAGTACTTTACTCAACCAGAAGACATAAGTTTTTTCAAATGGAATAATTTCAAAGTTTTTGGTAAAAAGAAATCTTCCTCAAAATCAAAATCTTCTTCGAAATCCAAATCCATTCAAGCTACCAATTCAAAAGAAAAAATTTGGAAAACTTCTTCAAGTCAAACTTTCAAATCTGAATACCCTCCTCTTGAAGAAATCATTTTTCCTCATGGGAATGCAAAAGTCACTGCGTTTCCTTTCAAACAAATTCCCAAAGATAGAGTTAACAATGCAACAGCCAAAACTGTTGATGTCAAGAATCTTCAAATTCAAAACAATTACACAAATATTGTTCTTCATTCTATGTGTTCTCAGTTAACCAGGATTGAAACAAATTCTAAAACTGATAACAAATCCAAAATACCCTCTAATGTCTTCACTGCCATTAGGGATCCTTCTTCGACCTCTTCAACTTCTCCTTCTTCATCAAACAAACAAATGTTACTTTTTCAACCTACCAATCTTACTCTTGATCTAAGTAATAAATCATTGAGTACTAGTTCTGAAGTGCTCCAAGAGCTTACCAAACAATTTTCAAAATTAAGCGCATCAAAGAATATCAACACCATTGATATTTCAGATGTTGAAAACCAATTTATTGAAGAAAAACCTCTTCAAGTCAATAAATTGAGAAATATTAATTCTTCAAAATTACTCACATTCTATCCTCGTCCTTCTCAACCTGATTTACTTTTAGAAGAATCCTCTTTTAAAAGGAGAGTCACTGAAACATATTCAGATGATGAAATCGTTGAATGGAATATTGATGGAATGACTGAATTCCAAATTATTCAAACTATCGAAAAAATGTTTGTATGCTTCAATGGGCATAGATGCAAGGTTCGGGGGGAACTTGACATTATCTGCAGCACTAGGGGGTGTATTTCCCTCGTTTTTCAACATTCAAGTGCACAGATTCCCTGAAGCCAACACGTATGCCGCCGGCCGTGTTTATTCTCATAGGCATCTCAATATGTTCCATGGTGGACATGCTCGTGGATTCCATCGGCCTAGAAATCAACGGCGGCGAGCAGATCTTACCCTGAAGATTCTCTTGTTGGTAATTAGTTTTATTGTGATCTCGACTCTTATTTGGAGTTACGGTAAATTTACAGTGTGAGCTTGAATTGTTAAGTAATGTCTTGGTTATGTTGGTTCCTTGCATATTTGCTAGTGTTGTGTGTTTGTCCTCTTTTCTTGTATTTTGCACTTTTTGCTGTAAAGAATTTTTAATGTTACGTCATCGTCTCTGAGCATGCTCGTGTTGGATTGGTTTCCCACTAAATCTTTTCTGTATCTTTGCTCTTGTAACTCATTCCTCTTCTCTAGTACATAAATGGATTTGGGAAAAAAGGATCATCTGGGCTTGGAAAATGAGATAAGAAATGATATTGCTAAGAGTATGACTATAGAACTTTGTTAAACACAAGGGGAGGTTTAGTTGAGGATTACCAAAATTATTTTGGGGGAAGGCCATTAAAACTGCAACCTATTTAATAAATAGGAGTCCCTCCTCAAAAATTGTCAAAATAATCCAAAAACATGGGGTCCAGAAAATACCTTTGCCTACCAAGGAGTCAAAAGTATTATCAAAAGTCTCCCATTCATTATTCTTCTTTGTCCGGATCATAATGTCTCAGACATAGGGTTCGGTGAGATTCCAAAAAGGTTACATTAAAAACAGCTAATTATTTACTTTTTCTGTATTTGGATTAGCTTTCAAAGTAACTTTTTCAAAAAAATTTCAAACTTTTTTAATTTCAAAATTCTTTTTCAAAAGAAAATTCATGTTTTGGATAACTTCTTCACGAGTTAATTCCTTTATAAATGGGAGAGATTTCGAGTTATTGTAAGGCCACCCCAAAAGAGTGATCAAACAAAGAGTGCCAAAATTGAAACCTTTGTTCAAAATTCCAGCAAAAGTGCCTCTGCTTCAAACATCCCTCAAATTTCTACTTCAAACAACTTTTCTATCATTGGTAAAGTTCCTCAAACTCCTGAAAAACCAAGACCTTCAAACTTCAAAAATGCCGTTTTAACCGGTTCCGGAAAACTTCCAAAAATAAAAAAAAACCCCTTTCAATATTTTACAAAAAATAACTTCTTTTCCATCCTCACTATGGAACCAGCCTGGATTGAAAAATATTCTGATCTCAATGAATGTTTATCAAATATTTTTCTTCTTAACTTCCATTTCATGCCTTCTACCCTTCAAAAACCTCGTGAGTTTTATGAAAAGATCCTTCTCAAAACAGGATCAGCAATTATTACTCACACTCCAAATAAACAAAATCCTCAAAATATTGATTTTTCAAAATGTTCAATATGTAAGGTTTTTTCTTTTGAGGACTGGGGACAACAACCTTAGGTTGAGAAAAAGATGAACCTTGCAAAAGGTGAAAATTTCTCATCTCGTTTTAACTACTTGGATTATCAAGATGCCTGGTTTAATACCTTCTTCTTTAGACTAAGGGTGGGCATCAACCCGCCCAACCCAACCCAACCCGATCGGGTTGGGTTGGGTTTTGATGAAAATTGGGTTGGGTTGGGTTATAAAAAAAAAATTGTTTGGGTTGGGTTGGGTTGTGGGTTGGATGACAAACCCAACCCGACCCGACCCGACCCGACTCAATCAAAATTTTAAAAATATAAGATCATTTAAATTTCAAGAATCTTAAATCCATCTTTAATTTGGATGAAACTCAAATATAATTTGAACATATTTTAGTTTTATTAGCATGTATTCAATTTATTATATTTGAGCTTACTGTATTGTACATAATTTATTTGAGTTAATAGTTGATTTATTGGCATAATTTTTTAATTTTCTAAGAATTTTATTTAATTGGACCAAAGCCCAAACCACCCAACCCAACCGAAACTTGATTGGGTTGGGTTGGGTTGGGTTTGAATTCATGTTTGGGTTGGGTTGAGTTGATTTTTTATCAACCCGACCATGGTGGGTTGGGTTCGGGTTGGGCAAAAAACCGACCCAACCCAACCCACGCCCACCCCGACTTTAGACCAGTGAATCATTCTTGGTTTATCCTTTTTCATCAAAATTGCCAAAATAATTTTCAAAAATGGTTTCAAAATTGGTTTAATTATTTTGGACTTGAAGAGAATGTTCTTCCCAGTCTCTCTCTTCAAGGATTTAATCATTTCAAAAATGAGGCGAAAGATTTGCTTGAGCCTCAGGAGAATCTTCTCCTTCAATTTTAAAGTCTCATGGATTCTTTGTTGGGACTTTTTTCTTCTTCAAGATTCAAACAACTCTTTCAGTCCAAAAAGGATTGTTAAAAGATTCAAAATAAAACGGTGGGTCAAGTTCCATGAAACGAATTGCTGTCCCAAGGCGGTTCAATCTTGGATCATTCAAAAAACGAATGAAGGACTACCCTTAAAAAAGCTTCAAGAAAAACAGGCTGATTTTCTTGCTGAAAAATGAAGATTATTAGCACTTCTTGCAAAATGCACCAGCCCTGAAGAAATGTCAATTTTAGCAGAGAAAATTGCTGCTCTCGCTGAAAACGCATCTTCAGTTCAAGATACTTCAGAAGCAAGTTCAGAAGCAGATTTTAATGTTGATAACGATTTCTATCAAAATGAAGACGCCTATTATGGGATTAACTTGGATGAATCCCTTCAAGACGACTTTCAAACTACCAAATGACTACATGGACGCAGTTTCCTTGATGACCTCAGAGAATACCGTGTTCAAAAATCAAAAGAAATTCTCCTCAAAATTATTCAAGTCAAAAATTGTTGTCGAATCTAACTTTAATAAAGAAGATGCTTTCTTTATTTAAAGATTGATTTGTTTTCAAACTTTCGGTGGTGTGGATGACGCTTTTGGAAAAACTGCAGACAAGCTACTGTTCAATCAACGACTTTCAAGCTTCAATCAACTATTCAAGATTCCTACTTTTTGGAAAGTAGTCAACAGAGTACTGTTCAATCACTGTTCAATAAAGACTTTCCAACTGTAGTTTACTTTTCAAGATTCCTTTCAATGTAATCTTTCATTTCTAGTTTCTATAAATGATAGGTTTCATTTCAATGTAAGGCAGAATTAGTTTGAGTTATAAAAACTAATTTCTCCCAACCTTCAAAATTCTAAGAGTTAGTTTGAGCGGTAAACATTCTCTTTGAGAATAAGTTATCCCAATCATCTCTTTCAAAATTCTTGTAATCGTTCAATTTTCAATCTTTTCAATAAATCAAAGTTCTTTCTTCAAATTATTGTTTCAATTTCTTTAATTGAAAGATTTTTCTCAATATTTTGTTGTTGTTTTTCAATATATTATCCGCAATATTTCCTGTCTACCTAACCTGGGTTCTAAATGATATATGTATTTTAATACTTAAATATCTACACAAAAGCAAAGTTAAATATAAGCAAAATCCTTTAAGTTTAAGCTAGTCAAACATGTATTCAACCTTAAGAGTAAGCAACCATTATCATTGCAAAGAATACAATGTAAATACTTACTGTGGTTACTGTCACCGTAAAAAATTGAGGGGGTAGCGTCCCAATCATATTTGTCACAGTTTGGCGCATTGCATCAACTACCTGATGAAACATCATTCGATTAGTATAACTATCTTATAGATTAACGAACTCACAAATGCACACCCATAAGCCAAAAATCCCTTGATTAAGCACGTGATTTAAATTTTTCGACACTCAACATAAATTAAGTATTAATCCCTGAACTAAATTTTGTGGATGTGAATAAGAACTCTAGCAATTTCACAAAAATAAATAAATAAAAATAAAAGTAATTAGAACAAGTACCTGCTGAGGAGCCCTTTTGAAAAATAATTCCATAAATTCCGGCTGTACGTTTTGTACATACTCCAATAGGATCTCTTTCCGGCTCTTATGCTATTATAAATATCCTCCCCCAAAAAAAAAAAAAAATGAAATGAAATTCATCTTGGATCCATTAATTAATTGCATTCAAATTCCATCATAAACACAAACAGAAGAAAATTACCATAGTGCCACTGGGGAATTTAAAGTGGCCGGCATTAGGGGAACTACTTTTATTGTTCTTCTGATCATTATTTTCAGAATTGTTAAAATATTGATCTCTTATAACACTAAATCTTCCTTTGTAATTCAATTTTCGAGGGAATTGGATCGAAGGGGCTAAGAAAACCGAGGTCGAAAAAGGGGTAGTAGTAGTAGAATGAGAGCGTAAGAAAAGCAATGATTTCAACGTTATAGACGACATTCGTTTGAAACAGACAAAAATTATGGGAATAATAAAAATTTATGTGACTTCGCAAAACCCTTTATTACCCATTAACGATAAGTTTGAAAGGTGGAATGGCGTGGTGGCGGAGCAAGCCGACAAGTTCAGTTGAGAGTTGACCGTTGATCTCGGCTGTTGATCGTTGACCGACTAACGTGAACGATGACAGTAGCGAGATTGTGAATATTATTTAATGAAATAATATTTAAAAATGAATAAATAGATATAAGAATAAAAAGTTGTAATTAAATATATGAACATATAATTCAATACAAACAAAAATTGATGCAAAATACATGATAATGACATCACTTGGTATTCGTTGGCTCGGACAACTGCATTCTTCGGGATCTGATATTTTGGAAATGCTGCAATATTGCCTCATTCTCAATATTTTTAAAAATGTCTCGCTCCGTGTACACAACCAAATTGTCATTCAACCATTTATCTCCCATTTTGTTGCGCAAATCACTCTTGATTAAATTCATTGCAGAGAATGCTCTTTCAACAGATGCAGTTGCCACAGGTAATATCAAAGTCAATGTAATGAGCCTATAAACCAATGGAAAATAACAAGAGTTCCCCGTTTCAACCAACTTCTTAGCTACGCATGATATACTGTTGAGATTAAAGAAAGCATTCTCCATTGTGACAAGTATAAAAGACTTGTCAAGTTCGGGTCTAAGTAATAACAACTCTTCAGCGTTGAAGTCTGAAGGATAGAACTCAGCAAGACGTAGCAATTTAGCAGTATCAAATGCTACAAATGAATCTTTTGGACTCAAACATGAAATGCAGATAAGGAGTTGAGTAGTTGTCTCTGGAAAACGATCGTTCAACTCTTGCAAAATTGAGTCTATAACATGACAGTACAAATCAACATAAAAACGATGATAATACGTCACCTGCTGAGCAACTCCACGTCTTGTTGATCGACCTTCCAAAACCATAATATCCTCCATGATAGGCACTCTGATATTTTTACCAACACAAAACTCGATCACCCTATCCAACAATTTATTCCAACCATTGTCCCTCATGTTCTGCAATGTACACTTGACCACATTTAACAATCTCATAGCATTCTGAATATCCTGCTCCTTTTTTTGTAACGCTTGTGAAAGATTATCTGTAATGGCAAGAATGTCAAACATAAAATGGAGACAGAAGACATGCTGAAAGTTTTGCATAGTGGTCATCTGATGGTCGGCCAATGCTCTTTGATCTGCAGTTGGCCCATCTTGTGATACAATATCAAGAACGTCAAAGACATTATTGAACATACTAATAAAACGAGTGACTGTGAGTAAATGCGAGCCCCATCTAGTGTCACCAGGTTGTGCCAAATTCATTTCTTGAAACTTTCCACTGCCACTACAAAGTTCCCCAAGATTGAGCCTCTTCACAATCTCGTCATGATAACTTGCTCGAAGTGCATCTACACGCTTACAAGACACACCCACTAGATTTACAAAGATAGAAAGCGTATTAAAGAAATCACCAACCAATATAGTTCTACGTGCCACCGAAACAATTGATAATTGAAGTTGGTGAGCAAAACAATGAACATAAAAAGTATAGGGATTCTCCCTTAAAATCAAAGCTTTTAATCCGTTGAACTCACCAGACATATTGATTGCCCCATCGTAACCCTGACCTCTCAAATTAGATATGCTCAAATCATGATTAGCAAACATTGCATCGTTCGCATTCTTAAGTGACTGTGCACAAGTGTCTTTAACATGTGTTATGCCCAAAAAACGCTCCTTGATTTGTCCAGATTTTTCTACAAATCGTAAAACAACTGCCATTTGTTCTTTCACGGAATTATCACGAGACTCATCAACTAAGATTGAAAATAAAGAATCATTCATCTCATTCATTATCGCCTTGGTCGTCTCAACTGCACAACAGTTCACCAAATCCTTTTGGATAGGGGGTGAGGTCATTTGGTCATTTGCTGGTGCATTACCAAATACCGAAGTCCTGACTTCCTCACAACGAGCTGCATACCATTCTAGTAACTCAAGTAGATTACCTTTATTAAGTGAATCTTCTGATTCGTCATGACCACGAAAAGGCAACCCTTGCATCAAAAGGTATCTAGTACAATCTAGTACCGCAGTCAACCTTGTCCTATAACTTTTCTGTTGTGTACTACTTTGGCTACGCAAAACATAAGAGATATTTTGTCTTTGATTCTTCAAGTTGTTGCATTTCCCAAAAGCTATATTATGAGCATTATCCACAAGACCGACATGATCTCTTAAAATCTTTTTGTGACTCCAATCTCTAAACCCGGTCTTAGTGAATGTATACCCACCCCCTTGACTTCCCCTATCAGGTTTGAACAAATAACAATACAAACAATATGCAGCATCCTTTTCTATACTGTACTCCAACCAATAAAATTCATTAAACCGTTCTTTCCTAAAACATCTATTATCCTTTCCCATCAGTCTTCTTGGAAAGTCATGTCCATGTGGTTGACAAGGACCTTTCTCTAAGTATGCCATCCTAAAATCATCTCTAATTTTAGGATCATATGACTCAATTGGGGGCCGTATTCCTGGATCCGACACAAGTTCATCCATGTTGAATTCAGTGCGAAATTTCTTTGTGTTATCAAAATCTACTAACTCATTTGCTCTACTAGAAGCAGTTGCAGGATTACTAGAACTAGAACCACTAAGTTCAGATTTTCATTTAAGTGGGAAAAAACTTTCCATAATATGTAAGTCAATGATCACAAATCAAATCAAATATTCACCAAATCTCAATTCACAACCTATAAATCAATAATAACAATTCACAAATCAAATCATATTTTCATCACAATAGTCACAATTTACAAATCTAAACCACTTTGCAAAAACTTAAATGTAACATTTATGTATAATTCTCAAATCAATTATAACGAATTAATGTTTAGCCTTAGTGAGAAATCACATATTGATAAAAAAATGAGGAATGACAACAATTGACAGTCTAACCTAACCAAAAAAATTAATAAATCAAATATCAATAATATTTATTAAAGTGTTTTATGTCTTCGATTGATCACTGAACTTTAAAATTTCGAATTTTGATCACTAAACTATGATTTAATTGTCTCAATAATCACTGAACTAATGTAAATGTCTAGTTTTGATAATAAACTTATCAAAATTGAGGACGATGGTCATTGACTTAACTTTCGTAATAGAATTGACGACATGATAGACAGAATGTACACGTGATGTCACATCACCTTCAACCAACCAATCACGACACACCAAATTACAACGTAAGAAAGCTTTAAAAAGGTATCGATTAGTCACTAAACTTTTAAAATGTTTTCGATTATGTTACGACCATGCCCAAAATAAGCTTGACACGGCATCCATGGAACCCACATAGGACCAACTGGCTGCCAGCAGCACTCCAGGCTCTGTAAATTACTGTTTGTCGATGTGTAATATTGTCCGAGCTCCACGTAGCCGGACTGCATATGTTGAACCGATATTATTCGAAATCCATGCTCCAGACTGGTGACAGACTGATCAGTGTCTCAGAGATATGTGACCTTTTTGCAAATTGAGGCTTGATGCGACAACATCTTTAAAGAGATGTGATGGCCTCAATCACCCTAAGACATGTAGTAATGATTATAACCAAAGAAATGATTTACCTCACAAAGGGTTAAGAACTTGCCACATGTAAAGTATAACACATGTCATGATCTAGGAAAGCAACTACTACTAGAAATAGATCATATTTGCCTCCAAGTAAAATGTTTAAACTCAATATACAAATGTCACTCCACTTTCTCTCTTTTGCACACTTATATTTCCTGCACCTAAATTATATTTACTTGAAATGAGTTCTGACTTGAACGTCGTAGTGCATACGGGGAGCCACCCGACCCTCGTTGCACACTGATTGTTTGTCCAAGTACGCAAAAAGTCCACGTGTTCAAGAGAAAGGAGCTGAGACGTGTTGATCCAATGTCCCACCAGATTTTGTTGTCAATATTTTGGAGTCGTATGTGGAAAACCACACTTCTAACCACGAATTCACGTGATAAAAAGCTACCAAGAAAACCTTGAAAAAGGGACAAGAACATCTGGAAAAAAGAGTGGAGGAATACCATAAAAACCTTGAAAAATGCTTAAAACTTTGAGATATAAGTTCCACAACCTTGAAAAGGGCCCAATACTTTGAAATATAAGTTTCGCAACCTTGAAAGAGGCATAAACTTTGAAATAAAACTAGTTGGGCGTCGTGCATTGCATGACCCATGTATGATGCGATATTAAATATTAAAAGCAGTGTGTGAATTTCCTCTAGAATTACAAATAGTTTGTCTCACAAATTCTTGAACTAAACAATATAAAAGTTTTCATCACCATATATCGATAAAGAAACAATGAAGTTGGTGTTATTTAAGCCCTACCAGATTCATATTTGTTTTCCAAAAAAAAGCTCCTAAAGTTCTCATAACAAGAAAGCATATTAGCTCCAGCAACAATATGAAGGATGTTGGCTTCAGTACCCTTGAACAATCACTTAATGCCCTCATTCTTAGGAATTTTAGCAAATAAATCGATGGGGCTCTTCTACTTTACAGCAACACCAAATGTCATCATCATTCTTCTGTGAACACACGAACACTGTGAACAGGGTAGGAGGCAAGCGCGCATCATTTGTGATAAGTCAATCAAGAGAAAATCTGGCAAGGAAATTATCCTGTGATATGACGACAAATATAGTATCAACAATGAGTACAACTTCATCAACCAAACAAGAAAACTCACAATAGTAAATTGAGAGAGTGAAATATTTTTGTCAATGTGAAGCTTATGTGTCTCAGAAATAAGTTATGGAAATTTAATATACATAATCAATTCAAGAGATAACATTCAATAATGAGATACAAGCCGATTAATTAATACCAAGAAATTTTTACATTTTTCCTATTTAGAAAGTAATTTAACTCAAACAAAGGCAAAAAGGAATTAGAACATATTATAGAAGGAAATCTACTAAGGAGGCAGAGTTAAAATATATATCACCATCTATGAATAAAGAGTTCCTATTATGCAAATGAAACTGTAGAAGTTTCATGCAAAACATAAAAGGCAAAATATCTATTGTCTCTTTAAATTACACCACACCAAATCACAAAGAATTTAAATAGGGCAACCACTTACATTTATCTACGACACTATGAAATGATTGATCGGGAAAGGAACTCATATCTTTAACATCCATTTGCACGTCTTTTGAATTACCTAAAAAAAGATTTCAATAGAATAATTGATATTTGGGTATTTGAAATGGAAAAGGAAGAAAAAGAACCCGCTTGCACATAAATTAGTTTGCTTCAAATTGATCATGAATATATTTAGCAGCTTTAGAGTTCAAATGGAAAATACCTTATTTCATATACATCAATTTTTCACAAACTCCTATTTTGAAACTAAGTTTGAAGAAGAACTACCCACAACCTATTTAAATTTGGAAAAGAGTAATCATGGACAATAAAACATATTCTGATATTCAAGTTAAATTTAAATTTCCTATGCAATGAAACGTCGAAGCAATTACTGCCAGTCTAATGCTTGTCACATATGATAGGATACTAAATTTGAAAGGCTTAAGTGAAAAAATGTAAGGAAAAAAAATGTAAGTTCTTGCTCTACTGAGTGTACAATTTGCTCACCACAGGATTTGGGGCCTCATCTTCCTTGCACATCACCCACGAATCCTAACCATGTCTGCAGCCTAGGTCATGCATTGATGGCAAGGTGCACCAAGAGCCTTCGCTTGGGACCCATACTCATTCTCGATCTATGTAACAACATTTATTGTAGGATTTATAAGGTGGAATAGATAGTAGAAAAGATTCTAAAATATTATTCCTCGTGGTCAATCTTGTTGAGTAATACGTACCAAAAATGTATATATGTACTTGTGGCTCATCTATAGCCCTAAACATCTAATAATGAAATTGTAGAATGCAACAAAATGTAAGTGCTAAAGGCCTCAAAATCACACTTGGGAGAGTATAATGGGGCCACCTTGAGACTCAAATAATTTTCGCTCTTTATCAGATTGACAATTTTCTCAGTGAACCCTTTCATAGCCATCTGCAAATAATAAAATAATATAAACTTTTCGCAGAAGGATTGTACCAACCAAAAAACATAACTTAATACAAGGATTTACACCTGTAATGTTTGAAGGCTAGAAACCAAAATCAAGAAAGGAAAAAATTAGTATCAAATCAAATCAAACCATTCTAATAATTGATTCAAATAAATCACAATAAAATTTATATAAATATAAAAAAGAAGTACCATCAATCATGCAATCAAATCACAAAGATTGAACAATCACTAATAAAATTCGGTTTTTTTAACTCAAAACTTGGAGCATGGCTACTAACCTTCAAAGAAATCTCTAAAGAGCAAAGCTTCATCATCACATTTGAGATCCACTAACCTATGGTGCCAGAAAAATCAGCAAATTTTATCTACTTTTTTGGTCAAAATTCAAACAATGGAAATTGATGGAAAACAACGGTGAATGATTGTATTTTTTTTTTACGGGTGTACATGAATGGGGGAATTAGAACTGGTCGCTCAATTTCAACTGTTGGTTTCTCTTTACCATGCCTTAAATCTCCATTTTATAGCCAAGGGAAAAGAAATCTGGCCATTAGGGGTTTTGTTGGTGTTGAACAGTAGACTCAAAGTAAGGCTGCTATGATAAGAATAGGCACTCGGGGAAGGTAATATTCGTATTTTTACTTTCTGGGTGATGGGTAATCATGAATGCAAGAATGTGATATTAAATTCTTATTCAAATTCTCAACTCTGTATCTGCAAATGGAGTTCTTTGGAAACAACAAAGATATCAATAACGTCTGAAAAATAAAAACATTAACACCTTCAGAAAAATAAAAAAAATATAACTTACTGAGTGTACGCTTGAAAAATACTTGTAGAGTTATTGTTGTTTGGAGATGGGGATCTCAAGGAAAAGAAAAAAAAAACACTATAAGAAACCTATAAAAAAAAAATTACGAAGATGCTTATATCAAGGAAACCAGAAATCGCCCCAAAACATCGGAACAATGTAAGGCTCTTGAATCGAGCAAAAACACAACAATGAGATCGAAAATCGAACACGAAAACCGAACTCTCAAAAAGCTTTTCACTCAACTGAATCGATGAACACGTTAATAAGGCTCTTGCATCAAACGAAAATACGCTAAAAACAAAAATTGGAACACCGAAAAATAAACTCTCGAAAAGCTTTTCAATTACCTCAATCGATGAAACCATTAATACCCAACAGGAGAAATTTGTTTGGTCGTACACAAATTGGTTGAAAAAAAAATAATAAAGTGGATAATGAGCTTATTGGCTCCGAAGCTGGAGGCGAGCTCAATGGAGCTGGCGTGAGAACAGTAGGAGGGAACTCACAGGAGCAACCTAGAAGACGAACTCTCTGGAATCTAGAAAAGGAAGGCGAGGAAATGAAAAAACAATTCAACCCCTCACACGAACATGAGCAAACGACGTCGTTTTGGTCAGAATTGGCTGAAACGGTGACGTCTTGATTGACGTCAAGCTGACATCATTTCTGATGTCAAATGAATAGTAACTGACCTTACTCTCTTTTAATATAGTAGGAGTTCCACCACATTGAAGAAAGGGTAACTCATAAGCTGTAATAGTCATGATGATAATGAAAGTGATGCAAATCCTAGAAGGAGTAGGAGCGAACAGTATAACAGTGAGGAAGAAGAACCCTCACATGTCGAACCTCAAAATGCCAATCAGGAGGCTCCACAACCTAACCTATCTTGCAGGCACAGGAGTAGACACCCGTTGAGGGTCATGACACACATGGAAGCCCAAACGATAGAAATGCAAAAGCAACAAATCGAACAAACTGCTGCCATGAATGCTTATATAGCAAGGGAATATGTGGTGAATGAACCAGTTACACCATTGCAATATCCCCAAACTCAATTGCATTATTCGCCCTCCGACGCTGGTACCTCGCACTACTATAATGTACCCCTAGGATATGCTGGGGTGGACTCCATGCAGCCACACGAAGAAGATTTTGTGTATGAGGTGCAAGAAGAATATAACTCCCCTCCTGAATATCACATGGAGGCTGCTCCATCAAGGTCTGACAATGTTTTTATCCGGATGGACGAGCTATGGTCTAAAAATAGACGTGGGAGAAGGGTTGAAGAAGCTCGCCTCCAAGCATAAGCTCTTAGAAATATGCGAGAGCGAATGGCTAAAGAAGTCCATTCGCAAGGTCACATGCATAGAAATAGGTATGAAAGGGAAGCTAAAGAAGCTTACCCACCAAAACAAGAGCCTAGAAATAGGCAGTAGAGAAGAGCTGCGGAAGCTCACTCTCAAATACAAGGAGGTCTACCGGCTTACCAAAGGTCACATGACGGCCATGCCTTGTCACCTTATGGAAGGGATCAACCACAATACCCTATGACCATTGGCATGGTGAGGTGAAGTTAGATCATGACGAAAATAATGATGAACCTCCTTCGTACGAAATAGACGATAATGAGGAATTGAGGATCTTTCGCTGCTCGAATTTACTGAATTTGAGACTTTCTACAGACGATCACCTCCTAAACTACAGTGCCAGCATGGAGATAGCAGGAGCCACTCTGGCTCTCAAATGCAAAGCATTTGCTCTAACACTTGAAAGGAGTGCCACACGATGGTACAAGAAACTCCCACTTAGCGGCATCCACAATTGGAGGGTTATGAAAGTAGCCTTTAAAAATGGTTTTGTGTCCTCCAGACCAGGACAACTTCCACTCCAACACTTACAAGATTTGAGGCAAGGGAAGAATGAGTCTTTGAAAGGCTACTTAGCTTGATTCAGAGAAGAAATGCATAACTGTGAGAATATCACGAAAGAAGAGATATTTTCCGCCCTAAAAGGAGGTCTGGATATGACAAGCACGTTTTGGAAAGATGTCCGGAGTCGTAAACCAAGTGATTATAATGCCTTTGTAGATTTGAAAATAGAGGAAATCATCTCAAAAGAGATGGCAAGGGCTAGGATAGTCATCCTCAAGAACGATACAATACCATATACCAATCTAAAGTTAACCAAGGGATTGGGGGTAACAAAAACTAGTCTGAAAACCGTCGCGAAGGTGGTTCTTGCCCATTCCCAGGGTCCGGATCTAGCTATACAGCTGAAATCACAAAGGCTATCCCAAACCTACACTTTGCTCTGCCTGTAACGACACCCGCTACTGCCTCGGAAGGAGCTGGTGCTAGCCAGGGTGGCAAACAACCCATGATTGGGCCATATTGTGTATAACATAGATTTTATGGGCATGCAATAGAGAACGACAGAGATGTACAAATGTTGGCTTAACAAAAGGCCAATGAAAGAAAGGGAGGAAATGGAACCCCGAACATAGGAAGACCAAACAAGCCTAACGATCTAAGGTTTAATCGAACTGACCATAAAGACAACATGCGAAATGCCCCAAGGGGAGGAAACAATAATCTCCAACGGGAGTGAAGCTATGATAGAAATAAAGCCCATGCACCTGGTAGAAATATCAGGGACTTGACTCTTCCTCCTAACGACCCACCAATCCGTGAGATTGACTCAATTTTTGGAGGACCACACCCAAGAGGGAGTAGAAACAACTCTCAAAAGCGATACATCAGAGAGGCTAAAGAGCCCGCCAATGTGAATTATCATATTAACTTACACCCTGCTGGGACTTCGCGAACGAAGCCCATTACTTTCACATTGGATGATGCAGTCGGGATGCACTTCCTGTACAATGACGCACTGGTCATCCGTTTAGTAGTCGTCAGAAATGGTTTATCCCGCATGTTGGTGGATGACGGAGCCTCAGTAAATGTTTTTTACATGGTCACATATGAAAAGATGGGTATTGATACAATCTTCACCCCAGTTTCAGACCCCATCTACAGCTTCACCGGGGACTATCTTGTTCCAAGGGAGTTTATAATCCTCATGATAGAGGTGAGGAAAGCACCCACAGTTTCCAGGATACCAATGGAGTTCCTGATAGTGGACAAATCTCATCATATCATGGCTCCATTAGAAGACCATGGCTCATTTATCTCGGAGCTGTCACCCACACTAAGTACATTTTCATGAAATTCCCAATTGAAAATGGGATAGCGACTGTCAAAGGAAGCCAAATTGAGTTAAGAGCTTGCTCTACAAACACGATTCGAAAGTTCCAAGACCAGACGGTCAATATGATTAGCGATGTAGCCATGATCGATGTAGCCCCAGACCCTGAAATAGTGGGTGCTAAACTTGATGGAGACTCAGACATCATAATGTGAGAAGAAGAGGATCTGACGGACTTGTATCCGAGGATGATGGGTGCAGAATGCTGCACCGCTCTGACTGAAAAGTTGGAGTGCTTCCCAGTTGATCCTTTAGATCCCATGAAGGAACTGCAGATTGGACAGTATTTTACTTATGAATTCAAGGAGGGACTAAAAAGTTTCCTCTGTCAAAATCTTGATGTATTCGCACGGAAACATGATGACATAGTTGGCATAGACCCAAAAGTGGCATACAATAGACTCCAAATTGATCCACACCACCTCAGACATAGGCAAAAGAAAAGATCCATGAGTCTGGAAAAGTATGAAGTCTTGAAAGAAGAGGTGTCAAAGCTGTTAAAAATCTGCTTCATCCGAGGAGCCAGACATTTAAAGTGGGTGTCTAACCCAGTACTTGACCATAAACAAAGTTGAAAATTAAGGGTATGCATTAATTTTTCTAATTTGAGTCAGGTGTGTCCTAAGGACTGTTTTCCTTTACCTTGAATCGACAAACAGGTTGACTCTACGGTGGGGCATGAGATGTTAAGCTTCATGGATGCTTATTCCGAATACAATCAAATCCCTATGCATGAATTCAATGAAGAGCACACATCTTTCATTATGGCACGGGACTTTATTGCTATAAAGTCATGCCTTTTGGGCTAAAAAATGTCGGAGCCACTTATCAAAGATTGGTGAACTGGATGTTTACAAAACAACTCGGAATCACTATGGAGCTATATATGAATGACATGTTGGTGAAGAGCATGATGACTTCAAAACACATCGAGCACTTGACAGAGACCTTCAATAGACTGAGAAAGTATATGATGAAGCTTAATCCCCTCAAATGTGCCTTTGGAGTAGGATCCGAAAAGTTTTTAGGTTTCATGGTGAATAGCAGAAGGATAGAGGCAAACCCAAAAAAAATCAAAGCTTTGCTTGAGATGCATTCTCCTCGGAACCGAAAAGAAGTGCAAAGCTTCACTGGGAGAGTAGTAGCTTTAAGTAGGTTTGTCTCTAATTCCACAGATAAATGCTTGCCTTTCTTTAAAATACTTAAAGGAGGGAAAAAGTTCCAATGGACACCAGAGTGTGAAGAGGCCTTCGCAAAATTGAAGTAGTTTTTGCTGTTATTGAAACCAAAGGTGGGAGAACCTTTGTTCCTGTATCTGGCTATTTCTAAAGAAGCCATGAGCTTTGTCTTAGTTAGAGAAGAAAATGGGAATCAGCTCTTGGTGTACTACATGAGCAAAGCCCTGCTGGATGCTGAAACACGCTATCTAGACATGAAAAAACAAGCTTTGGCACTAATCATAGCAACTCGAAAGCTCCGTCCTTACTTTTAATCGAACTCCATACAGGTGCTTACCAACTTTCCAATGAGACAGGTTCTATAGAAGCCAGATTCGTTTAGAATATTTGAGCAATAGTGAAAGGTCCCGACCATCTAGAGCGGAGTTTACCGGGAAACAATCGAAGTCTAGAGTTGTAAAGAAGTACTTGTTGCCCAACTTGGAAGTCTCGCTTCACAATATTCTTGTCATGCCACCTCTTTGTCTTCTCTTTGTAAATTCGAGCATTCTCATATGAATCAAGGCGAAACTCATCAAGTTCATTGAGTTGGAGTAGTCTTTTCTCACCTGCTAACTTCATATCAAAATTCAAGATTATTGTTGTCCAATAGGCTCGTTGCTCGAGCTCAACTGGAAGGTGACATGCTTTTCCAAATAGGAGGTGAAATGGAGACATATGAATGGAGGTTTTGAAGGCGGTGCGGTATGCCCATAATGCATCATCCAATTTCTTGGACCAATCTTTCCTTGAGGCATTTACCATCACTTCAAGAATTTTCTTCAACTCTCTATTTGAAATCTCCACCTGCCCACTTGTTTGTGGATGATAAGGGGTGGATATTCGATTTTTGACTCCATACTTGGTCAAAAGTGAGTTGAAGAGGCGGTTATAAAAGTGTTTTCCTCCATCAATAATGATAGCTCGAGGGGTGCCATAACGAGAGAAAATGTTTTTCTTTAAAAAGTTCACCACCACTTGAGCATCATTGGCGGGGAGTGCTACTACTTCTACCCACTTTGACACATAGTCCACCGCTACGAAAATGTATTGATTTGAAAATGAAGATGGGAAGGGTCCCATGGAGTCAATACCCCAAACATCGAATATTTCCACTTCTAAAATAGAATTTAAAGGCATTTCATTTCTATTGGAGATATTACCTAGGCGTTGGCAATGATCACATTTGGACACAAGTGTGTGAGCATCCTTGAACAAGGTGGACCAATAAAATCCCGATTGAAGAACCTTTGATGGGATTTTCACGGCACCAAAATGTCCTCCATAAGGTGATGATGACATTGCTCAAGAATTTTCTCCATCTCTTCCTCGGGCACACATCTTCGAATGATTTGATCCGGACCCCTTTTGAACAACAATGGGTCATCCCAAAAATAATGCTTGATATCCGCAAAGAACTTTTTCCTTTGTTGATAAGAGCGATCCGGGGGAATGATGCCACTTGCTAGAAAATTCACATGGTCCGCATACCATGGCACACTAGAAGATTGTAAAAGATCCATGATTTGAAAAAGTTGCTCATCCGGGAATACCCCACTTATCTCTTCATGAATAACCTCTTCGGTTTGCTCAAATCTAGACAAGTGATCGACCACAAGATTCTTGGACCCCTTCTTGTCACGAATCTCCAAATCAAACTCCTGGAGAAGAAGCACTCATCTAATCAACCTCGGTTTAGCATCTTTCTTTTCCAAGAAATACTTGAGGGTCGAGTGGTCGGTATACACAATCACCTTAGACCCAATAAGATATGATCGAAACTTGTCAAAAGCAAAGACCATTGCTAGCATCTCTTTATCTGTAGTAGCGTAATTCAATTGGGCATCGGTTAAGGTTCTACTAGCATAGTAGATGACATGCAAGATTTTGTCTTTCCTTTGCCCCAACACTGCATCCACGGCATAGTCACTTGCATCACACATAAGTTCGAAGGGCAAGCTCCAATCCGGAGCCACAATAATAGGTGTCGTGATGAGTTTCTCTTTAAGAGTGTTAAAAGCTTGGAGACACTCTTTAGAGAAATCAAATGTGGCACTCTTCTCAAGTAGTGAAAAAAGTAGCTTTGTGATTTTTGAGAAGTCCTTGATGAACCTCCTATAAAATTCTGCATGCCCCAAAAAGCTTCTTATGCCCTTCACCGAGGTTGGAGGAGGTAATTTTTCAATAACTTGAATTTTTTGCTTCGTCGACCTCGATCCCCTTACTTGAAATTCGGTGTCCAAGAACTATCCCTTCTTGAACCATGAAGTGACATTTTCCCCAATTTAACACTAAATTGGTATCCTCACATCTTTTTAGCACCATATTCAAATTACTCAAACAATCATCAAATGAAGTGCCAAATACCGAGAAGTCATCCATAAATATTGTTCGCTAAAATCGTGTACCGCAAGCGCACGGGTCGCGTTCAAGTAATAAAGTGGACTTTTTGAGTCCGGGTTGTCGATCCCACGAGAAATGTATACTCAATTACACACTCTAGTTAATTTAATTTTAACAACAAAGTCACACAATAAATTTTTGGATTTTTTAGTGAAAATAAAGCAAAAACAAACTAACTTTAAATTCTAACAACAATAAAAAAAATGGAATATTAAAAAGTTGGGATTCATGATTTCACTTAAACAACACTTAATTAATTTGCAATTTTGTAAATAAAATTAACTACTTAAGATAGAGAAATACAAGACAATAAACTTAAATCAAAATCCACAATATTAAAAGAAAATAATTATAAATTCAAATGTTTGAAAGTAAATAACTCAAAATACATAAACAAACTTAAAATAACTAAGGGTGTGTTTGATTGCGAGGTGGGAAATGGTTGAAAAGAAAATATTTTTCAAGGAATTGATTTTGCTTGGAAAATATTTTCGTGGAAAATCAATTGAAAGTGTTTGATTGATTCAATTTTCTAGGTGGAAAAAGTGGAGAATTTTTCAAGTTTCTTTTTTTGATTGACATTATTTTTCATGGAAAATAAAGTAAATTTTTGCTATTTAATCAATTTTTTTTTTGACTTTTTTAATACATTTGTACTTGATGATGATAATATTATTCTCTGGAAAGAAAATAAGTCAATTAACAACAACAAAATTGATTAAACGTGTCGAAAATAATTTTCCATCTACCATGGAAAATAAAAATCCACCAAAACCCAAAGAAAACTTTTTCCACAAAAACAAGGAAAATAGGCCAGTGAGTGGGGTCTGCGGAAAAGAAAATTTTCGCAATCAAACGGAGTAAAGTAGAAAAGTTGGAAAAAAATTTCATTTTCCATGAAAAATTCTCGCCTATCAAACACACCCTAAGTGAAGTTAAGTAACACCAATCATCCCAACAAAATACTATTTAGCCCATAATAAAAATTAACTCATAATAAAAACACAGCATTTAACCACTAACATAATCATTTCAACAACAAGCTAAACAAAGTGTTAAAACAAGATAATAAAAGAAAATAACTTGTTCTACAAGTCGCGTTCGCGACTTGGTTCAAGCCACGCGATCGCGTGGCTCAGCTGGAGGGTGGTTTTGTGGCTAAGTCCCTTCCGTAATTGCCATTAAATCCTCCATCTTTTAATCTCGAGCAATTTGGTCCCCAACTTTTCAGATTTCTTTCAAATATGTCCTTCTAAAATTGCACTTTAGGCCCTTCAACTTTTGAAATCTTGCAATTTGGTCCCTCGGTTAATTGCGTGGCTTGTCCAAAACTTCCCGGAAGTGACAAAATGGTCCCCAAACTTCCAATTTCAGCGTAATTTGCACTTCTTTTGTGATTTTTGGCCGCAAACTTAGATATTAACCTATTTAAACACAAAATATGCATAAATTAGTAGATATTTGCTCAAGATGTTCCAAAATATGCTAATTTAAAGGTATAAAAAGTGTATAAAAATGCACTTAACAAATACCCTCAAACTTAAACTCTTGCTCGTCTCGAGCAAGAATATCTACTAATACAAAAAGCAAATGAATGAATGAACAACAATGCTATAAAAATTGTAAATTCTTACTTGAGTGTAAAATTGCATGATTAATTCACAATTGTGTTTTCAAAATAATACTACAAAAAGAAGTTGAGCTTATCTCATGTTTGATCGGTGTGTGTGTGTGCATAGTCACTTCCAATTATCACTAAGGTTCAAAGAAACATTGTAGGAAGGATAAATTTCAAAATAATACTATCCACCCTTAGTGTTCAATTTCATTCCTTACCCTCTCGTGACATTCATCCCCCCCCCATATTATTTCTTTTCTCTCCCGAAATGCAATCCTAGAGGTGACTCTCAATTCACACATTTCTTTTTCCACTAAAGTTTGGTTATGACTTACCAGCAATCTCAACAATCTAGATATGCAGTGACTCTCCACTAGATGAGTGTTTCAACATTAAAGTTTATACGAAGCAATTCAAACCCACTATTAATCTAAGCCCTTATGCAAATACAAATGCATGATTTCTACAAACTAATGTAATGATTGCTCGTGACTTCCTCACTCCCTTAAACTTTCTAATTGACCCATGTAGCGAGCTTTAGGTCGGCAACTCTCCTATTGTTTTAAGATCAAAGGGTACTAGGTTTCAAAATACCCCTACGGACTTACTAACTCGAGTAAAAAAGGTTACGAAGTGAGGTAGACTTATTAAGCAAATGCAATGATGACGATGTGCTTTTTTTTTTTTACAAGTGTGTGTGTGTACCATACTCATTAAGCTTTCTAATTGACCCATGTAGCGAGCTTTAGGCCGATGACTCCCAAGTTTCAAACTTAAGGCACCAAGTTTCAAGACACTCCTACGGGCTTAATTACTCGAGTCAAAAAGGCTACGAGATAGGGAAATGCAATAATTAAAATGGGCTTAGATCTCTAGCATTTGGTCATCACTTAGCTTATACTAACGTCAACAACACTCCACACAAATTTAGATCAAGCATGCATGGAATCACTACACATCTAAACCGTCTCCTTTACCGGCTCGACCACCCCCAGACTTGTCTCACAAAAGATCAAGAGATTAATAGCATTGACAAGAAATTGGATAGGTTGATAAAAATTGAAAATACAAGCTCACAACCTAATGAAGTCTACTTCACGAATTTTTCTAACCTTCAATAGATTCCAAATCTCAACAACAATTAGTTATGACTATTGTACTCAAGAGAACTTAGGATCACTCATAGATAAGCAATTTATAAAAATAGGCACAAGTAGCATATTCGATCATGATTCGTGAATTAATCAACAATTTCAAACATCAAATCATTTGAGCCGACAAGGCTATCTAGCATGTCAATATCCACAACAAAATGAACAAAATCAAACATCACAAAAAATAGGCACAAGTAGCATATTTGATCATGATTCCTGAATTAATCAGCAATTTCAAACATCAAATCATTTGAGCCAACAAGGCTATCTAGCATGTCAATATCCACAACAAAATGAATAAAATCAAACATCACAATATCTTAAGCCGGCAAGGCTATCTAACATGATAAAATGCAAAATGAAGTCAACACCCCCTAACTTGAATTACACATTGTCCTCAATGTGAAAATAGAAACAATATGTAAAGAAGAAAAGAGGTAGTGAAACTTCCCTGATTCAATACTTGTTTGTGATGTTGAAATTGACCTAAGATTTCGTCGAATGTAGTTCACCCCCAAACTTGTTGAGGACAATGGAACTTAGGATTTTCAAAAAAATTGTTACCTCCCAAAAAACGCTTGGTTAAAATCATAAGCTCGACTGTTGGATTTTTATTCGGGAGCATTGAGGAGAAATGATGACTTTTCCTCCGGGGGTTCTCCTTCCAAGAATGGTTTCAACCTTTGCCCGTTGACTTTGAAATGTCCCTTTTCGGGATGATATAGCTCAATAGCTCCATGGGGGAAAATTTGAGAAATTGTGAATGGCCCCCACCAACGGGATCGAAGCTTTCCGGGGAATAATCGAAGTCGGGAGTTGAATAGAACTCGTTGCCCAACTTTGAAGTCTCTCTTCACAAGGTGGTTATCATGCCATTTCTTGGTCCTCTCCTTATAGATGCGAGCATTTTCATATGAGTTGAGGTGAAATTCATCAAGTTCATTAAATTGAAGCAACCTCTTCTCACCAATTAATTTTGCATCAAAGTTTAATACCCGTGTAGCCCAAAATGCTCGATGCTCAAGTTCAACGGGGAGATGACATGATTTTCCAAAAACTAGACAAAATGGAGACATGCCAATAGGAGTCTTGAATGCGGTGTTGTAAGCCCATAATGCATCATCTAGCTTCCTCGACCAATCTTTCCTTGATGTATTCACCGTCATCTCAAGAATTCTTTTCAATTCTCGGTTTGAGATCTCCACTTGGCCACTTGTTTGGGGATGGTAAGGTGTGGATACTCGGTGCTTCACTCCATACTTTGACAAAAGTGAGTCAAGGAGGCGATTACAAAAGTGTTTGCCTCCATCACTAATGATGAGTGGGGGGGTTCCAAAGCGTGTAAAAATGTTCTTTTTGAGAAAATTGACCCGAGCATCATTAGTGGCAGTGCCACCGCCTCTACCCATTAAGAAACAGAGTCCACCGCCATCAAAATATATTGATTTGAGAACGAGGATGGAAATGGCCCCATGAAATCAATTCTCCAAACATCAAAAATCTCCACTTCCAAGATTGAAGTCAATGGCATTTCATTACGCCGAGAGATATTCCCACTCATTTGGCATCTATCACATTTGGATACTAAGGTATAAGCATCATTGAACAAAGTTGGCCAATAGAACCCCGATTGAAGAACCTTTGAGGCGGTTTTGGAAGCTCCAAAATGACTCCCATAAGGCGATGAATGACACCTATCAAGAATTGCTTCCATTTCTTCCTCGGGAACACATCTTCTAATAATTTGATCCGACCCCCTCTTGAATAAATATGGCTCATTCCAAAAATAATGTTTCACATCGGCAAATAATTTCTTCTTTTGTTGATAAGAGAAATCCGGGGGAAGAATACCACTTACAAGGAAATTCACGAAGTCCGCATACCATGGTGCTTCGAACACTTGGAGAAGATGTTTGGCATGCAATAGTTGTTCATCCGGAAAGGCTTCATTGATTTCCTCTACTCCCACTTCTTTAGGTTGATCAAGCCTAGATAGATGATCGGCCACAAGATTATCCGCTCCCTTTTTATCACGGATTTCCAAATCAAATTCTTGCAAGAGAAGGACCCATCTAATCAATCTTGGCTTTGCATCCTTCTTAGCAAGCAAGTATTTTAGAGCGGAGTGATCGGTATAGATAATTACCTTTGAGCCGATGAGATAAGATTGAAATTTGTCAAAGGCAAAGACCACGGCAAGCATCTCTTTTTCGGTTGTGGCATAATTCAATTGAGCATCACTCAATGTTCGGCTTGCATAGTAGATCACATGCAACACTTTACCTCTCCTTTGCCCCAAAATCGCTCCCACGGCATAATCACTAGCATCGCACATGAGCTCAAATGGTAAGCTCCAATCCGATGCCACAATAATAGGAGCCGAGATAAGCCACTCCTTAAGAGTGTTGAAAGCCAATAGGCACTCTTGAGAGAAATGGAAAGTGTTGTTCTTCTCAAGTAGAGAACAAAGAGGTTTAGTGATTTTAGAGAAATCCTTGATGAATCTCCTATAGAAGCCCGCAAGCCCCAAGAAACTCCTTATGCCTTTCACCGAAGTAGGAGGTGGCAATTTATCAATAACTTGTATTTTGGCTTTATCAACCTCAATCCCCCCTTGTGAAATCTGGTGGCCAAGTACAATGCCCTCTCTCACCATAAAATGGTATTTCTCCCAATTAAGCACTAAATTGGTTTCTTCACATCTTTTTAACACTAAATCAAGATTATCCAAGCATTCATTGAAAGAAGAACCAAAAACTGAAAAATCATCCATGAATTTTTCCACCATGTCGGAGAATATGGCCATCATACAACGTTGAAAAGTAGCCGGTGCATTGCAAAGACCAAACGGCATCCTCCTATAAGCAAAAGTCCCATATGGACATGTGAAGGTGGTCTTCTCTTGATCTTCGGGGGCTATTAAAATTTGATTGTAGCCCGAGTGTCCATCCAAGAAAAAATAATGAGAATGCCCCGCCAACCTCTCAAGCATTTGGTCAATAAAGGGGAGAGAAAAGTGATCTTTTCGAGTGACATTGTTCAACTTCCGTTAGTCAATGCACAATCTCCATCCCGTCACGGGCCTTGTAGGAATAAGCTCGTTGTTTTCATTTTCAACCATCGTGACACCTCCTTTCTTTGGAACACATTGGACGGGACTCACCCATGCACTATCCGAGATTGGATAGATAATTCCCGCATCCAACCACTTCAATACCTCGGCTTTCACTACTTCTTTCATGTTTGGATTTAGACGGCGTTGGTGCTCCACTGTTGGTTTGAAGTCATCCTCCATAAGGATTTTATGCATGCATAGAGTAGGGCTAATACCCTTGATGTCCGCCATAGTCCACCCAATAGCCATTTTATGCATTTTCAACACCTCAAGTAGTTTTTCTTCCTCCACTTCATTAAACAAATTAGAGATAATAACCGGAAGGGTAGAAGAATCGCCCAAGTATGCATACATCAAATGTGATGGAAGAGGTTTGAGCTCAAGAGTTGGGGCTTGTTGAACGGAGGGTAGTGAATGAGAAGAGCTCTCCCCAATTCTTCAAAATATGGCCTCTTCTTGAAGGGATAAAATTTGGAAGCATCCAAGTGTTGTGACATCCTTCCAATGTCTAAATCATGCTCTCCCTTAGTGGTTATAGAGTGAGCAATGCAAGTCTCAAGGGGATCCTTAGATGACCCATAGATGAATGATGTAGCCACTTCTTGATCAATGATGTCTACTCGGGAGCACAAATTTACCTCGGCGGGATACTTAATGGATTTCATGATGTCGAATGTGATTTGCTCATCTTGAACCCTCATTATCAATTTGCCTCCTTGCACATCTATTAAAGCCCGACCGGTTGCTTGGAAGGGTCTTCCCAAGATGATTGGGATATCAAGGTCTTCCTCCATATCAAGAATGATAAAATCGACAGGGAAGATGAATTTGTCCACCTTGATTAGCACATCTTCAACAATACCACGCGGGTGCTTAATAGAGCGATCGGCCAATTGCAATGAAACTGTGGTTGGCTTCACCTCTCCCATGCCCAATCTCTTGAAAATAGACAAAGGCATTAAATTAATACTAGTACCAAGATCACATAATGCTTTACCAAAAGTTAAATCACCAATAGTACAAGGAATAGTAAAACTCCCTGGATCTTTGATTTTTGGAGGCAATTTGTTTTGTAGTATGGCACTACACCCTTCCGTGAGCATCACAGTTTCATGATCTTCTAGCCTCCTTTTGTTTGAAAGTATGTCTTTCATAAACTTTGCATAGCTAGGAATTTTTGCTAATGCATAGGAAAATGGTATGTTGATGTGAAGTTTCTTGAAGACATCAAGAAATTTACCAAACTGTGCATCCACCTTGTGCTTTTGGAGTCTTTGAGGAAAAGGAATGGGGGGGCACATTAATTTTCACTGGAGTAGGCACCTTTGTTGAAATCTCCCCACTTTCCTTCAATGTTGCATCATTTTCATTCGCCTCCTCAACATGCTCATTACCTTTTTCTTTCACCTCGGGTTGTGTCATATGTTGCTTTACCGTGATTTCCGGTAATTGAATTCCACTTCTCGTAGTGATGGCTTGCACATTTTCCCTTGGATTAATCTCGGTATTGCTTGGCAAGGCTCCTTGTTGTCTCTCCGTCATCATTTTTGCCAATTGCCCAACTTGAGTCTCAAGATTTTTGATAGAAGCCGCTTGATTTTAGAGAATAGTATTGGTCTTGTTCATGAATTGCATGAGTATCTCCTCAATGGAAGGCTTCTTCTCTTGGGGTGGTGGAGGTTGAATAAAACCGGGAGGTTGAAAAAAATCGGGAGGCTTTACTTGATTTTGATTGTTGGAACAAGAAAAATTAGGATGATTCCTCCAACCCGGATTGTATGTGTTGGAGTAAGGATTGTCTTGTGGTCGGTTGAAATTTTGAGCATAATTCACTTGCTCATTTGAAGTAGAAGCCATTTTTAGCATGGGACATTCATCAACCTTGTGTGTTGCTCCACATACATCACAAATAGAAATAGGAGGGTAAATTGCTTTTACCGTATGTTGAGAAGACAAATCATCACACTTCTTGAATAGAAGGTTCATCTTTGCCGATAAAGCCGCATATGCATCAACTTCATGAATTCCCGCGGATTTCTTTGGTACCATGCGGTCGGTTGGCCAAATAGAATTGTGACTAGCCATCCTCTCAAAGAGCTCAATTGCCTCATTAGGTGATTTTGTAGTGATAGCTCCATTGGAGGCCGAATCAACCGTCACTCGACTAGATGGATTCATCCCAAGATAGAAATATTGAACTTGCATTTGCTTGGTGAACCCATGATTTGGACATTTCCTCAACATCTCCTTGAATCTTTCCCATGCCTCATAGAAACATTCGGTGCCAAGTTGTCGAAATGTGGAGATATCATTCTTCAATTTAGCCACTTTTGACAGAGGAAAGTATTTTGTAGTGAACTTTTGAGCAAGATCATTCCATGTTGTAATACTTCTAACCGGGTTGGCATCTAACCATTCACGAGCTCCATCTCTAAGGGTATGTGGAAATAACCGCATGTTGATAGCCTCCTTGCTAATTCCCAGATAATCAAAGTTACTACACATTTCCAAAAACCGCGAGATGTGAGTAAATAGATTCTCTTCGGTCATTCCATAGAATTGTAGATGCCTCTTGAAGAGATTTATCACATCCGATTTTAGATGAAAGTCCGGAAGTCCAAATGGGGGATATGTGATGTTTCCTCGATTTTGAGTGATGAGAGGGACCATGAATTGCCCCATTGGTGTATCATCTTCATCAATAGCGGGGTTGGAACCACCTTGGTTGTTGTCCCCCATATTGCCTTGTATTCTTTGTTGTTCAACTTGTTTTCTTCTTTCCCTAATCCTCCTCCTAAAAGTTCGTTCGGGTTCGGGATCAAATGGAAGAATGTCCCAAGTTGGACGTTGTTGCATAAACAAGGCAAGAGTACCTAGAAAATGAAAATAAAAAGAAGAAAGAGATGAGAATGAGAAGACAATTCAATTAACAAAAATCAATGCATTTAGTACAAATAAAATCAATCACCGGCAACGGCGCCAAAAACTTGTTCGCCAAAATCGTGTACCGCAAGCGCACGGGTCGCGTTCAAGTAATAAAGTGGACTTTTTGAGTCCGGGTTGTCGATCCCACGAGGAATGTATACTCAATTACACACTCTAGTTAATTTAATTTTAACAACAAAGTCACACAATAAATTTTTGGATTTTTTAGTGAAAATAAAGCAAAAACAAACTAACTTTAAATTCTAACAACAATAAAAAAAATGGAATATTAAAAAGTTGGGATTCATGATTTCACTTAAACAACACTTAATTAATTTGCAATTTTGTAAATAAAATTAACTACTTAAGATAGAGAAATACAAGACAGTAAACATAAATCAAAATCCACAATATTAAAAGAAAATAATTATAAATTCAAATGCTTGAAAGTAAATAACTCAAAATACATAAACAAACTTAAAATAACTAAGTGAAGTTAAGTAACACCAATTATCCCAACAAAATATTATTTAGCCCATAATAAAAATTAACTCATAATAAAAACACAACATTTACCCACTAACATAATCATTTCAACAACAAGCTAAACAAAGTGTTAAAACAAGATAATAAAAGAAAATAACTTGTTCTATTTTCATGAACAACCCAACAAAAAGTTTTAATTAAACCATAAATAACATGAAAGTTTGAGGAGAAAAGTTAGAAAAAACAACAATGATGAAAATCTCAACAACATTAAGCTTTAATTGAAGGAAAGTAAATAAAAACACAAAAACTTAAAAGATTTAATGCATTAATCAAGAAAAGCTTGAGAGAAAATATAAGAAAAAAATGGAAAAGAGGCAAGAAACTTACATGGTAACCCTAAAAAGTGAAGATTTTTCCTATTTAAACCCCCCCCCCCCCCCCCAAAATCACTCAAAACACCCTAAAAACGCACTAGATCCGCGAAATTCAGCATATGGGCCGAACCGGGTAGACCGGGTCGACCCGGTCCGGCCCGGACATTTTTTTTAATTTTTTTTTGTTTTTAAAACTGCGCAATCGCGCGCGGTAAACAGCGCGCGATCGCACGGTTGATTTCCCGGTGGCAGCTTAGTCTCAGGTCCGTTTTGAGGTTCAAGTCGCGTTCGCGACTTGGTTCGAGCCACGTGATCGTGTGGCTCAGCTGGAGGGTGGTTTTGCGGCAAAGTCCCTTCCGTAATTGTCATTAAGTCCTCCATCTTTTAATCTCGAGCAATTTAGTCCCCAACTTTTCAGATTTTTTTTTCAAATATGTCCTTCTAAAATTGTACTTTAGGCCCTTCAACTTTTGAAACCTTGCAATTTGGTCCCTCGATTAATTGCGCGGTTTGTCCAAAACTTCCCGAAAGTGACAAAATGGTCCCCAAACTTCCAATTTCAGCGTAATTTGCATTTCTTTTGTGGTTTTTGGCCTCAAACTTGGATATTAACCTATTTAAACACAAAATATGCATAAATTAGTAGATATTTGCTCAAGATGTTCCAAAATATGCTAATTTAAAGGTATAAAAAGTGTATAAAAATGCACTTAACAAATACCTCAATAAATTTCTCCACCATGTCGGAGAAGATGGTCATCATGCACCGTTGGAAGGTGGCGGGAGCATTGCAAAGACCGAAGGGCATCTTCCTATATGCAAAAATTCCATATGGGCATGTAAAAATTGTCTTCTCTTGATCCTCCGGGGTTATAGGGATTTGATTATAGTCCGAATACCCATCTAGAAAGAAATAGTGAGAGTGACCTGCCAATCGCTCAAGCATTTGATCGATGAATGGAAGGGGAAAATGATCCTTCTTAGTAGCATTGTTGAGTTTGCGATAGTCAATGCAAACTCTCCACCCCGTCACCAGGCTTGTTGGAATAAGCTCATTAATTTCATTCTCCACCACCGTGACACCTCCTTTATTTGGCACTACTTGCACGGGGCTTACCCATACACTATCCGAGATTGGATAAATAATATCCACATCAAGCCACTTCACCACTTCGGCTCTCACAACTTCTTTCATGTTAGGATTCAACTGACGTTGATGCTCTATCGAGGGTTTGAAATCATCTTTCATAAGAATTTTATGCATACACAATGAAGGGCAAATACCTCGAATATCCAAGATGGTCCATCCAATAGCCTCTTTGTGCTCCCTTAATACCCAAAGAAATTTTTCTTCCTCCACTTCATTCAAAGAATTAGAAATAATGACCGGAAGGGTAGAAGATTCTCCCAAATAGGCATACCTCAAATGGGAAGGAATATGCTTTTGTTCAAGAGTAGGTGCTTTCTCGAGAGATGGTAATGGCGATGAAGAACTCTTCTTCAACTCCCCGAAATAAGGAGCCCTCTTGTTTTGATATTGTGGTGATGCCTCCAAGTAGTAAGCCATTTGTTCAACTTCATGATCTTCATCCTCGACAGTCAAAGAATGGGCAATGCATGATTCCAATTGATCCCTAGAAATTCCACAATTTAAAGAGTTGACCACTAGATGATCAATTGCATCCACCCGAAAACATGAATTGGACTCCGAAGGATATTTAATAGCTTTTAACACATTGAAGGTGACTTGCTCATCTTGCACCCTCAATATCAATTGACCTTCTTGCACATCAATAAGAGCTCTCCCGGTTGCTAGAAATGGCCTTCCCAAAATGATTGGAATGTCATGGTCTTCCTCCATGTCAAGAATAATAAAATCTGCCGAGAAGATGAATTTATCCAATTTCACAAGAACATCCTCAATGATACCCCGAAGATATTTGATGGATCTATTGGCCAATTGTAGAGCACGGTTGCTTTATCTTCCCCCAATTCCAATTTCTTGAAAATGGACAAAAGCATTAAGTTAATGCTAGAACCAAGATCACATAAAGCTTTACTAAAATTAACATCACCAATAGTGCATGTAATAGTAAAACTCCCTGGATCTTTGATTTTTGGAGGAAGTTTGTTTTGAATGATTGCACTACACTCCTCCGTTAGTATCACCGTCTCATGCTCTTCAAGTCTTCTTTTGTTGGATAGAATATCCTTCATGAACTTGGCATAACTTGGCATTTGAGCCAAGGCATCGTCAAAAGGAATGTTGATGTGTGGCTTCTTGAACACTTCCAAAAATTTACCAAATTGACTATCAAGCTTTTGCTTTTGCAACCTTTGAGGAAAGGGAATAGGAGGCACATAAGCTTTGATTGGTGTTGGAGCCTTTGATATTGATGATTCCGGTTCACTTTCCTTGGGCACTTCAACAATTCCGGTGTTTGAATAGACTCATTTTCTTTAATGGGAGCCTTAGTTGATTGAGTTGTTGGTTGTGGAGCCGTGATATCGGGCAATTGTACTCCACTCCTTGTTGTAATAGCTTGAACATTCTCCTAAAGATTTGTTTCGATGTTGCTAGGAAAAGCTCCTTGTTGCCTTTCCGAGAGAAGTTTTGCTATTTGGCCCACTTGCTTTTCCAAATTTTTCAAAGAGGCATCATTGCGTTCTTGATATTGTAATTGATGATTTGCTAGCTTGGTGATAACCTCTTCCCATCCCTCTTTCTTGTCTTGTGGCTTTGGATTCAACACATTTCGATTGTTGCCATAAGATAGATTGGGATAACTCCTCCAACCAAGATTATAGGTAGGAGCATATCCTTGGCATTGAAAATTTTGATCATAAGCAACTTGCTAGGTAGATGAAGAACCACTTGCCACTAATGGACATATTGAGCTTTGATGATTAGCCCTGCATATCTCACATACCGGAGGGGTTTGAACCATGTTGATAGGCCGAGAGGTTGAAGTAGATAGCCCTTCCACTTTCTTGGCTAAGGAGTCTATCTTTGACAAGACAAGTGCATAATCATCACCCCCATGTGCACCACTAGAACTCCTTGGTGCACCTCTATCCGGTCACATCGCACTTTATTCACTCATGATTTCAAACAAGTCATAAGCCTCTCGAATGCTCTTTGTTTTATGGACCCATTAGAAGATGAATCCACATTTGAACAACAAGGGGGAGTTAACCCGGCATAGAAGTGGTTGACTTGTTTCCCCAACGTGATCACATGGTTTGGGCACTTCCTAAGCATATCTTTGAATCTCTCCCAAGCTTCATGAAAACTCTCCATCTCGAATTTTTGAAATGTAGTAATGTCATACTTGAGTTTGGAAACTCTAGAAGGCGGAAATTTTTTTGTAGTAAATCTTTGGACAAACTCCTCCCAAGTAGTGATGCTCCCCGGAGGCAAAGTATCAAGCCATTCTATTGCCTTGTCTTTCAAAGTATGCACAAATAACCTCATTCAGATTTCTTCCATATTCACACCTTCATAGTTGAAGTTACTACAAATCTCTAGGAAGCGTGCCATATGGGAATGTGGATTCTCATCGGTCCTCACATAGAATGAGATAGTGTTGGAGAACAAATTGATGACATCCGGCCGAAGTTGGAAATTTGGATGATCATAAGATGGATAGACAATGCTTGATTAATTCTCGATAATGGGGGGATTCATGAAATCCCCCAAAAGCATGTCTTCTTCATTAACAACCGGTTCTTGAGCTCTACCCACTTGAGGATCAAAATCGGGTGGGATTCCACCCCTTGGAGGAATTGCGGGTGGAGCATTAAGCTAGTTGTTAACTCTTTTTCCTTCCATCCCAATAAGAAGTTGTCTCCTAACTTCCCGTTGTTCCCTTAGTCTCCGTTGAAAAGTTCCCTCGATATCCGGATCTAATACAACTAGATCAAGACTTCTAGTCCGAGGCATGCAGTATTGACAACCTAGAACAACAAGAGAAATTAGAAGATTTCCTACACAAAATCAAAGAAAATTTGTACAAGAAATAAAAGTAACTAATTTTAAAAACTAATATCAACTAAAATGTACTTCAAATAGAAACAATCGCCGAAAACGGCGCCAAAAACTTGTTCCCTAGAAACACACCGCAAGTGCACGTATCGCATACGAGTAACAGTAGACTAAATGAGTTTGATTTATCGATCCCACGAGGATTATCTATTTCAATTACACTCCAATTTAATCAATTTCAACAATAAACACACACAATAAAGTTTGGTTTGGAAATGTTCTATTACTTAAATTAAATTCACAATTGTAACTAAATAAGTAGAAAATGGTGATAACTTGATGATAAAGGAGTGTTGGGATTCTTGATTCCACTTGACCATCACCTAATTGACTTCTCAACATGCAAATTGAAATGTGATTTACTAAACATGTTAGGTCCGATTTTTCAAGTTTAGTCAATTACCTCTCTCGAGTGAAACCAACCCTAATTACACTATATCTCTATGTCGATTAAAAACACATTAATTGCATTAAACTTTTGTGAAAATAACTCAATGAATTATCTAGAGTTTAAGGTATATCTCTATCATTAACCAGAACCTAGAATAAATATTGTATTGATCTAGAATACACAACAATTTCTCAATAATTGCACATCCTATAAAATCCAAGCATAAATTTGGCCACAATAAATGCAAGTCAATAAATACAACAATAAATGCAAAAAATAATAAACAACTTAAATTCTCAATGCAAGCATTAATAACAACTAAACTAGGACAAGCTTCATCTATCACCCCCAACACAATATAACTTAGCCCATAGTGAAATCACAATAAAACTCAAGAATTAAATGCATCATTTCAACAATGGATTAAAATATATGAAGAAATATGAAAATTTACAATAAAAACTTCCCTTCAACAATGATTGTAACTTCAAAACATCAATGTTCTTCCACAATGTTGAAGGTATTTCTTCCTTCGATCAACATTCATCACCAAAATATTAACTTACAAGAGAAATTACAAGAGAAAAGTAAGAAAAGTTGACAGAAAATTGAAGAAAAATGTTAAGAGGCCAGAATTACCCAAAATCCTAGCAAAAAAATGCCTTAAAATTGCCCAAAAACGTGTAGATCCGCGTTCAACAGCTTTTTGGGCCGAACCGAGTAGACCTGGTTCGGCCCAGATTTTTTTTAGAAATTTTGACTGCGCGATCGCGAGCCTTTAGGCCGCGTGATGGTGCGGTTGACATGAAAACTCTCAGGTTGGACTTTTGGTATGAGTCGCGAGCACCACCTGGTTCAAGCCACGCGTTCACGTGGTTCAGCTGGGTGGATGTCTTGCAGCTTGGTCCCTCTTTTAATTGCAACTGAGGTCCTCCAACTTTCGATGTCGGACAAATTGGTCCCCAAACTTCTAATCTTTGCAAGATTTGACTCTTTTCTCCTACTTTCTTCAATTAAGCATTTTTTTAAAATTCTTTCTTGTGCTTTCTCCCATGAAGTTGAATGTTAACCTATTTAACCACAAAATATGTACAATTAAATAGGTATTTGTCCAAATTACTCAAAAATTATTACCATAAATGTATGAAATATGCATGTAAAATACATTCAACAATGCTCTTAGAAATATTTAGGTCACAGCCGAAGTTATCCTGTTTTACTGTTCTTCAATGATTAGTTTGAAATCCATAGAAACTTATACTAAGTTGTTATACTAATATTGTTATGCTTGTAGTATTATCTGTTAAATTCGAATTTTGAATTTTAGAATTTGGATATTGTTTGCATTTCGCATTTGAATTTGAGATATTGTTTGCGAAATATGCTTAGTATTGCCATGTTGCTTTTTTTTATTTTAAATAAATGACATTTTCAGTTGGACTTACAAAAATTAATTTATATACAAGTGGTTATTAACCGCATCGAACCGCACCAAACTGAGACATGAACCGTAACCGAACCGACCCGACTTAGGTGGTTATGGTATAGGCAAAAAATTGGTGGTTCGATTATAGTTTTGGACGAATCGACCCTGAACCATTGTCATCACTACCCACATAGGGCCCACTTGCTGCCAGCAGCACTCGGAACTGCTTAGGCCGAACTGGTATTACCTGAAGTCCATGCTCTAGGCTAGTGACAAGACTGATTAGTGTGTCAAAGAGATGTAACCTTTTTGCAAGCTGCTTCTTGATGCGACAGCATCTTTAAAGGGATGTGATGGCAGCCATCACCCTAGGATAGGTAGTAATGATTATAACCAAATAAATATTTTACCTACCAAAGGGTTAAGAACTCGCCATATGTAAAGTATAACATGTGTCATGATCTAGAAAAGCAACTACCTCTATAAATAGATCATATTTGCCTCCAAGTAAAAATGTTAGAAACTCAATACTTAAACTCAATATACAAATCTCACTCCATTTTCTCTCTTTTACACACTTATATTTCCCGCACCTAATTTATATTTACTTGAAATAAGTTATGACTTGAGTGTCGGAGTGCATACGTGAGCCACCCTGGTCATTGTTGCACGCTGATTTTTTGTCACTGAACTTGTAAAGATGACAAGTCTGACCTGAAAATTTATAAATGCTCTTTTAAATTATCAGTTGTATACAACAAATCAACAGTTAAAAATGTTTTAATTATTTAATGACCAATTGAAAGACATTCTTAAAAATCTCTTACTTAGCAATTTGGTGTGCCGTGATTGGTTGGTTGAAGGTGACAGGCATTCTATCTGCCACGTCTTCAATTCTGTTACTAAAGTTTAGTCAATGACTAACATCCACCATTTTGATTAGTATAGTGATCAAAACTTAACACTTAAATAAATTCAGTTATTATTGGGATAATTAACTCATAGTTTAGTGATCAAAACTCGACATTTTAAAGTTCAGTGACTAGTCGAAGACGTTTATATAAGTTCAGTGATCAAAATTGGACACTTTAAGTTCAATGATTGATCGAAGACATGAGCATAAGTTTGGTGATCATTGGGACAATTAACTCTGGAAGAACAAATAAGAACTAAGCTTGTCGAATTTTAGGTTTTTAAAAAAAATTTAAAAAACGTCAAATAGATTGGTTCTGAAAAAAAAAATACATCAATAAGTAGGGATTTTTTGGGTTATGTATAGATTATTTTATTAATAGAATGTGTGATTGAAAATGAATTTTGAAAAAAATTAGATTTTGAAAAATGGTTATCAAACAGGGACTAGAATTATGTCCTTCAACATGGTTGAATTAGGATATGAGTAATTATATTTACACCACAATTTTTTATATTTACACCACGTTTTAATTAAATGAAAGATTTTTAATATTTGCTCACTTTTGCTTTTATGTCCTCAATTTTACTTCAAATCATTATTATTCTTGAGTTTAAATTAATTAACATATTATGTTTTTAATCACAATTTATATCCAAATATTTTGCTAATATTCATTGAAAAGGGGGAAAAATATTTATTACATTTGTATTAGTTATTTAATTAGATTATTTATGGATAAAATATGAAAATTAATAGATGGTTGACGATAAAAGATTTATGTAAAAAACTTGGAAGTATAAGTGTAAAAACAAGAAAAGCTTAGGGATATATTCATTAAAAATAAAATATGGTATAGTTAACAAATATTTTGGTGTCAATATAATTACTCTTAGGATATTCAATGTTTTGGTTTGTTCTATATTTAAAAGGATGTTTGATTTCTTGATTTGTTTATGTTCCATTAATTTATGTTTTCTATGAATATTTTTAACTATACACTTAAAATTTCTCAAACTACTTTTTAGCCCTACACATTTTCTCTCTCCAATTTTCAACAACTATTTTTTACCTCAGAATCATAAATAAATCAGTTTATAAATCAAATAGTATCACCAAATAAAGGCTTTGTATTATTTTTACTTGCAAGATTTTTTCCATTTTCCATTTATTTTTGCACACATCTAGACATTTGCATCGAATTCAATTTTTTAATTGGGAACGAACAAAAATCGAAAAAAACCGTAATCGAACCGAAACATATAAAATGTTCGGTTCTTGGGTTGAATGGAATCTAACCGAAGCTTCGATTCCTTCAATAATCGAACTGAATTGATAAATACAATTGCGCCTAGAGTATCGTATATCGATACAATCGAGAATTGTAACTTTGCAATTCAGTAAAATCGCGTTTCAGTTCCGATTCAGAATATAAGTTTAGATTTTTAATCCACGCATTAAGTATCCAAATAATTAAACTATTAAAGGAATAAAGGGTCAAAGACTTTCAAATATGTTACTTTAGTTACCAAACTTATATTTTATCATAGATGGTTACAAAATTTACAATGTTATTTTGCCCATGTTTGGGTATTGATTAAAATTCAGATTTTAATTTAAATCAAAGTCAATAATTAATTTTAACCACTCATTTTATAAGATCCATAAATTTTTAACTTAACATTTCATCAACTTCTATCAAAATTTACTAAAAATATGATTTTAATCTCCACCAAATATGAACTTTATTTAAAGCACTATTCATATAATCGTATAAGGATTTGGTGATGTGTCCGACAACGAGAGTTAAATGTAGATGACAAATAATTAATTTCTAAATAGTTTCAGCCTCATTTATCTCTCATTATTTAATCCACATAAGTTTTGTAATAGTAATTTCTTTAATAATGTATGATTACAAATGAGTTTTGAAATAATGGAAGATAAACAAGGGCTCAATTTCAACTCTATGTGATTTAAAATAAAATAAAAAAAATGTTCCAATGAGTAATGAAATCAAATATGCCACTTTTTAAAAACTTGGTAACAATATATTCCTACAGTCGTAAGCCAGAGAAGCAACATTGTATGATACATCAACAATACCACTAAAATTTACTATAGGATATATGTTTAAACCAACAAAGAAGTCGGGTAAATGCTTCTGAAAATATGTTCTCTTACTCATTGAGTTTTTGTAAATCTAGCGACCAAGATCTGAACACGTGGGTAGCTTTTGCGCAATAGTTCCTAGGGTCCTTCTTTCCATGCTTAGCAAAGACGTTGCAAACTTTGTACATGTTAGATACATTGAACTTAACATTACAATAAATAATATTATAGTTCATTTTTCTTCCTTTTTACACATTTATTATATACGCTATTGTTTGGTCTAAAGCATTTTTTACAATTTTTCCTCAAATTCATTTTCAACCACACCTTTCTATGAGACTCACCATTTTTAATACTTTTCAATCATTTTTCAATAATACATTTTTTCCAAAACTCAAAAAATTTCAAAAACTACCTACACCAAACAAGCATTAATCTATTTACTATTTAGCATATATGGTGGAGAATGAAGAAGAAACAACAATATGCAACAAATTTAAATGATTTACACAACTTTGTAAATCCAACAAAATGAAAGGTTTGAACATGATTTTGAATCGTTATCCTCAAACATTATTTTCAGCCAACAGGATGAACACTTGAAGACCTCAAAGGAAATTTGATGAAGCAGTAATCAAATCAAAATCAAGTAATTATGAACTTGAATAAGAACTTTTGAAGAATATTTTGAAAAGAAGTTTGATCTTTGTTTTTGGGTCAACGAGATGTTATGAATATGTTATCAAGTAAGTTTTTTCTTCCCCGTCATCTATATTTATAGAATTGCAAGTCTCATGCACGAATGAGTGTAAAAAAAAAAAGTAAAATGGTACCAAACACGTCAAAAGGTGTTTGGAATTCAACTCCCAATAGCTAGGGAAAATGGCCTGGGTGCCGAAATACCCCAAGATGACTGCCTGACTGAACAAGCCAAATTTTGGCTTCTTCTTGGTAGCCTTTCGGGGGTTTTTTTTATGCAACCTCGCTTTGTTTTTGGGTGTTTTTGACCCTCTATATCACTTGTTTTCGATACCAGTATAGATCCAAATTACTTCTACATAATGAGTTTAAACAAATTATAACACCCCATTTGTTCAAACATATAATGTGTTCAAACTTATTTTAATGACGCTTGTGCATAAACCTTCTACTTCAGTTTATTGTATGTCGTGTCCACGAAATGAAAAGAAGAAATTAGCACCAATGCATTGTCGTCGAGTGAGATACCAAACATGAAGTCCCGGAATCATACTTTTAATTCGTCGTTAGTAAATAATAAATAAATAATATAATATGTATATATGTTTTGCACGTCTCACACTCACACATATAATTATTATATTCCTTTAATTATTATTATATTGAATAATACGTTTACGGATTAAATTAAATCTATTATTTTTCAACATTGGGACTTAGTTATCCATATACTCCAGTCTATATCTTCCTAATTATGGAACCTATAAGCAATTTATTAAATCGATAAAATTACTTCATGTAATATTTATTATTCTTATTTATTTTTTGTTGATATTTACTCCAACTAAATGAAAAGTATTATTTAATGTCAAATATGTCCATTTAAATAAGTCAAATAAGTTAAAATTTTTATTTGACTTTCAAGTGGTTTCCGTTAAATGTGAATAATTTAATATAATAATAGGACAAATTTTCGGGGTGTTACATTCTTCCCCCTTAAAAAAATCTCGTCCTCAAAACTTAATTGTTAACTTGTTTAAGTTGACATTTTTTAATTTTTACGGGTTTGTAATTTAGTATATTTAATTTAATTACTAAATATTTATGTTTAGTATTTTATTAAGTTTAACTAAATACTTGTGAAAATTTAAAGTTGTCTAAATTTTATGTTTAAACAAACAAACTGTCACAGATATGTCTGGACAGTAACAAATTAACAGAAACGTCAAATTTTGTTTAGTGCAGATCCAGATTAATCTTGATGACCCAGATTCGTCTAGATATTAATTTGTGAACAGATTAACTAAATAATGCAGAATTGTAAAACAGATAAGAACACAATAATTTGAGCTTAACGTGAGAAAAACTCTAACAGGGAAACCCACGGCCCGCATCCTGCGAACAAAAATCAATCACTATATAAGAAAAGAATTTATACAGATCAATCTAAACTACAGGATAAATCTACGCATAGACTTATCAAACATCCAAGAAATAGATCACTCCCTGATCCTTCTATGGTATGTACTATGAGCTGGCGTCCCACCACTCTTCAGTAGCTTTCTTTGAATCTGTAACAATCTTCAGCAACACGAACTCCCGTTCGATCTCGATCCAAACCTCCCGTTTGATCTTTAGGCTGAAGGACTTTTCTTCTCTCAGTGATTGATAATCTCCTCCTGGAGAACCGAAGTTACAATGATGTAGAAGACGTGTATATTTAGCACTACACGAAAATTGGCTTCCAAACTTCTTAAGTCACAAATATGAAGAAGCCTTATATTTTTAGCACACCACAAAATTATTGGCTTCAATGACTTAACAATGTAGAAGGCGTGTATATATTTGCTTCACACGAAATTCTTGAATTCTACACGTCTCAAGGAAAACCATCCACGTTTCCCTTATTTATATGCAATTGGATTGTCTGGCCATCAAGAATCCTACTTGCACTAAATCTTGATTTCCTATAATACAATCAAGAAAGATAATTAGAGATAATGATAAGATATTATTAAATCTTACCATAAGTGAAGATAATGTAAGATATTCACAATTGGTTATGGAATAAAAGATCTTACCATATGAAGTGATAAGGTAAGATATTCAAAATTGGTTATGGAATAAAAGATCTTACCATATGAAGTGATAAACTTGAATACCAAGAATCAAGATACTCGGCCTAATCAAGAAATAAATCATCAAGAAACTTACCACAATATTTCAAGATCATCATGCTCGGCCATAAAGAGATTTTCGGCCAATCACAATATTTCTTGATGTAATCTTACCATAAAAGATAAACTTGGACACCAAAAATGAAATCATGAAGATACTCGGCCAATAGGATTATTTTAACAATGCTAAAATATTATCTTAATACTTATAAAGAATAATAAGTGATAAAAATAAAATTCTAAGCCAAGTAAAATATTATCACAATACTTGATCCTTATCATAAGTGATAAGTGATAGAATTCTAGTAATTATCACAATACTTATCACACTTTTATCTCCTAACAATATCAATTATCACAAGATAATTATCCCAACAATATAGGAGATAAATATTCACAATACGTCAAAATAATTATGAAGTAATTTAATTAAAACTTAATAAATTACTAAATAAAAATATTTAGTAATAAACTAAATTTATCAAATTACAGAGATGTAGGAAAATAGAAAATGCCATTAAACGTAACTTGAAATAAGTTAACAACTTGAATTTGTATTTATCTCCTATATTTCTTGGAGTATTTAGATCTTATTTTTGATAATGCTTGGAGATAAAGTTTATCACTTATCATTCATGATAAGAATTCAAGGTTGTGATAAGGTTTTTTTGGCCTAAAATTCTAGCCCTTATCTCTTAGAGTTCAAGTTTGTTTGTATCACTTTGTTGGAAATAGAGATTTTCCATATCTAGGATTCTCGGTGGACAAGAAACGTGGTGTGTATAAAGAGAAAATGTTGAGGACATTTTTCTCTAAGCCAGTGAAGCCAAATATCTATGAAAGAGCAAGAACTATAAATGGCTTCCTTCTCGGCGACTTCTCCATTGCATGGACATCTTAAATATTTAGCGCTTATACATTCATTCAAAAACCAATCTTTAAACTACAAATCTAAAAGGTTCTCTAAGAGGAGTTTTCAATCACTATAAGAAGAAAAGACCTTCAGGAAAAGATCAAACGAGAGGTTTTGATCGAGATCAAATGGGAGTTCAAAGTTGCTGAAGTTTGTTGCAGCGTCAAGGGAAGTTACTGAAGAGTGGTAAGATGCCAGCTCACATTACATGCCATCGAAGAATCAAGGAGCAATTCATTTAATTCATGGGTGTTTGATATATTTATGCGTAAATTTATCCTTAGTTTCATTGAATTGTGTAATATCTTTTCTTATTGATGATTGATTTTTATCCGCAGGGTGCAGGCATGTGGGTTTTTCCTAAAAGGATTTTTCTCACGTTAAGCTCAAATATTGTGTTACTTTTACTTTACAAATTCTGCATCGCTTTACAATTCTGTTCACAATTTATTATCTAGACGAATCTGCGATAACTAGATTCATCTGGATCTGTGCTAAACAAGATGATGCGAACCCCTTTGGTGATTAAACCAAAAATTCCAACAACAATATTGTATCAACCCAAGAAAGCTAAAATAGGTAATAAATGAGAAATCTTGACCCAAGTTTAACCCAACCAAAATTCAAGGATTTACAAACCCTAGCCCAATGGAATGATTAAGACAAATACCAAGACTTGTGGAATAAATATCAACAAATACACAAGAACAAACTCTCAATATATAAGTCGAAATAAATTCCAAGAAAAGTTACAAGGAAAGAAAGGATTTACCTCTCTCAAATGCTCTCAATGGAGTCTTCAATGTTCATCCAAAAACTATCTAGGGTTTGGGCTTTACAAAGTATATACAAGAAATGAAAGACAAAAGTTTGGTAAATTGCACAAAAAACCCCGTTTTTTTACATTCGGAGGACTTTCGGTCGACCACCTGGTCGACCGAAATGGTAGTTTCGGTCGTACGTTGGTCAGCCGAAACCGCCTGCAGCTGAGCCTCAAAATCCTGCAGAGTTTCGGTCGACCGAAGGAAAATTTCGGTCGACCGAAAGTTCCTGTTCTTCCAAAATTAGGCAATTGACCTCGATCTTGCTCTCTTCCATGGGAACTTGATTTCGGAGCTTGAAAATGAGTCCCGCCATCAACTCTTGGACCTCTTTAGCCTTGGATCTTGTCATGGGCCCCACCGGTATTCGGAAATAGGGTTGACCTGTTTGACTTTGACTCGATTGACTCCCTGGATTCTCATAATCCCCTCCCTCTTGAAAAGGATTCGACCTCGAATCTTCACCTGCATCAAAAGGGGATAAGTCAGAGACATTAAAAGAAGCCGATACATTGTACTCACCAGGAAGATCGAGCTTATAGGCATTGTCGTTGATTTTCTCTAGGATTTGGAAGGGGCCATCACCACGTGATTGTAATTTTGATTTTCTTTGAGTCGGGAACCGCTCCTTCCTCAAATGCAACCACACCCAATCACCGGCCTCAAATGTCATTCGTTTTCTACCTTTGTTGGCATTGGAGGCATATTGTTCATTCTTCTTCTCGATTTGTAGTTTGACTTTCTCGTGGAGAGATTTTACCAACTCCGCCTTTCTCTTCCCATCTAAACTACCTCTTTCATCAATAGGTAACGGAATCAAATCCAAAGGTGTTAGAGGGTTAAAACCATAAACAATCTCGAATGGAGAAAAAGAAGTAGTAGAATGAACACTTCGATTGTATGCAAATTCAACAAAAGGTAAACACTCTTCCCAATTCTTTAGGTTGCCCTTAAGGACGGTGCGAAGAAGTTGTGTTAAAGTTCTATTAACCACCTCAGTTTGGCCATCGGTTTGGGGATGACAAGTTGTTGAAAACAAGAGTTTAGTTCCCAATTTCCCCCACAAGACCTTCCAAAAGTGGCTAAGGAATTTAACGTCCCTATCCGACACAATGCTCCTAGGAACCCCATGGAGTCGTACTATTTCCCTAAAGAATAGGTCGGCGATATGAATGGCATCATCGATTTTATGACAAGCAAGGAAATGGGCCATTTTACTAAACCTATCTACAACCACAAAAATGGAGTCACTACCTCTTTTCGACCTAGGCAATCCCAAAATGAAGTCCATAGAAATTTCCGTCCAAGGTTCACTAGGGACAGGTAGGGGTGTATATAATCCATGTGGTTCTACCTTGGACTTGGCCTTCCTACAAGTTATGCACCTAGAACAAATTCTCCCAACATCTCGACTCATTTTAGGCCAAAAGAAATGTTCTTCTAAAATTTCCAAGGTTCTCCTTACCCCAAAGTGACCCATTAATCCCCCGACATGGGCCTCCCTTACCATCAACTCCCTCAATGAGCAATTTGGCACACAAAGTTTACCTTCCCGAAACAAAAACCCCTCATGCCTATAATACTTACCAAATCCAACCCTCTCACATGATATAAATATACTAGAAAAATCCGCATCATGCGCATACAAGTCCTTAATGCTCTCAAAACCCAACAATTTAGCACTCAAGGTAGTAATAAGAGCATACCTTCAAGAAAGGGCGTCGGCTACCACATTCTCCTTACCTTGTTTGTATTTGATGACATAGGGAAAAGTTTCCACGTACTCTACCCATTTGGCATGCCTCTTGCTCAACTTCCCTTGCCCCTTCAAGTGCTTCAATGACTCATGGTCGGTGTGGATGACAAACTCTCTAGGCCACAAATAGTGGTGCCATGTCTCTAACGATCTCACCAACGCATAGAGCTCCTTGTCATAGGTGGGGTAGTTCAGGGCGGCTCCACTGAGCTTCTCGCTAAAGTAGGCAATCGGCCTTTTCTCCTGCATCAAAACTGCTCCAATACCTGTGCCTGAAGCATCACATTCAATCTCAAAAGTTTTATCAAAATTAGGCAAGGACAAAACCGGGGCGGTGCACAATTTGTTCTTTATTTCATTAAAGGCCTTTTCTTGCGCCTCCCCCCATTTAAACCCAACATGTTTTTTAACAACCTCGGTAAGTGGTGAAGCTAGTGTGCTAAAATCTTTGACAAAACGACGGTAAAAACTAACTAACCCATGGAAGCTTCTTACCTCGGTGACACTTGTGGGAGTGGGCCATTCCTTAATGGCTTTGATCTTCTCCTCATCGACCTTTATTCCCTTAGTGCTAACTACAAATCCAAGGAAGATCACACTCTCCATGCAAAAATTACACTTGTTGAGGTTAGCATACAATTGTTCTCCTTTCAAAACCACAAGTACACTCCTCAAGTGTTCAATATTCTCATTCAAATTTTTGCTATAAATCAAAATATCATCGAAGTAAACTACCACAAATTTTCCAATGAATGCACGCAAAATATGGTTCATTAATCTCATAAAAGTGCTCGGTGCATTAGTGAGACCGAAGGGCATAACCAACCACTCATATAAACCATATTTAGTTTTAAAAGCAGTTTTCCATTCATCTCCTTCCCTCATCCTAATTTGATGGTATCCACTTCTCAAGTCAATTTTACTAAAAATGCACGAACCATGCAACTCATCTAGCATATCATCTAACCTAGGAATGGGGTGTCGATACTTTATCGTTATGTTGTTAATGACTCGGCAATCGACGCACATTCTAAAGGTTCCATCCTTCTTGGGCACTAGTAGCACGGGAACGGCACAAGGACTCATGCTCTCACGAACATATCCTTTACTCATCAACTCCTCAACTTGTTTTTGGAGTTCCTTGGTCTCCTCCGGATTGCTTCGGTATGCCGGTCTATTTGGAATGATGGCTCCGGGGATGAAATCAATTTGATGCTCGATGCCTCTAATGGGTGGAAGCCCACTAGGCATCTCCTCCGGAAAGACATCCTAGAACTCCTGCAACAAAGAAGTAGCTAAAGTGGGGAGGGAAGTGTGAGGGTCATCAAGTGTAAGGAGGGACTCCTTATAGACCAACAAAAGAATTGAATGATTTTCTTTTAAAGCTCTTTCTGCATCACCTCTACTCACATAAAAATTCATTTTTTTCTCAATATCTTTTGCTCTCTTTCTTTTTTCTTGCATCCCCTCTTTTTTTTTTCTACTACTTTTTCCCCCTTTTTTCTTTTCACTTTCGTTTTGCCCCTCACTCAACTCCATCTTTTTTTTTCTTCTTTCTTTTTCCTCCTCCTCCTCCTTCTTGAGTTTCAATTGGTCCTTGTAAACTTCTTCCGGACTCAAAGGTAGGAGTGTCACGGGTTTTCCATTCATTTGGAAACTATACCGATTTTTCCTACCATCATGCAATACCCTCCTGTCATATTGCCATGGCCTTCCCAATAATATATGTGTAGCTTGCATGGGCACCACATCACAAAGTACTTGATCCTCATAGGTCCCTATGTTGAAAATAAGTAATATTTGCTTGCTTACTTTCAACTCACCATAATCACTCAACCATTGTAACTTATAAGGACTAGGATGTGGCATTAAAGGTAATCCCAACCTTTCAACCATACTAGTGCTAACTACATTGGTGCAACTCCCCCCATCAATGATGAGACTACACGCTTTGTCCTTCACAAGACACCTAGTATGGAAGATATTCTCCCGTTGCTTAGCCGCATCATCCACCTTGGCTTGGGTGTTGAGAGACCTAATGGTGACTAAAGACTTTGGTGGACTAACAATTCCCTCCACCTCTTCTTCCTCGTCATCACTATCTCCCCTACATGGCACCCCCTCTTCGTCCTCTTCATCTTCCGAGTACCACTCCCCATTTTTGATAATCATCACCCTATTGTTAGGGCACTCTCGAGCATAATGCCCCCGTCCTCTACACTTGAAGCATTCTATATCCCGACTCCTAGAAGTGGTAGGAACAACCTTTGATTTATCCTTGACGAAGCTAACTTCCTTTCCCTTGGAGGTTTCAATATTGTCCTTAAGTGGTACCTTATCAACCTTTTCACTCCCCCACTTAGACTTCCAATTGGAACTAGGACCTCCCAAGAATTTTTCTTGTCCCTTTCTTTTAAAGTGCTCCTTCTTCTTCAATTGAGCCTCCACTTTAATAGCCATGTGTACCAACTCCTCCATCTCAACATAATGGTGTAATTCAACCACATTGGCAATCTCCCTATTCAACCCACTCATAAATCGAGCCATAGTGGCTTCTCTATCCTCCTCTATGTCGGCCCTCATCAAAGCTTTTTCCAACTCCTTATAATAATCTTCAACACCCTTTGTTCCTTGAGTAAGGGTTTGTAGTCTTTGATAGAGTCCCCTATAGTAGTGACTTGGTACAAATCTTTTTCTCATAAGGCTCTTCAACTCATCCCAAGTATCCACACTACCCTCGAAATTCCTTCTCCTAGTGAGTAATAAATTATCCCACCAAGCTAAGGCATAGTCGGTAAACTCCACTACCGCTAACTTAACCTTTTTATCCTCGGAGTATCTATGACATTCAAAAATCAATTCTATCTTCCTCTCCCATTCTAAATAGGCATCCGGATCACTCTTCCCATGGAAACAATGAATTTTCATCTTAATACTACCAAGATTACCATCCATTCCATCCCTACCCCTAGGGTTTCTCCCATGACCTCGTCCCACTCCCCTCACATTCCTACCTCCTCTATTCCTACCCATGTTCCAATTTTGGTCACTACCCCCTTCACTCTCCAATTCATCATCATCAACATCATCATATTCATACTCATCTCTAGGCCTTCTCCTATCACCCCTCCTAACATTATCATCCCTTGGTGCCTGGTGGTGGAACTTCCCTCCTAGTCTCCAACCTTGCTAATCTACCTTCCAACCTTCCCCCCATATCCGCCATAGTAACTGTGAGAGCTTGTATCATATCCCTCAACTCTTGAGTTTGTGCATTAGAATCTTGTCCACTCGAAGTATGTGCATGAGCCATGGAGTGTAAGTGTGCAAATGTCCTCACAAATTATGTTCGCTCGTGTTTCACTCAATTAGGCTTTTTCCCTCTAATGAGCTCACCACTCTTGCCTTTTACCACTCTTCACTTTCTTACTCAAACTTTTCAAGGAACGTAATTCAACTAAATTGAGAATTTAATTCTTGTGTAGCACAAATTCCACAAACAACAAAGGAAGCAAATGAATGATTGACACAATAGCAAGTAGAATTTAGTTGCTTGCTATTATACAAGGAAGTAAGGAATTGAACTAGACCAATAAGATTTTCAAAGGTATAGTCACAATAACTTGATGTAAGACACAAGGAATTCAATTAGGAATGTGTTTGGTAGTTGAATGGTAGGTTTCAATATGAAGACACTATTTGAAACATTTTATCAAACACTTAGGATGCAAGCTTTGAATAGTTTGGATTTTTCAAGTGTTTGTTCAAATGTATCCCCAATAACTTTCAAATTGATGATAACAACAATGCCCAATATATAGGAATCATGAAATTTTCATGGGCACTAATTTTCCCCAAACTTTTTTTGTAATTTTCGTTTTTTTTTTTTTGACTATCAAGAACAACACAATAAATGTAAAGATAGGAATACCAATTTTAGAGCCAAGCTCTGATACCAAATGATGAGAATCCCTTTGGTGATTAAACCAAAAATTCCCACAACAATATTGTATCAACCCAAGAAAGCTAAAATAGGTAATAAATGAGAAATCTTGACCCAAGTTTAACCCAACCAAAATTCAAGGATTTACAAACCCTAGCCCAATGGAATGATTAAGACAAATACCAAGACTTGTGGAATAAATATCAACAAATACACAAGAACAAACTCTCAATATATAAGTCGAAATAAATTACAAGAAAAGTTACAAGGAAAGAAAGGATTTACCTCTCTCAAATGCTCTCAATGGAGTCTTCAATGTTCATCCAAAAACTATCTAGGGTTTGGGCTTTACAAAGTATATACAAGAAATGAAAGACAAAAGTTTGGTAAATTGCACAAAAAACCCCGTTTTTTTACATTCGGAGGACTTTCGGTCGACCGAAATTACCTTTCGATCGACCGAACTTATTTCAGTTGACCACCTGGTCGACCGAAATGGTAGTTTCGATTTCGGTCGTACGTTGGTCAGCCGAAACCGCCTGCAGCTGAGCCTCAAAATCCTGCAGAGTTTCGGTCGATCGAAGGAAAATTTCGGTCGACCGAAAGTTCCCGTTCTTCCAAAATTAGGCAATTGACCTCGATCTTGCTCTCTTCCATGGGAACTTGATTTCGGAGCTTGAAAATGAGTCCCGCCATCGACTCTTGGACCTCTTTAGCCTTGGATCTTGTCATGGGCCCCACCGATATTCGGAAAGAGGGTTGACCTGTTTGACTTTGACTCGATTGACTCCCTGGATTCTCATCAAAAGACTCACGTATTTCTGTCCAAACAAATCTGTGACAGTCAGTTACATTTAATAACAGAATTAGACAACTTTTAATTTTCATCAATCATTTGTCTATTTTATTCTTTATCTTCTGTTTGTGTTCTTCTACCTTTAAATTTAAAATTCGTGTCATCACAAGAGTCAATTTTATTAATGCTTAAATCGCATTCTATACAATATTCGTATCGTATTTTATTCAATTATATTAGTCAGTAGGACTTCTATCACACATTCTCTTTCTATCATCTTAATAGAGTTGTCCATTCACTCCTGTATTTAGACCATATTGGTAGGTAACCACGATTTCAGTAAAATCTCTCCAATACTTCATCATAAACAAGTTACAATAATATGCGTCAATAGCAACGTAACCTCGCCATCGGTGATAATTTAACCATAATCAAATTCTTGTTATCCGAGTAATCTTTGTAGTGATCTTTTCCAGGTAGACCCACACTTCAAACCATTGTTGCTTGTGTTGTCCTCGTACTCTATTCATTAAAAGTAAATATGATGGCCATGAAGTTTGGGTTGTGATTCAAATATCCTTCTTGTCTTGATAAACAATTGGCTTCATCATCGCGTCGCACTAATTTACTCCAGAATTTGCTCATAGAAGCATCTTTATGACTCATATAACATCCTCTTTCAGCTCAACTATTTAGAATTGGTGTAAGAACACAAATGTCGCCCTATCGTATTAGAATATTCTTCCATTTGGGCATCACAGACTTTTTTTATACGACTTAACGATAGTATTCCGTTAGCCTAAGAAACTTTTCATTTCAATAGAGTCCCTAAACTTGATGGGCTCTTACTAGGGTTAAGCTAAAAATAATCCAATTTATGTTTCATATGATAGTAGCATCGAATGAGGAGAACGAAGAAATTTTACTCAATCTCTCCAATCAGTACACGAAAATTAATTCGTTCTCTCGTTCCAAACTATACAACTCATTATTTTCAAAATGTTTCAACCGCGTAGCCTTACAATCTCTCTCTTTTACTTCTATTAATACAGTGTTTCCAAGCCACAATACATTGGCCAACTTAAAGAGTTCGTCGTGTATATGAAATATTGGGTCATACTATCACAACCTTATAAATTCAGACCTCAAATCTTCCCATACAATCAACATAGATGTTTAGAATTCTTAGTTCCACTTTGAAGTACATTATACTTTAATTCATCTCTTCCCAGTTATGGAACCGATAGTTGATTTATTAAATCGATAAAATTACTTAGCCTCCATTTGGTAATAATATAATGGTTTATAAATTGGTTTATTTATGATTTTGAGATAAAATGTGTGGCTAAAAAGTGGATAGATAAAATGTGTGAGGTGAAAAAGTTGTTTGGAAAATTGTGTGGTTAAAATTTCTATTTGACTTTCACATGGGTCTCGCTAAATGTGAATAATCTTAATATATATAATAATAGTATAGCCGTCAAAAAAACTCACACATAGTTTCCCGCTATTTTTTCCTACTATTTTAGGAAACTTTGTAATTTTATTAATTATTTTAATAATTGAATTAGGAAACTTCAATTAATGCAAAATTAATTATAAGTGACATGTAATAAATGACTTATTGATTGTAAAAAATAAAAAATCTATAAAAAGATCAAATTGTATATTATTTTTATTCTTTTGATAATTATTGTAATATTTTTTCGTCAAAAAATATGCAGTATAGGCGTCAAATTCATGATCTTAACGAGAAGTTCAATACAATTTAACAAATGAGAGCAAACTCTAAATATATCATTCTTAAAATTGCTTCAAATAATAATATAGGTAAAAGTTTTACTTATACTTTTTACTTTTTTCAATATCTAATCTTTTTAATTTATCTCATCTAAGACATAAAATGATATTTATCATTTCTTACATAACTTCAATTTGACATAAATGATTAATTTCAAATCTTTTTTCTTATCAAATTAAAAGAAATAATGATATCTGATCTTTCTAAGTAAATTCAATTGAATCATTTTAATTTCTACAACTTCAGGTTTCGATAAACTCTTGGTAATTTTGAAATTAATTTTATAAAATTACTCATTTTGTTCATTTATCTATTTTTTAATTTTTATAAATTTAAAATAACATCAATTTGCAAAATATATACTACGGACTTTAACAATTAATTCTATAGAAAATAAAAATATAAGATTTTATCAAACTTATTCTATTTAAAAATAAAATATAGTCCATACATTTATTTAACATGCACAAAAAATAGTTTTTTGTGTGTGGGGGTAACATGGCCATTTTCAATAGTTGGTGAAAAATAAAATGTCACATTGTATTTAAAATCATTGAATATGAGTAAGTTTGATATAAACTATAGAAATTGTTTTAAATGTGTGATTGAAAGTGAAAGAAGGTAGTATAAAAAATAAAATAATTGTCAAATCAATCAATTGAGTGGTTAAAAATTGATTTTCTTTTTTTAGAATGTGTGGTTAAAAAGTAGTATGTGCAATTGTGAAAAATTAGTTTTTAAATGATATGTGGTTGTGAATGAACATTAAAAAAAAAATTATTTTTAAATAATCAATTCTATATGAATAAATAAACTAAGGAAACTAGATAATGAACAATTAACTGTTAAAAAAAATGCAATTCATAACTTTTCTTTTCTTTTCTTTTTTGATATTTTGATTGTATATTGAATATACAATTTATGCATTAAAGTAAGAAATCTTATATGGAGAAATGAAATTACAAATTATTCACAATTTGTGTATGCAAGTTATTATTATTATTATTTTTTTATTGTGTTACTTTTATCGGGCATTGTATTTTTACAACTTATTCAATAAATATTATTTATTCCGTGCATCGCACGGGTGCGATTACTAGTTTAATATAATAACACGATAAATATTTTAAAGTTACATATACCCCCTACATTGAATAATATGTAATTTATATTTGTTGATAAGTGATAACATTGCATATTAAATAGGGGTATATTAGAAAATTAAAATATTAATATATTTTCAACAAGGAAAGTGATATATAATTTGAAAAAAAAAAAGAGTCTATCTTTGTGGGACAAAAGGAGTACAAGATTCTTTCAAATTGAAAAGAAATGTATATCAACTATTTAATCATTTAAATTGAACTTAGAGCGGGAACTACTCTTACATGGATAAGGGTGTGAATTGTAATAACGAATAAAAATAATTAAAAGTAAAAAGACTATTCTAATAAATATTACAATTAACCATCAAGATTTTGCATTATGATTACTCATTTTGGTTGGTTAGAAATGATATGCTTTAATACGAAACTAGAACAAACTGCAAATGGATGAAAAATGAAAACGAATGAAAACATTTTCAATCACAGTAGACATAAACTAAATGAATTTATAATTCATTCATATGCCAACTTCTATAATATTGTTTCTACATAAAGTTAATCACTTAATTAGTTAATTGACAACTTTATTTAGAAAAATATTAAAAATTTTGGCTTATTCTATATAAAAAATAAAAAAAATTAGGAAGCGTTCTGTTTGTATTTTATTTTGTATTTTCATTTTCAAAAATGTTTTATATTTCCCATTTTTATTTTTGTTTTCAAATTTGCTGAAAATGCGTTTGGTTTGTCATTTCTGAAAACTGTTTTTAAAAATGTAAAGCTGAAAAACACGTTCTGTTTGAAATTTTGCAGAATATCACTTAAACTATTTTTAATTAATTTGCTTGCAGAATATTACTGACCCAAACTCAAATTTCCTTTAACAATATACTGAAAACATAATTACCTGTAATACACTAATGTGAGCACTAAGAGTCTATATTAACACAGCTTGGTCATGTTTGAGATTTGAGGAAACTCTGGTTCTATTAAAATATAGAAAATGCACGTTCTTTCAAAACTACCAGAGTTCATTTATCAAGACATTTTTTGAAATATAATAACAAAAATTCTCACTTAATATATATATATTTTTTTGTAATGTGGATATTGGATTCAATAAAATTTTATTTTAGGCTTAGTTCCAAGTTAGGATAATTATAAAAAAAAAAAAAAAAAAAATCCCAAAACGCGTTTTTCGCGTTTTGAACATTTTTTGCTGAAATACACTTAAAACGAGGTTTTGAACGTTTTGCGTTTTGTGTACAATTTTTTTTTTTCAAAATGCGTTTTCTAAAATGGTAAAGAGAACGCGTTTTTAATATTTTCGAAAATAGAAATAGAAAACGACCTCAAAACAACAAAGAGAACATGACCTTAGATTCTTATTCACTTATTGTTTGAGAATCGATGATCGAACCAAATTCATCGATTCTTGATTTTAGTACCCATTCGATTATTTAACCTAACGATTCGATTCTAAAATTTTGTCAACCCTAGTAAAAAACTAAAAATAATGATCTAATAAAAATATGCTAACCAACCTGCTCGTTTTTCATAATTATGATATAGCTGCCAAATAAACAATTTTCATTTTTGAGGTTTATAATGAATTGGTGAATCGATAGAGTAACGTTGTTCATAATGAATGATTATCGACTTGCGTAACATTATATTTGTAATTGATTTAACAATAAAAATAAAAATAAAATCAAATGTATTTTATAACAATCAAATCCCATCAAATCCATATGGCAAATCAGAGAACGGTTTTAAAAGGGTTGAACCGCAATCCCAATATTAGAGCCCGTTTGGTCCATGGAAAGTTTTTAATTTTTGTGTTTTTTTTGCGTTTTTTTATGGATGTGTGGTTTAGATTGATTTGAAAAGTAAAAAATTGTGAGCTTGACTAAAGATGGATGGTTGAGATTGAATTTGAAAATTTTTGGTAAAAATTCTTGATTAGAGATGGCAAAAAAATTCGGAGGACTCGAAATGACTCGTTGCCATCCTTATTCTTGATGGACCAAACGGGTTCTTAGATTTGATCCCCATAAAAAAAAAAAAAACACACGAGAACGGTAGTCAAATCAGGGGAATCCGGGCCCCATACATACCCCCTCTTCCTCTCTTCTCTGCTCTATATATACGTGTCTGCTTCAGCCTCTAGATTTGCAGCCTTTTATTTCAGAAGCTCCACATGCGATCATTGTAGTCAAGAATCTATTGAATATACGGAGGTGTTCGGCGGCTCAATTAAATCAACGTTTAAATTATAAATTAAATTATACAAATTTTTAAATTACTTTTTAATTACATATATTTTCTCTCTTCAATTTTTAACTATATATTTTACCTCGAAAATAATAAAAAAAATTCTCTTTCCTCATTAAATCGCCTCCGAACACAGTGTACATTTTGTCCATGTTTGTGTCATATTTTAAAGAGTTTATTTAAAAAAATTGTTTTTTGAATGGTGATTTTTAGGGAAATATATGATTAAAAAATATGAAATCTTTATTGAATTTTTATATAATATTATTTTATTAATAAATATGCGGTTGAAAAAAATAGAGTATATATATATATATATATATATATATATATATATATATATATATATATATATATATGCAAATTGTGTATATATATATGTGTACGTATTCAGGTTATTGGTCAGCAGATTATTCATATCAATAGTGATATCTAGAAATGACAAAAAAATTTGACACGTCCTAAACTCGACCTGAATGGGGCGAAAAAGGCACGCCCGTGAGTCGAGTATGAGATGGAGTTGAGCAACCCAAGTGGGTTGTGGGGTGGGGCGAGTTTTGATCGTCCTATCTTGAAGTATTATTATAAAGAATATATATAGAAAAAATCGAAAAAAAAAGAGTAAAAAAAAATAAAATTAAACAAGGACGGTAAATGGGGAGGCAGAGTTGACCTAACTCGAAATTTGCTAGGCGCGATGCGAATTTGGAATTAAAAAAAAATCGCCACCCGACCTAAAGCCGTACCAGTAATAATATCTGTATCTCAAACCAAACAGAGAGACTCTCCGAATTTTTCTCCTCCAATTCCTGTACTTCTCTACACTTGCTGTACCTCTTTTTTATTATCCCTTTGTTTGATTCCCATTAAAATTATCTCTTTATTTTTACAGTACTCAATCTCAACCATTCATTAAAAATCAAGTAAATAATATTTAACTTTTCAACAAAATCTCAATCCTCTATCCTTTTAAAAATCACTATTTATTTAAAAAAATTTTTTTTAAACAAAAAATACCAATTACACACTATGCTGACTAATAATATTTTTCATTTTATTTTTTGTGGAAAAAGGGTAGAAACGCATTAAAACCCCGACGATATTTCTAGAACATGGGGTTTATTTGTTAGTTTTGGTTTATTCGAGTGAAGCTTCTCTACCGTTTTTCTGTTCGATGGCATTTTTGTGAAAAAGAGAATATATGGCGGCTGCTAGAGGATTCACGACGACGTTTAATTTGAGGCTGAGGAGAGCTGACGTAGCGGCTTTAAATGATAAGAACGGGGGTTCGGAGGCGCGGAGGAAGAGAAGGAGGCTGTTGACGAGTGATTGTGGAGTGGTGAAGTGTTGCAGTTCGGATTCGGTTGTTCCGATTGGTATGGCTACTGGATCGGGTAAGAGCGTGGAGAAGTGTGAGGAATGGAGGTTCGACACGAAGATGAGTTCGAATTATCGGGTTCGGACTTCGGCTATGCGCTTTGCTTCTCCTCAGTAGGTCTTCTTCTTCTTTTTTTTTTTATTTGTAATATTTAATTTTTTCTTTACTTTTAGTTTACCTAAGTACAGAGAACAACGAATTTCCCTTTTTAATTAAACAAACGATTCAAAATATTACCATCCCTGTAAAGGAAGTGGATTATAACCCTTTTAAATTAAGAGCTAATTTATATTTGGAAACAGCTGATTTTTGCAAGGTTGGAACTGTACTTGTTTGTTAAGAGTAGACAATGAACTTGTTAAATAAAAGACTTAATTTTGCAGTAGTAACTGAGATGGTAGTTGCTCTGTTTTCTCTGTATGGATTAATATCAATCTTAAGTAACACTAGGAAATTTTGTGATTGCAATGGAATGGAAGAATTGGGATATGTCCAATAACCCAACGAACAGGGAAGCAGGTATATAGATGCATCAGGAATTTATAACAGTTCAACATTAAGGAAGAGAAAAGAGAATACTCATGAGTGCCTCTTATGTCCAGATCCAAAATAAAAAAAGGGGGGGGGGGATTAGTAAAAGTGAAAGAAAATCTGATTAAAATGATACATTACATGTAAGATTCAGTTGATGGAAAACAAGACAGGAATTCTCTGTAATTGGACTGTAGTCTGTAGAACAATTGAAGGGATGTGGCGCAGCTTGGTAGCGCCTTAGCAAATAAATAGTAGTTGTATCTATATTGATGTATGGTCTTGGACCATCAATAATGATTTTTCTTTAGAATTCGGATACTTAAAAATGCAACAACAGAGATTTGTGGCGCAAAGATATTGTACTTCACCAGTAGAGGTGTTCCGATGAATATTTACAATATAAAGCTTTGATTGGAACTTACTTAAGAATGCCATAATGTAGCTTTAAAGCGGGTGCTGTGATATGTGAGGTAGGAGAGGGCTATGTTTGAGTAGCCTATGAGTGGTTTCTGATGCAATAATACTGGGGAAATTATATGAATTTGTTACAGGGAGACAACATTGTGATTAGAAACTTGGCATAAGTGATAGAACCATGACTTCTATTTTTCAGCAGGTTTATTTGAAAATCATTGATGAAAAAGTAATAATTAATACCTCATTGCAATAGCAATATGTATGTCAGACCAAAGTTTCTAACTTTTAAAAATATTCTTGATGTTGCAGACTTCAATTTGCTTCAAAACATGATAAATTCTTTCCTCGTTGTAGCCCAAGAAATTCAGGTCCTCAATCTCATGATTCTCCCCCTAAACGAGGTAATATGCATGTATGTTCTAAATGATATTCAGTTTAGACTTTCAAGGACTATCTAAACGCATCCTATTTAAGTTTTTGTGCATACTACTTCTTTTGCTGTAGATACTGGTATTGCAAACGAGAAAGACTGGGGTATTAGTTTGTTAAATGAAAATGTCAATGAATCTGGGACCAGTGAAGATGGCAGTACTTGGTGTCAAGAAAGTGGAGAGGATCTTGAAGAAAATGGTTACAGATGTAGATGGACGAGAATGGGTGGTCAAAGCAACGATGGCACCTCAGAGTGGAAAGAAACGGTACATATATACTATTATATGATGTTTCTATGAATATTTTGTGAAATTGGTTTGCAAAGGATTTTTGAGATGTTTAATGGGAACAAAACTATAGAAGAACAACACTTTGTACACTTGCTTGCACGTGTTTCTTATTTATGTTTATCTTCTGATTTAAGTTTAGGTATAAGTCCTAAACCTACTAGTTTTCGTAAGGAAACACGATTGACATATCCTAGTCTATTATGCCATAAAATAGAATACTCAAACAAGTAAGCAGAAGAATCAATTTTATTAATAACTCGTGGGTACAAATATTTGGACTTTTTGTCCATAACAGCAATGTTGGCCTTAAACAGACCGTCTAGTAAATAACCCTTTACAACATACATGCCCCCTTAGTAAGTACAAATTTAACAGACTCAAATACCATTTTAAAGTCTTTATTACAAAGAATAGATCCAGAAATTAAAATTTTCCTTAAGCCTGGAACATTTTCCATTTCGTTTAGCATCAGATCTTTTCCGGATGTGAATTTCATAATTACTTTTCCAATTCCTTCAATTTTGGACGCCGCAAAATTTCCCATGTAAAGATGTTTAGTCCCTTGTTTGCAATAATACGACGAGTGGCTCTAGTGTTGACCCACCAATCCTTGGTATTGATACCAAGTTAACTTCAAAAACAACTACGCACATAACTTTTCTTCTCTGCAGCCTTATTTTCTTCTTCGATGCAAAGTCGAACAATTAGATCTTCCGTCGACATCTCCCTGGGCTTGTACATGAGATAGTTTTTCAAATCTTTCCACGGTGGAGGTAGCTTCTCGATCATAACAGCAATTTGGAAAGACTCAATGTCATGCTTAAGGCCTCGATATCATGTAGAATAATTTGCATATCTTGAACCTGACTCGTTATCGTCTTTGAGTCAATTATCTTGAAATCCAGAAATTTGCCAACAATAAATTTCTTAGTCTCGGCATTTTCTATTTTATTCTTTTTGTCAAGAGATTCCCACAACTCCTTAGCCCTCTTATTGGAACAATACAAATTGTACAATATGTTATTCAATCCGTTGAGAATGTAGTTGTGCATAGGAAATCTGCATGTTTCCATGTTTCAATAGCTAATTACATATTCTTGTCAGTAGCATTCTCATCTATTTGTGTAGGACCATTCTTTATGCAAGAACTTGATAAGATTTAATGTTGTTAGATAAAATAACATTTTTTGTTGCCAGCGTTTGAAATCTGTGCTGTTAGATTTTTTTGGCTTTTCATGTTGAGATGCTGGTGGCATGACAAATTGATTGGATCCAGAACTCTATCCGATAGCATCATTAGTATTTCCCATGATACTAGCCATTTTTTGTAAAACACAATTATAGAAAATAAAGATTTAATCACTACAACACGTTATTGAATTACGTAACGAAAATAGCGTAATAATTTTGTCTTAAGATTGTTGCCGAAGGTTGACGAGAACAATAAAATGAAACGAAAAGAAATATAGAAGGGAGATGAAGTGAGGTATGATGAAGAAAATCTCTTTAAGACATATTTCATCCCTTGCAAAGGTGCCAATAGGATCGAAGGACGTCTATTTCTCAAGGTACAACGCTTCTTCCAAAGTTGGTACTGCATTATATCAACCTTATCAGTCGAATCGGAGTCTAACTTGTATTCTTTTAAGAAGGAATGAAAAACTGAGCTTTTAGAAAATTCTTAAATTATTTTCGCAAAAAATTGTTAAAGCAGAATTTCGAGAGAGGGTATATATAAATCAAAATTGATTTGATGTGAAAAAATCAAAATCTGGGTTACCCTATTTATAGGTTTCAAAATGTCCTTTCGAATGGGTGTGTGCCTATTTTGAATGGGCGGTGCACCAATTGATCCGGAGCATCCTGAGACGAATCAAGATCTGACGGTCCAGATTATGTCCTGCAATGAGCGTGTCCCTTCATTACCCCATGCACCATTCACGAAGCCATGCAGAGCCGATGCCTCGTCACCATCCCCGTGTATACCATCTCACCAAGTGTCTCAATGTCATGTCACTGAGCTATCATTCCATTTCTATAAACTTTAAGACTTCTCAATGATGGGTACGTGCGAAATGCAAATTGTGCCTCTAAAGCGTCCAATGTGAATTTTGCGACGTACGTGGCTGGTGCTTGGACCGGGGCTCAGGTGGTGCCAATGTTTAAAAATGCAGAAATAGGTATTGATGCGTTTTTCGTTCATGAGGCGAGGCGTAAGCCTTGAGGCACTTTGAGACGTAAGCCTCACCACAAACCGAAAAAATTAGACAAAAAATTAATATAATATGATAAAATGCATTTCACCAATAAAAATATACTACTTCATATTCATATTTGATGTAGCAACTACATATATTGCCCAAAATTAGTAGTTTAATATTTGAAAGTTCAGAGACATGCCACATGGTGAGAAAATTATAACAAAAAAGCATGACTCGATTATCAAAAATATTATGTTTGGGAACATGTTTTCACTCATTTTGCAATTAAAAAAAGGTTAAACTAAAAATTTTTAGAAGGCAAACACAGAAGAAGTCGAGATGAACCGGAGAAGAAGTCGAGGTGATCTGAACCGTTTTTCTTTTCTTCTGTGACTGACGCTGCATTCCTTCTTCTCGGTTGGGTTTTGTAAATCTTTAGGGCTTGGGCTCATGTTTTATAATATATTAGGTTAAAGAATAAGCCCAGGTTCATATATTCATTAAGCCCAAGTATATATATTATTGTTTTTTGGGTCCAAGTTCTAAAAATTAAAATTACAATTGTTTTCACTCATTTTGCAATTAAAAAAAGGTTAAACTAAAAATTTTTAGAAGGCAAACACAGAAGAAGTCGAGATGAACCGGAGAAGAAGTCGAGGTGATCTGAACCGTTTTTCTTTTCTTCTGTGACTGACGCTGCATTCCTTCTTCTCGGTTGGGTTTTGTAAATCTTTAGGGCTTGGGCTCATGTTTTATAATATATTAGGTTAAAGAATAAGCCCAGGTTCATATATTCATTAAGCCCAAGTATATATATTATTGTTTTTTGGGTCCAAGTTCTAAAAATTAAAATTACAATTGAGGCTTAAGCCTCAATCAGTGAGGCGCTCGCCTTACAAAAAAGTAGTATTTCCCAGCTCCTCAAGGCGCCTGGAGCATGCCTCAAACTGAGGCGCGCCTCAGTTACGTTTTTTATTCCATGGGTGGTGCTGTGCACCACCTTGCAGTGGCTAGTTAAAGTTAGCCAAGTAAGGTACTAGTGGCTAGCCAAATGCTAGCCATGGTTTATGTGGACTAGTTATATCAAATTATAACTTAAAATAATATTCCAATATATAAACGAGTAATTTTTCTTGTAAACTTCCTATGTGAGATACACATTACCATATATAATAAGCTTTTAATATAATGCGACTTTACTGGAGACTTTTTCAATTCACTTAATTAATTTATTGTATGACCCGTGTTATTAAATATATAACCTAACTTATTATACCCATTTGAGCATCCGCAATCATGGTGTAATTTAACATTCCGAAAAAATCACTTTTACAACCAAATTTACACTCTCGTAGATCTAAGTTAAGATTTTCCTCCAATGGATAGATGTAAATTAAATTTATAAATTTCATTACTTCATGTTATTTTTTTAATTTGCACAAATATTCTTCCTAGTAAATTTTTTAAGTTAATTTAGTTTCAATTTTTGTATTTATATGTATAATATTACGAAAAAATCAATCTAAAAATTTTGAAATTTGGTCAAGAAATTAAAATTTTAATTTTAATATTTTAAAATTTGATTAAGAAATTGAAAAACTAATTTTAACTTTAAAATAAACCCAGCAAGCACAATGCTTGCTGGGCAGTGATTTATCCCATTTTATGGGGAAATGGGGATATATTCGGATATATCCATACAATTCACACACTAAATGTCGTTGAATGCTAGACAATAGTGCGCACAGAGGTGGGCCACACGAGGTGCAAAATTAGATGTAAATGTGCATCAAAATATACATTTTCCACCGGAAACTTAAAATACATCTAATTAATTTACATCTCTTCATTGGAGATCATTCCAGCAAATTTGGAGTGGTAAATCACCAATTACATCTAAAATGCACCTCCATTGGAGATGCTCTTAGTTCCCCATTACATCAATTAATTTCAACACCCATAACCACACTACTTGGTGTTAACTAATTTATGATGGTCAGTTAACACTATCAGGCCATCATATTCCAAAAGCAGAGACAATAAAGGATTGTATTGTCTTTGATATTAGTAGCTTGACAAGCTTTGGTTCTCTGAGTGATGAATTCAAGACATTTTGCCAACTTTTTGTGACCATTTGGATTCACTTGAAGGTCAGTCTAAAGTTTCCTTCATCGTGGATAATATATATTGCATAAAATGTGGAGTTGACCGGCCTTAAAGTCAAACCTGTGCTCGAAAAAGTGGCCTGCATCAGTGTTCTTTCCATCATTCTCCAACTTTTAATACTTTTTTTGTTCCTCTACTAATTCGATTTTAAGTTGGTTATTGCGGTAAAGTAAGCTGCTATGAGAAAGTAGTTATGCTTGGTAGAATACAATTGATGGCACTTCGAAGTTGGAAAGGAGTTCATTGCTTTTATCTCAGAATAATATTTTCGTAAGTTGCCTGAATAAAATCTGTACTCTTGGCACATGTTCTGTGTACGTTTAAAGAGATCCTCATTCATATGAGCAATATGATCTCGATATAACAAGTCAAAAGAGGGAAGAAAGACCAAAATTATCAAGGTCTTTTGTAGTTGTTGAGAATTAGTTGTTTTAGATGGATCAATGAACCGATATAGAGTGGAGAAAAAAAGATTCAAGTATTTGACCCCAAATTTATTGGGAACAAGGGTTAATTTTTTGTTGTTGACATGTAAATCTGTTTAAAAAAAAAAAAAATCATTATATTCTGATTTCCAGTTTCCTGTCTTGGGCACGGCTGCCTCTCTGCATAGTGTTTGAGCAATTTTCCTTGATGAATAGTTTGAATTGATGTCTAGGTTTGGTTGCTAGTTTCATATGGTTTGCTCATTATTAATTATAATATATGAGTAACTATTTTATATTTATTAATTTCTTATCACTTTATCAAGAATCATCCCAGGTGGATACATAAAATTGGATTTGTTGATCTCCTTGACAGTGGTGGGAGAAAAGCGATTGGACTGGATACAAAGAGCTAGGTATTGGAAGTTGGTTGTATTTTTTGTAATTTTCAGCTTTTGCAAGTTAATTCTTCTATAGTGTACCATCTTTTTTTGTAGCTTGTGCTGAAAGATCTTGAGGCAGTTATCATTTGCAATTGTTCTGATCTGTGACAGATGTTGAGAAATCTGGAAGGAACGCAGAAGGAGATTCTTGGTGGGAAACATGGCGAGAAGTTCTTCATCAAGATGAATGGAGGTTTGGCTTTTAATGTCCTCCCCCCCCCCCCTTCTCTTTTACATTCTTTATTATTTTAAGAATAAGAAACTGTAATTATATTTCTTGGTTTTACAACCACATCGTTTAGCAGCACCACGATTACAAATCCGCTCTTACACTGCAGCAATCTAGCTAGGATAGAGCGAAGTGCACAGAAACAGGCCAAATCAGGGATTGAAAATGCAGGTTGGTACGAAAATTGGTAAGGAAATTTGTTTCATGTCAATAATCTTCCACAAGAAAAAAGAATATCTGCTTGAAATTCAGTAAAAAATTCATTCTTTCTATACAGGTGGGAAAAATATGATGCTAAAGGCTGCACAGAGAAAGAAGCACAAAAATATGGTAGATTGAATGAACAATCATGGTGGGAAAAGTGGGGAGAGCATTATGATGGGAGAGGATCAGTTCTTAAATGGTATCTTTTTCTTTTCGTCATTTTCTTCCAGATATAGCTTGTCATCCCCATGTCTTGATATAACTACATTGAGATCTTTCAGTCTTTAGAATCTCTTCAGAAATCTCTCGAACTTCTATAAGGTTGCCAATACCATGCTTTGTAATTGTTTTTCATTCATGGTGATAAAAATGGGTGGAAAGTTCCATATTAGTGATGAATGAGCACATTTATTTGAATTTTGATGCTGAACTTTCTTTAGCCGAAGGGAACTCATTTTAGGATGCGTCTTTCTGTTCCCATTCATCACTTTGATTGCATGAGACATAATCTGGAACTGTTGAAATCTATGACATGGATTGTGAAATAATGACTTGCTGGAATTTTCGAACTGGCTGTTTCTTCTGTAGGTTACTGATTACATTTTGCTTTTCTCCAGGACAGACAAATGGGCTGAGACTGAACTTGGTACCAAGTGGGGAGACAAGTGGGAAGAAAAGTTTTTTGCTGGCATTGGTTCACGTCAGGGGGAGACATGGCATGTATCACCAGGTGGTAAAAGTATGTGTAATCCTTACTCTTGTATGACAACCTCTTTCTTTATGATCACTTGCCAGTTGAAATGTAAACCAATCAGTAAATAAGACATGCTATGTACGCATAAAAAAATAAGAACTCACTTTCAAAAAATAATTATTATAATAATATCCTAATAAGCACCAATACTTGTAAACTCATTGCATACCCATGCCCGATACATGTCAAGCTGGGATACTCTTAGATATGCTTCGATACATATTGGATACATGTTTTTTAATTATTTTATATTTTTTAAATTTTCGATATGTATCGGATATATATATATATATATATATATATATATATATATATATATATATATATATATATATATATATATATATATATTTCTATATTTTTAGTTATTTTTATACGGTTCCGATGCATTAGGACGCATGAAGAAAGGCGTTATTAGTTTTAAACTCTTTTAAACCTCATTGTTATTTATTATAGTTTGAATGTGTGTGTGTGTGTGTATTTTTAACTTATTGTTATTATCAGTAATCAATAAATTATTAAATATTAATATAATATTTATTTTGAAAATATCACAATATCGTCAATATTCTTAATACTATATGAAACCATTTTAGTAGTTGATAAATATATTTTTATTATTGAAAATATATAATAACTAGTATTGAATAATACATGTAAATTTATGTTACATTAATTTTATTATTGAAAATAGATAATGAAGTAATACATGTAGAATCTGTTAATAAATTAGATGTGGGATATTGTCGAAGACTCATTTGATAATCAGAGTTGGAGAGTTGTTTTTAATGATAATGAAGAAGCTGATGTTGAAGATAAAGAAGAAAATGAAGTAAGGACCATTTAGAATAAAGATAAAATATTTTAGTGTTTTATTTTATTTTTATTATTATGCTTTTGTTTTAAATTTTTTTTTTTTAATGAAATTTTGTTGAATTTATAACACGTATCTAGGTATCATAATTTTTTTTTAAAATTTGTATTGAAGTATCTGTATGACCGTATCTTATTAAAAAATTTGAATCGAAGTATCCGTATGACCGTATCTTATTAAAAAATTTGAATCGAAGTATCCGTATGACCATATCTTATCGTATTCGAATCATGTATCCACGCTTTTTAGATGATACCTAACTAAACCAATTATTGATGTTTGTCAAAGCTTAAATTATAACTTAAGCTGGTCAAGCATCATTTTAGGTTGTGTTTTGCTAGCAATTATAATTCAAATTATAATGGGTACAATTACCCATACCACTTTTTAACCACACATCTTACCTAGAAAACCCAAATAATATATATTATAATTCAAATTCTATTTATTTCAGCTGCCAAACAGAGCCCTGACCATACATTCGGTAGAATCCACAACTTTTATCTACTTTTTAAATATATAATCTGTGGGACCTGCCACTTGTAATCTACAAAAATCTATACCCAACATAGCGTATATCTACTTACTAGCTCATCAGATGTTAACCTATCAAGTGTAAGCATGTATACTTGATCTATTTACAAGCTTTTTACCTAAGTCGTAAAAGACGGAAAAAAAGAAATGAGCCCCTGTTTGGTATTGATAAAAATGAGGTTTTTAGTAGATTTTGATAAAAGTTGAGATGCGCGGTTAAAAAGTTGTGGGTCCTATAAAAAGTGTGGTTAAGATTAAATATTGACTTTGAATTTGATTACAATCTAAAATTTTAGTGCTACCAATGAGGGGCTGAATCTAATTTGGTGATATATATATATATGGTAGATCAGGAAAACATAGGGTGGTAGATATGATGGGGGAAGAAGACCACTCGGGAAGGTAGATATGATACGATATGGTTGTACATATACTTCTACGATTAGGTACTCCATGCTAATTGAATCTAATTTATATCCTAGATGAAATATTACCAGGCTAACTGTTAGTTTTGATACAATAATCAATGTTGTGATTTCTACCGGAATGATTGATATTCGCATGATTACTTTGTGAGAAAATTTAGTTAATCAGATTTGTTATTTTGATTACTTCTATAAGATCATGAATTAACAATGTTTGGTTTATAAACTAGTTTATTTATGATTTTGAGATAATAGTAGTTGAAAATTGGATGAGAAAATGTGTGTTTAAAAAGTGGTTTGGGAAATTGTATCGTTTATAAACATGTTTATAAACTATCATTCTCTCTTTACCAAACACATGCTTAATCTTAACCAACGAGATACTATCACAACAAAATAGCATAGTTGTATAATCATTTTAATTGCAAGAATCATGCTTAAATTTGAAAATTTGTATTTTTTTGCTTCCAAAATTTTTAACCATTTATTTATCGAAAATATAGGATGGTCGAGGACATGGGGTGAAGAGCACTTAGGAAGTGGGTATGTTCTAGCAATCCTTCACAACTCATACATGTTGTGCTTTCATTGTTGACAACAATGCTTATTACCAAGAAAAAATGTCAATTTTAGAGCAAGCTTGGCGAAGCTTAAAGGTTCACTTACAAGGAAAAAGGATTTTTTTATTGACCATAAAATTGAAAATAAGTCACTTATTTTGAAAGTGAGGGAAGAGTTACTTTCAAAATAAGCAACTATTTTACTTAAAGTGAGAAAAAGTAACTTATACATACATGTTTGAAAATGTTGAGTAACTTTTTACTTACTTTAAAGCTTTGCAAACCAGCTCCAAGGATGCTTATAGAATCAGCTCGTTGACATGGAATTTGATGAACCTTTTTGTGTGACAGCAAAGTGCACAAGTATGGTAAAAGTACAACTGGAGAAAGCTGGGACATCGTGGTAGATGAAGAGACATATTATGAGTGAGTCACTTTAACCCAGCATATCTACAATAGCTCTATCTATCTTCTTGTGTCGAGGTGAACATATTTGTGTATAGAATACTGTTAGGTCTCATGACATAGTCAAAATTGATCCATTCTACTTATTATTAAAGGGCTGATCCTCATTATGGATGGGCGGATGTTGTGGGTGATTCAACGCAGTTGCTGTCCATCCAACCCCGGGAAAGACCTCTAGGAATCTACCCGAATCTTGATTTTGGCACTACTCCACCGCCTACAGATGAATTTTCCTCGTCGCAGTGACACATTGATTTCAAAAGTTCACGTGGTTAACATAGGTGGTGTGAAAGGATTTTTAGCTGGATGTTATCTATGATGTTTTCTCGTTTGTTTATCCTTACCTTCATTCTTTTGTTTATCCACATTATTGACTGATGTTTTGCAGTTACATTTTTGCTGTATAATACATTTGCACAGTTGTGTCAGATCTACAATTTTCATTTAAGAAAATAGTAATATAGAGAAATTTTAAAATGCTCACAATAGGCATGGCATTTGTCACCCCCTATTGGGGGTGTCAGGTGTGGCCCCACCAGACCCCACTTGACAGCCACTCCCCCACCTGCCAGGGAAGTTAAAAGGACTGTAGTAATGTAAGCCAATTTTGTTATTTCCTAGAAGGATGATATGTTTCCCACCGTAGGGAATATATTCCATACCCACAAAGAATTTGATTGGATGGTGAGGTGGGCCCCACTGCCCACCCACCAATAGGGGTTGGGGGTTTGGAATATGTTCCCCACAGTGGGGGGAACATATCTTTTCTGTTTCCTAGTATGTATAACTCAAAAACAATGCTCTTTCGAAAACTCGGTTAATTGACCCTAACCCCATTTCATTTCAGTTTCAAAAATGCTTCCCTTTCAAAAATTCAAAAAACCGACCTTAACCCCATGACCAGCTTCAATTCTTGAGAATTCCAGGCAGAATCTAACCCCAGTCTTTTCTCCACTATTCGGTCACATATTTACAGTAAGTATTCTTTTATTCTTGTTTCTATTTATTTGTTTTAATTTTACCTCACTCATTTGGATTTATTGAATGTTGTTTGAGTTGATTGCCTTTCAAAGACTTTTGATTGTTTCTTTTTTAACCTGCCACTGTGATTCACATTTCCAATTTTAATCAATTTCCAGTTTGTGTTTTGCTGGAACTGTATTATCTCCGCTATCAGTAATCAAAAGAGAAATCAGAATAGTGAATGTTTCCCTACTGCGAATAACAAAGAGAAGCCAAAAAATTTTGATATCTTCTACCCAGGTATCTAAATTTCAAACTTAATTTTCCAGATTTTTTGATGATGATTAATCATGTAATGATTTGGCGGGTTTGATTGTCATAATGCTCAATGGGATTGGGAGAAAATGGAGCAAATTGAGGATTGATTTTAAGCAACTTCTAGGTTGAATATTTATAATTTGAACTTTTAAGTTCGAGTGGATTATGACATGTTGTAAGTTTGTGTCTGTGTATTAATCTTTCTTTAGATTTATAACGGACAAAAATAACTGTTCATGAATTCTAATGTAATTTTTTGTGTTCTTATGTGATGCTTAATTTGACACACTAGAATTAGATATCCCGCCTTTTTGTCTTTAAACTTCAAAGCTCTAGTAGCAATGCAGACTGTTGTTTGCAAAAATGACATTGAAATTTGCAATAATTAAGAGTTGGATTCCAAAATTCTATTGCACATTTCATCTCATCATATACAAAACCAACTAATACACCTTTGTTTCATGGCCTGCATCACCAACTAAACTTATTCATTTTCTATACTCTTGAAATATAATGGTTCTCTAGGCCAATTTGCAGCTAATATTCTTTGCAACTTTAAACGCAACTTTTGATGTGTATTTTTGTGTTGGTCTAGGCCTCCTTTTCTAGGTCGTTTCTTAAAGGTATTTGACAACTATTTTGGAACTTCCCTATTGAAGTTATTGTGTATTGGGACAAAAGAAAATTTAGAGTTGTTCAAATTTCAAGTTAATCTCCCAATGGAAGATCATTCATTAATTCAATAGTAGTAATGAAAAAATGGTGGAGTTTGTAAACCATAGGTAACAACTAGAATCCTGTTTGTAATTGACATTAGGTTGGTTAATCTACTTGATGGTGGGTTGGTTAATGGTAGGTTAACTGATTACTTTGATCGGTTAACCCACCCTTTGTTGTTAGAACCTCCTTATGAACTTTATATTGGTGTTTAATCTTTTTGTGTGTTTCTTCTTTATTTCCTTGTATATTTTCATCGCGTAATTAGAATACTCATTTAACTAAAATTGTCTTATATTATGTAGGATAGAGTTTCAAATAGATATTGATGATCGATTTCCTGAAAAATGTACGAATGTATGTAACCTAAATGCTATAGATGATGTAGACAACGCACAAGATGAAAAGCATCAAATAGATTTTCGTCGATCTTGTTTTCAAAAATTCTATCTAATGAGGAAAATGAAAATGTATGGCCAATTCATCCATAGTCTAGCATTGAGAATTCTTAAGTCGGTGAATAAGAATGAACTGTGGTTTGGTGTCGGGAATAACAATGTTACAAGATTTTCATTCCATGAGTTCACTCTGCTTATGGGGTTGAACCCTAAAGACGAAGCGTTGCTCAAAGATAGAATACCGTCGACCAATGGACTGGTAGCAACATAATTTCACTAAGCTACTAAGATTACTCCTACTGAATTAAAAGTTGCTTTTGACAATTCCTAAATTATATAAAAGAAGGAAATGAATTTTACTATTCATTTACTATTCATAAGGCTCACATCATCTTTTTGTTTAATGATGTCATTTTTTAATTTTTTTTTCTCCTATAATATAGACATCATTATTTTTTTATTTTTTTAGTTATCCTATAATATAATTTCATAATAACTTAACTTTAACTTATAATTTTTTTTTTTAGTTTTTTTTTTTTTAAAAAAAAACTTCTCTTAAATTTTTTTCTTTAAATTCTCCTATAATATAATTTCACAATAACTTAACTTATACATTTTTTTATTTTCCTATAATATAACTTCATATTAACTTAACTAATATAACTTAATAATAACTTAACTTTAACTGACTTACATAAAAGAGGCAAAGTCTCTTTACTGTTAATTTACTAATGATGTCATTTTTTTCCCTAACTTATATAAAAGAGGGAAATTAATTTTACTATTCATTTACTATTCATAAGACCCACATCATCTTTTTGTTTGATGATGTCATTTTTTAATTTTTTTAATTCTCCTATAATATAGACATTTTTTTTTAGTTCTCCTATAATATAATTTCATAATAACTTAACTTTAACTTATACATTTTTTTTTTTTAGTTTTTTTTCTTTCTTTCTAAAAAACTTCTCTTATTTTTTTTTTTAATTTTCGTATAATATAACTTCATATTAACTCAACTTAACTAATATAACTTAATAATAACTTAACTTATATAAAAGAGTTTTTTTTTTTTTTTTAAATTCTCCTATAATACAACTTCATAATAACTTAACTTAACTCATATAAATTTTATATATATATATATATATATATATATATATATATATATATATATATATATATATATATATATATATATATCCTCCTATAATATAACTGAATAAAAACTTAACTTCAACTGACTTATATAAAAGAGGCAAAGCCTCTTTACTGTTCATTTACTAATAACGTCTTTTTTTTTTTTTTTTTAAACTATCATATTATATAACTTAACTTAACTTATATAAAAGAGGCTTTTTATTTTTTTTCTAAATTCTCTTATAATATAACTTAATAATAACTTAATTTATAATAATAATAATAATAATAATAATTAATATTACTTATAACTTATGTAAAAGAGGCAAGACCTCTTTACTGTTCATTTACTATTCATAAGACTGATGTCATTTTTTTTCTTCAGCTAATCTATAGATAAGACGTCGACGTACTTTTAGTTTGCTGTAATTGTTTGTAATATATTTATTTGCATTTTCCCTCTTAGAAGGGTGAACAAATGTCGACTACAAATTACATATGGTCATTTCGGAATATATTTTTTTCTGACAATTTCTACGGCCAATTATTTTGGAATGATATTTTTTTCTGACACTTTCTAAAGCCAATTATTAAATAGGCAAAATATACGTCAATAACTAAACCTCTCTTTTGAATGTTGAATTAAGATATAACACAATAAAATTTATACGCTATTATATACACAATTCTTACCGCATCCGTGCAACGCACGGGTATTACTAGTGTAAAGAAATAGAAGGCAAGTACAAATTGGGTTTGGTGTATATTTATGAGTCAATCTTGAGATCTAAATACCACAAGACGTCTATTGATATGCTTGTCTTGAATATAGTTGAGGAAGAGTATTTATTTAATAAATATCCATGGGGGAAGAAGGTGTTATAACATCAACATGCATTTTTGAGAAGTTTGGGAGAAATTGCAACAAGATTCAGAGGGGGGAAGTGCGTGTATAATTACTCCCTTGAGGGTTTTCCCTGCGCATTACAAGTAAATGAATGGATGTGCCTGTTTGTCGGTATGTGCTTATAAGGCTTTCTCGGCCACAACCAACGATTTTGCTACTAGGAAGCATTTGATTAAATTTTCGATGATGGTATACTGGATAGTTACTCGGGTATTCGATCAAAATGAAATTGGTTTAGTTCTAGACCATCCACAAGTGAGTAACTATTATATGATTATTTTGTTACCTTCATACAATAATGCAAATGTTATGTAAATTAACTTGGTTAACTTTTCAGCTCGAAGTTTGTGTCACACTAACGGCTAAAGAGGAGGAGATTGGGCATGCAACTATTTGGAGTTTGGACCTTTTCCTAGACATTCAGACCAGTCCTTGATGCTAATATCTATGAGGATGGAGGTGATGTTAGGACTGATAATAAAGAAGGGGACGATGATGTGGATTTTCACTAGGGAGATAGAGTTTTTCCTTTTAGACATGATGAGGATTCATGCAACGAGAGAGATCCGATTTCTCCGCAAGATAGGTAGATAATCTAAATATACTAAAAACTATGTTACGTAATCATCACTACATTGAATTAGTGTTCACTTTTAATTTTCTTGTTTGTCAGGTTCCCTATTCGATACTTGATACGTCACATTGAATTCCAGAAACTAGTCATTTGGCTCCTCAAGTACATCAGCCTTCTAGCGATTTGGACTTCATATTGGAGGTCTTGAGGACATACTTAGATATGGTGGAGCATAGACTGAGAACACATATGGACCAGATTGAGGAGCTAGTAATGATAAAGACTGGCTAGGGAAAGAAGAAAAGATTTTTGGACGGCAAAACATTTCTTTCCTTTCAGAAGATTGACCCAATGAAAGAGAAAGTGTTTGATACTTGATATTCACGTTTATAAGACAGGTAAATATCCTACCTATATCGCCATTTACCTCGATTTTTATAATAGGTGTTCTTTACTTGATATTATCCTTTTTAGATTAGCACACTAGTTAGACTAGGTCAAAATAAATTATGCGAAGAAGTGGTTTAAGGATGTTATGGATTTAGGTGCTGGCTCGACTCCTATGTAAGTAAAATATAACTATTTTACCACATGTTATATGCTTTTTTCTGAACGATTTGATAATAGGTTTTTTTTGCCTTCAGCATGTTGATTTGGCGATTTATTTGTTGGGCTTCGGGCAAAAAAATACCCAAAGACATTCAACATACTCGTAGCTATATTGGACAGTACATTCCTGCCTCTTTTACGGTTTGCTTTGGCGAAGGGGATCCAATGTGCTAAGAATTTCGTAGCTGATCATTCTCCAAAGTTGGGTAAAAGATAACGAGACTGTAAGCATCTGTATATACCTATCCTAGAAAATAGTCACTAGTTTGCAGTTGAAGCTAGTTTCGCCGAAGAAACCATATCGAAGTTGTGTAACAATTTTTGATAGATTTGATCATAGGTTTTTTTTTCCTTCAGCATGTTGATTTAGCGATGTATTTGTTGCGGCTTCAAGCAAAGAACTACCTAAAGACATTCAATAGACCTTTTGCTATTTTGGACAGTACATTCTTGCCTCTTTTACAGTATACTTTGACGGAGGGCATCCAATGTGTTGAGAATCTCGTAGCCGATCATTCTCCATATTTGGGTAAAAGATAATGAGATTGCATCCATCCTAGAAAATAGTCACTAGTTTGCAGTCGAAGTTAGTTTCGCTGAAGAAACCATATCGAAGTTGTGTATTTCTCCAACCTATCAAAATGTTGATCAATACAAGTTTAGTAATCGAGGTCGAAGTTGTGATTCTTCAAATCTATCAAAATGTTGATCTTTATATTAAGTGTGAAGTATTCAATCAAGTTTAGTAATTGCAATTGAAGTAGTGTATTTCTCGAATCTATCAAAATGTTGATCAATATATATATATATATATATATTAAGTGTGACACCTTCAATCAAGTTTTGTAATCAAGGTCAAAGTTTGTGATTTTCTCAAATATATCAAAATGTTAATCATTATATTAAGTGGGATGTATTCAATCAAGTTTAATAACTGCGATCGAAGTTGTGTATTTCTTGAATCTATCAAACGTTGATCAATATATTAAGTGTGACACATTCAGTCAAGTTTAGTAATCGCGGTTGAAGTTGTGATTTTCTCTAATCTATCAAAATGTTGATCATTATATTAAGTGAGACGTATTCAATCAAATTTAGTAATTGCGATTGAAGTTGTTTATTTCTCAAATCTATCAAATCGTTGATCAATATATTAAGTGTGATGCATTTAATCAAGTTTAGTAATCAAGGTCGAAGTTGTAATTTTCTCAAATCTGTCAAAATGTTGATCATTATATTAAGTGGAACGTATTCAATTTTTTATCATTATATTAAGTGAGACGTATTCAATCAAGTTTATTAATTGCGATTGAAGTTGTATATTTCTCGAATTTATCAAAACGTTTATCAATAAATTAAATACGACGCATTCAATCAATTTTAGTAATTGAGGTCGAAGTTATGACTAAAATGACTAAAATCGGACAAAAAAGGGAAATGTGAGGACCAATTTGTAAGTTTCACAGAGATGAAAGACTCATTGTGCAAATATATTAATGAAAATGGAAAGTGAAATTATGAGGACTAAATTGAATGAGATCATAAGATGAAGGACCAGTGTGCAATTAAAACAGAGGACCAAAACGATTAACAATTTGATCAGTTAATTAGTTTTTTATTGGGTAGGTTAACCTACCACACAACCGACCTATCGGAACATACCAAAAAAGTTTATATTTACTCCATTTGATTGGTGTGGTAAAATAACAAACCATTTATAAGTGAGAACAATATTACACAAGATTAACATCTGATGCGAAAAACTATATAACCTTAAAATAACGATCAATGTTAGCTAATAATACTAACAAATACTAATCTATTATTCTATTGGATAGTGGTACTTGATCATTACAGTGTAGTTGGTTGTGCCTAGATGCAACGCACATACCATACCATACTTACACGTCATAGGAAACTCTCCCTTCGAAAGTATCTTGATTTTGCTCTTACGTCCACTTTGTCTTGATTTGTTCAAGGGTGGGAAGATACTCAACGTCCACAAAAGGTGTTCTGGAACTTCCATCACTCCAGATAGCAGTAGTGTGATATTGAGAGCACAAATCATATGCAGAATTTCTCTCATGTCTTACAGCAGCGATAACATGCACACATAGAGACTTATCCAGTAGAAACTTCCCACACGTGCAAGTTGCGTTGTTTAATTTAAGAACAAAATGATTGATTCCATTACCCACATCAAACCGATATTCATCCATAGGATTTGGTACGAACGTTTTGGACAAATCAAGTTTCTTCCAAAACATTTCCTCTATTACTAGGGTTAGTATACTTGTACAGTTTTGTACATTGATGCGTCTCTTATAAAACCACTTTTGCAATTTGTACCTGATATATTCAACCAAACCAAGTACTGGACACTCTCAAACTTTTCTAAATATCGAGTTCAGTAACTTTGCATTATTTGTGTCATGATGTTATAACGGATCCCGGGATAGTGTGACCTGGTCTAGTGTTTAAAGTATGCCTCTTCTAAGTAACTCCAAAGTGGATTATTCCTGCCACGAATCTCATCTGTATGTTTATTAAACTCTTCAATAGTATATGCTTCGGTCACTTTCTTAAATAATGACATTATCCTAGAGGCCTGATATTTAACATTTATGTTGCCTTGTATATGGTATATAGAATGAGCTTGATGCGCATTAGGAAAAACATATCTCACACCCTTGAGTAGACTCACATTCTGGTCAAACATAAGGACAAGATCTTCAATATCAATAGTCACATTCTTCAATTTTTCAAAAAACCATCTCCAATACTCATTATTCTCAAAATTGACTATGCCCCCAGGTGAGAAGATAGATTTGCATATTTCCATCTTGACATATTGCCACTATAAGTGTACATTCATATCTTTCTTTCAAATGTGCTCCATCCACACAAATTACTCTCGCATCGAAGAGCGAAATCTGCGAATGCGTGGTCCAACAGCTATAAAAAAGTACTTGAAGCGGTGACCAACTTCACTTTGGTGGTGTCAACATATACTACTGTGTCAGGATTAGTTCTAATCGAATTCTGGGAATATACAACCAATCTAGCATATCTACCATCAGGCAAACCCATTAAATCATTTAAGACACGTTCTTTAGCCTTCAACGCTTTCTGATAGCTCATACTTATCCCAAACTTTCAACATATGTCACTGATAATGTTTGCAGGTCTATATTCTTAATTTGTATTTTGAAAATTATCTATAACATATCTGCCACTAACCTATGACATAGCTTATGTATGATCATTTCTATGTATACTGTTCGCTAAAATCGGATACCGCAAGTGCACGGTCCGCGTTCAAGTAGTAAAGTGGACTCGAAAAGTCCGAGTTGTCTTACCCACGAGGATTGAGTGATTTGTAACTAAAATTATTGATTTCATTTTAAAAGAAAAGTCAAGTAACATAAAAATTTGGTTTTGTGGTGAATTACTAACTAAGTGACACAAATAAGAAACATGACAATATGAAAACTAGTTAATTAAAGCAAATAGATAACAACATAAAACTTAGAATAAAACTAATTAATCTAAATAACTTGATGAAAATATAAACTTGATAATTAAAATAAGTTACATAACATAAAACAAAGTGAATTTAGTTTTCATAACTATACTAATTTCTTCTTTTCAAAAATCAATTAGTGGTAATTAATTAATCAACCAAATTACATGGAAAATTTTAAAATCACCTAACTTGTGTAGTAAATTCCAATTACAACTTAAAATAGTAACAAACATTTAAAATTTACAAAAACCTAAAACAACATTAATAATCATAAACACATAAATATAAATACCCAAGATCTGAAAACTATTTAAAATGCTTAAATAAAATTAAACTAATCAAACATTCCAACACAATAACATTTACCCATAATAAAACAACAGCAACATTTAAAAAACCACATAAAAACATCAACAATACTCTAAATAAAGATTAAAAACAAGGTAATAAAGAAAATTCCCCTTTTAGTAGAGTTTTGGAATAAGTGCTCAAGTATTTCTTTACTTTGAATTAAATTCATCTACCATACATTAATATTCTCAACAACTCAACTCATAATGCCATAAATGTATCATAAATGCAATGGGTTCTTAGATAAAAGGTAAAAACAACAACAATAACAAGCTTGGAAATAAGGAAAACAAGTAAAACACAATAATTTCTTAACTTAAAACATTAAACAACAAGAATTAAAGAGCAATAATCAAAAGAAAAATACAAGAAAAGTAAAAAGGGGCAAGAATAAAACCTAACCCTAGCAAAATGAGGATGAAAACTATTTATACTAGCTCCAAATTGATCCAAAAACCCCAAAAAATGCAAGGATTCGCGTACTTCAGCATTCTGGGCCGAACCGGGTCAACCCGGTCCTGCCCGGACATTTTTTCTTTTTGTTTTATAACCGCGCGATCGCGCGCGGTTGATTTTCGAGGCCAACTTTGACTCGGTCTGGCCCGAACATTTTTTTTTATAACCGCGCGATCGTGCGCGGTTCATTTTCGATCCGACTTTGGCCTCGGGTCTGTTTCGAGCCGTGGTTTGCGCGCGCGGCTGGGTTCAAGCCACGCGTTCGCGTGGCTCAGCTGGAGGATGATTTTGCAGCTTTGTCCCTTCCTTAATTGCCATCAAGTCCTCCATCTTTTAATCTCGAGCAATTTAGTCCCCAACTTTTCAGATTTTTTCCAAATAGGCCCTTCTAAAATTGCACTTGGTCCTTCAACTTTTGAAATATTGAAATTTGGTCCCTCATTTAATTGCACAGCTCGTCCAAGACTTCCCGGAAGTGACAAAATGGTCCCTCAAACTTGGAATTTCAGCAAAATCTTCACTCCTTTTGTGATTCTTGGCCTCAAACTTGGACATTAACCTATTTAAACACAAAATATGCATAAATTAGTAGATATTTGCTTAAGATATTCCAAAATATGCTAGTTTAAAGGTATAAAAAATGTATAAAAATGCACTTAACATATACCCAGGGAACAAGTATGCTTACGTACATAACGACGAATTTCAAAATAATCACTCTTTGTACTTTGTTGCCTGAAAATTGTATATGTACACTTATTCAATTTTTTAAATTTGAATTGAAAGTTGTGCTTCATTGTAAGCAAATGAATTTGTTGTTGTAGATATTTTTTGTTCTCAAACAACTGATGATCTATCAAATCATCTTTTTCGAGAATAACATGTGATATATGAGAGTACCTTAAACTTGATCCAACCTCAAATTTCTGACCTGATGTACTACAACGTGTAGACAATGCAATAAGATCCTCATTAGTAAAATGAATTTCAGCTTCATTCTCTCGAACCAATTCATGTCTATGTGTAGGTAAATCAGTTCATAGGTTTGACCTTATGTGCTACCACGTGTAGACAATGCAATAAAATCCTCTTTAGTAAAATAAATTTCAGCTTCATTCTCTCGAACCAATTCATGTCTATGTATAGGTAATTCAGTATTGTTTCCATTTTCCTCAGAAATCTCACCATTGTTATTTAAAAAAACTCCAAATTATCTCAATAATCATTCAAATAGTAGTTCCTGTCGTTGTTATCATCCAATCTCATCTCAAAATCTACGTCATTATGGATGTCGAAAAATAGCAGTTTTTCCAGCTGGGGGGCTGACTTTGGGCTCAATTTTGGGTGGGACACGTTTGATCTTTGTGTAGGTTCAAAGTTGATTTTTGTTCTCCTCCGTGAGAACATCAAAATGGTATTTTCATTTGCCAAAATTGATGCTCGGATGAATGAGAAATTGAAGTTCAAAGAGGACCATGTGGAAGATGGTTTTGGTGGGAAATTGGTTAACATTTATTCCACATAAGATAGAAACCAAACTTGGAACCACTTTATATATTCTTACATTTTGAGAGATTGTAAGAATGTGTAGCATAGAGGCTTTCTCCACGTTCGTGCAGGGGGGGGGGGGGCAAATCTTGGTTTGAATTGGCCTTCGAGCCTTGAACTTGTATGCGGGTGTGACTTGCATACACGAATGTCGGACCGAATGAACCAAAAATTGGCTCATTGCGTAGTCTACGTTTTGTCATTTTAATTTGTGCTTTAATTTTTTAAACTCCTATAACTCATGTGATTAATCAAGGAGTAATTGGTTGTGTTAATATGTAATTAACACAGTAACTCCCACTCCATTACTTGGCTATTTAAATAGCAGTACCCCTCAGTATGAAGACACACATGAAATCACATTGCTCTGCCCAACTTTCATTTTCTTCTTTTGTCCAGTTTTGGTGATTGTTCTTGCACATTTTAAGTTCGTCGGAGTAGTGACACAATACTAGTCAACTGCTCGTTACCATTGTATTATGGGAGACGGACGCTCGAAAAAAACCTCAAGCACATATTGGTAAGGGGGTGAATCTGTTTTAAGGAAACTGTGCTCCACAAGTCTCGGTTTCAGATTCTGCTCGAACATTATTGAGATTTTTTGTTACTGTTTAGTTTTTTAGTTTCTGTTTCTACAATATTTATTTCCTATTGGTTTTTTGCCTTTTGTCAATCGAAATCAAATGTGTTTCTACAAACTTATTGCTCTAAAAAATTAAAACAAATTTTATTTTTTATTCAAAAATAGCATTTCATTTCCCAAGAACAAACAAGAAAAATTTTCTTACAGGTTTTGTAAACCATATTTTGGTTTTAGAGATTATAACTTTTCTCAAACAGAAACTTACATTGGATGTTGCTACTGCTTAAAACCAGATGGTGGCTCAGGCTGTGGCTATGCCAAATTCAACTGTAGCTATGCCAAGTTCTTTTGTGGCTATGTCAAATTCTGGCTATGCCAAACTGTGGCTAAATTGCCAATTTAGGCAATTAGCGCGGTTGATGCTTGGAAGCATTCTGATTTCCTGTGCCGGAATTATGTTATGAATATTTTGGTTGATTCATTGTACAATGTGTACTACACAATAAAAACGGCTAAGAAATTTTGGGAGTCTTTGGACAAAAAGTACAAAATCGAGGATGCCGGGGCCAAGAAATTTCTTGTTGGCCGCTTTCTAGAATACAAAATGGTGGACTCCAAACCTTTAACCAGTCAAGTACAAGAATTACAAGTGATCTTGCATGAAATTCATTCCGAGGAAATGGTTGTGAGTGAATCCTTCCAAGTGACATGTATAATTGAAAAACTACCTCCTGCATGGAAGGATTTCAAAAACTACTTAAAATACAAGCGAAAGGAAATGAACGTTGAGGAACTAATTGTTAGACTTCGAATCGAAGAAGACAACAAAAGTTCTAAAAAGGAGGGTTCAATCTGGTTGTGAATAAAGCCAATGTTGTGGATTATGGCCAAAGCTCCAAGATCAACAAGAACAAATCCGGGCCATTTGGTGGAAAATGGCCCAAGTTGGGACTGAAATGTGGAATTTCTAAGAAGAAGTTTTAAGGTAAATGCTTCAATTATAACAAGATAGGTCACAAGTCTACGGAATGTCGTTTACCAAACAAAGAAGCAAACATGGTTGAAGATGCGTCTGACATGAACCTTGCAGCTATCATTTCTGAAGCGAACCTAATGGGCTCAAATTCAAGAGAATGGTGGATAGACACTGGTGCCATCCGACATGTATGTGTTGGAGATTCGTAAGAATTTGATGGTCGGCTAGTTGTTGAACAAGCATGGCTTCCGTATGGTGTTTGAGTCAGACAAAGTCATTTTTTCTAAGTCTAGAATGTTTTTAGGAAAGAGCTATGTTAGTGATGGAATTTTTAAGCTCAATGTAATGGCTATTAAGCCAAAAATGAATAAAATGAATAACGCTTCATTTTACTTGCTTGAGTCTTCCAATTTGTGGCGTGGTAGACTAGAACATGTTAATTATGATAATTTACGTAGACTAATTAATTTGAATTGCATACCTACATTCCAAATTGATAAAAAAACATAAGTGTGAAACTTGTGTTGAGGCAAAATTGACAAGGCCGCCATTTCAATCTGTTGAAAGAAAAATTGAACCACTCAATTTAATTTACATCGATGTATGTGATTTAAAATCTGTAGAAACAAGGGGAGGCAATGAATATTTTATTACTTTTATTAACAATAGCCAAAATATTGTTTTGTGTATTTGCTTAAAAGTAAAGACGAAGTTATAGAGAAATTTGTTCTCTATAAGAATGAAATTGAAAATCAACTCAACAAGAAGATCAAAGTGTTGAGAAGCGATAAAGGTGGTTAATATGAATCACCATTTGTGGAATTCCATGCACAACAGGGAATTAAACATGAAACATCAACACCTTATTCACCTCAACAAAATGGTGTTGCTGAACGGAAAAATAGAACTTTGAAAGAAATGATGAATGCGATGTTGTTAAGTTCTGGATTACCTCAGAACATGTGGGGGAAGCTTTGTTATCAGATAATTACCTTTTAAATAAGGTGCCCCGAAAAAAGAGCCCTACAAGTTATTGAAAGGAAGAAAACCTTTCTACAAATACTTAAGAGTGTGGGGGTATCTTGTCCAAGTGGCTGTACTTACACCAAAGAAGATGAAAATAGGACCCAAAACTGTTGATTGCATATTTATCGAATATGCATATAACAGTAGTGCTTATCGATTTCTTGTGTTTGATTCTAAAATTTCTGATATTAACAAAAGCACGATAATGAAATAAAGAAATGCGTCATTCTTTGAGCATGTATTTCCATACAAGTCCAAAAAGAAATAAGTTCTTCGAAATGGACATATGAGACTATGATTGAGAATAGTCAGGACCAAGAAGTAGAAGAGGAAGTTAAGGTTGAACTGACGTAGCAAACGAGTAAGGACAGAGAAATCTTATGGTTCTGATTTTCTGATCTATATGCTGGAAACTGAACCTCAAAGCTTTAAAGAATCAGTAAACTCCTCAAAAGGACATCGATGGAAAGAGGCCATCAAAAGTGAAATAGATTCCATTTGGAAAAACCATACATGGGAGTTGTTGGATCTTCCCCCGAGAAGCAAATCACTAGGCTACAAATGAATTTTCAAAAGAAAAATGAAATAAGATAAAACTATTGATAAGTATAAGGCTAGATTAGTAATTAAAAGGCTATAGACAACGAGAAGGCCTTAATTACTTCGATATTTATTCTCCAGTGACGAGAATAACATCCATTAGGATGATACTCGCAATTGCAGCTCTGCGATCTTGAAGTACATCAAATGGATGTTAAAACTACGTTTTTGAATGGAGATTTAGAGGAATAAATCTACATGGAACAACCCGAGGGTTTTTCTTCACAGGACAGGAAAAGAAAGTCTGTAAATTAGTGAAGTCATTGTATGGCATAAAACAAACATCAAAATAGTGGCATGAAAAATTTGATAATGTCATGATGTAAAGTTGATTTAAAATCAACGAATGTGACAAATGTGTTTACATCAAAGACAAACAATTGTTATGTCATTTTATGTCTTTGTGTTGATGACATTCTTATTGTTGGACGCAATGATAAGATGATTAAATCTACTAAAATATGTTGAATTCAAGATTTGACATGAAGGATATGGGTTTAGATGATGTGATTCTTGGAATTAAAATTTCAAGAACATCAAATGGACTCATTCTAAGTCAGTCACATTATGTGGACAAAATTTTAGAAAAAATCAACAATGATGATACTGACGTGGCTAGAACACTGATAAATACAAGTCAGCATCTATCTAAAAATAAAGGAGATAGTGTCTCTCAATTAGAGTACTCTAGAATTATAGGCAGTTTGATGTACTTGATGAGTTGTATAAGGCCATAAATAGCATACACAGTTAGTAAACTGAGTAGATATACGAGTAATCCATGAGCTGATCACTGGAAAGGAATAGTAAGAGTAGTAAGGTACTTAAGATTTACTCGTAACTATGGGCTGCACTATACCAAGTACCCAGCAGTCATTGAAGGTTATAATCATGTTAACTAGATATCTGATATAAAAGACTCAAAGTTTATCAATGGATTTGTGTTCACATTGGGAGGTACAACTATATCATGGAAATCCTCTAAGAAAACAATTATTGTGAGATATACCATGGAATCTGAGTTTATAGCTATGGATAAATGTGGTGAAGAGGCTGAATGGCTACGAATTTCTTAGAGGATATTACAAGATGGTCAAAACCTGTGCCAGCAATTTACATACATTACGATAGTCAATCTGAGATTGGAATGGCACAAAGCAACATGTACAATGGTAATTCTAGAGACATACGTCGTAGACATAACACCATAAGGCAATTACTCTCAACTAGAGTTATCTCTATTGACTATGTAAAGTCAAAAGATAACATTGAAGATCCGCTAACCAAAGGTTAAAAAAGAGAGTTAGTTGCAAAATCATCAAAAGGAATGGGACTTAGGCCTTTGGACAAATGAGTTAATACAATGAAAACCCAACCGGTTGACTAGAGATCCCAAGATCTATGTTCAAAGGGACAACCTAATTGTAAAGACTTAATTGAATCACTGTGGGGGATGATATCCCTTGTCCATTCCTATGATGTAATAGTGATGCTCGTAAAAATGAAGGATAAGAACTAGGCTTTTAATGATTCTTATACGTCGAGAATCCGAGCGGAGTAGAGAAGACTACTCTTAATTAAGAGATCACCTGTATGAGAGAGAAGTGGGGCCGCTTCTAAAGGAATTGTGTTGGGCTCATTTCTTAGAAACTCTCATAAAATCAGGCGTATGTTCATGACCATAAATGAACATAACAATGAGAGCTAAACTATGTCAGGAAAAAGGTATATAATTGTTTACACAAAAGGTAGAACAGTTCAAGGACATAGCGTTTACTGGCCAGCTAGTAAAGTAAATATAATTTCACAAGGGAATTATGTTGTCGTGTCTCTCACAATTTTCATTCATGTGGGAGATTGTTGGAAAATAGAAGTTTTTTTCAGTTGGGTGGCTGACTTTGGGCTTAATTTTGGATGGGACCCGTTTGATCTTTGTGTATGATCAAAATTAATTTTTGTTCTCCTCTGTGAGAAAATCAAAATGGTACGTTAATTTTCCAAAATTGATACTCGGATGAGTGAGAAATTGGAGTTTAAAGAGGACCAAGTGGAAGATGGTTTTGGTGGGAAATGGGTTAACATTTATCCTACATAGGATAGAAACCAAACTTAGAACCACTTTATATATGCTTGCACTTTGAGATGTTGTAAGAATGTGTAGTATAGAGGCTCTCTTCACGTGTACGCAGGGGGTGCAAATCTTGGTTCGATTGGCCTTCGAGCTTTGAACTTGTGTGCGAGCGCGACCCGTTTACACGAATGTCGATCCGAATGAACCAAAAACTGGCTCCTCGCATGGTCCAAATTTTGTCATTTTAATACGTGATTTAATTTTTGAAACATTTGTAACTCATGTGATTAATCAATTGGCTGTGTTAATATGTAATTAACACAATGACCCCACTCCATTACTTGGCAATTTAAACAGCAGTTCCCCTCAATCTAAAGACACACATGGAATCACATTGCTCTGCCCAGCTTTCGTTTTCTTCTTCTGTCCATTTTTGGTGATTGTCGTGTACACTTTCAGTTTGTCGGAGTAGTGACACAGTACTACGTCAATTACTCGTTTTCGATGCATCCTGAGAGACAGATGCTTTAAATAAGCCTCAAGCACAGATTGGTGAGGGGTGAATCTGTTTTAAGGAAACTGTTCTCGCACAGGCCTCGGTTCAGATTCTGCTCAAACATTGTTGCAATTTTTTATTACCGTTTCGTTTTTGTAGTTTCCGTTTCTGCAATATTTATTTCGTATTCGTGTTTGTTCTTTTATCAATCGAAATCAAATGTGTTTCTGCAAACTTATTGTTCTAAAAACAGGCTCATCTTCAAATTCAATTTCATCATTAAATGCTACATGTTGAATCGTATTTATTGTATGTTCAAGTTCAATGGGATCTACAACATGTTCATGTTCAACAATACCTTCTTCCAGTTCATGTTCAATGGGCCTTGCTCACAACGGTTACACATGGGGGAGATTGACATTATATATTGAGCTCTAGGAGCCATTGCACTTGTCTATATGAAGTAATATTGACTAGAGGAAAAGAAACTTGTATATTATTATCAAGGAAAAGAAAACTCATCTCCAAATTGTGTAAAGAAGAATCAATATGATGGACCTCTTGTACTTCATAATATAATTATGTATGTGTAAGTACGTATTTTGAATTTAAGGATTCGTTGCTTAATGAAGCTAGTTTCTATTCTCCGCACGTTAATTTTACATAAAAAGTGAGGATATTTCCTTAAACAAACACCTAAATATTAATTAATAAATAATTAGTTTTAGCAATCATATGCAAATACATGCATGAACATGCTATGACTCATTGTAATTTTGTTCTTTGTAACCGGAAATATAATTATTAATAATTAATTAAAAACAGAATCTTCTGGTTGAGTGAGTAACTCAATGAATATATTCATTATTTGTACATACATATTTTATTTTATTTTTATCCAAGAGACAATTCGAGCGAGCCCATTGTCACGGTCGACTACTCAGCAAACATTAATTTTTAGAGAGACAATAAAATTAATAAATAAAATAATGACATGCTCGACACACAACCATTGAATTTGAACCGTTACGATTGCAAAAGACTACTTCAATTATTGAATTAATTATAAACCATATGATAAAATACAGTATGGTACTGACCACCGGAAAATTTGATAAATTTATATATGAAAAAAATGCGTATGTAAGGGATTTTAAATATATAAGATTTAAAATTTAAGAAACTTGTTGCTTTAATAAAAAAATCAGATTTTAATTAAAAAATATGTCTTTAAATTTATTTCTTTAATTAAATAGGTAATTATAATTAAGGTCATTACACAATTTATGATCACAAGTCATAAATTTTAAATATGACAATTTATCAAATTAATTAGTCACGATTTCTTTCTCCGTCACAAATTATCAAATTTATTGGTGACAACTAATTTATTGATCACAAGCCATAAATTTTATAGGTCACGACGTCTTTCTCGATCACAACTTATGAAAATTTCGATCACAACTTATGAAAATTTTGACTACAATTTACAAATTTTTTAAGTCACAATTTATTTATCGATCACAAATCTCGGGTTTTGTAGGTCACAACTTTTTCACGGTCACAAATTATCAAATTAATTGACCACGACTTTTTTTGGGGCCACAAATCACAAAATAAAGGTCACAACTTCTTCCTCGATCAAAAATTATTTTTTGATCACAATTTTTAAATATTTTATGTCAAATTAATTTCTCAACCACAAATCACGAATTTTAAGGTCACAACTTATTTATTGGTCAAATTACTAAATTAATTGGTCAAATATTATTTTTCAATTGCGAATCATGATTTTTATATGTTACAATTTATTTTTTGATCACAAACTTCGAATTTTATAGGTCACAATTTATTTCATGATCACAAATAATAAAAGTAATAACTCACAACTTATTTCACGATTACAATTTATCAAAATTCATCGCTCTGAATTCACAAATATTTTAGGTCACTGCCAACCACAACCACAACCACAACCTCGACACAACCAGATTGCCTATACACTATCATCAAACTGCCACCGCCACTTCCACAGCCTTTTCGCCACCACAACCTGCGCCAACTACCATCTCCTTACTACTACCACTGCCACATCACCTCCATCTCATTGCAACAACATACAAAACATCACACCATGAAGGCAAAATAGAAGACAAAAGGGGCGGCACTGACTATCCACTCCTCCTCCACCCAGGGACGGAGCCAGAATTCCGAGTGAGTGAGGGCCAAAATTTTCAGATGATGGGAGGCGGAGGCCTTCTCCCGAGGGCTGAAAATTTTTTGAACCAAAATGATTGAAACAAAGAAGCAATAAACCAAAAACTAAACTAATTTAACTAATAAATAACAAATAACCAGTGTAAAGTAGTAATTCACAAAAGAAAAGACATATAGCTGAAAAGTAAATGTAAACTTTCAAGGTGGGTGATACTAGTAATGAACATTGTATCTACTTCTTACATAAACATAATGATTGCTGAGAGAGAATTGAGATAAAAAGAAATAAATTTAAGCTGCCAATTCTTCTTTTTTTTTTTTTTTCAGTGGGGGCCTTGCAGAGAGAGAATTGAGATAAAAAGAAATAAATTTAAGTTGCCAATTCTTCTTTCTTTCTTTTTTTTTTTTTTGGACTCAATTTTTTTTTTTCAGTACTGGGCCAATACTGGCTCCGTGCCTGCCTCCACCAACCCACCACCATCGACACCTCAACCACACTCTGCACCTCAGATCCGCACATATCACCGACATTGCTATCAACTCTTATGTACCGCCATCACCGACACATATGATGAACTGTCACCTCCTTTGCTTCTTTCACATGACAGTGGAATTGCGACGCAAAAATCGGCAAGAAATCCAATAGCTTTGTTGTTGTTGCCATCATCACATCTTTGAGTACATTTCCAATTATTTTCATACGGTAGTCGTCTCCACCACCACATGCACATTTTCGTGGAGTTGAAATAATTTAATTATAAAATAATATTTTATTATTATTAAAATAGAAAACCTGATTTATGAATAAAAAGTTTTAGAATTTGATCTTTGAATTGACAAATTCAAAATCAGGTGTTCTTGTAATTTTCGCTTCATATAATTGGAAATTGATCAATGCTTTTGTTTATGGATGACAATTTGACCTAATGGGGTGGAGACTTGCAAGCCCTGTCACGATTAAATGGGTTCTTAGGGCAGGTCCTCAACCCTAGAAGGGTTTCGTCTCCTGCCTTCTCTCAAGAACCCGTTAAAGAAGGGGGAAAAAAATAAAAATAAAAATAAACAAGAAAATCAAATTTTTAGTCGATTTTGTTAAAAGTTGATGAGATGTGTAGTTGAAAAGTTGTGGATACCATGAAATATGTGGTTAAGATTGATTGTTGACTTTAACTTAGATTAAAATATATTTTTTAATTGATACCAAAATGGGGCTTTATTTAAAAATTTATATATAAATTTATATATAATAGAAGAAATAATGTTGATTTATATTCATGTTTTTAATGTTAGAGAATTTTATTGCAGATAATAATTTATCTATAATCTAAATAATCATCATGTTGGAATTATCAAGAATTAAATAACTGAAGCGGAAGCGTACCTTAATCAAACGTGATTCACAATAAACGATTCGGCGTTTGGATCTTCTAAATCGATACGTAGTCCGTATTTTCTCTCTGATGATGGGATGTCAGACAAGATGAACAGTACGTAGGATTCAGGGACCATAACCGACTTTATAAACTGAATTGCCAATTAACCTAATCCGACCCATCATGAATTAGGTAATGGCCTGATATCTACACATAAAAGCCCATACATTATTTTAGATGCATTAAAACCCAATTTACCAAATCCTTATTAGATCACTTTAAACGGGCTTAACCAAATTTGATAGCCTTTTATTCAATACACAATAATTCACATATAAGCCCACACGATCGATTAAAATCCTTACAATCTCCCACTTGGGCTATATGTGTAACCTTACAATTGTGTATCAATCATAACCTTATGAGTACTCAGAATTTTGCTATCATTACTGAATGCATCCCCAAACAATCCGGTCCATCAATTATATCAACATAGGATCAAAGCGGTTTTCGCTACATTAATCGTAACTAAACCTTCAATGGTCGCGTATATCGACATAACTGAATGACATGGATCAAGTATGGATGTGTAGCATGGAAATTACATGTAATGTGATCTTCAACATGCCTATTTCCAACTGGTCCAACTTTAGTGAGATCATCCTCAAACGAGTTCAGAGATAATAAACCTGAAACCTTACAGCTGTAAATAATTTTAACTTTAAACTGTATCCAAAAGGACAATAAATGTGTCTAATGCACCCAAAATACAAACTCCCACTGAAACCAAATATCCTTAAGAAATACAACACCCATATGAGTAATGTACTCATGAAAGACTTAGGGTTGTAATACTTTAGTAAGCGGATCCGCAATTATGGAGTTTGTCCCAATGTGCTCTTATTGACACGTGTCCACTCTGAACTGTATCCTTCACAACCAGGAACTTATGTCAATGTATTTTGACTTAGTTGAGTTCCTGTTGTTACTGGAATATAAATCTGCTGAGTTATTGTCACAATATAACTTTAGTGGTCTTTCTTTACCGTACAAAATACGCAGCCCAGTGACAAAATTTCGCAGCTATATTCCATAATTAGATGCCTCCAAAATTGCTACAACTGTGCTGCCAAGTGAAAGAAGCTAAAGTGTCTGTTAAGCACTCCATCCGGAAATAGCTCCTCCAACCAGCAGATAAATGTAGCCTTATGTGGATCTTTTACTTTCTTGGCATCTAGTAAAAATCGAAATCATAATACCATATGATCTCCAACTGATCCGATTTTCTGTATGTGAGCATGTAATCTTTTGTTCTCTTTAAATACTTTATGACCCATGTTTGGCTGCTTTCCAAATGATCAATCCCCGGGTTACTTAAATATCTCCTTAGTATCCCAACAATGTACGCAATATCCGGACGCGCACAAACTTGAGTATACATCAGATTCCCTATAGCTTAACTATATGGGAGCCTCTGCATTTCTTTAACTTCAAGATAACTTTTCGGGCATTAGTCGAGACTAAATTTGTCTCCCTTAGCGATAGGGCTGTCCCCTGATTTACTGTCTTGCATGCCAAACCTCTTAAGTACTTTATCGATATAGCCCTTTTGTGACAATTCAAGAATACCCCGAGAACAATCCCGGTGTATCTGAATTCCTAATACAAAAGAGACGTCACCAAGATTTTTAATCTCAAAATTCCTTGACAAAAATCTCATAATTTTATGTGACATACATATATCATTAGTGGCAAGCAATAATCAACATATAAAACCAGGACAATATACTTACTCCCACTGAACTTGTAATACAAACAACCATCAACAACATTAATCTCAAGATCAAATGAGATAATTACTTGATGAAATTTGTATTACCCTTAACGGGAAGCTGGCTTGAGTACATAAATGGATTTCTTTAATTTGCAAATCGTCTCATCAATGTCTCCATTGAGAAACGTCGTCTTAACATCCATTTGATGTGACTCGAGGTCAAAATGTGCAACAACCTAACTTTCCTGAAAGAGTCTTTCATTGAAACCGAAGAGAAAGTCTCTTTATAGTCAATGCCATCAATCTGTGTAAAGCCCTTAGATACAAGACGAACCTTATATCTTTCCACATTACCTTTCGAATCATTCTTGGTTTAAAAATCCATTTAAGACCTATGGGCTTCGTACCTTCTGGTAATGGGACAAGATCTCAAACTTTATTGTCTTGCATATGCTTATACTCCTTATTTATGACATCAATCCACTTTTGAGAGTTAGAACCCTGCATGGCCTGATGGAATTGATTAGACCATCTTCCACCATTCCATTATTTTCCTTATGTTCTTGAAAAAATACTATTTAAATTATCCGGAATAGCATTTTTTCCCTTTCTCTCGTGGATTTCCTTAATGGATTTTGTTATTGAGGTTGTTGAGTTTGTACTTCTGAAATTTACCTTATTTTGGATGGGAGGTTCTTCAATATTGTCTAATTGAGGTTCCGGATATGCTTCTTGATCAATGACATGCATAAAAACTTGCACGTTGTCAAAAGCAATAATAGGAATCGAAACCGATCCTTCCTCAACTTATTCCTTAAAGACAACATCTCTAATCTTATTTCTCCCCCCAAACTCAACTTCCTCAAAAATGTTGCAGTTCCCGTTTCAAAAAATTGACTTAAGTGTGGGATCATAAAATTAATAGCCCCTTAAACGCTTAGAATAACCAATAAAGCAGATGCTAACTGTTTTGGAGTCCAATTTCTTTATGTGGCCTATAAAGCCTAGCCTTAGCTGGACATCCCCAAATGTAGAAATGCTTTGGACTAAGCTTTAAGCCTGTCAAAAAGCTCATAAGGTGTTTTAGTAGCTGCTTTAGTTGGTATTATGTATGATCTTTATTTGTTTTCTTGCCCTTATCTTTAGAGGTGTTTGCCAAGTAAAGAAAATTTTCAGTTCCGTCCTACTTCAACTTTTCTTCCTCTTGCACACAAAATAGAATGAGCTCATTTAGAGTTCATTTCTCCCTTTAACAGTTATAACCGACCTTAAATTGACTCAATTGTGCAAGAAGCTTGCATACTATGAAATGGGCTCATTGAGAGTCCATTTCTATTTTGACAGTTATAACTAACCTTAAATTAACTATATTGTGCAGGAAGCGATAACAATATCAAATTCACGAGCAAGTCATTAGACGAGTCGAGTGTTAGTTCCTTAAGTTTTGAAGCAGTGTGAGACATCTACATGATGTACTCCCTTATTTTCCCATTGCCTTTATACTTTATTGAAATCAAGCTTTGCATAAGCGTGCTTGTTTCAGCCTTATCGTTTTTCACAAAACATTTCTTAATTTCAGCAAGGAATTCATTGGCATCATTTACCTCCTCAGATACTGTGCCACTAAAGGCTTCCAGAATGCCGCACTTAATGATCATGAGACTCACGTAATTTAAGCAATCCCACTTCTCAAAGTTCCTCATTTGATTAGATGAACTTTCATCCGTAAGAGGAGTAGGGTGCTCAATCCTTAGTACACGGTCTAGTTCCATGCAGCCAACGAAAAGTTAATTTTCTTGTTTTGATCCTTGAAATTTGTTCCATAAATATAGGGATTAAATTTGAGCTTGTAGATATACTACTAGCAGAATTTGAAACCGAATAGAGAACACTTAAACAAAATAGCTCACATAAATACCTTATTATGCAAATCATACTTTCAAATAATGGTAGGGCCCATCATAAGATACCTAGCACAACATCAATATTTAGTCTTTGGACAGAAATATTGACTTGTAAGTGGTACTCTTGGTGTAGTGATCAAACACTGACAGTAAGACATGTCAACCAACAAACCTTTCTCTGGACCGATTTATTGATCACACGTAAAACCAAATAACCGTCACGTATTTATCTCCACAAGTTCATGTGAAATTCGGGCCAAATATTGACCTTCCTTTGGGCCGATCAATATCCGCATGAGATAACACACAAACACTTAATTTTCCCTTAGTGTAGTGATTAAACACTGGCAATAAGACATGTTAACCAATAAGCCTTTCTTTGGACCGATTTATTGGTCACACGTTAAACCAAATAATTGCCACGTGTTTATTACCACAGGTGCATGTGAAATTCGAGCCAAATATTGACCTTCCTTTGGGCCGATCAATATCCGCAATGAATAACACACACAAATACCTTCTAATATTCAAAGTTAATTAATATCCACAAGAGAGGTTGCTTTGGCAACATGTTGCTTCAACTAACTTACTTTCGAATATTATATCTCTTAAAAGATTCCGATGTACCAAGATTTGAAACTGAAATCCATTGATTTGCATCTATATTTGACTTTAGGATTTGAATTATAGAATTCAAAACTTTAGAATAAAGCAATCCTTAAGTTACGAGAGTCTTATTGCAATATTCTTAAACTTTTGGTGGCCAATTCTGTAAAATTTTAAGCTTGAAGGACTTAAATTATAATTTTCCAAAACTTTATTGGCCAATTTTGAGAAATTCCAAACTTTAGGTCCCAATTTGAAACAAAACCAAACTTTAGAGGTCCAAAATATGAAAATTTCAATCTTTAAAAGTTGATTTTGAAAATTTTCAAACTTTAGGAGCCAATTTAGCAAATTCCCAAACTTTAGGGACTTAATTTTAAAAAAATTCAAACTTTAAGGACCACTTTTGAAAATTTCCAAACTTTAGTGACTGAATTAGAAAATTTTCAAACTTTAGGGACCAAATTAAAGAATTTCAGAACTTTAGGTGCTGTATTAGAAAATTTTCAAACTTTAGGGACTAAAAATGAAAATTTTCAAACTTTAAGGGACCAAATTAGAGAATTTTCAAGCTTTAGGGACCAATTTTGAAAATTCTCAAACATTAGGAGCTGGATTAGAAAATTTTAAAACTTTAGGGACTGAATTACATAATTCAGAACCTTTAAAGCCCGACTTAAAAATTTTATAACCTTAGGGGCTGAAGTTATAAATTCCATAACTTGAAATGCCAATTTAAATAATTTCAAAACTGTAGGGGCTGGTTTATAAAATTTAGAACTTTAGAGGCCCAACTTTAATAATTTCATAACTTTAGGGTTAATCTTTAATCCCAAACAAAACAGAGAGGACCGGAGGTGAAATTTTACATAATTTCCCAAAATTGCAAAAGAGCCCTTACAAACTTCTAATTTTCGGAAAAAGCCCCCGTCCCCAAACTCATTTCTCAGCAGCTAGGGTTTAAACCCTAGCGCCGCCCAACCGCCGGTAGGGATACAGCGACGCCAATACCAGCGAACCCCCAATGCCACAGTGCCATTTCCGACGCCGCTCCTGCAATGCCGCGCGCACAGTGAAGCAGCGCCTGCGCGGCGCTACTCGCCTCCAGCAGCGCCGCGCGTAGCCAAATCCAGCGAACGCGGCACCACTGCCGGGGCGCAACCCCCAACTCCGATCTCCTCCAGCGCAGTGCGAGCCCCCTGCGCGTACCAACAGAGCCGCGTCTGGCCACCCCAACTCAACGGAATCCAACCCAAAACCATCCCCAACATCCATACGCAATTCATACATACAAATCCGAAATCATATATATATATATATATGCATACATCAAAATCGGCAGTGAGTTCATTGCTTAAGTTCCAAACCTTAATCCTTTCAAAATCAAAATTTCAATATATACATACAAGATTCACACGATTTCAATTTGCAGTGTATGTATATTTTCTCAGTTTGTGAGATTTATGATATTATACATACGCACGAATTAAGGTTTTTACATATATGCGTGCAAAATTGATCTGATAATTCAACACGATGTTGTCTCTGATACCACTTGTTAGAAAATTTTATTGCAGATAATAATTTATCTATAATCTAAATAATCATCATGTTGGAATTATCAAGAATTAAATAACTGAAGCGGAAGCGTACCTTAATCAAATGTGATTCACAATAAACGATTCGGCGTTTGGATCTTCTAAATCGATACGTAGTCCGTATTTTCTCTCTGATGATGGAATGTCAGACAAGATGAACAGTACGTAGGATTCAGGGACCATAACCGACTTTATAAACTGAATTGCCAATTAACCTAATCCGGCCCATCATGAATTAGGTAATGGCCTGGTATCTACACATAAAAGCCCATACATTATTTTAGATGCATTAAAGCCCAATTTACCAAATCCTTATTAGATCACTTTAAACAGACTTAACCAAATTTGATAGGCTTTTATTCAATACACAATAATTCACATATAAGCCCACACGATCGATTAAAATCCTTACATTTAACTGACTCACTCACTCATGTCAATATCAAATATATTTTCGTCGTACAGCATGGAGACTTGTCTCAAAAAATATTAAAATATTAAAGAAAATGATTTTTTTTTTAAAATTTATTTATATTCATTTTTTTTATCCAGTCCACTACTAAGCTGGTTGAGTATTCGTTCATAATAAAAATAAAAATAGGATAATAGTAATTGATAAGTAATGATAATTTAACCAATTGCGATGAGAAAAAAAATATGAATGAAATTGCAAAGAATAACGCTATGAAGCACACAAGTGCTGCTAGCTAGGACACCAATTTGGCTACAATTTATAATAATTTAATTAAAGGAGTCCTGTAATTTGCATTTAAATGAATCTATGAGTTGATATCATGTAATTGTCGCACAAATGGATGCTTCACATTAGTGGTGATGAATAGTATTAGAGCTTATTTGGTAATGTGATTTTTTTTTTTTTTTTATATGGATGTATAGTTTAAAAAAAATTGAAAAGTTGCAAAATTGTGGACTTGACTAAGAGTGGATGTTGAGATGAGTTTGAAAATTTGAATTAAAATTTTTTTCGTTGCCAAACGGGCTAGAGCCATTTTGGTAATGCGAAAAATTTTGGTTTTTGTAGTTTTTTTAGTTTTTTGATGGATGTGTGGTTTAAAAATGTTTAAAAAGTCAAAAACTGTGGTCTTGAATAAGAATTGATGATTGAGATTAAGTTTGAAAAGTAGTAGTAAAATTTTTATCATGAGCTTGTTTGTTTGGTAAAAGTAAAAGTTTTAGCGCAACTCTTCAAACTCAATTTGAACCATTCATTTTTAGTCTGTGTTCCAAAAAACTCGTTTTCACTTATGCTTAAGCGTACTTAGACTTGAAATTTGGTCTTGCCTCTAGGGATGGCAACGGGGCGGGGAATACCCGAACCCGACTGGGACCTACCCCGATCGGGTGGGGAATCCACGACAAAGACGGGGATGAGGATGGTGATGAAAAAGCATCCCATAATCGGGGATGTGGATGCGGCGAGGGCGGGGATGACCGTTTTATCCCCATCCTCGCCTCGTCCCCGATCCTCATCAGCAATTAACAAGTTCCATTAAAATTTAAAAAGCCCAAAAAAAAGTCATATATTATCTGTGCAAAAGTCCTATGATGTAAAAATTTATTACACCAAAAATTTATTACTTATCAAAGCATAAACTTTAAATACTTATTTTAAAAAAGTTACTGATTATTAGTTATTAAGCTTATCGAGTTGTATTTTTTCGTCTAATCAAATATAAAATAAAGATACAAACAAAGATAAATATATATATATTCGATTAATGTCAAAATAATGTATAAAGATTATTAAATTTAGAAAATGTTAGGGTTGTTCCTACATATTTTTTATATTTTCTACATAAAATTATTTTAAAACTTTAAATAAATAAAAAAAACAAATGAGGATGTAAATGATGATTTTTCCATCCCCCTCCCTGTCCCCATCCCCTCCTCGCCCCATCCCCGATTAAATGAGGACGGGATGGGGGCGGGGATGGTAAATCATTAACGGGACGGGGACGGGAAAAGGCACCACCACCTCATACCCGCCCAGTTGACATTCCTACTCGTCGCTTCGTCACGCTGCGCACTTTACTCGCGCTTCGCTCGAGTATTACTCCGCTTTTTTTTCGTCTAAATGCGCTTAAGCTTGATGCTCAACTTCGTCACATTTTACGCTTTTTAGAAAACTGTTTTTAGTTAAGTTCATAATTTTTGACTTTTCAAATATTTTTAAACAAAAAAAAAAAAAATCAAAACTTTTCATGATTTTTCATCCATCTTCATTGTGATTAACATTTGACAGCTCAATACCATCAATCCACCGCGACCCCAACCCTAACCGGGGACAAGAGTTTAATGAGGACACACTGTCACTCGCACGTGGTGTTGTGGCCTGGCCTCCATCAGAAATGGAGAACCTGTAAACAAACACACACAGATCATTGTATGACCACATGCATTTTCCATCTTCAACAGCCTGTATATATTCTTGGAAGTTGGATCCAACTCTAACTCTTCCCCCACCCCACCTCTACCCTCGTGTGCCCTCTCCATTTCTCTCTCCGCGTCGAGTTGCACCCTATATAAACCGATCCAGTTCCTTGTCACAATATTAGCAAATAAAAAACGCGGCATCACCGAAGAAATGGTGGCTGGTTATCGTAGATCCCTCTCCTTCCCAAATCAGCCTAGCTATTCAGCGAAACCCAAAAGAACCTTCCATGTTAGATCAGCAAGTCTTCCATGCAGAACCCACTCCATAATCTCTCAGCTCAAGGATGAAATCAACGAGCTCAAATCATGGAGTTCAACCTCAAAATCGGATAACCGCAATTCTAGTTGGCTATGTAATGGCCTTAACAGGCTGAAAATTGTTCATGAATCCCTTGATGACCTTCTTCAGCTTCCACAGACTCAGGAATCAATCTCCGATCAGATGATTGAAAAGCATCTGGAAGACTTTCTTAGATTTGTCGACGTATATGTGGTCTTCCAAATGCTGATTCTGACGTTGAAAGAAGAATTCATGGCGGCTCAGGTGGCTGTGAGAAGAAGAGATGAATCCAAAATGGCTATCCATTTGAAAAATCTCAACAAAATGGCTAAAGATATGAGCAAATTGGTATCTACTGTCCAATCCATTTCAAAATATTCAATCCCTGATAATGGGACTGAGATTAGTGGTATCATAAGAGATGTGATTCAGGTTACAGTATTGGTTTCTATCGAACTTTTTGGTCGACTTTCGACATCGTTTTCATTGCAGAAACCATCTTGCAAGGGGTTAAGCTTGGGGAAGAAGGCAAAAAAAGTGAAGATGGATGAAGCCATTGAGCAACTAAATTTGGAAAATTTGTGGGGTTTGAAGAAGAAAGGAGATGAAGAGGTGAAAATGGTATCCAGGAAACTGCATCAATTGGAGGATTGTATTGTTGAAATTGAAGGCTGTGGAGAAACAACTTTTAGGAGTTTGATGAATACTAGGGTTTCACTGCTAAATGTTCTTACTCAATTATTATAAGTATAACCACAAACAGAAGTTGATAAAGAAGAATACGAACTATTTCATTTTTTACTTTTTATATCATAAAACAGTAGGGAAAGAAAAAAGGGGGAAGGGGGGGGGGGGGGGGGGGTGAATACTGAATACTATACGAGAAAAGGGATTTTACATATTGTACATTGTGTTGGTTTAGAGTGAAAATTATATATATTTCAATTTGTCACCTGATTTTTGGTTTGTAATTATAATTCTGTTTATAAATTGTCACAAAGTAACATTGGAAGTTGATGATGCTAAAAATCGCACTTGAAATATTTCGAGCTTGAGCAATAAATTAGCACGAACTGGATCTCCGAATACCTGCAATAAAGGCGAGGAGGTGTGTCCTCGTCGCCCCTCCGATGCTTAAGTCAGTAAAGAGGAAGGAGAAAATTTATGCAAGAGGCTATAAATTGTAGAGATAATTGTGTACCTGAATAATGGTTGGAGGCCTTGTATTTATAAGAATAAGTAGTGTATTTTAAGTAGGATTAGATTACCCAAATTGTTTGGAGATTTAGGAGTTTTATTAGACGTATGAGTCTTGATTAAGATAATGTTGTAATAGTTGTGTTGGAATATGATTTGTGGACCGAGAATCCTATTGATGTTGATTATTACTTGAGAATGATGACTCTAAACCCATCTCGAATGAATGAGCTCGAGCTAAGGTCCCCGAGCATTTAAGTTTTACGTGTGTACCAAGATAGTGTTCGGGATATGTACTCCTCGGGGCTCATAGTTTGTTCGGGGGTACCAAAATATAATATGAGTTAATAATTACATGTTCGGGTTCGAGGCTTTTGTGAGGGCCCGGGTATAGACAAAATTTGTACTCATCATAGGCCCCCGCGCATCCATTATCGAGTTCGGGGAGAGATGGATGCGCAATAATGAAGTATCATGATTAAGATGTGATGCGGAGGTTATGTTAAGGAGAAATAAACTAGAGCTTATGTTTAAGCAATAATAAGCCGAGCTCTTGTTAAGTAATGAGATCAAGTATGTTAAGTGATGAACTCGATCTTATGTAATGCATTGAGATTTATGTTTAAGTAATGAGGCAAAGCTCATGCTAAGTAATGAGATCGAGCTCATGTTAAGTAGTGAGAAGCTCAAACACAAGCAATAAACTTAAGGTGATAAACCCGAGCATGTGAGTTTTGATTTGAGAATTCCAAACATTCAAGTAACATGAACAACTTTTAAGGCGTGAACATCGCTTGGGACCTGAACAATGTTTGAGGCCCGAACAATATTTAAGCTGCGAACAATGTTTGAGGCCCGAACACAGAATTAGGCCCGAACAAAGTTTGTGGAATCATTTCGTGAGGTTGATGCTCGGGGTAAATCTTTGATCTTGCTCGTAGGAAAGTTTTTTGGTGCCTGCTAGTAGGCAAGGCTTTGAGTGCTTGCGCAGGGCAAGACTTCGAGTGCTTGCACGGGGCAAGGCTTTGAGTGCTTACTCGTGGGCACAGCTTGAGTGCTTGGACGGGGTAAGGCTTTGAGTGCGTGCTCGTGGGCACGGATTTTGAGTGCTTGCGCGAGGCAAGGTTTTGAGTGCGTGCTCGTGGGCACGGCTTTGAGTGCTTGCGCGGGGCAAGGCTTTGAGTGCGTACTCGTGGGCACGACTTTGAGTGCGTGCTCGTGGGCACGGCTTTGAGTGCTTTGAGTGCTTGCACGGGGCAAGGCTTTGAGTGCTTGCGCGGGGCAAGGCTTTGAGTGCGTGCTCGTGGGCACGGCTTTGAGTGCGTGCTCGTGGGCACGGCTTTGAGTGCTTGCGCGGGACAAGGCTTTGAGTGCTTGCGCGGGACAAGGCTTTGAGTGCGTGCTCGTGGGCACGACTTTGAGTGCGTGCTCGTGGGCACGGCTTTGAGTGCTTGCGCGGGGCAAGACTTTCACATTGATATTTGCACCTGTCAATAATCCGAAGGCAACAAGCAAATTCGAGAAAAGAACGTGCACAGATCACTAGTACAGAAATCACCAAAAAAAATGAGGAATATACGTCGGTTTTTAGTAAAATCGACGCCTATAAAAGGACGGTGGCATTTTTGTAAATATAATTAAAGAATGGGCGTCGGTTGTAATATTACAACCGACGTGTAAAATTTAAACCTAGAGAATACGCGTCGGTTCCTCAAGAACCGACGCGTAAAAGCGGAGATATGCGTCAGTTTTTGAAGAACCGACGCGTATTCTTTAGGGAAAAAAAAAAAAAAAAAAAATTTTTGACTTTAGGCGTCGGTTGTAATATTACAACCGACGCCCATTCTCCGGTTTCCCGCGTCGGTTCTTAAAGAACCGACGCGTATTCCTTTATTTACTTATGCGCAGAAAGCTCAGATCATCTCTATTTTTTTCACTACTCGATCTCTTCCCGCCTCTCTCTTTATTTTTCTCTCACTCGAACCACCGCACTATGACGCCGCCGCCACCACCACCACCATTCTTCCATTTCCCGGCAACGTTCATCACCACATTCCTCCCCTCGCTCTTTATCTCTTCCTCTCCCCGAATCACCGGAGTTGCACCTCCACCACCGCCGCGCACCTCCACCATCTCGTAAGAGACCCACCTCCCTCTTTATATATATGTGTTTTTATTTATGTATATATATAATGTATGTAAATAATATGTATATATATGTATTATATATAATGTATATAAATGTATATATGTTTATATATATATATATATATATATATATATATATATATATATGGGTATTTATATTATAGATGTGTTTGTATATATGTATGGGTGTTTCAACTAGTTATTGATTTAATTTTGTATTGTTGATTTTTAGTTATTAGATGGATAAATTGCAATATTTGAATTATTGAATTTCTATTACAGCTGAATGGATGAAAGAAATGTGATGCTACCCCCGCAAAAAAAAAAAAAAAAAAAAAAAGACTTTAGGCGTCGGTTGTAATATTACAACCGACGCCTAAAGTCAAAAAAAAAAAAAAAAAAAAAAAAGACTTTAGGCGTCGGTTCTAAATGTAGAACCGACGCCCAAAGTTAATTTTTTTTGTTTTTTTGTTTTTTTTTTTTTACTTTAGGCGTCGGTTCTAAATTAGAACCGACGCCCAAAACCGACTTTGGGCGTCGGTTTACAACCGACGCCTAAAGTCGAGACTTTGCGCGTCTGCTTCATAGACGTCGCCGCTACAACCGACGCGTATTCCGTTTTCCAACCGACGCGTATTCCTGTTTCTGTACTAGTGGATATTCATGCAATTTGATTACTCGGCAATCACGTTAGCACATATTTCTCGCTAAAACATCTATGAATTTAATTGGTTCAAAGCAATCATTTTTCTAATTATTGTGATTGACCATTAAAGGAAGGTGTCAAGGCGTGTTGATCAATGCAGATTGTACCCAAGAAGATCATCTTTTTCATAGTAGGTGTTTCTATTGGTTTTCAAATAGATCGCAGAGAAATATGATGCTTTATATAACTGGTCATGGTGTGTCATTTTGTAATTTATTATTTAACTCAGTTAATTTCCAGGTTATACAATTTTTAGATCACCAATGACAACATGAATCATTACGGGAACAGATCATATCACTTCAGATTCAACAAGCAATTCTTATTGAGTTTAGCTCATGCATTATGGATCAGATCATACTTGAGGTCGTGTAAATAATGAGACCACAGATCTTAATTCAATATCATCAATTAAATCAACATGCTTCCCAATATTTTCACGAAAATCAACATTTACCATTATGCAATTTTTAGACAGATTGCGGGTTATGATATATTTGTCGAAATTTTAGCAAGAAATTTTTATTCGAAGCGTGATACTATTCGAATCTTGTTAATCACATTTAATGCAATTGGATATTGTAAAATTCGTTCTAACCATATGGTGAGCATTTCATATGCAATTTAAAGTATTTCATCCCTGCCGCGAACTTGATGATTCACTGCCCCTCGAAACCATTTGTTAAGGGAGGGAGTTGCTGATATAGGGTGGAACACCGATTGTCATAGAGTGAGTGCATGATTAATCCACCTGATCGCTTTCGTCAAATACTAAAGAAAGCAGGGAGTGCTTCAGTCTTACTGGCAGCAAGGAGTGCCTCAGTCTCTTATTGGCATCAACCAGCAAGTGGAGACCTGCTTCTAGTGGTCTCTTATCAGTTTGCCCAAATTGGTGGAGGCAAAGATGGCCTTGTAACTTGCCTGAGGTGGCTTCCGAAAGAAGTATGGTCAATTTATTCCCTAGAACCGGTTCGGGTATTAAACCGAGCATGTTGCATATTTAGCAGTAAATATTTGTTGATAGCAGGAGTTGAGACTGTGCTGGTATTCGAAAGTTTCATGATTTTCAGAGGTCGAATTGGAATTTTGGAAGCGTTGGAGTGATTTTGGGGATTGTACAAAAACTCGTCAGCTTTGGAGATGATGGAGGGCCAGCGGAGGGTTAGGGCGAAGTGAGTCTTCTTCCCAATATTGACAGTGGTGTTCTTCAGAATTTTGACCTTGTAAACGAAGTGGGTCCTCGCCGCAACCTCGGTGGTTGTATGGGTGAGCTTTCCTCGGGGGTTATGGCAAGATGAGTCCTTGCCCAACCTTGACTGTGATCACCGGGCTGAGTTCTTATTGCGGCAGTCGTCGGGGACTTACGGCGGTATAACAGCCTCACTGTGATTGCAAAGCAAACTTGACAACGATATAGTCTTGAAAAATTAGTCCTCCATGGTTTAAGTTTTAGACCTTGATGAATATTAGATATCCACCCATTTGCACGGTTCCCATTAACCGGCTTTGATGTATTGGTTCTCTTACTGGGACTGTTTCTTGTAGTCAGATCGTTGACTTTGCTTAATTTTATTTATTTTGAAATCGATCTTTGAACAACATGATTTTTCGATCGAGTTCCCACAGACGGCGCCAATGATGATGCTAAAAATCGCACCTGAAATATTTCGAGCTTGAGCAATAAACTAGCACGAACTGGATCTCCGAATACCTGCAATAAAGGCGAGGAGGTGTGTCCTCGTCGCCCCTCCGATGCTTAAGTCAGTAAAGAGGAAGGAGAAAATTTATGCAAGAGGCTATAAATTGTAGAGATAATTGTATACCTGAATAATGGTTGGAGGCCTTGTATTTATAAGAATAAGTAGTGTATTTTAAGTAGGATTAGATTACCCAAATTGTTTGGAGATTTAGGAGTTTTATTAGACGTATGAGTCTTGATTAAGATAATGTTGTAATAGTTGTGTTGGAATATTATTTGTGGACCGAGAATCCTATTGATGTTGATTATTACTTGAGAATGATGACTCTAAACCCATCTCGAATGAATGAGCTCGAGCTAAGGTCCCCGAGCATTTAAGTTTTACGTGTGTACCAAGATAGTGTTCGGGATATGTACTCCTCGGGGCTCATAGTTTGTTCGGGGGTAACAAAATATAATATGAGTTAATAATTACATGTTCGGGTTCGAGGCTTTTGTGAGGGCCCGGGTATAGACAAAATTTGTACTCATCAGTAGTCAATATAGCAAGGAGAAAAATAAATTGCTTTTAGGTGGTCAGCTCCATAACTTATCCCATGTCTTCCGTATATTGTTTAGAGTCATGTTACACTCACAATGCATTCAACAATTAAGATGATAATTAGCTTACATGACACGATTCCATTTTTCACATATCACATCATCTTTTTAATCAACAACAATAAACACTTCCATATTATCAATTATCATCCTCATTGTGAACAACATTGTAGAAGTAACTTTATTCTATTGTTTATATTATTTATAAACGACTATTTATATATATTGTATGAATAGTGATGTGATCACATTTCGTTATTTTTTTTTATTTCTTTTAAAAATTTTCAACCACACATTCTAAAAAAAACTCAAAATTCCTTCAAAACTATCATGGCTCTTTATAGTTTCATATATTTTTTATTTGAAAGTATATAGTTTCATATGTCTTTATGCATTTTGTTGTAGTATTTTATAATTTACTGTGGGGCTATAGTATATGTATAGTTGGACTCAATCGAGACTTCGAGTTGATGAGCAAAAAAACTTCCAATTTATTGGATAATTAATATTGACTTCTTGTTTGTTGGTTGGCTTTAGGGCTAAATAGCAATACTATTAATGGAAAAATACATAGATAAAGGGTTAGAAATGTAAATATTGAAGTTAAGGAAAAATGTTTAAAACTTCTAAATTCAAGTGTTAATTATATTTTTTAATTAAAATAAATAATAATAAAATATTTTATTAATATTATATATATTTAAGGTCACAATACTATAAAATTATGTCAAAATAATATTCAAATTATGGTTGTTGACCACAAAATCCGGCTGAACCTTGGACCAACACGTCTCAGCTCCTCCCTCTTGAACACGAGGATCTCCTGCGCACTGTGACAAACAATCAGTTTGCAAAGGGGGCCGAGGTGGCTCCCGTTTGCACTCCTATGCCTAAGTCAGTGCCCATGTCGAGCAAATATAATTTGAGTGCGGGAAATATAAGTGCGTAAAAGAGGGAAAAGGGAGTGAGAGTAAATATTCAGTTAAGAGAGTAAAAATGCTAACCTTTAACTTGGAGATAATTGTGCTTCATTTATAGAGGAACTTCTTGTCTCGGATCACGACAAGTGGCGTACTTTACACTTGTCATCACCCTAGTTCATGGATGTGACAACCTTGCTTTTTCAACCGTAATCATTGCTACATTTAGTAGGGGATGGGCGCCTGTCACGTCTTGGTAAAGGCGGTGTCCCATCACTGACTCCATCTCTCTTCTGATCACCGCCATAAAGCGCCCCGGCTGAGTACAAAGCACATCGGCTAGGCGTTAACCAGGTCAGCTAAAGAGGTTTGCTTGGCGTACCACCTCGGCATTCATCCCAAAGTGATATTTTAGGCCTTAGCTGTGGGTTAAGGTCCGTTGGGCCACTATTGGGCCTTCGCTGGTAGATCACTGTACCTTTCTTTGGGCCCGGATGCAACAATGGTCACAATCAGAAATCAAAATTTAGAAGTCACTTTTTACCGAATTAAGTGACCATGACTTATTTCTGATCATATATTATAGAATTATTTGGTGACGACTTAATTTTCGTTACAAATTTATAGGTCACGCCTTATTTTTCGATCACAATTTATAAAAATACAAATGTATAAAGAGTAACTGCTTAGCTTTATAAAATGATTCATTTTCTTCCAACTTTTCTATATGAGATTGATAAAAAAAAATCTTAATTTCTCACCAATTTATTTTGTCCATCTATTTCAACTTCAAGTGATTACTTTTGGCCTTAATTTTTCATTCACGGGAAATTGGTTTTGAGAAAATAAATATACTACATTTATCTAGAAATGTTAACAAGTCGAGCCGAGCCGAGCCGGCTCACGAGTCGAAGATCAAGGCTCGAGCTTTTAGGGGTCGAGCTTTTTTTTGCCCGAGCCAAGATAAAGCTCGTCTCCAAAAATAAGGCTCAACTCGAGCTTTTTTCGAGTCGAGCCAAGCCGAGCCAAGTCTCGAGCTTTTAAATTTTTTTTATTTTTATAGCAAAAATTCATAAATTTTTTATTGAAAATGTATATATATAGCAAGTTGAACTGAGCTCATAGTCAAAAGTCATTGCTCAAACTCCCATCGAGCTTTATTAGTGGGTTTTTTTTGGCTCGAGCCGAGCTAAAGCCGTCTCTCAAAAAAAAGTTCGGCTCGAGCTTTGACTCGAAATCTCGAGCCACGAGTTGAGCTTAGCCCGAGCTTTTTTCGAGTCGAGCTCGAGCGACTCGAGCCGACGAGCTGTTTTGTCATCCCTACATTTATTTGCTCACGATGTAGAAAATACTTGGCCAAATAAATCTTTCGTCTGACCAACTGGAATCACTTAAATATTTGGTCAGAAATTGACCAAATAAACTTTATTAAAATCAAATTTCCAACATATTACGATCTATAATCACTTTTTGTTTAAAAGTTTCAATGATATACAAATACTACCTATTTATCCATTTTTATTTATTTATAAATTAATCAATTTATAAAAACTTTCCAAATATTATCTTTATGATTTTGACTACATGATCCCCCCTCCCCCCATCTACCCAAGAAAGATATCACATTCTTCGTTTAAAAACAGCCAACCTAGCATTAGGGCGCATGATCTGATATGTGAACTGGATGAGTCAGGACCATTCCACAGAATAATTATTTAACACCCCAAAAAGAAATAAAAAAAAATAGAGCGCAGTAATGAATTATTTAAGTAATTATTTTACTGAATAATCAATAAGCACAAGTAGTTAGTTTGCAGGGAATCCCATAATTAAGCAATAATTTTTTTTATCATTTTGGGGCATCAATGCCATGAATAATTTTTATGTCTAATTAAAAGGAACCAAGATGAATTGGCAATACTGGGATCATGATAATTGGTATTGCAACTTGCAATACGTATAGGATCTTTAAACCGTCAGTTCGCAGCCATTTTTAGGCTGTTAGCTTATAAGGGATTATCTTATTTTGCGCTTCATGTTAATTTATTTCAATAATTAGGGAATATATCCCTTAGAATTAGAGATGCCTCTATCATTAGGGTTGAACAAATGGAAAGAAGCCACGAGGAATTTCGTTAGTTGTATGGATCGTCACCTTTTTTTAAGAGATCAAGGGAACTTTACTTAAGCATTATTATTGTTATTAGTGTTCACCCCTGTTATGCACGATTATTTGTTATTTACGTATATCAATTTATATGTTAAAATATATAATATTTATTTAAGAAAAAAGAAGAATTGTATAAACATAACTATTTAAAAATTCGATGGTGAACAATATGTAATTCAATATGATATTGGCAAAGTTTTTTATTTTTTTATTCTTACAAATTTAAAAAAATTATAATTGATTATCAAGAGAGAAAACGAATCTATAAGGTTGATGTCCCCTCTTGTAATTGATTTTGTATATCAATAAAAATTTATCCTAGGCTTCGATTTTCGAGTTAGGATAATTTTAAAAAAAAAAAAAAGGACCAAGAAATTTCGGGACCTGTTTTTGAAAAATACAGCTGCTTAAAAATCTGCATTCAATTGGACTATTTTAAATCTGAATTTTGTCCAAAATGAATAATAAATAGTGAACTAATATGTTCACTAATATTTCGCGATGTGAAATATCCTCGCAAGTGCACGAATCGTGAGAAGTAATAAAGTTGACCTTAGAATCCAGATTATCGTCTCACGGAAACTGTTACTAAGTATTGAAATATTTTAATTCCTTTCCCTATTTGAACAAACGAATTGATTTGGTGTTTTGAATTAAAATTAAGAAAATAAATTAAAAAATTAAATTAGGAAATTTGTTTTGTTTTTAAAAATGATTGTAAAATAGTTGAGATTCACGATTTCACCTGTTGACGTCCCGTAAGCACCCCAGAAACAGGGTAGTTTAGTGGTACCAGGGTGGCATTTGGAATTCTTAAATTCCATAGGTTCAAGGTTCGAAACCTCCTGGGGACACGTCCACCTCACGTGGAACAAATTTACACTACACGGTGGACAATCCGTGTGTTGACGTCCCGTAAGCACCCCGAGGTAACCAGTAGGGCACCGTCAACATAACCTAACCAATTAAATTAACACAAATTCCTGTTTTATTTTCTAAATATGCATTCGGTCGAATTCACTAATTTAAATTGAAATTCCTCTCTCGAGTTTAAATTAATTCTACCTAAAAAAGTCGATCATATATCTTTACAGAGGGTCTTAATATTTCTTATCTAGATGTAATAAATACAAGAATTTAAACACGGCCACAATAATAACAAAAGTATATCTCTATCTCTTGTCCAATTACCGGATTTATTTTATTGATCTAAGTTATTAACTCACCTCTCGTATTCTGAAAATAACTCATTAAATCATGAATTAGTTCCCAATTATTTCACGCATTAAAACAATAATAAATCAATAGATGCAACGAAATTGTTAAAACAATGTAATTTAGAATTAAAATAATAAAACTAAGGTACATCTTTCACCCCAACATTGAATTTGTTACAAATCATATTTAAATAACGAAAACAATAAAAGAAAACGTTCATGAAATATAACAAAGAAGAATGGAAAGCTTGTACCAAGAATCAATTCTGCATGTATTCTTCCAATCTCTCTTGCTTTGCTTCAATCTCCCAAGAAATTGATATTGAAATCCCAAAACTCTGATGTTCTTAGGGGAGGCAAAAGTCTGAAATTCGTGCCTCATATGTTGTATATATAGGTTTTGGAAAATCCTAAGTGAAAGAGGAGGAAAAATTGTTGAAAATCGTGGAAAAAAAGCCCAACCCGACTTCCAGCGAATGTCTACATGGGCTTGCAGGCAAAAATTTCGAGGGCACACAGGCAAAAATTTCGGTTCAACCATTCAATGAGAAGTCGTGCGGGCTCGCAGTACAAACTTTCAATGCAATTTTCAACTTTAAATTTGTATAAGTTGGTCCTTCTCTTTTATTTGGACCTCAAGTCCTCAACTTCCAATTTGAATATTATGGTCCCCAAACTTCTAAATCTTTTCAATTAGCTCATTCTAACTCTCAACTTCTTCAATTAGGTTCTCCAACTCTTGATTTATTCATTTTGGCATCATGCAAGTTTCCTGAAAGATGTAATCAACTCTTCAATTGCTCAATTAAGTTCCAATTGTGCATTTATTTCCCTCAATTTCTTCATTCTTCATCTTTTTGGGATATTTTCTGAAATGAAAACAAATAAACACAAATTAAACAGCATTTATTCTAAAACGAAAATCAAATTTTCTAATTTTGACATATAAATAAGTGTATAAAACACACTTCTTAAATACCCCTAAACTAGAATTATTATTCGTCTCCGAGCAATGAAAGCTTTAACTAAAGAATCAAAACACAGAATATCTTTTTTGTGTCAACATATTTACCAATTGTCTCAATAGTCCAAATCAATCCATACTTCAGCAAGAATTTTGAACAACAAAGTAAAATAAGTCTAGTTATCTATGCCAAATTTTCGAGTGTGTGTGTGAATAGCCAATGTCAAACCCCTACTTATGTAAAAGATATACTTAACATTGTGTAGCTCATAATGCACAATCAATCCCGAATCCCATGTGGTCAACCTAATGAATCTAAATATTTTCCTTTCATCGCTCATAGATGATCATAACTTACTATATTTCTCTCACATCTTCAGCAAGAATTTTGAACAACAAAGTAAAATAAGTCTAGTTATCTCATGCCATATTTTCAAGTGTGTGTGTGTGAATAGCCAATGTCAAACCCCTACTTTTATACAAAAGATATACTTAACATTGTGTAGCTTATAATGCACAATCAATCCCGAATCCCATGTGACTCGATATTAAATCTACCCTCCAAGTATAAAGGGGTCAAGTTGTAGCCTAGCAATAATCCAGGGTCATTCTTCCTAGGGATTTTGTTAGTATTGTAATATTTGCTAAATTCGAAACTTAAACTACGATTTCAATTGTGCTAAAATGAAATTGGAGAGAATATAATTAAATTGCAATAAAAGGGAAATTTGAGTGGAGTTATTCTTTCGCTATCAATTGGGCTTTTCAAATAAGATTAGTGTGAATTTCTTGAAATCGATAAGATTTAAACATATTCGTACGAAAATTAGTCAATTTATTTTACGGCATTTAGTCGAGCATGTTGTGTGCATAATCAATACATACCACATCAACGACATCAATCGAAGTAAAATAATTTGAAAAATTAAAACACTCGTTAATTATCATCAATCACAAGAATTCATCTATAGAAAATTAACACTCACCCATTGAGGCTAGGAATAACTCCTCTCAAATATAATCTAGCCGGACATAATTAAATTAAACGAAATAAAACTCAAACAAACAATAACCATTACTAAAAATTAAATTCAAGTTTATAAATTAAAATTCAATAACCAATATATATATATATATATATATATATATATATATATATATATATATATATATCTCAAAACTAACTAACATAAAAAATCTGAAATTGTGTAAACTAATAAATGAAATAGAAACAATTCTAAGCAAAGTGTGGGTCAAAACTGGAACAAATCACCCAAGAGGAGTGGTGGCTGCAGCAGTGTCAGTTTGCTGGCCGAGAGAGAAGTCTGGGCTGCTGGCGCTGAGCGAGAGGCTGGGAATGGTGGAGGAGCTGCTGGCGCTGAGTGAGGTTGAGGTGACTGAGAGTGAGGTTGCTCTGTTTGGAGAAGAGGCTGAAGGGAAGAGTGGCTACTAGTTATTTCTATGGAGGAGGGATGCTGATTCAGGTTGGCGGCTGTAGGTTGAAGGTGCTGGTGCGGCTGAGAAGGAGAGAAAGACAGACGGAGGATGGAGGTTGCTGGTTTGGTGGCTGGTGAAGAAAATGGTTGTGGTTGGAAGAATGAAGATGGGAGGGATGAAGTGGGCTGGCAGCTGTTGGAACAAAAACAGAGGATGAGGAGAAGACAGAGATGAAGAGGGGCGTGCTGTAGTTTGCTGATGGAGGTAGAGACGAGGCAGAGAGTGAGATGTAGATGGTGAGCGGCTGGTTGTGTTAGAGAAGAAGGCTGCTGAGGGGTGAGGGTTGCTGTAGAGAAGGAGAAGACAGACAGAGGACGGAAGTGGTGAAAAGGGAGAGAGGCGTGAGGTAGAGGGAAGAAGATGAGAGACGAGGCTGGCTGTCGGTTCAAGATGGAAAAAGGCTGCTGCTGGGAGTTCTGACCGGGGAAGAGGGCTGCGTGAGAGAGGGAAGGTAGGTTTCTGGCTGAAGATGGAGAAAACCCTGCTGCTGGGCATTTTTCCTTTTGTAGGGTGAGGGGGCTAGGTTAGGTTGGAAGGTGAGTTTTTGGGCTCTTGAGTGCATATGGGTTGGAGTGGCTTTTTCAGTCCATTAAATTATGGATTTCTTTTTTGGGTTGAACTTGTCCAGAATATACCTGTAATCAAATAAATGAAATTTTTAGCAATTAAAGTAAATTTAGAGTTAAACGAATAAAATTGAATCTTTAATAAATTTTACTCTAAATGACAAAATTTATATCCCAAAATTGTATTTTTTTCATTTATTTATTTCTTTAAAATACGTAAAATTGGACAATAATCACCATGTGGTCAACCTAATGAATATAAAGATTTTCCTTTCATCGCTCATAGATGATCACAACTTACTATTTTTCTCTCACATCCCTGGTTTATCTATAGTGGTTTCTAAATATTTTCATTATTTTTTCCATACAAGATAGTTAGAATCAGAAATAAGCATGCACATCAAATCAAATGTAAACAATCCTCAATTCTACACCCCTCATCTCCACATTTATAGTCAACCAAACTTATACCAAACGAATATATATATATATATATATATATATTTTATTTTATTTTTAATTTATGGACGACTTTTTCTATTCTTTTTCTTTCATATCCTTATCTTTTACCATCTTTGTGCAATATTTTTCTCATTTTATTTCTATGTGATCCATGTAGCAAGCTTTAGTTGATGACTCCCAAGCCAGACGACTTTAGGGCACCAGGTTTGAAATACCCCTCAGACTTAATTGCTCGAGTCACACATTCGACATTAAAAGTTAAAGATGTTTGATTGTCTTATGTGTAAGTCCACTCTCCGTACTTGCTTTCTAATTGACCCCTATACCAAGCTTTAGGTCGGTGACTCCCAAACCAGACGACTTTAGGGCACCAGGTTTGAAAGACCCTTCAGACTTAATTACTAGAGTAAAAAAGGCTTTTGAATAGTAGAATAAGACCTTCAGCATTTTTCTGTTTTTATGCTGGTAATGGTTTATACCCGTTGACCAAACCGCTTGGACTAAAATGTAAATCCAAGAACCACAGACCTCCAAATACATGCACAATCTAACCATTCTTCCCCCAAACTTGCTTTTTGAGCATGTTTGGTTCTATTTTAGGTATAGGATGTCTAATGATCTAAGTTTATGGATTATCAAGTCATTCCTAAGTGCAAGTTGCATAAGTTTGCCCCACATGTGTTAAATCAATCCTTACACAAGTAATAATCCAACAATGGCTATGTGCGCATGTAGATGAAATCTAACAAGAAATAACTAGTTCATAAAATTCGTGTTTTCATGCTGTCCACTATTCAATCCAAAGCAAAACTGACTCATACTATATCCTGGCAATAAACATGTCCACAAAATTTTTAAATTTTTCAAATTTTGTTTTTTTGTATCCCAATAAAATCAAATGAAAGCATATAATGAATAGCATGAATATGGAAGAAATTGGCATGAATGAGAATTTTCACCCCCAAACTAGAAGGAAACATTGTCCTGAATATTTTTCAAATAGATATAACTACAAAAAATAAGACAAAAGAGAGAGAACTAGAACTTCCCATGTGTATAAGATGTAGTTCTTTGCCTTGAAGCTTTCATTTAGTTACACTTGGATGTATTTTATTCTTTTTTTGCATTACCCAACTTAGTTCGAGGTATTTTGGTTGATGTTTTCCTTGTAAAACAAAAGATAAATAACATTATAAGCCACAAACATCAATAAGAACAGTGCAAGTTCAAACCAAAAACCCCAAACTAAAAATAAAGCAAAAATTCTAAATTTTCAAGTATGGTCGATCGCACATGTTTAAGCCATGACATCACCTAGAAAAACACAAATTTTTCCGAGCCATCTTTTTACATGTTAAAGTTCATAGCATGGTTGACAACATATTAAGAATTCAAGTTATTTGGAGTTCAATAGTCATGAAACACTTTGAAGAAGTAGGTGACGTGAAGCAGTTTTCAGGTGCAATGGCCCGCAGTAACCTTGCAATGGGGTTGTCATGAGGCTAGAATGGTTTTCATGTATCTCATGCAATTTAAATGTCCAAACCATGAACTAATCACATACAATCAATGATAAACATGTAATGAAGATATATTCGGACAAATTTCTCAAATTCGAACAAAAATGTCTTTGTGGCATTTTATCAAACACTTGAAGTGCATTGTAGACATCAAAGGGTATGCATAGAGTTGGAAACATGGATTGACCCAAAATTTTCATCTAATATAAGCACAAACCTCATATACCAATGACTAACCTATACCTATATTTCAATCCTCACGCTTCAAATTTCACAAAATTCATAGGAGATCTCAAAATTTTGAATGAATCTTTAAATGAGGTGAAAAATTCATACCTTTGATTGGATTTTGATGTGTTAAGAGCAAGGTATTTGATGCAATCAAGTGTTGATGGCATGCATAAAATATGAAAGATCAAATATGGAGTGATTTGGGGGGATAAAACGAGTTTATGAAGTTTAAAAGTGAATGAATGAAGAAAAAATTTTAAACCGCCGACTGCCCAGAATTTGCCTGTGCAACCGCACAGGCAAAATATCACGCGGTCGCGCATCATTTTGGTAGAAGCAATTTTATTTTTATTTTGAATTTCAACTTCGTGTTTAACCCCCTAATCACTTCATGATTTATGTTATGGCCTATCACACAATATCTTCATGATCTAAACTAGTGTGCGTGTGCGTGTGAGTTTGGGATGACGATAAAAGCGTAGTCTAAACTAACCAATGCAAAAAAGAAAACATGCCAAAAACGTAACTAAACATGCAAAATAGTCAAACATGCAAAAATTATCCCTACATGTAAACATGCAAAACAACTTAAACATGTATCCTATTTTGCATGTATATAAAATCACATAATGAAATAAATACTGAAAGCAAAATAAATAAAAGGGTAGAAATTGGGTTGCCACCCAATGAGCGCTTCGTTTATAATCTAAAGCCCGACTTTTTGCACTTTTTCATCATGGAAGCATGAATGATCCTCTTGAGCCCTACATTGCTTGTAATTACCAGCTTTACATTGTTCAACCCGTTTCCTCACTTTCTTGAATTCCAAGGCCTCCTTTTCAACTGTTTGTTAAGGAATGTTGGGGTTTTCTTCCTTTTTATTGCTTCATCCACCTTTTACTTGCACAATACCTTCAAATTTGCAACAGCTTTCATTCAGATCTTCAGGTTCATGTCTTGGCTTGATGCTGAACGTGACTTGTTTATTCTCGACCCTAAATATGATTTCACCATTTTCAATGTCGATTAAGACTCTCCCCGTAGTAAGGAATGGTCTTCCAATGATGAGAAGCATCTGGCTATCCTCCTCCATATCCAAGATCACAAAGTCAGCTGGGAAGAAGAATTTTTCAACCTTCATGACGACATTTTCAACGATCCCATATGGATACTGTATCGATCTATTCGCCAACTTCAATGTGATATTTGTTGGTGTAGGCTCCCCCAAACCAAGATTCCTGTACACATACAGAGACATCAAATTAACACTAGCCCATAAATCACACAAAACATTATTAAAATTAAAATTACCAATTGTACAAGGGATAGAGAAACTCCCTAGATCTTTCAATTTATGTGGTGACTTCTTTTGAAGAATGGCGTTGCATTCCTCACTGAGAGCTATTGTTTCACAGTCTACCAATTTTCTTTTGTTTGCAAGCATCTCTTTTATGAATTTTAAGTAGAGAGGCATTTGGACTAAAGCTTCAGCAAAAGGGATGTTTATGTGCAATTTCTTAAAAAAAATCAGAAATTTACCAAACTTCTATTCCAACTGGTGATTTCTCAATCTTTGTGGATATGGGACGGGAGGCACATAGGCTTTTACTGGAGGTCGAACTCTAATAGGTACTTTTTCCTTTTTTGGCCCTTCTGTTGACGACTCCAATTCTTTCTCACTGGTATGTTCTTACTCCACATTTTTCTTCTTCTCCTCCTCATGCTCTTCCACAGTTACTTCAGGCAACTTAATTCCACTCCTTGTGGTTATTGCATTCACATGTTCACGTAGATTTGTTTCAGTGGTTCTTGGTAGCTGTCCAGGCCGCTTTTCAAGTCTGCTTGCTGTTAATTGTCCAAATTGAATTTTTATCTCTTTGATGTCAGCTTCATGATTTTGCAACAACTGTAATATCAAGTTTTCATTGGAAGACTTTTTTTTACCTATTGCTGTTATTGTTGTTGAAAACCTGGTGGGCGTTGGACATTCTGATTATTGGCCCATGAGAAATTGGTGTGGTTTCTCCATTCTGGATTGTATGTTTGTGATTATGAACTACCCTGTTGCCTGTGTTCCACAAAGTTTACTTGCTCTGGACTTGATTGATGTTGCTGCATGGGACAATTATTCAAAGAGTGATTTTCAAAGCGAAAATCACAAAGAGCTGTCTGCACTGCATTAACTGACTGGACACTCAAACTGTCAATTTTCTTTGTCAAAGCATCCAACTTAACATTCAATGATGTAATTTCATTTACTGCTACAATTCCCCCAAACTATGGTGTAGATCGATCTATATACCACTGGTAACTGTTGGCAGCCATCTTCTCAAAGATTTCAGATGCTTCTTCATAAGTCATGTCCATAACTGATCCCCCGACTGCTAAATCTGCATGCATTTTGTTTTCATTTGTCAAACCAATATAGAATGTCTGGACTAAGATCCAGTCGGCTATTCCATTTATAAGACACTATCTAATCAGCTCATTTAACATCTCCCAAGCCTCAAAATTGGATTCTCCTTGCTTTTGGTTGAATGACAGAATTTCACGCCTAAGTTTTGACATCCGGCCTAGAGGGAAAATTTTGTCTACAAACTTCTGACTAAGAATTTCAAATGTAGTGATAGTGTGTAGAGGTAAGGAGTAGAACCAAGCTTTAGATTTGTCTGCCAATGAGAATGAGAACAATTTCAGCTTTACGGCATCATTTGAAACTCCATTTATGCGCTACATATCACATAACTCTTGAAAAGTCCGAAGATGTGTATGCGGGTCTTTAGATGGCAACCCGTGAAATATAATAGAATTTTGGATCAAAGAGATTAAGGAAGTCTTAATCTCAAAATTCTTGACTGGTATTGTTGGAGGTACGACACGGGTCCCAATATTTCCAACGGGAGGGACCATGTATTCTCTCATAGAACGCCTCACCTGGTTTGGTTGCTGTTCAATAGCAACTTCAGGCAGATTATTCTGATTTCTATTATCTGCCATGGCTAAATCTGTTTGTTGAGCTACTTCCAACTGTTGTCTACGCCTTTGTCGAAAGGTACGTTCAATTTCTGTATCAAGAGGAAGCAAATCAAACGACTTAGTCCTTCTTAACATGAATTAAATAAAACAAAACAAAACAAAATAAAATAAAGCAAATAAAATTTCAAAGTAAAGTAAGAACTAATGGGTATCGATATTTGTTAATATTAAAAACAATCCCCTGCAATGGCACCAAAAACTTGCTCACTAATATTTCACGAATCGAAATATCCCTGAAATTGTACAGGTTGTGAGAAGTAATAAAGTGGACCTTAGCGTTTGGATTATCGTCCTACGGAGACTACTACTAAGTATCGAAATATTTTAGTTCTTATACCTATTTGAACAGACAAATTTGTTTAGTATTTTATCTCAAAACTAAGGAAATAAGTTAAAGAATTAAATTTTGAAATTTGTTTTGTTTCTAAAAATGGTCGTAAAGTAGTTGGGATTCACGATTTCACTAGCCAATTAAATTAACTCTAATTCCGGTTTTACTTCCTAAATATGCATTCGATCAAATTCACTAATTTAAATTGAAATTCCTCTCTCGAGTCTAAATCAATTCTACCTAAATAAGTCAACCGTGTATCTCTACAGATAGGGGTGGGCATCAACCCGCCAAAACCGCCCAACCCGATCGGGTTGGGTTGGATTTTGATGAAAATTGGGTTTGGTTGGGTTATAAAAAAAAAAATTGTTTGGGTTGGGTTGGGTCTTGGGTTGGATGACAAACCCAACCCAACCCAACCCAACCCAATCAAAATTTTAAAAATATAAGACCATTTAAATTTCAAGAATCTTAAATCCATTTTTAATTTGGATAAAACTCAAATATAATTTGAACATATTTTAGTTTTATTATAAAATATTCAATTTATTATATTTGAGCTTATTGTATTGTACAAAATTTATTTGATTTATGGGCATAATTTTTTAATTTTCTAAGAATTTTATTTAATTGGACCAAAGCCCAAACCACCCAACCCGACCGAAACTTGATTTTGTTGGGTTGGGTTGAGTTTGAACTCATATTTGGGTTGGGTTTGGTTGATTTTTTATCAATCCGACCATAGTGGGTTGGGTTCGGGTTGGGCAAAAAACCGACCCAACCCACGCCCACCCCTATCTACAGAGGGTCCAAATATTCCTTATCTAGATACAATAAACACAAGAATTCACACACGACCGCAATAATAAAAATGTAATTTGGAATTAAAATAATAAAATTAGGCTACATTGTTCACCCCAACATTGAATTTATTTACACATCATATTTAAATAACGAAAATAATAAAAGAAAACGTTCATGGAAAATAACAAAAAAGAATGGAAAGCTTGAACCAAGAATCAATTATTCATGTGTTCTTCCAATCTCGCCTCTTGCTTTCCTCCAATCTCTCAAGAAATTGACGTTGAAATTCCAAAATTCTGACGTTCTTAGGGGAGGCAAAGCTGTGAAATTTGTGCCTCATATGTTGTATATGTAGGTTTTTGAAAACCCTAAGGGAAAGAGGAAGAAAAACTGTTGAAATTCACGGAAAAATCCCAACTCGACTTCTCGCGGGCAAAAATCTCGAGGGCTCGTAGGAAAAATATTTTGGTTCGACCATTCAACGAAAAGTCACACGGGCTCGCAGGAAAAACTCTCGCGGGCTCGCAACACAAACTTTCAATGCAATTTTCAACTTTAAATATGTATAAGTTGGTCCTTCTCTTTTATTTGTACCTCAAGTCCTCAACTTCCAATTTGAAAATTATAGTCTCCAAACTTCTAAATCTTTTCAATTAGCTCATTCCAACTCTCAACTTCTTCAATTAGGTTCTCCAACTCTTGATTTATTCACTTTGCATCATGCAAGTTTTCCGGTTGACGTCACCAACTCCTCAATTGCTCTATTAAGCTTCAATTAGCATCCAATTGTGCATTTCTTTCCCTCAATTTATTCATTCTTCATCCTTTTTAGATATTTTCTGAAATGTAAACAAATAAACACAAATTAAACAACATTTATTCTAAAACGACAATAAAATATTCTAATTTTGACATATAAATAAATGTATAAAATACACTTATCATAATACTACTAAATACCATTTTAGGAAATGTGTTTTAGATAGAAAAATGGGTCGATACCTGTTTTTGGGAAGTGTTCTCCCTTTATGCATTACGTTTTTCTCTTGTGAGCGTATTTAGTCCTTGATTGAGTCCTCATTATCCAAAAAATGAGTTTTATAATAATGATTTTGTGGAGAATGTATACTTAAGCACCTTTGAGACTCATTATTTTAAATAATGTAGTTCATAACAGTAAATTTTGGTACAATGAGCTGTTAAAAGTATGATTTTTTTTTTTAATTTATAAGTAGATTATTTTATCATTAATAGAATGTTAGTTTAGAATGGGTACTAACCATCTTATTAAAATATTTGATATTTGAATATATTAAATACATGTGGTCATATATTTAAATAAATGTAGCAAATTAAGTAACATGAAATGTTAGTTTTAATTAAATTTTAACGAATGTATATCGAAAATACTTTAACTATATATGCTAAGAAATCATCTATGCATCTCAATTCATAAAAGCGGCTCGGTTATTTAACTCACAAGATATAATATTTTATCACTTACCCATATGAAATTGATTTTTCAATAATCAATTTTTCGGAACATTCATTCTCCATCATATATTCTTTAAAAAAATCATTTTTATAATTTTTCATACTACTTTTTAACTATACATTCTAAAAATTCACTTTTTCACAACAACATTTCATAAAAAATCAAAATCAAATAGTTAAATTCCGTATAAATCGGTCTACAATGTGAAACCACCATCAATGACAAAATTTTAAAAAAAATTAAAAGAATATAGATATGAACTATCAAAATATTCAAAGACCTATTTTTGGGAAGTACTCTCCCTTTATATAGGTAGTATTTCACCCGTATGATGCACGAAAGTTATTATCCACAATATCGATTACAATAAGTATTCGTAAAAATTTGATGCATATACATAATCAACGTATGTATAAAAAATAATTTTCTATTACAATAATTATTAGAATTTAAAAAATAACATAACTAATTCAAATTATTAAAAACTTATTTGAATAATAAACGTGAATTTATATATTTAAATAAATGACTATTGATGTCAATAATTTTATGAATTTTTATTAACTTCATTAAAAATGCAAATTTAGTATTTTTTAATAGTATATCATGTTTGATGTAATATTATGTGTACGAATATTGATGCATGTGAAATGTATTAATATATTTTCCATAACTTCTACATTTGACTCTCGAATTTAACATACTTTTCAATTTCATTCAAAAACATCAATCACAATAATTAGAAAATAAGTAAACAAAATATTTGAATTTAACCAATAAAACTTTATTTACTAAAATAAGTAGTCAAAATAATAATTTGAAAATCTCACAATTATCATGATACGACAACCGAGTAAAGTTGGAGATCGGAAATTATATCGAAAATCTTAAACCCTATAATCTTTAAAAAAAAAAATTAAAATTAAGAATGATTAAAAAATATTAATCATTCTATTGATATTATTAATTAAAAAGAAATCAAAACATTAATTATTTAATATTAGTATTCGTTCAATAACTTTTTCTATAAATTATTTATAAGCATTGCATTTTTTCAACCACATATATATTTCAGAAAATATGATTTTTAATATTAAAGATAACAAATGATTTTACCATTAATAATAAAAACACAATTTTTATATTAATGGTTACACATAGAATTTATAATATTACGAACAACAAATAAATAAAAATGATAATAATTAAATGATAATTTTAATACTGATAACTAAAAATATTAATTGAACTCATTCAGTATTAGTGTTAATAATAAAATTAAAATTGATTAAAAAAATATCAACAATTATTTAGTATTTACCATAATATTAGAGAGAGAGAGAGAGAGAGGGGCAATAAATGCGTTCACATTTATCCTAATTTTGTGACCAAATATTATTAATTTACATAATTATTTTTTAAAAAAAATTAGATACTTGTCAAAATTAACTATCATGTATTATCAACACTGCCAACTAATTAAAATAAATTTAATTTTATTCAAAAATGGAAATTAAAAACTTGACTCCACCATTTTTAGAAACTAGATTTAGGTGGGAAAACAAATTTAGGAAGTAGTCTCCTTTTATACATTATATAAAGATAAAGATAAACTAGATAGAAAAAGTGAGAAGAATAAAGATAAAGAAGAATAAAGATAAACTATATATATATATATATATATATATATATATATATATATATATATAAGGAGAATAAGGTATATACAAAGTAATAACATCAAAGGTTGTAGGGGTATGAATTTTATTCACTAGAATATATAATATATACAACACTCCTCTTTGAATGACATATTACAAAATATATGTCTTATTAAAACCTTGTAGGATAAAAATCAAATGAGACAAAAATATCATTATCAAACGAAGGAAAATAGGTATAGTTATTTTGGAATATTAAAATAAATGTTGTCTCATTAAAATTTTGCAAAGAAAACCCAATGACACAAAACCTAAATTACTCCCCCTAATTTTGATCATTGTACACCATTGATTCGATGTATCCCAATTTTGTGAAGCAATTTCTTGAATGTAGAAATTAACAGGGCTTTGAAGGATAAATTTGCTACATTATTACTTGAGAGAATTTGTTGAAAAATTTGGAATAATTTGATGCTACTTCTTTAAAACCGTATCAAGAATAATGAGAATTTACATATTCATTGCCTTCCTAGGAAAAAGAAGAGAAACATGAACAATAATATGATAAATATCAAGTAATAAATGTGAAAAAATAAGCAAAAGTGAAAAATTATTACATGTTCATATTAATTTTTTTATATAAGAATTTTTCCATAGTTTATGAATTCTGATCACCCTTATATTAAAAGATTTCATCAGGAGATTTACTGCACAATCACATATATATGCATTTGATCAGTTGGGTGAAGTCCTTCAACATTCAATTGTGTCTTTCTACAGAGAACAGAGTTGACACAAAATCCATTCACAAAGTGAAATAATATAGCCGGATGTGTTTGGTATACTGAACAAGACTTGAAATTGATATCAAGTAAAAACATATCAAATATGCACTTTAAAAAATATTAGATAAGCAGCACTACATGGAAGAATTCATATATATTCCCAAAATACACTAAAATCCCATCGACAGATATCACTGAAGAATATATTATATATATTCATTTTCTAGTCGTTTATTGCCGATGCAACATCATTAAGATGTTCACTGGAAAATCTTGTAGACCATAAGCTTTCATTCCCTAATAAATTTTTGCCTTTTCCTAAATTGTACCTAAAAGCCCATTTTTAAATAAATTATGGAAAAATAACATAAATTCAAATGCAGTACCCTTGTTACTTGTTTACAATTTATATAGAGGATATGTTTTTACCTACACTTCATCCAATAAATTATGGAAAAACAACCTAAATTTAAATGCAATACCCTTGTTTACAATTTATATAGAGGATATGTTTTTACCACTCACCTTTGTCGGTCTATATAAATAATGACAATGGTTAGTGGGCAGTGTCAAATAGGTGCTTCACTTCTTATTGATTGAATCTTTAAAATATGAAATAACGGGACATAAATATAGCGCATATAATACACTACAACTATAGATATCATAAAAGAGAGAATGAAGTAATTGGATTCACCACAGATTGCCATCATAGTTTAAAATTCAAGCAAATCAGCATTCATCATCTTTTCTTCGACAATACATATCCCTTCTTTGAAAAGAATTGTCAAAAGTCCAATAATTCTCATCTAATTTCTCGAGGAAGACAACATCACATCAAATTAAAGTCTTCATGACATCGAGGAGAGTGATACAACCATAAAATTAAAAAAAAAATAAAAATATGACACAATATAGTCAACTCCATGGGAAAAAATAATTAAGATAATCAAAATATCAAAATTATAGAATGTATAAAGAAACGTGTCATTAAAAAACTCAATCCAATTATTGAAAATAGAAAATTCACCACTAAATAATTATCCAAATTAGGAAATTATCATTTTCATATGCATTTCAATATGCAAATATTAAATATACATATATAGCTATCTGTACGTTTGAGTTATTGGAAGAGATACGTGGGGTGGCTAATAGTTAATAGAATAAGAAACTGAGATTTGTACCTCTTTCTCTACATTGTAGGGGGTGGACAAAAAAATCAGAACCGAGAGAACCGAACATGAAAAATCGAAACCATTCAATTCTTTATGAAAAAAAGGAGAACCGAAACCGAACCGAATGAGGGTAAACAACAAAACATAAAAATTTATACATACAAGAATTGTCTTTTCTTTATGATCGATTAATTATTAAAAATTTCAATGAATGAAATTAAGAAATTGGAGAAGGTTTAACATACATACCTTGGGCTTGATGCCATCAATTCCATATTGGAAGAACTTGAGTTCTCAGTTAATTCTGTTAATATTAACAAATATAGCATACATGGACATTGAAGTTTCCGAACACTAGAGTAAGTTTACCAAGTTATTCTGAATGAGAAGTCCAATACATCAACCCACTGCATAGAAGTTCAGATTACCAAAATAAGAAAATCCTAAATGATGGATACCACATCTCCAGTGTATAAATGAGTACTGGAAAGCAAGACATGGTATAAGTCCAAATAAATTAGATACTTGTATTGCTAATCTTGCTGTGTATTTTTCTGAACATGATACTTAATACGAACTTACTTGATCTTTTTTTAACCAATATAGATTGTTGACATACACAATTTATTGGACTTGGATTCCAATAAGAAATATGTATTTACTTATGTGTACATATCCACTCGGATTGATACAATTGAACAAAAACTTTCGAATTACTAAACATACAATTTAACAACGTTATCTCTTTGGCTGGAGATCTTAGACCCGCTCTACTCGGTTTGGAATTCTCACTGGGATTATGGGTGAACGAATAAACCGCCAACCTGCAAACCGAAACAAACCGTAACAAATGGTTTTGTTTGGTTCGGTTTCAAGCGTGAAATTGTTTGGTTTGGTTTGGAAAATCTCCAAACCGGATTTAGGTTTCAATTGTCAAATCGCGGTTTCAAACCGCAACCCGCAAAATTTTAAACAAATTATAAATAATAAAAAATGAGTGCAGGAATAGCTTATCAAATTCAATTGTTATTGAAACATTTAATTCATTTTGAGTTCTATTTTGATTTCTTATTCTAGTATAAATGAGTTATTGAATAACTTTTATTGAAATTTGGATGTGTTTCTGAAAGATTTCTACCCTCTGTCAATTGCAAAAAAATTGGGAGTTTTTCAGAAATAAAGTTATGTTCTAATCTATGCCTATTTTATCCCTCCTATAAGCAGTCCAACTCAATTCTTAACTAGAACTATTGAATGCTGCAGAATAGTTAAAATGAGGCATGCAATTTCCATTGAAAAAATTTATAAACAAATTAGAATAGAATTCATTAAGACATAGATTTATAGCATACTGTAACACAGTGTATTATCTTTTATTTCTGTGAATGGTTCTAAACAAGAAAATGGCATTTGTAATTGCAACCCGCCGGAGTAATCTCCTTGTCAATGTGAATTGCATCTCGAAAATAATCCAAGAACACCTTTTGACGTAATCTATGTAAGTATTTCTTAGTTATCGACCACAAAGTTGGTGTTGATCATTCACTTAATACTGTGTATCGATTGCGAATCTGCGATCTTTACTACTGGTAGATTAATCATCAATTCATTATTGCATCATCATAGAAGAATGTGTCTTGGTTTGGGACATACAATTTATTTGATTGCAAACTGCAGTTTTAAACCGTATCAAACCACAAAAAATGGTTTGGTGTTTAGGAAATGAAATGAAATGGTTTAGTTTGGTTTAGAAAATTTTCAAACTATTTTGAAATTTTTCTACAAACCATACAAATCAAATCATGTTCATCCTTAACGGAAATGGAGAACTATAAAAAGCGAATATTAAAAACAGAGGATGGTGCCAAAATAACTTCCAATCAAATAAAAATCAAAACCTAAAAAATTTACCTGATCAATACGAAAACACATTGAAGTTCATGCTCAAAAATAATTTAAAACATCTTGTATCAATAGGTTCCACTTGTATTTCAAAATCCAACAAAAAAAAAAAAAAATCAAGAATACACACACACACACACACACTACACTTAAAACAATAGAAAAATATTACTAATAACAATTTTTGACGCAAGAATCCAAAATTTTATCATTTACAACGTAAAATAAATAATTTTTCGTTATATATTTATGTGTGAGAGCGTTCAAAGGATTTGGGAGACAAACCTAAGGGAAGAAACCAAATAGAAAATGTGTTCAAGGCTATGACTTATCATATTAATAGGTGATTCTTTAATTACAATAGAGTTTGAAATGACAATGATGCAATTGTTTTTTATACCTAATCATAATAAAATAATATTAAGTATAAAAGATAAATTAGGAATTATAAAATATAACTGGGATCGTTTCGTCCAAAAATGTTCCTCAATTTAATGGATTTTTAGTAGTGTGTGTGTGTGTCTATACTCTATATATGTGTGTGTGTGTATTATCACCTGAAAAAAAAAATATATTTACTTTTGCACTCAATTTTGAATTGTTAATTCCAGAGCTTAGTTTATTCTTGTTCTTTTAAATTATCTTCAACCCACTTATACTAAATTTTACACTTATACTATAGGGTATGTTTGATTGTGAGGGTGAAAAATAGGTAGAAAGAAAATATTTTCCATGAAAATGATTTTACTTGAAAGTTATTTTCATGGAAAATCAATTGAAAGTATTTGATTGATTTAAAATTTTAGGCGAAAAAAGTTGAAAATTTTTCAAGTTTATTGTTTGATTGACATTATTTTTCATGACAAATAAAGTAAAATTTTAGTTTTTGCAATCAATTTTTTTTAACACATTTCTACTTGATAATAATAAAGTTATTTTAAAAAAAAAAAAAAGTCAATTAATAACAACAAAACGGGCCAAAAGCAACAAAAATCATTTTCCATCTTACATGGAAAATGATTTCCCATATGAAGCTCAAGAAAAGATTTTTCTCATTTACCATGAAAACAGACGCGTGGGTGGGTTGAATAGAAAAGATTTTCCAAGTAAAATTTTAGCCATCAAACAAGGTAAAACGTAGATAATAGGAAAATATTTTCCTTTTCCTTGAAAATTTTGTCTTATCAAACAGGGCCTAAATTTGAAATACAGTTACACTATTCCAGCTTCTCTACTCCAATCCAGCAATACTAAATTTAACACCAAATGTACACTATTCATTATTTTTCATATTTTTTATTTTAAAAAAATACAATTTCATTACATTCAATTATTTCGATAATTAAATACAAAAAATGTATTTATATTTTAATGCAAGTGTTTGTCGCATTCGTTTATCAAGCTTTAATGTGTTATATTTTATTGTAATAATCTTCTATTTGCTGCTACTACTTTATTAAAAATATAATCATTAACTACGATTGAATAAAAAAATAAATCAACACTAAAATTTACTTAACTAGAAAAATTTATGGACAATTTCAAATTTACATAACTTTTTTTAACCAAGCTAAACAAAAGTGTGAGGACCAAAATGGAAAAGAAAAAAAAATGATCATAGATACAAGAAAATCAAAAACAGAATTGAAGGGAGGAAAAAAAAAATAGATCCAGTAGCTTACCGCTGCAGCGATAAAGCTACAGTGCAGCGCCAGATTTGAAGCTGCACTGTAGTAGTGCCCGACTGGAGAAGTTTGCAGCGGTTTCACGCCATTTTGCCGCTGCGCTGGAGGTGCTCTTATGGTACGAGAATCACAACGCATCCAAGAGGGATTTCTCTGTGGGTGATCATGAATGCAAGAATGTATGCACTCTTGCCTCTACTGCAACCGAGGTTCTTTGCTTTGCTCACTACTCACAGAGGGGATTATGGTTTATAGTAATTATAAAGAGAAGTGGTAGTCAACTAAGCAAAATGAATGAGCAATTAAAGAGAAAGATCACTAGAACTATGATTCTCCATATTAAAAATATATGATATTCCTGCTTAATTAAATTAGTGCCTCTCCATTTCTTCCTGTGGCTTTAGTAGCTCTCCTTCAAGAGTAAACACATGCAAAATGCCCTCATTCACAATTCATGTATCCCAAAACGCTCTTTAATAAAGTATCATAAAGATTAAGCATTCATTTACCTTATGATCTCAGAGAAAATGTCTCCCGAGTGCTAGCTAACATCATCGGCAGTTCGATCATCAGTGTTTCCAGTGTGCTTAAATAAAGTTGTTAAAGAAGTTGCAGCAAACATACGGAACAATTTCAGTACACAAACATATGCACAAATTTAGAAAATAGATCACAATCATGTCCAATTTCGAAAATAGAAATCTCCTTCATCTGCATATTCAAATACAAATATATACAATTCTTCAATCTAGAAAATAACGATTTGCAGAAAATAAAATATAGCTTGCATTTTGAATTATGAAATAGAAAATAGAACTAAATTAACAATTTAGAAAATAGAATTATTCCATCTTAAATCGTCACAATTAACTGAAATTAACATTTGAATGCTAAATAATAAAACTAACTGCACCCACTCACCCACTAGATAAAGATTCTAAATTGAATTTTCAACTCTTAAGTCTCATTGTTTCAACTTTCAAGCCATTTATCACGGACTTTGAAATTTCAAGCTCCGTGCGTGCGGCACTTAGCTCTCCAATCTTCCGTCAAATATTAGCTAAGACAGCCTCGCTCCTTGACCAAACACCCCCCAAATGCTTACAAACAAATAGCGAAGGAAAGATTGCAAATGATATTAGAGAGAAATACACTTTTTGTATTAAAACTCTCTAATATTACAATATTCGATCAACACATGGGACTCTCTACCACAAGTGCTTTATACAAGCTCCCTCTATAAGCTAGCAACTCCAAATCCTTGAATGGTTACAAATGAGAACCCCTACCCCTGATTTATACTACCACCATCTAGATTATTCTACAACAATATCTTATCTCCTAGAGAATTCTACACATATCTATATAAATATCTATACAAAGATTTATCATGAAAGTCCTAGATTATTCCTACTTCTACATACTTGTAGAACATTCTAGAATTCCATTTTCTTTAAGAATTCTCTTCAACCTTCTAGAAAGATTATTCAAGTCTCTTCATAAAGTCTTCCAAATCTAGTTAGTTCCACTATATTCTGCAATCTTCCAGAACTTCCTAGAAACCTCAATTCGCATTTTTCGTAAAATGGGCAGCCCGCCCTTTTCGTGCATCCTCGCACGCTAATCTTAGAACATTATCATGTTTCTTCAATGAATCACATGTGGGGCGTGACACATTGCTTTCAACTTCTCAACAACCCAAATCTACAACAGATGGCGCACAACACAAGGACCAGGGGTAGAAAGTTCATAAATCGAAAAAATGATAAAGAAATGTGTGAATGTGAAATAGACCGTAAGTTCTTGAGATCTGGTGTCACGGTGCTTGAGTGGTGTCATGGGCCGTGATGGACTAGTGGCGGCAAACTGAGGGGCGAGTCACGAGGGCAAGGAAGGAGTCACAAGACTCACGACGAAAGGGCAGCAGTGAGTTGAGTATAATCGACTATGAAAGAATGTGAATGAAGAAAGGAAGGTACAGAGATTAGGCTAGCCTACATATTGGGCAAACAATTTCTGGTGATTGGGCTGGATCCAGTGGGTGCGGTTGCACCCACTGGACCCTTAATGGATCCTCTAACTGTTCAACGAACTTTAAGTATCACTAACCCGTCCCCATAGTTTTGTATAACAAAATAGATACCATCAGTTTGTTAGCTATTAGTTAAGGATCAATAAGCAGACATACAATTTAACAACGTTATCTCTTTGGCTGGAGATCTTAGACCCGCTCTACTCGGTTTGGAATTCTCACTGGTATTATAGGTGAATGAATAAACCGCCAACCTGCAAATCGAAACAAACCGTAACAAATGGTTTTGTTTTGTTCCGTTTCAAGCGTGAAATGGTTTAGTTTGGTTTTGGAAAATCTCCAAACCGGATTTATGTTTCAATTGTCAAATCGCGGTTTCAAACCTCAACCCGCAAAATTTTAAACAAATTATAAAAAATAAAAAATGAGTGTAGGAATAGCTTATCAAATTCAATTGTTATTGAAACATTTAATTCATTTTGAGTTCTATCTTGATTTCTTATTCTAGTATAAATGAGTTATTGAATAACTTTTATTGAAATTTGGATGTGTTCCTGAAAGATTTCTATCCTCTGTCAATTGCAAAAAATTTGGGAGTTTTTTAGAAATAAAGTTATTTTCTAATCTATGCCTATTTTATCCCTCCTATAAGCAGTCCAACCCAATTCTTAACTAGAACTATTGAATGCTGCAGAATAGTTAAAATGAGGCATGCAGTTTCCATTGAAAAAATTTATAAACAAATTAGAATAGAATTCATTAAGACATAGATTTATAGCATACTGTAACACAGTGTATTATCTTTTATTTCTGTGAATGATTCTAAACAAGAAAATGGCATTTGTAATTGCAACCCGCCGGAGTAATCTCCTTGTCAATGTGAATTGTATCTCAAAAACAATCCAAGAACACCTTTTGACGTAATCTATGTAATGGTTGGTGAGAATTTCTTAGTTATCGACCACAAAGTTGGTGTTGATCATTCACTTAATACTGTGTATCGATTGCGAATCTGCGATCTTTACTACTGGTAGATTAATCATCAATTCATTATTGCATCATCATAGAAGAATGTGTCTCGGTTTGGGACATACAATTTATTTGATTGCAAACTGCAGTTTTAAACCGTATCAAACCACAAAAAATGGTTTGGTGTTTAGGAAATGAAATGGTTTAGTTTGGTTTGGAAAATTTTCAAACTATTTTGAGATTTTTCTACAAACCATTAAATCAAATCATGTTCATCCTTAACCGGAAATGGATAACTATAAAAAGCGAATATTAAAAACAGAGGATGGTGCCAAAATAACTTCCAATCAAATAAAAATCAAAACCTAAAAAATTTACCTGATCAATACGAAAACACATTGAAGTTCATGCTCAAAAATAATTTAAAACATCTTGTATCAATTGGTTCCACTTGTATTTCAAAATCCAACAAAAAAAAAAAAAAAATCAAGAATACACACACACACACACACACTACACTTAAAACAATAGAAAAATATTACTAATAACAATTTTTGACGCAAGAATACAAAATTTTATCATTTACAACGTAAAATAAATAATTTCTCGTTATATATTTATGTGTGAGAGCGTTCAAAGGATTTGGGAGACAAACCTAAGGGAAGAAACCAAATAGAAAATGTGTTCAAGGCTATGACTTATCATATTAATAGGTGATTCTTTAATTACAATAGAGTTTGAAATGACAATGATGCAATTGTTATTAATACCTAATCATAATAAAATAATATTAATTATAAAAGATAAATTAGGAATTATAAAATATAACTGAGATCGTTTCGTCCAAAAATGTTCCTCAATTTAATGGATTTTTAGTAGTGCGTGTCTATATATATATATATTATCACCTGAAAAAAAAATATATTTACTTTTGCACTCAATTTTGAATTGTTAATTCCAGAGCTTAGTTTATTCTTGTTCTTTTAGATTATCTTCAACCCACTTACACTAAATTTTACACTTATACTATAGGGTATGTTTGATTGTGAAGGTGAAAAATAGGTGGAAAGAAAATATTTTCCATGAAAATGATTTTGCTTGGAAGTTATTTTCATGGAAAATCAATTGAAAATATTTGATTAATTTAAATTTTTAGGCGAAAAAAGTTGAAAATTTTTCAAGTTTGTTGTTTTATTGACATTATTTTTCATGGCAAATAAAGTAAAATTTTAGTTTTTGCAATCAATTTTTTTTAACACATTTCTACCTGATAATAATAAAGTTATTTTTAAAAAAAAAAAGTCAATTAATAACAACAAAACGGATCAAAAGCAACAAAAATCATTTTCCATCTTACATGGAAAATGATTTCCCATATGAAGCTCAAGAAAAGATTTTTCTCATTTACCATGAAAACAGACGCGTGGGTGGGTTGAATAGAAAAGATTTTCCAAGTAAAATTTTAGCCATCAAACAAGGTAAAACGTAGATAATAGGAAAATATTTTCTTTTTCCTTGAAAATTTTGTCTTATCAAACAGGGCCTAAATTTGAAATACAGTTATACTATTCCAGCTTCTCTACTCCAATCCAGCAATACTAAATTTTACACCAAATGTACACTGTTCATTATTTTTCATATTTTTTATTTTAAAAAAAAATACAATTTCATTACATTCAATTATTTCGATAATTAAATACAAAAAATGTATTTATATTTTAATGCAAGTGTTTGTCGCATTCGTTTATCAAGCTTTAATGTGTTATATTTTATTGTAATAATCTTCTATTTGCTGCTACTACTTTATTAAAAATATAATCATTAACTACGATTGAATAAAAAAATAAATCAACACTAAAATTTACTTAACTAGAAAAATTTATGGACAATTTCAAATTTACATAACTTTTTTTAACCAAGCTAAACAAAAGTGTGAGGACCAAAATGGAAAAGAAAAAAAAATGATCATAGATACAAGAAAATCAAAAACAGAATTGAAGGGAGGAAAAAAAAAATAGATCCAGTAGCTTACCGCTGCAGCGATAAAGCTACAGTGCAGCGCCAGATTTGAAGCTGCACTGTAGTAGTGCCCGACTGGAGAAGTTTGCAGCGGTTTCACGCCATTTTGCCGCTGCGCTGGAGGTGCTCTTATGGTACGAGAATCACAACGCATCCAAGAGGGATTTCTCTGTGGGTGATCATGAATGCAAGAATGTATGCACTCTTGCCTCTACTGCAACCGAGGTTCTTTGCTTTGCTCACTACTCACAGAGGGGATTATGGTTTATAGTAATTATAAAGAGAAGTGGTAGTCAACTAAGCAAAATGAATGAGCAATTAAAGAGAAAGATCACTAGAACTATGATTCTCCATATTAAAAATATATGATATTCCTGCTTAATTAAATTAGTGCCTCTCCATTTCTTCCTGTGGCTTTAGTAGCTCTCCTTCAAGAGTAAACACATGCAAAATGCCCTCATTCACAATTCATGTATCCCAAAACGCTCTTTAATAAAGTATCATAAAGATTAAGCATTCATTTACCTTATGATCTCAGAGAAAATGTCTCCCGAGTGCTAGCTAACATCATCGGCAGTTCGATCATCAGTGTTTCCAGTGTGCTTAAATAAAGTTGTTAAAGAAGTTGCAGCAAACATACGGAACAATTTCAGTACACAAACATATGCACAAATTTAGAAAATAGATCACAATCATGTCCAATTTCGAAAATAGAAATCTCCTTCATCTGCATATTCAAATACAAATATATACAATTCTTCAATCTAGAAAATAACGATTTGCAGAAAATAAAATATAGCTTGCATTTTGAATTATGAAATAGAAAATAGAACTAAATTAACAATTTAGAAAATAGAATTATTCCATCTTAAATCGTCACAATTAACTGAAATTAACATTTGAATGCTAAATAATAAAACTAACTGCACCCACTCACCCACTAGATAAAGATTCTAAATTGAATTTTCAACTCTTAAGTCTCATTGTTTCAACTTTCAAGCCATTTATCACGGACTTTGAAATTTCAAGCTCCGTGCGTGCGGCACTTAGCTCTCCAATCTTCCGTCAAATATTAGCTAAGACAGCCTCGCTCCTTGACCAAACACCCCCCAAATGCTTACAAACAAATAGCGAAGGAAAGATTGCAAATGATATTAGAGAGAAATACACTTTTTGTATTAAAACTCTCTAATATTACAATATTCGATCAACACATGGGACTCTCTACCACAAGTGCTTTATACAAGCTCCCTCTATAAGCTAGCAACTCCAAATCCTTGAATGGTTACAAATGAGAACCCCTACCCCTGATTTATACTACCACCATCTAGATTATTCTACAACAATATCTTATCTCCTAGAGAATTCTACACATATCTATATAAATATCTATACAAAGATTTATCATGAAAGTCCTAGATTATTCCTACTTCTACATACTAGTAGAACATTCTAGAATTTCATTTTCTTTAAGAATTCTCTTCAACCTTCTAGAAAGATTATTCAAGTCTCTTCATAAAGCCTTCCAAATCTAGTTAGTTCCACTATATTCTGCAATCTTCCAAAACTTCCTAGAAACCTCAATTCGCATTTTTCGTAAAATGGGCAGCCCGCCCTTTTCGTGCATCCTCGCACGCTAATCTTAGAAAATTATCATGTTTCTTCAATGAATCACATGTGGGGCGTGACACATTGCTTTCAACTTCTCAACAACCCAAATCTACAACAGATGGCGCACAACACAAGGACCAAGGGTAAAAAGTTCATAAATCGCAAAAATGATAAAGAAATGTGTGAATATGAAATAGACCGTAAGTTCTAGAGATCTGGTGTCACAGTGCTTGAGTGGTGTCATGGGCCGTGGTGGACTAGTGGCGGAAAACTGAGGGGCGAGTCACGAGGGCAAGGAAGGAGTCACGAGACTCACGACGGAAGGGCAGCAGTGTTTTGAGTATAATCGACTATGAAAGAATGTGAATGAAGAAAGGAAGGTACAGAGATTAGGCTAGCCTACATATTGAGCAAATAATTTCTGGTGATTGGGCTGGATCCAGTGGGTGCGGTTGCACCCACTGGACCCTTAATGGATCCTCTAACTGTTCAACGAACTTTAAGTATCACTAACCCGTCCCCATAGTTTTGTATAACAAAATAGATACCATCAGTTTGTTAGCTATTAGTTAAGGATCAATAAGCAGACATACATATACTAAAATTCGCTAATCAGACTTGTTACCTTCTAAAGAGTTCGATTTTTATAGAAAAAAATGTACTTTAAAGAGGATAAAAATAAATACAATAACTCGAACATATATTCACGCTATTCTTTCCACTCAAATTTGTCCAATAATCAGTAACATGGACATGTAGAAAATAATATACAATGCTATTGGAGTTTGATTATATGACTCTTTCAAGACATGATTTAAGTAACGTATAGTTCAGCCTTTCCATCAATGAAAAGGCTCATGAACTCTTCCCCGTCGACAGTTTCTTTCTCGATTAGCAATTGAGCAAGCTTGTGTAGAATGTCAATGTGCATTGTCACTATTTGCTTGGCCCTCGTATATGCTGTTTCTACCAACTCTCTAACTTCTGCGTCCACAACGTCAGCAGTTGCCATGGAGTAATCTTTCTGGCTCGACATCTGCAGATAGCAACTCAGCATCACTAACAAATCTAACTACGACGTGTTATGGACTAAACGTTAATCCCTAACTCCCGGAGTAACCATAAATGAAAAAAAGATTTTTAACAATAACAAATAATAGGCTCCACATAAAAAGTACCTGCTGACCAAGGAAGGGATTTCCACCAGGTCCACCAATGGCTACTTGTCCGATCTTTTTGCTGAACCCAAATCTCTCAACCATCTGTCTAGCCACCCTTGAAACTTGCATGAAGTCATTCGATGCCCCAGTTGTTACATTGTCGGATCCGAAAATAACCTCTTCTGCAACTCTGAATGAACAAGGAGAGTGAGAAATAAGATATTAGTTATGAAGCACCGACACGGACACATGTATCCGACACACAATTTTCAAAAAGGTACCGACACGAGACGTCGTCGACACTTTAATTAAAATATTTAAAATTCTTCATTTATATATTATAAATTTAGTTTTATACTAGTTATTAACTTTCTTTGTTGAAATCTTTTAACTTTGAGTACTTATTTGTTATTTAATAATAATTTTCAGTTAAAAAATATATGATTTCTCTTATAAATAAAGAAAGAAGAATAACCATATTAGAGTGTCGGACTAGGACACTACAGAGGATATTAGGTGATGCACAAGGAACCAGGAAATGACTAGGACAACACAGATGATTTATAGTAGTTGTAGAATATATCGTGCAATTTTGTTAAGGCAGGGAAAATGCCAACTGACCTTCCACCCAGAGCGACAGCCATCTGATTCTCTAGGTAGCTTCTACTGTACAGCCCTGACTCTAGCCTCTCTTCACTTGGAGCGAAAAAAGTAAGGCCACCAGCCTGGCCACGAGGAATGATGGAGATTTTCGCGACTGGGTCGTATTCTGGCATAAGAGCACCAACCAAAGCATGCCCAGCCTCTGCAAAGCAATTAAAACACTGCAGTTAGACGACCAATAAATAAAAGGTCAACGACTGAAAAATGAATTTTGATGTTTTTTTTAATTATACCATGATAAGCAACCAGCCTCTTCTTTTCTTCTGAGACAACGGCATTTTTCTTCTCTGGTCCTGCAATTATTCTCTCAAGGGCATCAGATATCTCGTCTTTGCTTATTTCCTTAAGGTCACGACGCGCTGCAAGGATGGCTGCTTCATTCATTAGATTTTGCAAATCTGCTCCTGTGAAACCAGGTGTTCTCCTTGCAATCTTTTCAAAGTCGACATCTTTTGCAAGAGCCTTTCCTCTGGAATGCACCTATCATACCAAAAATCATTCATCATATGTAACTAACAAATAGAAATGTACCCTGCAATCATTTGTTGTGCATTATATCAAATTCTGAACTCAATTGGATAATAACAGACAGGTTTAAGCAATACGTGGCTATGGAATCCATCCCTAATTGCCAAAAAGATTATAATCGGTATGCAAAAATACTAATAAGCAAGCTTCTAATTCAGAGTCAGAAAACGGGTTATAGAAAATACAGATTATACTGTTGCATCAGTGTATGAAACTAGGTTAAATTTGAAACAACCGTGCGAAGAAACTAGATATTTGGGAAATAAAGTTGGCTAACCTGAAGAATCTTGACTCTACCAGCAACATCAGGCCTGTCCACAGTGACCTGTCGATCAAACCTTCCAGGCCTTAACAAGGCTGAATCAAGAACATCCGGTCTGTTTGTCGCGGCCAACACTATAACACCTGAATTCCCTGAAAACCCATCCATTTCAGTCAAGAGCTGATTAATGGTCTGCTCTCTCTCATCATTCCCACCTCCAAGTCCTGCTCCTCTCTGCCTCCCAACTGCATCAATCTCATCAATGAACACAATGCAAGGTGCTTTCGACTTGGCCTTTTCGAACAAATCCCTCACTCTCGAAGCTCCGACGCCCACGAACAATTCCACAAACTCTGAGGCTGCACACGAAAAGAATGGCACCCCGGCCTCACCGGAAACTGCCCTGGCCAAAAGGGTTTTCCCAGTACCAGGAGGACCAACCAGAAGACACCCTTTTGGGATTTTTGCACCCAAAGCAGTGTACTTATCAGGGTTTTTCAAGAAATCAACCACTTCTTGCAACTCCAATTTTGCTTGATCAGCCCCAGCCACATCAGCAAATGTGATACCAGTCTCCGGCACCTCCTGGAACTTGGATTTCGACCTGCCAAAATCCATCGGCCCTCCAAGACCTCCAGGTCCACCTGGCCCACCCTGTGCCCGCCTGAACAGAAAGAAAAGCCCAGCAAAGGCTAGGAATGGGAAGATCAGATTCCCAATAAAACTAAACAATCCATTACCTGAATCACCCTCAGAAACCGAAATATCAACACCATTCATCGCCAGAATGTCAATTAAATCCGGATCATTCGGCACAATCACAGTAGCCCTACGGCCATCCACTGCTGTAAGCTGAAGGGCACTTCCATCTTTGCTGAACCTCACCCTCTCAACCTTCCCCTTCTTGACTGCATTCAAGAACTCACTATAACGCCAATTGGATCCCTCAGGGAGGTCAGAAGTCGATTGGGTCTGTGGCTTTGGGGCCGTTAAAGCAAGATTCTGAGAAAAGGGTGACGACGGACCAGGTTTGGGTGCATCAGCTTGAAGCACTGGCGGCGCAGCCACAGGTGGGGTGGCGTTGTCTACTGCCAATGCTTGGGGAGTAATTGAAGAAAACAGTAAAGCAGCTAGAGTGGCATGTGACTGAATATTCTCCAAAGATTTCGAATACTTTTTAAATATCGAATCTTGTACTTGGAATTTTCTTGGAACTGTTTTAGCCGTAGGAGGAGAAATGAAAACTTTGGTGCCAAAAAAGTTAGAGGAGAGTAAAGGGTTTGTTGATGATAGCGCCATTACAGGCTCTGCAATTCAACTTCCTTTTCTTATGCTTGATTTTTTCCGATTTTTTTTCCAGTTTTTTTGAAGATTATATAGGGATTGGGCAGATTGGGAAAGAAATGTAAAATTTGTTCAAAGTATGATTTTGTGGGATGAATTTATGGGAGAGAAAGAAAAAACTAAATTGAATTAATGAAAGCCATAGAAAGCGGTGTTGCTTGGGTTGCCGCTACGCGTGCGGAATATTATCCAGTAGTGCTACTTTGATATTTTTTTATTTTATTTTATTTTTCTTTTGAAAAAGATAAAATGTCTTGAAAATAATATTTTCCACGACAATTCATATCTCAATATATATAAAAGTAAAATAGCCGTCATCAAAATACACACATAGTTTCCACCTAAAAAAACTTTTAAATTTAGAAATGTTTTGCTAAAAAATAGTATATTAAATATTTTAGCAATTATTATTTTACATGTATCATTAATTGCATTGACATCCGTCCAATGTTATTAATTAATAACATCAAAATGTTATTTTTCTATTTTATTATTATTCTTCTAACAATTATTATATTATTTTGAAATCGAAAAATATGTAATATGGGTGTCAAATTAAAGATCAAGTGAGAAATTTAATTCAAACTAACAAGTGAGAGCAAATTGTAAATATATTGTCCGTAAAATCATATAAAAAATTACAGGTAAAGTTTTATTTATATTTTTTTATTTTTTCTCAATATCTAATTCATTTTAAATTATATCATTTAAGTTATATAATATTATCTATAATTAGTTGAGTAAATTTATTTTAATCATAGATGATTAATTTCTTTTCTGATTTTTTCTCATCAAATTAAAATAAATAATAACTATAAGTATTTTTAAGGCAAATCCAATTAAGTTGGCTTAATTTTACGAACTTAATATTTCTTTAATTCATTTATCATTTTCACATTATTTTTATTTATTTAATGATTCTATTCATTTTTCTATTTTTCATTATAAATTTAAATAATTAAAATATGCAAAAATATATTACAGATTTTAGCAATATGTTCATATAATTTATATTAAACAATTGATCGATCAATAATTATTATTTAAATAATAATGTAACAATATGAATAAAGAAATTATCAGTATGAAGAAAGAAGAATCAATTAATCTAACAATATTTATTAAAATTAATGATTTTTTTTAGAACAATACTTGAAATTAATAATTAATGCTTAAAAAATCAAATTATACCAAAAGAGTCTATCCTACACCTTTTTGGGAAGAATATGATGAAGAACAATATATCAAAAGAAAAGCGTTGATCTTAAGGAGAATATGTAAGTTAAGTTTTTCACATGTATTTTATGAGTTTAATTTTGTAATTCAAAAGTTTTTTTTAAAAAAGAAAATTTCATTTATTGAACGTTAATTTCAGAAATAGAGTTGATATGTTCACGATACAATCTCTAAAAATTAAAAATTATTAATCATGCGAATGATCTCTTGAGTTGAATTGTACGTTCGTGCACCACAAATCTTGAGGTTGATTTTTCACTTTCATGCATTGTTAATATTGCTTAATTTATTACATTTATTTATATATAGGACCTCATATATTTAATTTGTTACAATTACTTTATTTTATGTAAATTATAATATTCTGAGAGTTATTATTTCTATTCATGTTACTAAAAAAAATATTTGGACAAAATTTTTTATTTATTCTATACAACATATATTTGAAAAATTGCATTATTTAATTTAAATTTGAACAATTGTTTAAATATGTTTTGTCTATAGCAACTTTCGTGTATCACACGGGTGCGAGCAATTACAAAATGTACAAACAATATATTATTTAAAGAGAATTTTCAAAATTGATAAAAATTGTAATTTATTCTATTTTGAGTATTCGCTGACGGTCTATATCATTAATCAAAGCAAATTATGTGTTCAATTTTTTTCTTGTTTTGTAATGATATTTACAATAAAATCATTTCATATTTTTTCTAATGTATCAATTTTTTTCCTATTTTATAATGGTATTTACAGTAAAATAATTTCATATTTTTTCTTCCATGCAACGAATGGGTGTGATACTAGTACTATCAATGTTAAATAAAAACAAATTTTGGCGTAGTAGTAATAATAATAATAACAACAACAACAACAACACATAATTGAAAAAAAAGAAGAGAATTGGGATGAAAAAAGTTACAATATTTTGGTGAAGATACAGAGAAGTGTACCTTTGTGTCGGATAGATAAATAGATAAAATGCCCGTAAAATGAAGTCGATGAAACATGTAGCGTGAATGAAAATACACCAATGATGTGCTTATAACAAAAAATAAATCAAATAAATGATTTTTTAAGTGTTATAAACACGTTCTCTTTGGACTTAAAATGTTTGCCATAAAACTTAAAATTAACACAATTCAATAGGATATTTTGAAAGAGCGAGTAATATTTAAATTCTAACAGGAAAGTCATCAAGGATTTATAGTTTCTTTCTGAATGAATCAAAAATTGAATTAAATGTAGTGATTAAAGGATTCACTAAAATTGAGACACTTGGCTCAACTTCTTTCCTTCTAATTTCCTAACAATTTTGTCCTTCCTTCCCACAAAAATAAACTTAATTCTATCTTTACACGGATTAAAAAAACATAATTAATATATGTTGAAACTATAAATTTACCTACATTCTACTTAATATATCCCTACATTAAATAATAAGTTGTTCATATTTATTGATAACAATGCATATTAAATAAGGGTATATTAAAAAATGAAAACATTAATATACTCTCAAAAAGAAAAGTGACCTACCTTTGTGGGATAAACCAAAAAAAAAAAAAAACAAACAAACATATCTTTGTGAAACGGAGAGAGTATCATGTTAAGTCGATTCCCCAAGTTAAGATTCGATTGCACTTAAATAACCGTTCACCAATGGTCCACGATTCATGGTGAATAAAGATACAATGGTAACATTCAACCCAACTTCACAATAAGATTTTCAAGTCATCAATCGTAATCAACACTTTTGAGCCGTTTATTTGGTCCTGATATTAATACAAGTTTATCGATATTTGCCACAAATAAGTTGAACTAAACATCATAAATGCAATAAAATATATTAGAAACAAACTTGGAAAAAAGTCATTTGTACAAAAAAATTTTGCCAAATGGGTTTCCAGAATTGCATGTGGCAGTTGATTTTGAAAATGATAAGACGTGTGAAAAAACAAATTTCTACCAAGTTTAATTTTATCAAACATTCTGTCAAAACTGTCTGTACACTGTTTGTACACGTATCATCTCTCAACAAACTTTATCAACTCAGCAAATCAAAAATCCTAGTTCCAATAATAGGATATCAATGATAAGAGAAATAAAATCAATAATGCAGATCACCCATCCATATCAAAGAGATGCATCAAATGTAATATGCATTGAGACAGCATTATAACATCAAACTAAATAACAGTGGCGCACATTCTCATGTTCAAGCCATTCACTTCACACAAACCATTTATTGTTATACAGAAACAAGTTCAATCCCAAATGAAAAAAGATACCAAGAACTGATAAGTGCTTCATATTTCATTTTCGGCTCTTCATCAGAAACCTGCAACATAGTATGCATTGTTAAGTTTTTATTAATCTTACAGAACACGGAAAATAAATAGTACGCGTTCAAATTGCATCTGAACTTCACAAGGATCCTTCTAGATTTTTTCACTATGAAATTAGCAACAACCGCTATTACAGTAAATAGGATTCAAAGCCTGTCTAGCACAGTTACCGTCTCATGCCTATGGTAGTGTAACAAGTAGAATGTGTACGACAATTCAAAAAGGACATGACCCAGCAACAAAATTGTGAAACTGACAAAACATTAAACCACGGGCCACAGCCGAGGAGAAGCCCACAGGGCAAGGGTAGAAAGGGACATTGCTCCCAAAAAGTTATTGATGTTATAAAACTAAAGGAGCAAGAGATAAATATAAGAGAGTCAAACTCAAAGTGTGTTATTGAGAACAAAAGCCCTGTATTTATAAGGTTCAACACAAGAGTCACAATTATGATAGAATTGACCTCTCTACAGTAGATGAGACTTATTTAAGAATCTGATAATAGTAAATAGACGTCAACAATTATCTCATAACTTTACCACACTCCCTCTTTAAAGTCTATTAATACAATAACTGCCTCATTAAAAACCTTGTTTGATAAAATCCAAAGGAAAAAGGAATTAAACTAAAAAGAGTACAAGTAATTATAACAAAATTGGATTACTGATGTATTGCCTCGTTAAAACTTTGTCAAGAAAGTTCGTCGGAACAAAATGTAATCGAAGGAAAAAGAGTATAGCTACTACATCTAGTTTCAACTAATACTTGTATCAAGCTATTCATGTCTTGTACGTCAATGTCCTCTATATCACATTTATGATTAAATAGATTTCATGTTGCCTTGTCATAGCCTTCAAGCAATATCGTCTTTATCCAAACTTATTCTCATTGACTTTATTGAGCATGATGGTTTGTTGGAAACAGATCTTATTGTTATTCTCTTCGGGAGTCTCGTATATAATTCATAACATGTAAGAGTTATTTTGAGGGTGAATGTCTTATAGGTTACAAACATTCGTTATACAAAGAATTTGTCTCATTAAAATTTCCCACCTGTTTTCAACTCTAAACCCACCAAATGTTATTTAAAACCTTGTTACTAACAATCTTGTGGGAAAATATCCTAATGACGGAAATTACAATTTATTTGAATACGTAATAAAAATTGTCTCATTAAAAATCTTGCAAGAAAAATTTAGTGGGACAAAACCTCAACTATAAAAAAAGAGTAACGCGTACTAGTTCCCCTCATGGGAACATTACAATTATATTAATATTACATATTATTATTTCAATTATTAATCGATGCAATCTCGAATCTATTCACCACAAGTATATATGAATAGCTTATATCTCATTAGTTGTTTTTCAAATATAAATTCAATTCTTTATTTGAACTTGAAGAACTACCATATTTTCAATCATTTTGAACATGCTCATATTGTATTGAGCAATGTTCTATATCAATACTCATAACAGTCGAGTCATGGGTTGCTAAGATACCAACGTTTGATCGCAACTGCTAGAAGTTGTCCAAATCCTGCGAATTCTAAACTACAAATCTCAAAATTTTCAAAAGCACATTATATTTTAATATTGCTTCTTCCAAGAGCAATATGTTAATATTCTTCTGAATTATTGAAAATAATAATTCATGCTCTTTAGGAGAAAGTAATATTATTATGGAAAATTAATAATAATGTTGTGCTACTTCAAGAACAATAACAAATTATAATACAAATCTACAATTAACATTTCTCTGGAATGTTAATTATAATGTTTTATTACTTCAAAAGCAGCAAGCCAACAAACTATTTCTAATAGAAAGATCTACAATTAATATTATTCTAGAAATTAATTATAATGGTGTTCTACTTCAAGGGCAAAAACAATATTATTTGAAAAGATTTATATATCTTATCAATTAAAAATCATATCTATATTATTGTATGCAATCACTCGAATTTACTCTCTATTTTGGATGAGCTCTATCGTGTTGATAAGGCGTTATAAAACTAACGGAACAAGAGATATATAAGAGGGTCAAACTCAAGTGTGTATTATTGAGAATTAAAGCCCTATATTCATAGGGTTCAAAACATGAGTTACAATTATAATAAAATAGATTCTTCTAAATTAAATAAGACTTATCTAATAATCCTATAATAGTAAATACACATAAAAATTATCTCATAATTTGCAACAATTGAAGAATTATTGTAGTTCACATATTCCTTTATATAAAACTAAAGGAACAAAAGAGATATAAGAGGGCCAAACTCAAGTGTATATTATTGAAAATTAAAGCCCTGTATTTATAGGGTTCTAAACATGAGTTACAATTATAATAAAATAGATTCTTCTAAATTAAATAAGACTTATCTAATAATCTTATAATAGTAAATAGACATCAAAAATTATCTCATAATTTTACAACAATTGTAGAATTATTGTAGTTCACATATTCCTCACCATCACAAATCCTATTCCCCTGGAAAAAGGGAAGAAAATCAATGTCATTCTACTCTTAACCAATTCTTAATAAATTCACATATTGATTACTAAACTTTGGTTCCATCCTACCCCTGGTCCTATAATGAGTTGGTTAAAATGGGTTTCCATCCCAAAACAAAATGACTATCAAATTAGCTGTCCAATTTTACTTATCCAATGCTCTTGGAGTAGAGTACTGTTCAACTAAAGTGAGACAGTATCTGCCAAGGTTGTACGGATACCGACACGCGACATGGGTACGACACGACACAGACACGTCGACACGTGATTTTTTAAAAAAATTGGGACACGACAAGTTGGGGACACGCAAATTAATTTTTTTAATGTATTATTATTTTAGTCTTATTTACAAATAACACATTGTATATTTATTGAATCAAAATGAGAATATCAAATAAAAACAAAATTGTAAGTTAGATTTATCATTTTTTTATTGCATGCATTTCGCCCCTTTCCTTTTTTCATTTTAATGTATACGGTGTAGCTCCGACACGTGTTGAAGAGTGTCCAGAGAGTGTCGGTGTCGGACACGTATCAGCACGACACGTTAGCTCCCGACAGAGTGTCGGTGCAACCTAGGTATCTGCTGACTCTTCAACGCTTTGACCCAACTCACTCCTAATCCAATTAGGTGCAGTGGCCGACTTCACATTGAAACTATTACGACTTATGTGGGATCGACGTGGAAGCCAGGTATATATTTCATAGTATAAATCTTGTTAGGAATCAAGATTGTTTGTCAATCATTAATGATTAAACCAATCAAAATCACAAAGTTGTCCATAAACCAAACTGTAATTGAATTCTTAAGATAGTTTTTTATGTTAATTATTTCAGTTTTCATAGAACCAACTGGTTTGTTAACCAAATATATTATTCAGACACAAAAAAAAAATTAAAAATTAAAAAACCAGCAGAAACAAAATGAGGTCAAGAATTTAATACACAAACAAAAACACTAAGGGTGGGTTTTGCATGATTAAGATGACAAAAGCTAAAGCAGTATGAATTTCTTAAAGAATAAAAAGAAAAAGGAGGAGAAATGAGAAATAAAAAAAATACAGAGACATGTCTCTTCATCAATGGATATAATGTAGTACACACTGTCATTTCCTTTTGATTCACCAGAACATGAATGGAGGCCGACTGTTAGCTTTTTTAATGAAATCATACTCAGAACAAAAAAAATCTATATATGGAGAAGCCATTATTTGTTACAAACCAATATGGATATAATTCCATTCGTTGTGTGATGGAAGAGGGGTCTACCTAATTCTACATCAAAAAAAGAGAGAGATAAGAAAGAAAAGAAGATTTACCTAATGATGATCTTCGTGGCCATCCCAAGGATGCCTCCAGCCCTGAAAGCAAGGGGACCATGTGAACAAATCATTATGAAAAATCACACCTAATCCATGATGATATGGGTAAAAAAAAAAAAAAATCCAGCTCACCAGTACTACGGGACCATCTTTCTTTGCCCTGTACAAAATCCAGAACCTAAAAAAACCGTGAGGTCGATTTATAACTGAAAATTGAAAAACAATATGATAATAAAAAAAATACAATATAATGCATGGAATGGAATGGACATGCTCACATATTGTGTACCATGGATGCTGTTATTTCACTAACCTACTTTAAGACGATCTTTAAAACTTTCAGTCAAGATAAAAATGAAATAACAAAGGTTAATGTATCGCATGTATTGATTAATGCATGTCTTAATCCTCCAATTATGTAAGACATTTTCCTTAGCAAAATCAATAGTCAAGATAAGATTAACAGTAATAGTAAGCCCCTGTTTGAGCCTCATTAAACCAAACCTCATTTTTTTCCCAAACTCATTTTCAACCACACATTTTACCAATAAAATAAAATAATTTGCACGTAAACCCAAAGTTTTTTCCTACTTTTAAACCATGTATTCTTCAAAAAATTCACTATTACAGTCTCTATTTTTCATTAAAATGGAGCTCAAACAAGGGCTAAATAAATAAATGTGGGTTGATGTGATCCAAATGATTATTTTCTTAAAAATTCTAAGTGAATTGGGCTTCCAATTTTACAAACCAACTTGTGATCAAGTATCATTAGAAGAATCTCCCTACTGGAATATTCAGAAGGCTTCTACACATCATTAAAAAATGTAAATGGTGGCTAAGTAATCACTATAAGTATATATAATCATATCACAATTTCTAGAAGCAATATGGCAGAATACTATGTAGGCAGCAAGATGGGCAACAGTGCTCCAGTAGTTTATCCACCTTTTTCACCTTTCCACTTCATGGCACAATCTATCACCATTGAATAGGAGTTGCTTTTCTCGTTTTTGCTTTCATATTGGAGGGACAGGCTCTTATTCGGAAATTCACACATATCTAGTAGCAAGATTAAATTTGCATGGCTTCACAAACCATGGTGAGAATGCCATTGATTGGACAATGATTTCAGCCGAACCATCATAACAAGGACTACTTCAAAATATTAACATGAAAACCTTATTGGAGAAAGATTTGACGATGGGCCCACATTCACAATTGTTTTTCATATTCCAACCCGTTTGAGCATATACTCATAGCACGCTAGGAGCATTGCCTCAAAACTAATTCTTCAATGCCTCAAGCATAATATTAGCATACAACATGGAAATAATTCCAACCCTATTGTGACAAACAAGACAACCGAATTTCCTAAGCTCCAAATTTCCAATATTGTGTCTGATGGAAATTTATCTACTGCAACACTTTCTTAAAACCTACATCAAAATCTAATTCGTCTCCATTATAATAGCAACCTGTCCCTATAACTGTACCCAAAATAAACCATCACCCATATTCATGACTAAATTTCTCATAAAGAGATCATAAATTCAGTGGTTATATGTACTTCTAGTCCTCAATTAGCCAAAAGAAAATCTAAGAAGAAAAAATCCAAACAAAAATCAAACAATAATACAATTTCCCATTACAATGCACATCAGATCTAGGCGATTGCAGTAATCAATTAGAAATTGAAGCAGCATCTTTTGACTCGTGATCGCGATCGAGTGAATGAATGAATTTACCACATGACGGCACATAGGCCCTTGCCAGTGACAGTATGCCATCGCTTGGGCTGGTGCAATGTTACGCCTTTGTACGTTACGCCATGGCCCTGTCCTCCTCCCATACTGTTCGCCTGATTTCACTTCAGAATTTGTTTCGAGTTGTAATTGAAAGTTCTAGGGCGATTTGGGCAAAAGGGGTAAAAATGAGATGACAAAATGGGAACTCTGGCCCTTCAGGTTCGGGAAAATCCAAATTATTCCCTTAACTATTGATTTTTGCAACTCAATCCTTGCATTTTTCAATATAAGTATTTTACTTTGATAAATGCAGTACACATCGCATGTCTAAGTTTTTGTTTGGAAATATTTGTTTATAAATTTTGTTTATAAACGAACACATGATAATATTTTAGTGGATCAGTTTTTTTAAAAATCAATAATTTCGACTAGTTAAAAATCTCTATCCACCATTTTTTACGTTTCAAAAAAAAGGACCAACAAAATGTAATTTTGTTTCGTAAATTTTAAAGGCAAGGCAAGATTTCCCTTAATTTTTCCTTTGATTTATTCAAATTAATTTTTTCTCGAGTCCAAATTATCTTAATATATATATATAATAACAACATAGCCGTCACATAAATTCGCACATAGTTTCCCGCCATTTTTACATGCTATTTTAGGAAATTTTACAATTTTATTAATTATTTTAATAATTGAATTAGGAAACTTCAATTAATTCAAAATTAATTATAGGTGACATATAATAAATGACTTATTGATTTGTAAAAAAATAAAAAATCTATAAATAGATCAAATTGTATATTATTTTTATTCTTTTGATAATTATTGTAATATTTTGAAGTAAAAAAATATGCAATATGGATGTCAAATTCAAGATCTTAACGAGAGGTTTAATACAAGCTAACAAATGAAAATAAACTCTAAATATATCATTCGTAAAGTTGTTTCAAATAATAAAGGTAAAAGCTTAATTTATACTTTTTACTTTTTTCAATATCCAATCTTTTTAATTTATCTCATTTAAATCATAAAATGATATCTATCTTTTCTTACATAACTTCAATTTGACATAAATGATTAATTTCATATATTTTTTCTTATCAAATTAAAAGAAATAATAGATATCCAATCTTTCTAAGTAAATTCAATTAAAATATTTTAATTTCTACAGCTTTAGATTTCGATAAATTTTTTGGTAATTTTGAAATTAATTTTATAAATTTACTCATTTTGTTCATTTATCTATTTTTTAATTTTATAAATTTAAAAGAACATCAATTTGTAAAATATATACTACAGACTTTAACAATTAATTCATTAAGTTCTATAGAAAATAAAAATATAAGGTTTTATCAAACTTATTCTATTTAAAAGTAAAAATACGGTTAATACATTTATTTAACAGACACAAAAAATAGTTGTTTTTGTGTGTGTGTGTGTGTGTGTGTGTGTGTAACATGACCATTTTTAATATTTGGTGAAAAATAAAATGTCACGTTGTATTTAAATCATTGAATAAGAGTAAGTTTGTTATTGATATTGATATAGGCTATAGAAATAATTTTAAATGTGTGATTGAAAGTGAAAGAAGTTAGTATAAAAAATAAAATAACGCCCCGAGTTCCGTATACCCGGTTAACCACGTCATTTACTGGTCTAAATTTTTCGAATAATATTTTTTTTGCGGAAGAAATAATTGAAATTCATTTTTGGCAACATTAAATAAACTGTAATGGCCGATAAAATTGAAAACATTTATGAAACCATTTGAAATAGTAAATCGAACCATTAATTTTGTAAAGAAATTGACAATGTCATAATTTCTCAAATAAATGAACTTCTCTAAATTATTCGATTGTTTGGAAAATACGTAAATCATTAATGTCAAACTTTCAACTGTTTAACAATTATTTCCACCATCATTCATCGCTCGCCACCGTCTCCGAAATCTGCAAAACTGTTAAAAGTAGAGTGAGCATTTCATGGGGGAAATACTCAGTAGACTCATCGCAAATTAATTAATTTATAAGATAATTAAACACATAAATGCCGGCTCTTTATAAAACGGGCATTGATAGGGCTTCTTTATAAAACGGTTCTTGATAGATCTCATATTGTGCATTACAGCACGGGACATATTTTGAAAATCATAGGCTCTTTGAAAACAGCTCTTTGAAAACCATATACTTATAAAACACATTTTAATTATGCCAAGCATAATTTTCTTTTGAAAGCATAGGGATCATTTTCATCATAACATAGGATAGGATCGAAATCCTCATAAACATAGGGAGACGCAAGAATTTTACCGAACTTCGGTGGCAAGAATTCTTATGCAGTAAGTATACCAAGCATAATTTTTGAAATTCATAGGGATCATTTCCATCATAACATAGGATAGGATCGAAATCCTCATAAACATATGGATACACAAGAATTTTACCGAACTTAGGTGGCAAATCCTCATAAACATATGGAGACAAAGGAATTTTACCGAACTTAGGTGGCAAATCCTCATAAACATACACAAGAATTTTACCGAACTTAGGTGGCAAGAATTCTTATGTGTAGCGCTACTAAAACTCCGGTCCCCTTAACATAATCATAAACTTATCATATGGGACCCATAGCAATCTTGGTAGATTGATTTCATAGCAATGATCCAAAAAAACATTTTCGTGAAGCATAGGGTATACTTACTTTTCGTAAAAACATAAAGTATATTTTCTTTTCATAAAAACATACTTACTTTTCATAAAAAAACATAAGGTATATTTACCTTTCATAAAAACATACTTACTTGTCATAAAAACATACTTACTTTTCATAAAAACATAAGGTATATTTACCTTTCATAAAAACATACTTACTTTTCATAAAAATTGACTTTCACAAGTCACATGACATTTATATGAAATCATAATTTAAATTAATTAATAAGTGCGAGTCTACCTCAAATCCGACGAGTGCAAAGTTGAGCGGGAATGACTTCAATTTCTTTAAATTCTCCGTACGCTTCGTCTTAGCCAATAAGTCACTTTAGTCTATCGAATATATAGTTCAAAATGATAAATTATAATTTGGGGACTAAAATTGATGTTTTGAAAGTTGAGGGACTAAAATGAATACTTTTGAAAGTTCAGGGACTAAAATAGATATTTTGAAAGTTGAGGGATTAAAATGAATTCTTTTAAAACTTGGGCTTAAAAGTAAATCAGCAGGTACTGAAATAAAAGAGTTTAAAGTTAAAGGGCTGAAGTAAATCATTTTAAAGACATAGGGACTGATTTGGATAACTATTCAAACTTCATGGACCAAAGAGTAAATTCTGAAAAATCAAATATAATATTCAGATCTTATTCTTTCTCTTTCATTTCACGACTTGGAGAAACAAGAGATAGAGAGAGCGATTGTCGGCGAAACAACACAGGGGAAAACAGGTGCGAATCCGACGGCGATCCATGGTGGTATCACCGTCGTCTCGTGGCGGTGACAAAGAAAAGGCATTAGTATCAAAAAGGGTACAATTTGGGGTGCTGATTCCAGTTGAAATCGTAGCTCTAGGTCTCGGAAATTAGTGGTTTTTTCGGCTATAATCCGGCGGAAAAACTATCTTCAGCTGAGGTAAGTACTTGGCTTATTCTGAGTTTTTGGTTTTTGATTTGGATTTAAAAGTTTGGACTGGATTATGCAGTCGGCGGTGGTGGTTGCGGGGATTCGGCTGCAAATGGAATTTGAAGCTAGCCATGGAATTCTGAATGTAGTGGAGTATATATATATATCTAAGAAGTGTGATTGAAGGCAGCAAGCTGCTCAATTCGTGGCTGCATATGGTGATAAAGGAGAAAGAAAAACCTTTGCTGGAAAGAATGGTTGAGAGATGAGAAAGGAGTTGGTGATGAATTAAGAAATTCATAAGTGGAAGACATCATAATGGAGGTTTGTGGATTGTTGATTCATAAATGAGTTGGAATGAGCAGGCAGTTGCTCCATTATTAAAGATGGAGGTGGAGTTTGGCTTTCGGCGGAGGATAATGAAATGATAAAGTGGTGGAGTATGAGTTGGATGGTTTTGGAGTTGAGGCTGTACTGATGATGCTGGTTGGTGTAGTGTGGTGTAGAGTTCAACTTGGGCAGTAGGGAATGGCTTTCGGCTATGCAGGTGCTGAGATGATGATGTTTATATATATTGTATTGTGGAATCTAGGTACATGGAAGTGTGAGTTGTGCCATGTGTATTGAAATGAAGATGGGGTAGATGGAAATGGTGATTAGGAAAAAGAATTGATGAATGGGGAACATCATAATTTGGGGAGGGGAATCATTCATTGAGTGGATTTGATGTAAAGAGAAAAGAAAGGAGGAGAAAACGTGGGGATGAAATCAACTAAAAATTAAACTATCTTTGATCAAGAAACGCTTTTAAAACAGATATATTTTGGACTGAAAAATACATTTGAGAAATAAATAATTTTGGAATTTAAAATGATTTTGAAAATAATACTTTGAATAAATAATTAAAATAATATAATTTTAGAAATTTGGACATTTAATTTAAAATCGAACAAATTCGATATTTCTTGACTTGGCTAGACGAACACGTCGCGGCGTTAACTTCAAAATAATGGGTGAAATAGTAGCGACAAAATTTTCTAAATATTAAAATAATTATTAATTGCGTAAAAATTCTGGGTCGCTATAGAAAGAAGGTAGTATAAAAAATAAAATAATTGTCAAATCAATTAATTGAGTGGTTGAAAATTGATTTTCTTTTTTTAGAATGTGTGGTTAAAAAGTAGTATGTGCAATTGTAAAAAATTAGTTTTTAAATAATATGTGGTTGTGAATGAACATTAAAAAAAATTATTTTTGAATAATCAATTCTATATAAATAATTAACCGGGTCACACTTTGACAGGGTTCCATCCTCCCATCACAATTAGCTTCCCTTCAGTATTGGAAACCTAGCAGAACAAAGGTAACACATGTAACGATACAATAATTTTGTCGTCCTTTATTTTCCAATATGACATAATAAAAGTATTTCATAATTTATTTAATTATTTCGAAATGTAAAAAAAAAAAAAACATGATTTATTTAAAGAAAAATGAGAATCTTAATCTTAATATATATAATAACAACATAGCCGTCACATAAATTCGCACATAGTTTCCTGCCATTTTTACCTGCTATTTTAGGAAACTTTGTAATTTTATTAATTATTTTAATAATTGAATTAGGAAACTTCAATTAATGAAAAATTAATTATAGGTGACATATAATAAATGACTTATTGATTTGTAAAAAATAAAAAATCTATAAAAAGATCAAATTGTATATTATTTTTATCCTTTTCATAATTATTGTAATATTTTGAAGTAAAAAAATATGCAATATGGGTGTCAAATTCAAAATCTTAACAAGAAGTTTAATATAAGCCAACAAATGAAAACAAACTCTAAATATATCATTCGTAAAATTGTCTCATATAATCTTAATATATATAATAACAACATAGCCGTCACATAAATTCGCACATAGTTTCCTGCCATTTTTACCTGCTATTTTAGGAAACTTTATAATTTTATTAATTATTTTAATAATTGAATTAGGAAACTTCAATTAATTCAAAATTCATTATAGGTGACATATAATAAATGACTTATTGATTTGTAAAAAATAAAAAATCTATAAATAGATCAAATTGTATATTATTTTTATTCTTTTGATAATTATTGTAATATTTTGAAGTAAAAAAATATGCAATATGGGTATCAAATTCAAGATCTTAACGAGAGGTTTAATACAAGCTAACAAATGAAAACAAACTCTAAATATATCATTCGTAAAATTGTTTCAAATAATAAAGGTAAAAGCTTAATTTATTTATTTTACTTTTTCCAATATCCAATTTTTTTTAATTTATCTCATTTAAATCATAAAATGATATCTATCTTTTCTTACATAACTTCAATTTGACATAAATGATTAATTTCATATATTTTTTCTTATCAAATTAAAAGAAATAATAGATATCCAATATTTCTAAGTAAATTCAATTAAAATATTTTAATTTCTACAACTTTAGATTTCGATAAATTTTTTGGTAATTTTGAAATTAATTTTATAAATTTACTCATTTTGTTCATTTATCTATTTTTTAATTTTATAAATTTTAAAGAACATCAATTTGTAAAATATATACTACAAACTTTAACAATTAATTCATTGAGTTCTATTAAAAATAAAAATATAAGGTTTTATCAAACTTATTCTATTTAAAAGTAAAAATATGTTTAATACATTTATTTAACATATACAAAAAATAGTTTTTTTTTTTTTTTTTTTTTTTGTGTATGTGTGTAACATGACCATTTTTAATACTTGGTGAAAAGTAAAATGTTACGTTGTATTTGAATCATTGAATAGGAGTAATTTGATATTGATATTGATATAGACTATAGAAATAATTTTAAATGTGTGATTGAAAGTGAAAGAAGGTAGTATAAAAAATAAAATAATTGTCAAGTCAATCAATTGAGTGGTTGAAAATTGATTTTCTTTTTTTAGAATGTGTGGTTAAAAAGTAGTATGTGCAATTGTGAAAAATTAGCTTTTAAATAATATGTGGTTGTGAATGAACATTAAAAAAAAATTATTTTTGAATAATCAATTCTATATAAATAATTAAACTAAGAAAATTAGAGAATGAATAATTAACTTTTTAAAAAATGCAATTCATAACCTTTTTTTTTTTATGGGATTGTATATTGAATACGCAATTATACATTAAAGTAAGAAATCTTATATGGAAAAATGAAATTACAAATTATTAACAATTTGTGAATGCAAGTAATTATTATTATTTTTTTATTGTATTGTTTTTATCGATCATTGTATTTTTACAACTTATTTAATAAATAATTTTCAATTATATATTCTGTGCATCGCACGAGTGCGATTACTAGTACAATTTAATACAAGTTTCAAAATGAGTTCTACATTGGTACGATAAATCTCGATCCTTCAACTCAATAAATACATATTTGATTCAAATATATTATTGACCTCATTTAAAATGGATTTTACATAGTCTTCCTTTAAAATCTAAAATATATTATTTATTTATCTACCCTTGTAAAAACAACCTCATAACGCTCACCTCGGAATCAAAATTCTCATAATCGACCTAGCCGCCACGCTATTAAAAGAACTAACCAACCATTCGGCGGCCTTAGTGTCAAAAATTTGTGTGTTTTTTGGTATTTTCTAGATAAGATATGAGGTTGAAAATTGAAGAGAGAAAATATATGTAGTTAAAAAGTGGTTTGAAAAAATGTGTTGTTTATAAATTGATTTATAAACTGTAATTATTGCGTAAAAAATCTATTTGACAAAAGTATTTAAAAATTTATTTTTTTCAACACAATTTTCCAAACCATTTTTTGATCATTCATATTTTCTCTTACTATTTTTCAACTACATATTTTACTTAAAAAATATAAAAATATATATATATTTTTAAGCACATTTTTTTTTAACAAACAGAGCTAGTTTATGCTTGGTCATGTTCATAAACATGTGTAGAGATACTAAAATCACTTTTTATCTACACTTTTTATGAAACTAGCAAGTTGAGCACGCATTGTGTTCATGGTGCAAATATAAATATACGTTGTGGGGCAATTTAGTTATTATTGAATGTTTTGAGTTTGTAAAAAAAAATCGAGCAGCTAACTGCCTAAAAATGGGACGAAATTGGCATTGTACTGCCCTTTTTGTTACCTTATATATATATATATATATATATATATATATTACTAGTAAGTTGAGAGCATGCGTTGTGTGCATGATGTAAATATAGATACAGGTTGCGTGCAATTTAATCATTATTGAATATTTTGAGTTTGTTAAAAAATGTTAAATAATGAAAAATGTGCAGTATACGCGTTTTGTTCAATTTGGTCGTTATTGAATTTTTTAGTTCATTTTAAAAAAAAAAAATCTAGCAGCTAGCTGGCCGAAATTTGGACGAAATTGGCACTGTTGTTGCCCATTTTGTTCCCTTTTATATATAAGGGATATATAATTTAAACTGTTTATAAATCATTTTCAAACATGCTCTCCCCTTTAATATTACTAGTTGTCTACCCGTGCGATGCACAGATATATAATTTTTAAATCATAATTTTCAAAATATCTTAATTATACAATTATATCAAATAAAAAACATAATTCAAAAAAAACTAATATAAAATGTTATTAAATTTAAAACTTTAAAAAAGACAGAACTAATCAAAATAAAAAAATGCTACATGTACACTAAGTATACCGCGTCACTCAAAATTTGACACTTAATTAAATTTTTTATATAAAATTTCTTTTAACTTTTAATACGTTTTTCTCTGAAAATTTGCCCACCTTATCACTTGTTTCCCTTTTAATATGTTATAATTTTTAATTAACTATATTTTTTAATGTGTTGCTTACATTTATTTTATTTAAAATCCAATATATTAATTAATATATTTTAATTTTCCTTTTTTTTTAAACAAGCCAATTTTTGTTAAAATGATGAAATGATTAAGCCTCCGTTTGGTAATACCGTTTTGTTTATAAACTTATTTATTTATGATTTTGAGATAAAAAATAGTGGTTGAAAATTTGAGAGAAAAAATATGTGTGGTTAAAGAGTTGATAGAAAATAATTAATTATTTTTGTAACATGCGTATTGAAAAACCTACTCATTTATTGACATATTTGGAAGTAAAATTTCAATTATTTTATTTATTTATTTTTAAAATATGTTAATTCAATTTTTTCATTTCTAACTTAACAAATTTATATAGCATATATTTATTTATTTTAAAATATATTAATCAAAAAATTTCATTTTCAATATAATACATTTACATAAATATGATATAACTTTTATTTATTTTCAAATATATTATTCTAATTTTTTCATTTCCTACATAATACATGTTATTAAGTTTGAAACTTTAAAAAAAAAAAAAAATTAATCAAAATAAAAAATTATGCATGTACACTTAGACTTAGTGCACCGCGCCACTGAAAGTTTGGCACTTAATTCAATTTTTTATATTAAATTTATTTTGACTTTTATTTACGTTTTTCTTGAAAATCTGGCCACCTTATCACCTATTTTCTTTTTAATATGTTATAATTTTTAATTAATTCTATCTTTTAATATGTTGCTTACATATATTTTATTCGAAATCCAATACATTAATTAATATATTTTATTTTTTCTTATTTTTTAAACATACCAATTTTTGTCAAAATGATGAAATCATTAAATTTTCTGTCAATTTATCGTTGGTGGTAAAAAGTTGATAGCAAATAATTAATTATTTTTGTAATATAACACATTTACATTGATAAGACATTTATTTATGTTCAAATATATTAATACAATTTTTTATTTCCTACATAACACATTTACATATATTTCACATTTATTTATGTTCAAATATATTAATTCAATTTTTTCATTTCCTACATAACACATTTACATAGATATCACATTATTTATGTTAAAATATATTAATATAATTTTTTTATTTCCAATGTAACACATTTACACATAGTAAATGAAGAACCTGCTCATTTATTGACATATTAGGAAGTAAAACTTCAATAATTTTATTTATTTATTTTCAAAATATATTAATTTAAAATTTTCATTTCTAACTTAACAAATTTATATAGCATGTATTTATTTATTTTCAAATATATTAATAAAAAAATTTCATTTTCAATATAACACATTTACATAGATATGACATTTATTTATATTTAAATATATTAATACAATTTTTTTCATTTCTTACATAACACATTTACATAAGTATCACATATATTTATGTTCAAATATATTAATCCAATTTTTTTATTTCCTACATAACACATTTACACATAGTACATTTATTACAACAAATTTCTTTATCACTACTATATATAAATTTCATTTCAAGGATACTATTTCTAAGGACCAAAAGTAGCACTTTTAGGCTAAAGGTGAACACGTGTTCTATATTTTCTGTCTGTCTGGTTTTTGTAAAAACGATTTCCTATAGTAGAAAAAAATAAAAATAAAAATAGAGGCCAGCGTCATTTCCCTCTCGCTTTCACTACTCTCGCCGCGTCTCCAGAAGCTTCTGACAAGGGTTACGATTTTTCCCCTGCTTTCGTCGTCGTCGATAGGTTTCTTCTCTTCCTTTCTGTTTTTTGTTGTTTTTGTAACGTGTATTCTGTAGAAAATAATTTAGATTTTGAAAGTTATTTCAAAATGTTGGTAATTTTTGAGTGGTTATGAAGATTTGTGTATATGATGGGTGAAATAAGTCTGGTATACAACGGGAGGAGTTCTTAGCAAGGTGTTTCTTGTAACAAATTGCCCTATCCCTCCAAAGTGGAATTAGACTTATCATTTCCAGGTTAAGGATCGGATGGAAGCTTCTTTTACTTCCCTTCACTCAATTTATTGGAGGGCTTCGGGTGGTTTTGGCACGTTTATTATTAATAATAGAGCTAATATTCAGATTCCTTTTGACACTCCTTATGACATCCAATTGTGATTGATGATTGGTACTCCCAAAATCACACAGTAAGTATTTGTGCATGGTTGATCTCATGCATATTTGAGTTGGGAAGTTGTTACTTTCAATTTATTGGTGAATGTGGGGTTTTATATATCTTTAGGCTTTAAGGAGAACCTTTAATTCCGGAAAAGATCTTGGAATGCTAGATGATGTATTAATTAACGGAAAAGGCCTTACAGATACAACGATACTCTTGTTCCTGATGGTTATGAAACAGTTACAGTCCAGCCAAATGAGTGATATGATATGTAAATTATAAAGATGTTCATTTACATTTGAACATACGTCTTTACCAATAATTTAAAATAACTACATCAATCAGCTCCTAACTACACTTGAAATAAGCAGTATTTATTGTTTTTCATTAGTTATATTATTTTGGGTTGAAATTATAATTTGGTTATTTATTACTTTTATATGTGATTTTGTTATATGTTAAATTTATAAGATTGTTGTAGTAAATTGGAATAATTACATCAGTCTGAAGATGTTGAGGGCATTTGAAATAGCAAAAATCTATTTCTTCCACTTCGTTTGAATTCTTAGTTTTTTATTTTATTTTTCATGTGAATTCCCTTCAATTTAAATTGGTATTATTGTTATAGAAGTTTCATACTTTTCATTTTTTATGTGATTTTCTCTATAATTTAAATTGATATGATTGTTATAGTAGCTTGAAATAGCTACATCAACCTGAAGATTCTACCTTTTCTTTTTTTATGTGATTTTCCTATAATTTAAATTTTGTCTATTTCATTTAATTTTTGTGAACAGGATCACCACAGGGTTCGGTCCCTTTACCAGACAAAAAGTTGGTGGTGTTCATTCTTGACAGACTTTAGAAGTAATTTTTTTTTTAATCATTTTTGAATTTGTTTTTCTTTTGAGTGTAGGTTCATTTGGAGTACTTGAAAGCTGACACAGCAATATCAAGTTTGTATTTTTACAATTTTTATTGCTCATTTTTATTTGGTTTTTATGACTAATAATTTCAACTTCAATAAACAGCTAGAATTTGATTTTTTGAATCTAGGATTTGATGTGCTTTTATTTGAAAATTTTATAAAATGATAAATCAACAAAAGTGATAATGCACAAATGATATTCAAACCGCATATTTGGTATGCAAATATCTAATAGGAAAATTGTTGTTATCTCTACCTTAATCATGTCCAGTCATATCTGAGTTAAACGTATGTTTGAATGTGACTATACGCCATCTTATTAGTTATGTCTCTATGGTTTGATGACCAGGGAATAATTCTCTTTGTACGTTGAATCCTAATATATCAAAGCTTTATTTGGATATGTTCAAAGTCTTATGTTGACTTACTTTGTTTGGAAAATGAATTTACCACTCTTCCTCGATTTCAGTCTTGGGGATTGTCCGTTGAAAAGGCAGAGTCATTGCTTGTGAAAAGTGTTAAAATTGCAATCAAAGCTAGATATACTTTCTGGGATGCAAAGAAAAGGAGTTCTAGACATAATTACAATAGAGGGTTGCAACTTCCATTGGAAGCTATGGTGCATTTCTAGCAGATTGTTCAGAATATAGGTGCAAATGATTGTTTTTAATGAAACAACAGGATTTAGAACTAATCACTACAAATTTGATATTATTATTGGGTTCATTGATTTTAGCCTATCTTTTATTTTAGTGGGAACTATGGACAAAATGCAACTTTAGAGAAATTGAAGGATTTTCACTGCCACACATTGTATGTTTGCTTGCATTGAGACCATTCGGAACAAACTGGAGGATTAGGTATGCTCACGTTCTTGACCATTTGATAATTGAAACACTTCAAAAATTTTAATATTGCTTAGTTCGCAACAAAATTCCATTATAAAACAAATCAATTAATGAGATTTACTTAATCTTTTCACATTCTTGATGGATCTACGTATTTATTTTATATTTTGAGTAATTGAATGCTTATATTAAATGTCACATGCACTTCCTTGTATGTTTAAGAAATATATAGTCATACTTGCATGACTTAAGCATGCAGACAGAAATGTACATGGTCTACCTTAGAACTCCAAGGAAAAAAACAGAAATACTATACTTTAAATTAAAGGATACAAAGCTACTTTATGCAGGGGTTTTCTTACACATTTACATGTTTATCATGTTATGTTCTGCCCATGTAGGATATAATGCATTCATGAAAGGAAAAATTCTTTAGGATTGATTCGGAGTGTTGAGATTTTCCTTGTACTAATATTTCTCATCTTCAAATCTTAACATGTGTCTAATCCCTTACGTAGTTACGTGTCTACTTTATTAGTTTACCAAAAAAGAAGCCTTGTTTTGTTGATTCTACACCAACCCACATATTTCTCTCTCCCCTAAGAAGAAAACTTGAACACGAGTAAAGAAAGATTAGAACTGGTTCCAGGTTACTGATAATATACTTTTTGATTGTACTCCTAACCAAGATTTTGGTTATTTTATTGTTATTTTATCTACTTTTCTTTCTCTGTCGTGTTTCCTTTGCTATGTGACTTCTTGATACAATGTTGCTTCTTCCCTAATGGAAGTGATGCATAGGATACTCATTATTAGAAACCTCTTGCTCTGAGTGCATAAGACAGAATGTGAGATAGTTTACTGCGCTAGGGGAAACTATATAGAAGTTTATGTAAATTTCATTGTTGTCAACATATGTCTGAACTTTTCTTCTTTCTTGCAGCCTGGTTATCATGTAAAGCCAGTTGGACTACATTCTTTTTCTTGTCAGAAGATCAGTCAAATTTCTGTGTAGATATATCACTCCTATATTATAAGAGGCTCTTTGTGTTTTTACTGTTCAATTTTGGTCATTTCCTTTCACACGTTAAATTCAACAATTCATCCAGTTTCACTTCAGTAAATGCACTCCTTCGTCCAATGCTGAGCCAATTAGGTAGTGACAGGTGCTAGCAAAATACCTCACTTACAAAAAGCAAAATAGGCTCTTATCTTCCTCGGTATTCACCGCTCACTGCTGCATCTTCTCGACTCTCTTAGCCATAGTCTCATCGTCCTCTTCCTCGGCAGTCCACCGCAATCATCGCTCTCTCTCACACGAATCCTCTCACTGCTACGCATCACCTACATAGCGTCTGATTGTGTGCCCTTTTGTGTCCAAAAAATTGTTTGAGGGTAAGGCATATTTATCGTTATTTTTCTACTTTTACTCTCATTTTCAGCAAATTGGTTTGTTGGGATCTTCTATTTTCTTTGATGAATTGAAAATGTCAATATATTGCTCTAGGAATAGGAATTTTTGTTCGAAAAATTGTTTGAGTTGTTCTGCATATCGATTTCCGACCGAGTAGCTTCATTTTGTGATTTTCGACAAGAGATAGAGCTACCCGCAAAGGGCTGGAGCAACAGCAGGTCGTGTACGTCTCCAGACTTGAGGTAAGGCACATTTTTTATTATTTTTCTATGTTTATTCTGATTCTCAGCAAATTGGTTTGTTGGGATCATCTTTTTTGTTCGATGAATTGAAAATGTCAAGTTGCTGCATTGGGAACCGGAATTCTTGGTCACAACTGAAACTAGATTGGCTATTTATTGTATTGTATCTATAAAAAGTTCCATATCAACCTCATTCCTGGGTTTATGTTTGGGAAAAGAAGACCAGGTATCAGAAACTTGTCATTCTCATGGTACATGGTCCAACATAATTTCATCATCAATTTCTAATTTATGTAGCATAGAGCCCAGCAATTAACTTGGCCATTGTGCTTAACTGAGATTTTGTAATCAAGCCATCTAAGAAAATACTTCAATTACTAACTATTTCTACCTAGATTTCTTACTAATATTGCAGTTGTAGGTTTGCTTTATTTGACGGGATATTTGAACTCTTCTTTTTTTCCCATTTTTACTATCAATGTTTGGTGTACAGAATGTAAAACAGCTCGTAATTCTTGTTATGCCTGATTTGATAGGTTTAGGCTTGCTAAAATCAATAGCTTTTAGTTGTCATATAAATCCAAGTCTGAATAATAATCTCCATATTTGAGTAGTAATAAGTTTTTTTCACTTGTGCATTTAAAGTGCTAAAGCAATAACAAAAGGTACTATTGTCTTAACGTTATTCTATCAAACTCTTTCACTTAGTATTCCCTGTTTTCTGCATCCCGCCATACTCATGTACATTATGCCACCTACTTTATTTTTCTGTTCATTTAACAAGGATTAGTTATGGTAAAAGTTTAATCTTTGTCGGAATGTATCTGAACTTTATACCGTTGAATGTATGAGATTTTATTCATTTGGCACTCCAATGGTTAGTTCCATGACTTTGATTTACTGTGAAACGTGTTTTGTTTTATTGATTAAGGTAATGTGCAAAATGAGATTTCAACTGTTTGACAAACAAGAAGAACATTTGAGTGTTCAAAGTGATGATTCAAATAATCGAAACACTCACGGTATGTTCTTACAATTTATCAATATTGTGTAAATTAGTTAGCTTATGAGAGAAGTTGGTCTATCTAACAAATATATCCTATTATGCTATAGTTGGAGAATGTAGTCACCAGGGATTTCAAAGCGTCGAAATGAGTGATTTAGAACATGGAATGAAGGAATGCTTGGTACCCTGACCTGATGGCTGTAAATAGCCTATGAGACGGCCTCAAAGCATAAATGAATGGATTTCTGAATTGAAAGAGAAAAAAATTGATCCGAAACCAGTAAATTTAATGTGAGACATTATGAACTTTTACAAAGCTTATGCAATTTTTTATTTGAATTTGTTCACATCAATTGGTGGTTTATTCATATCGTATTTTTGTATGCAATTATTTTGATATCAATTCTAGATAAGCCCAAATATCTATTCTTGCCATTCTGGCTATAAATATTTTGCTCGTCTTTATGTTCTTGGCAATTTTTATATTCATTTTACAGTTTGTAAATGATCTACATGCTCTAATTACTCCAACAACTCCAGGAACTCCACTTCCTCTGATTTTGTTGAGAAAGGTATTCACATCTTAATGTGGAATTCTACCCATTCCTCCTTTCTTGCTCTCTCTCTTCTTCCTGTATTGGTCTTAACGTGTTTAGTTTGTGTTTGTTTCAGTATAAAAATGCATTATTGTCCACATTCTTGTTTCTTGATCAAACTGTGTGGCTTGGCAAGATCGGCATATACAAGGATGCTTAGAGTTTCTCCTATAGTTTGACAGTAGTTTGGAAAGAGATTATACAATACACGTGATCCAAAGAGCTCTAAATCATTGCTTTTATGAAGAACAAAGGAAAAACATAACTAATTGGAAGGATATCCCTTTTCTGTTGGATGGGCTCATCAATTTGTACGACTCTTGTTGAGGTATGACGCTCGTTGAGGTACGACGCATTGTCCTTGTTCAGCTTTGTAGCTTTGAAATAATTTTACCATAATAAGTGCTTACAAATTAAAACCATGGATTTATGTCTAGTGTACTTCCTATGTGTGATGGCAGATTGGGGAAGTTAGAGAAGGAACTTAACAACACAAATAAATACAAGGTTTACTCATTCTTGACCTGCAAACTAATTACAATTCTTAACCTTTGTTTCATCTGGATGGTAAGTCTATATGGTGGGTTTATTTTTGTTGCATTACTATTGCAGAATGTGCAGTATCGCAGTAAGCTTCAATCATTTAATTCTTTCTTGGGCATTTATTTAAATTTGTTGAGATATTATGTTCTATTGGGTTTAAGGTTAGGTATTTTAATAATAAAATGTTGATTAGGGAGTTGTGGTATTTGAATAATGTTGAAATTATTGTTTTTTGAGGAGATTGTTTTTAGCACATTGTTGAACAAGATATTTTACATGAGATGGTCCAAATTGTCAAGAAGTTGATTTAGTCTTTTTGCTGAGTGATATCTTCATCTTTTCTCCAGATTTAGATCCTAATATGAATTTAATGTCTTACTTGGATTATATTTCTGTAGCTGAATTTATGCAAGACAGAAGATTTTAATATTGATAGATACCGGGCAAGAAGCTTTTGTGGGGGTGGGGGGTTAGGGGATGGGGTGAGCTGTGCTGTGCTGTAATGTGCTGCCTATAATGAACTGAAGGTGGACTATATTCTCTCTTTCAGTTAATTTATTTTACTCCAATTCTCCAGCTTGTTGATTTGTAACTTATTTACGTTTGCTATGTCTTGTAGTAAAGTAATTTTTGTCATATGAAATGCGATAAATCTGTTTCAAAAACCTAACTTTTACCTGTTGTGGTTATAGAATGATGCCAATTTTATAGGAATTCAAATTAGATGTGTATTCAATTGAGCATGAATAAAAAGGGTTTCATCTTCTCTTAGCCTTGGTCATGGAGTTTTCTAAAAAAAACTACTGATAGCTAACACTTTACTATCAACAAATTAATTTACAATCTTCAGATTACACCAGAGGATAGATTGGTGAATTGTACAAAATAACGTGTACATGCCTCTGTGATGCTGTTACTATCTTGATCAAGTAATGGAAGATAAATATATCATGCCTTTTTCCCCTACTTTGATTTCCAACCCACTTTTTGCTCTTATTAAAGAATAATTAGCATATCTATCAATATCTTCAAATATTAGAAATCAAGATAATATGTGGAGAGAAATCGATAAGATGATAGGAGAGTAGTTCAGTTTGTGTTAATTCTCACTTTTCTTTTTTTCTTTCATCGACATCTATCTTCTGCACAACTAATTTTTAGTTTGAGATGGTATCCTTTAACTATTGAAGAAGAATCTGACATGTATAAATGCTGACTAACTATGGGCTTTAAATTAATTTGCAGCGAGTATAAGCAGCGGGAAAGAGATCCTACTGCAAGTGAGTTAATGTTAGCTTTTTCAGTTTTAATAGTAGGAAAAACACCACTTGTCTTGCTAATTCCTCCATAAAGATGTTCTGTTTCAATAAATTCATTTATTAGAATGCACTTGACTTGCTAATCCCCATACTTGCGGATTGTTTATATCCAATCTTCAGAACTACTTGTTCTTGCTTTTGCAAGTCATATATTTAAAAATTTGCTTTAGAAAATCAACTCCTTTTATTGCTAGAAGTTTACTTCTCGCCCTTTTTTTCAGTTTGAGTTTGTGTCTTGTGCATGTAGAGATGGAGATGGTGGTTTTAATTAGTAAATTTTTATTCAAATATGAACAAGTGCATCGATGGTAGAATTGCTCGGGGAATTCACTATATTTTTTATGGACCGTTCTTTACCACCGAACAATATGCTTATTAGCCATCAAGTTTACGAAAGTATCCTTCAGGCAAGGAAATGGATATAAAATTGAGAGAGAGAGAGTTGAAGAAGCCAGAAGGTGCTTTTACTTGGTGTCAAGAAATTGTTTGACCAATATCAATTTTAAGCTACCATTTTTCTTTACTATAGGCAACGAGGTTTAGGTGGGAAAGATCACATCATAGACATTACCAGAAGAGTGAGAGTTAATGAAAGGGCCAACCATGCAATTCCAGCGCTACAAGCCAATGCCGAGCTACAAGCAAACTTGATGTAAGTCAAATAGATTCCATTTTGTTTCTGCTCTATATTACGATGTCAAATGCTATCTTTCTTGTCGTCTCTTTTAATATAAATTAAAAAATGACTGATGTGTTTCTGATGAAGTGTGGTTTGGAGATTTACACTTACTAGGCTCGTGTTGGTTAATGATTTCAAGGTCCTGCTGCCGCATAATGAATTTGTGCAGGCAACTCAAGTCAAGAACAACAAATCTAAATTTTCTACTTTTGTGTGGCCTAAGAATGATGTATTCGCTGGAGTTCGTGTGCGTAGTGAGACTTTAAGTGTAAGGTGCATTTGTTGTTTTTCCCATTATATTTTTTATTACGACAATAGTAAAGAGTTGAGGTGCTTCTTTTACTATGTTTCAGTGATTATTCCTTGGCCTTAATATGCAATTTTTATGTGTTTTTTGACATGGATTTGTTCAAGAACCTCATGGGCATTTAGCATATTAGGGAATTTATGGAAATTGATTTTGAAAGCAAATGAGGGTTTGATTTTTATGTCTTTCCCTTAAGAGACTTTGCATGTTACATCTTCCTCTCCTTATTTATGTACTTATTTATTTTTATTATTATTTTTTTTACAAGGTAGTGTACTCTCTAATACATATAATAGATGTGAAAGATTGAATTTTTTCATGTAGATGGGAGAACAAATTTTCCACTCCACCCCACCCAAGCATAAAGTAATATATATGATATTTGTGTGTGTTTTTTTTAAGGTTTCTAGGAGAATTAATTTGTTCTACGGTGGACGCAGTATAGGCCTAATGGATTTGGTTTCCCAAGCAGTCAATGATGGTGGTCGCCATGTTACTGGGTGAGTTTGGCCTCGACACAGTTGGGATAAAAAAAGTTAAAATTAAAACCCGATAATAAAGAACACCATCATTCTTTGTTATGAAGTATTAGTAATTATTGATTTACTATTAATTATTATTCAATTGTATATAGAAATAACTGTTTTTCAAATTTTTAAAATCATTCACATCAAATTCATACCACAAATTGTCTCCTAACATTAATATTAATTTGTATTTACAAGTGACTGCTTCTTCATTTTCAATTCCACGCAAATAAACACAAATATGAAACGTTTCGTGCAACGCACGTATCATTTACTAGTATATATATAAGTAGAAGTGAGGAAAGAGGGTTATTAAATGCAGTTTTTCCTCCAAAATGACTCTCTCTCCTCACTTCTACTTTTATAATAATAATAATAATAATAATAATAATAGAGATAAAGATTTTTTTTCATTTTCTATACATAACAAATTTACATATATATCACATTTATTTATATTCAAATATATTAATCCAATTTTTTATTTCCTACATAACACGTTTACATAGATATCACATTATTTATATTCAAATATATTAATCTAATTTTTTTAAATTTTCAATGTAACACATTTTTTTCTATACATTTATCTTTATATTTTTATCTTTATCTTTATCTTTATATATTAATAAAAGTAGAAGTGTAGCTTGCCATAGAAGCTATTGTTTTCCCGCCTAAAGTGTACATCCCTTATATGGTTTGGTTAGTGTGAATGAAAAATGAGATTAATGTGAATACAAAATAGTTATACGTCAAATGTGAATGGAAAATCTAGATAGATATGAATGCATTTATATATATATATATATATATATATATATATATATATATATATAGACACGCGCGCACACACTCTAATAGTCTACTATAATGATAAATAATAATTAATATTTTTTAATCATTTTTTATTTTAATAATTGTGCAAAGATTATTTGATATAATAGTTTTTTGTTCTTCAACGTTGTTTAATTGTCGTATATTAAGATTAAACACATATTTTTAATTATTGTATTGGTATTTTTGAATGAAAATTGAGAAAAATGTTAAATATATGATGAGAATGGAGAGATTATTTTTATATGTTTTGCATTTGTGTTGATTATGTATAATCATTAAATTTTGATGAATGCTTATAGATATTACGGATAGCAATTTTAGTTCAATGCACTAGTGAAAATCTATACTATATATGAAAGTAAGATAGTCTGACAGAATTAATTCTTAAATTCTTTATGTTTTAGTATTATAATAAAATGTGTGGTTGCGAAATTTTTTGGAGAAATATATGTTATTAAAAAGTGGGTTGAAAAAATGTGTTACTTATAAATAATTTATCGATAAAATTATTGAACGAATGTTAATATTGAAGAGTAATACTTTTATTTCTTTTAAGTTAATAATATTAATACAATGATTAATATTTTTTAACCACACTTATTTTTTATAAATTTTTAAAGATTATAGGGAATAAGATTTTCGGTACAATTTCGTAATTTCTAACTTTATTCAATTGTCGTATCATGATAATTGTGAGATTTTCAAAATTATTATTTTGACTGCTTATTTTTGTAAATATAGTTTTATTCATTAAATTCAAATATTTAAATTTATAAATTGACGTGTATTATTCAAAGATGTTTTTAATAAGTTGAATTAGGTATATTATTTTTTAAAGTCTAATAATTATTGAAATAGAAAATTATTTTTATGCATTTATATATGTGTTGATTACGTATAAGCATTAAAATTTTATAAATACTTGTTAAAATTGATATTGTGGATAACAACTTCCGTGCATCGCACAGGTGAAATACTAGTTTTATTATATAGAAGTAAAAATGAGGAAAGAGAGTCATTAAATGCAGTTTTCCCTCCAAAATGACCTATCTCCTCACTTTTACTTTTACTAGTGCATCACCCGTGTGTTGCACGGATTTGTGCTAAAAAAAATTCACATATTAAGATTAGATATTTTGCCTAATTTAAAAATATTATTGGGTTTGCGAACAATTAATATGAAATGAGCATCATATATAGTTACAATTGTCTTAAAATATTAAAATTTTGTTCAACAGTTACAAATTTTGGAAAACTTCTTTATACACAATATTTGAACAATAGCCTCTAAAAAAACTGCCATTAATTTTTATACGCATGCCACTTTCAATAGTACATCCTCCCGATTTCTTCGTAGCCAAATCCAAGTTCACTCCTGAATAGAAGAAAAAAAAATTAAATATTTAAATTCCAAATGAAATCGTTGCTTTATTATAACTATAATGACACCGTAATAAACAACGATGCAAATATTTAATTTTCACATAAGAGTTGTGAGGATATGTTTGTTCAAAGTTGCCAAAAAAAATATTTTTTTAAATGGTCTAATGATAATTTATTTATAAATTGTAATCATTGTGTAAAAAAATGGAGTGTAAATTGATCTATAAATTATAATAATTGCGATATAGAACGAAGTTAATATTTACCAAACAGTTCATTTGCACGTAATTGTTTTAAAAGATTTGACAAAAACTTTTCTCGAAACTACCATTTCAAAACTAAGGGCTGGAGTGGTTTTCCGTACTCTATTTTGACACACAAATCAGACAAATTGAAATAAAAATGGTTAAAGAAAGATTCTTGAATCCAAAAGTTATATCACCACCACCTACCACTACTCCTTTTTTTTTTTTCCAACGCCAACTACTTTTTGTTTTATCACCACCACACACCACATTTTCACATCTCCAGATCTGCGTCTTGTTCAAAAAATAATCTGTGTTTTTTTTTTTTTTTAAATTAGATCGCCTCTCTTATTTTCTATGGTCGAAAATGCAGAGGTAGTGCTGGTTAATGCGAATATTTAATCTGAATTTCTTGTCTATGGAAGTTATTTTATTTATTTTTTCAGAAAATTTCCTTTACACTGGTTGTTTTCCCAGATCTGGTGTTGAATCATACCAAAGATGTTAGATCCATGTTCAAACAAATGCCGTTCATCGATGGATATGAACATGAGGGGAAAAAAAATCAAATCAAACATTTCGTTTATTTGTTTTTTTTTTCCTCAGTCGATCTTCTCTCTAATTTGGGTCCCAAGAAGATTTCATATGACATTCTTGTTTATGTAAGTTATGTATTGTATATATTTTTTTTTCCAAGAACCCCTCCTTTTCGTTTGGAAATTTTCCCAAATCGGGTGTTGAAGCGGAAAAAGAAAAAAATACGTTAGATCCACATACGAACAGGTGTTGTTCGTCGATGATATGAACACCAGGGGAAAAAAGAAAAAGAAAAAAATAGAATTGAAATGGCACGACGGACGTCGATCCACAAACGGATGGTACCGAAGCAACTGGCATTGTCATCGAAACAGATAAGTATATTTTTTTTATCATACATATCTGTATATTTACCATTGTAATGAAAGTTTTTGATTTTTTTTTAAATAGAATTTTGCAAAAAATAAAAATAAAAAAAATGATTTTCAACAAAAGAATATTAAGATCAATGATTTTTCTCTTTCTATTAGAACACTGTTGTGTTCTTGATAAAGAACAATTTTTTTTCCTAATCTATTATTATTATTATTATCTGTTGGGTCAAAGATAAAAAAAAAATTCAAAAAAGAAGGCCAAAAATATATTTTTTTTTTCAGGGAAAAAATCAGAGAACCATATCTCCATGAATCTAATTCCCCCCCCCCCCCCTAAGAAATTTGATGTTCTCAATTCCTTAAAAAAAAAAAGATAAATTAATAATTACAATTACAAAATTCAACCATGAATTCGTATGCATTCATTTCTAGATTTTCCATTACTATTACTGTTCTAACCAAACTTTTTTGTAATTTTGTAGGATACATACGATTGAACGTCAATATCATTCGTCGACACAATTTAGAGGAAAATGAGCATGGATTATCGTCGGCACGAGTGTATGCAGTTTAAAAAATAAGAAAAGGTACGTTTAAAAAAAATTACAGAGACTACATCCATTTCGAAAGTAGGCATTGCAAAATAAATATTTATTTATTTATTATTATTATTATTATTATTATTATTATTATTATTTTGCATAAAAAATGTTTCAAAAAAAAAAAAATCCTATAACTACTGAAAATACATATTCAAAGTCTAAAAAAAATGCAAAAACGAATGTTGTAAACGTATTACCGGCAGTTGCAGTAGTCTCTCTTGCTCACTTTGATGAAATGATTGTTGATTCGGTTAGCCTCCTCATTGATATTATTTCCTGAACCTTCAATGATAACTACACTATCCCTATGTATTTTGAAAGGATGTTCTATATTCAAGTTTATTGAACTGTGGATGTTTGATTGAAACCTATAAATTTATGTTTGCATACTGGAAAATGGAAAACAATTGTAATGGTAGAGTTTGGATTGCATTCGGATATGCCTATGGTTCAGTTTCTATTCCCCTTCACCCACCCTTCAATTTTCGTCTTATAGTATATCTGAGATCATGTCTCTTACAATGTCTCTACTAAATTGATTTTATTACAATGTTCTTTATTATAATATAATATCATTTAATTGAGCATCAATTATTTTCTCATCCTGTTCGGTATCTGAATATATAATCTAATATTGAATTATTTGAGTGGGGCCATACTTGTTTATGCACCATGATTTATTTATTTATTTTGAGACGTATATACCATGATCTGTAGTCATGTTTTAGCACACATTATATTTGGGTGCAATGGAAAGAAATAACAATGGACATCTTTTTGTTAATAGCACACGACTACGAATAGGAATTGTATTGTGATATAATTAACTATGGGCATCTCATTGTAATAAGTCTACAATTTCAGTTATAATATTAAAAACTGTTCCTAAATTGTTACTTAACTAACGTTATGACTACAATTTGATTTGACCAGCAAGTTTTACACAAGTATTTGAAAAAAAAAATAAGAAAAGATCTAAAATACTATAATGTTAGAATTTTTCAAAAAGCATGATTTCATGTATTGTTTCTTGATTACTTCACTTTATTATAATACTTCGTTTTCCTTGAATAGCAACAATATATTAATTAGGCATTTAATTGTTTTTAACTTGCTTAATACTTTTATTAAAAAAAATATATACTTTGACCAATGCAAAAGTGTATTCTGTTGTCATAGTGTATAGTGTTTCTTCGACCAATTTACATAATGAATTAATTGTGATCCGTAATTAGCTTGACAGAAAAATGATTTCATTGTCTAAACCAAAAAAATATAATTAAAAAAAAAAAAATAATAATAATAATAATATCATCGTAATTGTCACCCAAAACGCCATAACATTAAGAATATAGTCATTCTAACAATCGAACAACATAAACAAAAGAAAGTACTCACCGGACAACTTGAGTTCGTAGAGTCATAAGAAACACTTAACAAAACATAGAACAAAATCAAAACAGTACGAAGTACTCAAATTAGAGTACTCAAATTAGAAGCGATGCAATAAAATCCTAATATAAGCTAGATTAATTACTTTACTCCTTCTCTTGCTTCACAATAGCTTTATACTTCTTCTCAATGATATTAGTGGAAAGGTCTCCCGTAAGGGATCTTTTGGCTACACTCTGTTCATGCTTTTCCCCCGTTTGATAAATCATGCTGGACTCCTTAATTGGAGTTGTAACCTCATCGCCTGACGAATTCTGTTAAATCAATCCAACATCAATTACAAAATCTCCAAATTAGATTAGCGGTAATCAAATGTATTTATTTATCAATAAAGACAATTATTTCAATAACTTTTCATCCTCATCTTCGGTCTTCTCTATCTTTGAAATGATATCAGAATAATGGCTGTCATTGGACTTCACATATTTAGAGATGATACTTGCATCAACAGTTACCCTCATAACTGTATACACAACGTTACGACAGTTTATATCTTGATCCTTAACTTGAACCTTGAACATAATTTCTCGATCAACCAATGACTCCACTTCTATGGGCACTGAGTCCAAGTCAGATTTCTAAAATTCGCAAGTGTTGTGGTTAGGTCAAATAAATTGTTCATTTGGGGACCGAAAATGTATGGAAAATTGCTAATAAATTCATATATACCGTAGTAACTTCATCTAACAATTCTCCTGCAGATTTTCCTATTAGTTCAGTGCACTCTCTATCCCATAAAAGAAATGACGTATTTCCCGTCCCATCAATCACCCTCACTTGGATCTTGAATCTAGCATCACAAAAAAATAATGTTAAAATAGTGGTCTAATATTCATTGGATGGATGTAATGTAGATTTAAAGTCTGAAATGTTGAACCTTGGATGTCCAGAATTATCAAAACGATCGCATTTTTCACAATAGAATCTCGTGCCAACACAATTGACCTTCTTTGGACACCTATTGCAAGCTAAGTACCACCACTTGTGTTCCGTTTCTATCGAACACACGGTTGCAAACACCCAAAAACTACCAACCTGAGCAAATAAAATCATGTAATGACGTTCCAAAATCAATTTCCAAAAAAAAATATAAATATTACCAAATCAACGCCTTATTTTATAATATATCATGAATTTACCTCCCCAAAGGATGTGAGTTGATCAATGGTCCTGATCTCAGTATTCCCACTCTCAAGATCACCTGATACCGTGTAGACAGTAGACGAAGATAGGAGACTGATCCTTTGAGAGCATGTGTTTGTCCCAGCCAATAACCTTAAATAAAACACAGTTAAAAAATACATCAATAGAATTGTAGACCGTGGCACGTGAAGTCGAACAGAGACCAAGGTCTTACTTGCTACGAAAATTATTAACCTAATCACAGCTAGTGTTGACCAACATTTTGGTCACGTGGAACGTGTTACATATTCGATAAATACCTATATTTATTCAAAGATTTAAGAACATTTAATTCGTAAATTATACTTAAGATTGTATAAATTTAAATTGAATCCATAAGAACCCCCATACCATGTAAACCCTTTGCACGACACATTTGTAGCAATAGAATTATAGGTTCTCCATTGTTTTCCGCTAACTTAGCATCAATCTCGTCTACAAAATCGCCCCACAGCGTACATGGCAGTCGATTTTTCCTATAAAAGATAAGAGTAAGGACTAAGTAAAAAATAAAATAAAATTAAAGCTACGTAGTCTTAATCAAAGTGTTAAATAATGAATGAAATAAAATTTATACTCAAGGTCCTCAAGTTCAATGTCTATGAGGCGTGCAATTCTCCCGGAAACTTCCTTTGTCTTTGGAACATCCTTAGCGACTACTTCTCCTATAACATCTGAGAGAATAACATTTAAAAAATAAAATATACGAAAAAACCCTATACATATTCCAAAAGAAGAAGAAGAAGAAGTAAATAGGTATTAAATTTCACGTAAAACACAACTCTTACCGAACAATTCAAACTCGTTAACTTTGTTTCCGTTCACAATATCACTGAAATTCTTGAACTTGTAGATTTGATTCGGGAAGTTATCATCAGATATTTCAAAAACATGCGTCTTCGTCATGAAATTGATCTTGTACTTGTGAGATGTAGTCTTGAATTTCATGTCGTTGGCCCGAACAACAAAATGTCGAATCACATATAATTGACCCTCCTTAATCAATGACTTGTATGTTTTAACCAAAGCACTCTTAATACTCGAATGTATACGATCACCCTACGTTAACAGGTAAAGAACAAGAGAATTGAATCTGTCTATATTATAAAACATGAAATAATAATAAATTAAAAAACAATAAATGTAATAGACAACATTTTATAACAATGACAGGGAAAAAATAATAATAATAAATGAACAGTAATCAACACACAATAATAATAATAATAATAATAATAATAATAATAATAATAATAATAATAATAATAATAATAATAATAATAATAATAATAATAAATCTGGGAAAAAGTTCTATTAACTTTTACATAATGTCCATACCAGCAATAATCTGTATAACAAAAGAAAAAATAACTGTAATAACCACTATTGTAATTAACCTTAAAGAACACTAAATGTAATCACCACATATATAATAATTAACCTAAAAAATGAATATGGCAAACAGTTCTATCAATTTCTACATAATGTCAATATTAGCAGTAATCTATATAGAGAAAAAAACAATAACTGTAATAACCACAGTTATAATTAAGCCTAAAAACACTAAGAAACGTTAGAACACACTTATAAATAATTAATACAAAATGTTCACATAAATGTAATCTCCACACTTGTAAAAAGAACAGTACAATAGTGGTCCATAAATATAAAAAAAGAATAAATGTAATAATTAACCTGTAATAATTAATTAATGAAAAATTTCAGATACTGCTATTTTTTATCATTACATGAACATTTTTTAAATTTCAGATACTTCTATTACTACAACAGTAACTTACTAAATAAAAAAGTATATATGATAAAAAAAAGGAAAAAAAAAAAAACCTAAAAGCTGCAGCAAACTATCGACTACAGAAGAGAGAAGATTCCATAAATATAAAAAAAGAATAAATGTAATAATTAATCTGTAATAATTAATTAATGAAAAATGTTTACATAAATGTAATCACCACATTTATTTATAATAATTAACCTAAGAAATGAATCTAAAAAACGTTACACCACACTTATAATTAATTAATACAAAATGTTCACATAATGATACTATTAATAATATTAAATGATATATGAATCTATACATAATGTTCATAGTAGTAGGAGTCTATATAAAATTAAAAAAAGCAAATGTAATTACCATATTTCTAATAACAATCAACCTAAAGAATCAGAAATAAATGTAATCACCACATTTATTTATGATACTAACTGTTAAGATTAAAATCTAACTACTACAATTAAATTTCAAATATTGCTATTACTATAACAGTTAGTATTATCATTACGTGAACATTTTATGATAAAAAAAGTAACTAAATAAATTACGTGAACATTTTTTAAATTTCAGATACTGCTATTACTACAACAGTACTAAATAAAAAAGTATATACGATAAAAAAAAAAAGGAAAAAAAAAAAAAAACCTAAAAGCTGGCAGCAAACTATCGACTACAGAAGAGAGAAGATTTCGACATAAATACCTCTCGATCGTGAGCAACAAACTCCAAGCTATAAACTTCATTCGGATTGGCGAACCTTGGCAACTCATAAACACGGATGATACGAACTTTTATTGTCCAGCTTGTTTTCGTAATGTTGACATCTCTAAGCAAATCGAACACTGGCGCCATGTGTTAGTACTACACCGCCATAGCAACACCCGTACGCAATATTGTGTTGAGGAATGTACCCATAAGAAAGGGGGAAAAATCAGTTAACAAAACAAATGACAAAATATAATTTCTGCAAGAAGGAAAAAATATAATTTACTATGGAAACTTACATTCAAGCAAGAAGGATGGAGAAAAAGTGAACTGAGCAATTCATACAAAAGTAATATGAGGATGGCGTCTATCCGTTCAGTATAAAAAAAATATTTCCTGTTCACTTCCCCAAAATTTGACTAAAAAATGAAAAGGCATAATTCTGAAAAGTTGACTTATTAGACACGGTTTTAGTTGAAATTTAATTAAGAACAAAAGAAATTGGTACATGAATAGCCACAAACACTTATTACTGTACATTAATTATATTCAAGAAATTGAAGCTCATTAAATATTGTCCAAATGGGGAAACCTTCTACATTTACGAATTTTAAGGAAAAAAAAATAGCAGAAATGGAAAGTATATTTTGGCGGGAAATTTTCATTTGACGGCACTTCTGTTTTTATATATATATATATACTAGTGAATCACCCGTGCGATGCACGAGAAAAAACGGCTGGATAAAAATAATTCAATGTGAAATTAGATTAATCATTTAGATAAAATAAATAAATTTTACAAATAAGAGATAATATCATCATTTATTGGTTTCATATGACTACAAATTTTGGAATATTTCTTTGTGCACAATATCATTTGTTGATTTTGTTGGTCTTACATTCTAATCACAAATCAACATCTTTAATTCGGAACGATTGTACCCTAGAAATTGCAACATAAAGTTGTCTATGTGTAAACATCATCTGTTGAAGAAGAAGTCCCACATCAATTGTCCCTAACTGTTATTGATAGTCATGGCATATGACACCATAAATGGAAATTGTCTTCCTTGAAATCTAATAGGTAACCTAGAATGAGAAGGGCTTAGCAATGTCCTTGAAATTCGTGTCATGCATTGCTTCCAGAAAGAATTTGACCGTCTAGAACATGGTCACCAAGTTTTGTAACTATCAACCTTGTTCCATTGCGCAATCCTTGTATATGATCAATATTTCTCAGAAAGAGCAATGGATACTGCAAAGGAAAATGAAGATGATGCACTTCGCTTATCCGCTGCAACAGTCTACCACGTGGCACAATAATGATATCCCTGTGTCCAGGTTGTGTATCAAAATCCACCGACAATCAATTAGGCAATTTCAACGACAACAGGCAAATCATATCGCCTATCATCGGTCACCCACCAACCATAAGTATAAGTCTTACATTTGAAGTGTTTTTCTCAATCATCTTTTCTCTAATCGACCGAAATTGTCTTACCAATTTGTTGTATTTGTCTAGCGTATCCTTCAAATTAGAAACTATACAACCATGTAACATTGAATGGCATGATTCACTCCTACCGGGGGACATTAAAAGACATAAATTGAATTTTAGACTATCACAACAAAATTATCTGTAAACAATATAAATATATAAGGAATAAATACATAATACGTATCCCCACGACCCTTTTTCTGCGTTCAACCTCATTCACGTTGTCATAATGTAAAGCAATGCAAATTGTGTTCACCCCTATAACAAAGTGAAAATTTCGAATTACTGCATGTTTTATAACACTTATCTACTCTCTCCTCAAACAAAAAACTTGCCTCGCAAAATGAATACTTAAATGTAGGATCTCTAGTGTATACTTTGAACAATCAAACAATAGATAAAAAAAAGTTGATAATATAAACTATGTGTATAAAAGATAAGATTCACTATTTTGACCACTGACAATGAAAAACAACATGTAAAAGAAAAAACGAATTCGATAATCATAAAAAAAGAAAAAAATTAAAATTATGAGATTGACAAAGATGCATAAAATTCATGGTATTAAAGGTTTTCGACATTTATACAACGTAATTGTTTTTTGATGAAAATTATAATATAACATTTATCATCTCAATTTTCAGTTAAGTAATTTGGGAGATAATTTACTTATTGTTGTAGAAATTTAAGAAATATAAATATTGAAATAAAAATAACAATTAATATCATGGCACAATTAATTATGTTTTAAAATTTAAACTTAATAGTTAGTACAAAAAAACCATTAATTTCTATATCATTTCAAAATAATATAGATAAATTTGTAACCTGTTAATGTTAAAAAATGTGATATGAGACTTTATGATATAAAAAATTAAATAATAATTAAATATAATTGTAAATAAAAATATTTTGATAAATAATCTAATATGGAAAAGAATGACATTATGTATATGTAACAAAGAACTTAAAAAGTATGATTATTTATAATAAAATTTAATACAACTTGATTAAATATTCGATATAAATGAAAATGAAAATTTGACATTGGATTTGTATGGTTGAACAAAATTATTCATCTATAAGATTAAGACCAATAAAATATCACAACCATTATAAAAAATTATTTACATATTAAATGTAACTTTCTATAAAAATACTCATTATTTTAATAAAACACTACACGAATGAACTCAAATTTTTAGATGTACTAAATAACTAAAAAATAAGATTAATTCTAAAAAAATTTATACGATAAGGTTTATTTAGTATGTGTTGTACAACTTCGATATAATCTTGCACTGAAAATTTGACATTGAATTTGTATAACCGAACACAAATACTTATTTGTAAGATTCAAAACATTAAAAGATCATAATAATTTTATGAAAAGAGATGTTTAAGCACAAATAACCAAATATAAATAAGTAAAAAAATTTCTCATAAAAATTCTCTATAATTAAGATTCATCAAATCATTGGTCAGAAGTAGCAGTAGTGTGAACACAATAAAGTTGAGTTTTCCCTTCAAAACTTAGCTACTTTTATATATATTAATTAATAATTATATATATATATATATATATATATATATATATATATATATATATATATATATATATATATATATATATATATATATATATAAAGATTTTTAATATAATATTAATGATTTAGTTTTCATTTGATAAACTTGTTTATAAGTAACACATTTTTTCAATTATTTTTTAACTAAATACATTTTCCTTAATTACTTTTCAATCATATATTTTATTTAAAAAAATTACATTATTCATTTATATACCCAAAGGGAAAAAATAAAAAAATACCAAATAGAGGCTTAAAATTCGTTAAAAAGAACATTTCCCTATGTTTGATAACACTGTAGCGATTTATAAACTGATTTATTTATGATTTTGAAGTATAATGTATGGCTGAAAATTGGATAGAGAAAATATGAGTGGTTAAAAAGTTATTTGAGAAATTGTGTATAAACCATTTATCAAATAGGAAAATATTTCGCCATCAAACCAGGCCTTGTTTAGTTCTATTTAAAATTTTCACTTTTTACTACGGTACTCAATTTTAATCATTTATTAAAAGTCAAACCTACAATATTTAATTTTTTAACCAAATTTCAAACATCCATTATCCTAAAAATTACTATTTATTTCAAAAAATCTCTTTCTAAGCCCCTGTTTGCCCCCATTATTATGAAAAATAATGTGATTTTAAATAGTACTAGTATTCGTACCCGTGCGTTGCACGGAACAAAAAAAATTATAATTATTAATTAATGAATAACTAATTAAATATATTCAATAATTAATAAAAATGTGAGAAATATATAACAAAAACAATTAAATTCATATATTATGGGAAATAATATGAAGAAACAAAAAAGTATTCAATAGCAAAATTCAATGTAAATTAAAAAAACTTCTTTAAAAATAATAATTGTGGTTCATAATTTTTAAATAATTACGATTCATGGTCATTACATACAATACAATTAAAAAGAAATATATATTATAGGAGAATATATGATTAAAAAGTAGAGATTTTTTTTTATATCATGTATAGAATACCTCATTAATAAAATATAGTTAAAAACGAATTTTAAAAAATGAGATGTGAATTAATGAATGCCAAACATAATTCAAAGAATGATCACAGGAAAAAAATATTTTCCCAAAGAATGAAAGACATAATTTTTTTATTGGACTTTATTATATCAATCCTTAAAATTTAGGATATTAAAACTTTCCAATTAGATCATGCAGAACATCAATCAATACATGAAAAGGAATTGCACGTATATTAAATTTATTTATGAAAAATAAAAATATTTTTTATTTCTTGCGTTAATGTTGCTCAACCTTACAAATAATATTTTTGTAGATATTTTTAGTACTGTCAAAATATAATAATGATAAAAAAAAATTTCTATTTCACAAAAGGAAATTATTTTTTGTTTTTTTTACATTCTTGAATGTTACATAATTTGTTCTTGAAATCCATATAAAAATAATCCAACTAATGAATCAATGTATTATAAAATTGATTAAACAATTTGTTAGTACCAATGCACTAATTCTCGTGTAGTGGGGAATGAGTGCCAATGCAATGAAGTTGATATAATTTATATTTAATGATCTTAAGTCAAACAAATAAATTCCATATTTTGATCGAAAAAAAATGATGTCAGCAATTTTGGCGGGAAAACTTGGGCCAACTATCTTGTTATTATATATACTAGTGAATCAACCCGTGCGATGCACGAGAAAAAACGTCTGGATAAAAATGATCCTACGCGAAATTAAATGAATAATAATAAATAAAAAAAATTGCGAGGTTGACAAATATATTGCATCAATTTATGATATTTTAGGTTTTCAATATTTACATAACGTAATTGTTTTCTGATTGAAATTATAATTTAATATTGATTATCTCAATTTTTAGTTAAGTATAAATTGGGAGACAACTTATATATTGTTGTGAAAAAATATCACAAAATTTAAACTAAAATATAGCAAAGAATATCTTGGCATGGTTAATTAGTTTTTTAAATTTTAAAATTAACAGTTAGGAAAAAAATCATTAATAACTATATCATTTCAAACAATATAAATAACTTTGTTAACCGTTAATGTTAAAAAATGTGATATGAGACTTTTTGGAATAAAAAATTAATTAAGAATTAAATATAACTTTCATTAAAATTATTTTGACAAATAATGCGATAAAGAAAAAAACTTTAATATGTATATATAATAAATAACTAAAAAATAAGATTTACCTATAAAAATTTCAATACAACGTGATTTATAAAAATGCGAATGTGTATAAATTTTCGATATAATTTTAATTGAGAATTTGACATTAGATCAGTATGACTAAACCAAATATTTACATAAAATTATGACCAATAAAAGATCACAATTATTATAAAAAATTAATTACGTTTTAAATGTAATTATCTATAAAAATATTTAATAATTTAATAATACGCTATAAAGAGAGCTCCAATTTTTAGATGTACTAAATAACTAAAAATAAGATTATTTATATATATATAAAAAAAAACTATTCGTACTGTGATTTATAATTTAGTACTCCCTCGATCCCATAAAAATAGTCATCTACTCATTTTCACACAAATTAAGGACAAAATGGAATATAAATATTAACTTCACTCTTAAAAAATAAAGTGGACTATCCTTTTGGAACAGACGAAAAAGGAATAGTGGATTATCTTTGTGGGACAGAGAGGGTATTATCTATTAATAAAATTTCGACATAATTTTTAACTGAAAACTTTAATTTGAATTTGTATGACTGAACACAAATATTTATTTGTAAGATTGAAAATATTAAAAGAACACTTTTTTTATGAAAAGAGAGGTTTCAACACAAAAAGCCAAATATATATAAGTAAAAACAAACAAATTATCATTCTTATATCATACAAAAATAAAAAAACAACTTCTTGGTAAAAGCAAATTTTAAAAAGTAATAATTTAAGTTTTTGTTTTTATTATTTTTTATACAATGTGAAATACATTTTCATCCAATATATATACTAACCTATGAATAATATATTTTTTCTTCACTCAACGGTCGAAATCATTGACATATCTATCCAATTTAAAACTATTCTAAATAGCCCAATATTAGTTAACACATTGCAACCCTAACAGAGAAATCTAGAATATAATATAAATAGACTATTAACGAATCCTCATATTCCAGTGTACCGTTGTTGTGATGAAGAAGAAATCTGTGTTTTCCCAGAAAATCCCTTAACAATCATCTTGTATTATCAGACTATGTCAAACTAAAAACTTCATGCGATTTGAATATTCTCATATCGTGTTTTCCTATAAGATTTACCACCGCACCAATAAATTCCGTTAATAAACTGTGATTAAACCCAAAACTTGCAATAAATCTTTGTGGATCGAAGATTTTTCGACGAACTCCTACTCATATACAACCTGAAAAGATAAGATCTAGTAGATCCATTATTAGTCCTAATAATTTTGTATTTTATACCGTTTTCGAAGCTTTCTCTACAATTTATTGTTTTAATATTTTTTCTTTTATGTCAGAAATTCAAATATATGTTCAACGACTCAAAATATCACAGATCTTGAAGAAGAGAGCAGTGCCAATCCTTTTTACTTTTTCAAAAAATAATTTATGATTTTTTATTTTCAACTGGTTTGTAATATTAATAACTAATAAGCATTGTCACCTCACCAGAAATTTTGAATCATAAAACGTGATAAATAGAAGATGGAGTGGAGGCCATGTTAAACAATACACATTTTTTCAAAAAAATAACCCTTTAATTGAAAATTTTATTATTGTGTATATCTTCATAATAATTATATATAGCAGAGATGAAAGATGTTGAACATTGGGAAATGGGAAAAAAAGATATAGAAAACAAAAATGAATAAAAAGATTTTGAAAAACGGGAAAAAAAGAAACAAAATTTGAAAAAACGAAAAAGGAAAAAAAAGAAGAAAATAATTGTTTCCAGTGTGATTAGGGGGCGGGAAATAGGTAAACACAATAAATATTAAAGACTGTAAGTAGACGTCAGCGATTTTGAAAATGATAAATAAATATTGAAGGCTTAACTATTTTTGAAGTGGGATTTGAAGTTGATTATTGGGTAGGGGATATAAGCAGTGTGAACATGATAAATATTGAAATACCCAAAAATCGAAAAAAAAAAAGAAAAAGAAAAATTCTGCACAAAGAACAAGAGTTTTGGAGGGAAACTATGATATTGACTATCATTGACTCAGCTACTTTAATATATTATATATATAATATAGATATAGATTAAGATTTTTGAAGAATGTGTGGTTAAAAAATGTTTGAAAAGTAAAAAATAATAAATTAGATTAAAATGAGTGATTGAGATTGAGTGTTTAATAAATTTAATTGTATAAAAATGGAGCCAAACATGGGCCAAACAAATATCAATTTGCCTCCGTTTGGTAACACTGTTTGATTTATAAACTTGTTTATTTATGATTTTGAGGTAAAAAATAATGGTTGAAAATTGAAGAGAGAAAATGTGTGTGGTTAAAAAATGATTTGAGAAATTGTGTTATTTATAAACATATTTATAAACAAAAAAAAAATTAGTTACCAAACAGAGAAGATATACTAATCGTTAGCGAAGAAAAATACACAATGACTCGGTGGAGTTGGAACGAGTCAAAAAGGGCATCTTTGACTGACACGGTAAATGGAGTGGCTCAGATTCTGACATTGACCGAGGAACTATAGTTACTATACTTGGGAGTTCTCACTATCAACCTTCCTTAGAGTGTTACTTCTATCCATCAATTTTTTTCTTTGGAGAATTTCCATTTTGACTTTTAATGTGAACATTTTATTAGTGAATCACATTAAAAATGTATTCATTAAAAACTCTTGTTTGATATTGATAAAAAATTAGATTTTTATCTAAATTAAAGTCAATCATTAATCAATTACCAAAAAAAAAGGTCAACCATCAATCTCAATTACTTATCTCATGTGACTCACAACTTTTTAACTACATATCTTATTAATTTTTATCAAAATTTATTAAAAATCAGATTTAAATCTCCATCAAAGAGGGACTTTATGTCAATGTCATTGTCTTTGTTGCAAAGCGTGAGTACTGAAATTGATTATGCAGCCAAATTAAAATTATTGAGAATAAACTAAAGTTTGTTAAAATAATGTTAGATTTTGTTTTGTAATCGTTACAATTCACCTATTTACGAAGTGACCAACTAGGGCTGAAACAGGGAACTACACTATTCCCCAACTCAAAAATTCTCTATTGACATTTATATCGATCCATATACTTATACAATCTTAATTTAGAAGCATAATGACTCGATTGGCAGAGCTTATCAAGAAGTTACATTATGCCAATTTTCTTTAGAAATTCTTTTTAATCAGATAAAATACTTTTAAAAATTAATTTTCTTGTTTAAAAAGTAACTTTTGACTTTTTAAAAATTCCGTCAAATATGCTTGAAGTGTCACATCTAAAGAGTCATCAATCTATAAAAATGTGATAGTTATAGTATGTTGGATCAATTAAAATTTTGAATTGCTTTGGATTCCAAATCAAGTAGTTAAGTTACCATTTTGTCTCCGACTCCAATAATAATGGAACTAAAATTCAGTACATAGCTGATTTTCAACTCTTTTTTTCAAACCCTTCTAGATTTAGCAGGTATAGAAGAAAATAAGTGAAGCTACGGGACCCACATTACATGAAAATCAAGGTTTGACTTTAACTTTTCGCATGGTCTTGCAGACCTTTCTTTCAATGATGATACAATAATAAAGCCTCCCCTACCCTTATCCTAGATTAAGAAAAAATTTGATTTTTAAAGTTTTTTTTTGATTTTTTAATAGATGTGTAATTTAAAAATGTTCGAAAAGTCAAAATTTGTGGGCTTAATTAAGAATAGATGGTTGAGATTGAGTTTGAAAAGTTGTGATGAAATTTTAACCCTTACCAAACAAGCTCTAAAATAAAAAAAATTTAGAGTCTTTTTTGTTAATGGTGAAAATTTTACCTCAACTTTTTAAATTTAATCTCAACCATCTATTCTTAATCAAACTCACATTTTTTGACTTTTCATATTTTTTTAAACCACACATTTATATATATATAAAAAAAAAAAAAACTCATAAAAATCAAAAATTTTCACATTATCAAACAGACTCTTAATATATTGAAAAGTCGTGGAACTTTATGAGTCTAACTTATTAATATTAAATTGGCTTTATAATAAGACGTTTGCCTTTTTATTAAAAATTTTAAAACTTTACATTTTGATTGTACTAAGATGAAATGTAACATGTTAATAACCCCTCATCTTAGACATGAATTCGTTATACATGCACATCTGAATTGTTACCGATTGTAAAATTTAAGCCCATAGCTACGGCAAGTGAGTCGAGCCTAGCCCGTGTCAACCCAACAAATTACATTTTGAGGGCTGTAACATTTTTTTTAATACTTGGGGAAAATTCAAATTCAAATCTTATTAAGCCCTTCTTTGAAACCCATTATTTAGAAAAAATTATGGTTTAGAATAGTATTTTTGGGAGGATGTGTGGTTAAAAAATATTTGAAAAATAAAAAATGATAAACTTGATTAAAATAAATGATTGAGATTGAGTGTTAAATAAATTTGATTTGCAAATAATGAAGGACAAACAAGGGCTAAAAGACATGCTTTTTGGAATAAGTGGTGTACATGTTGACGCGTTCAATTAAAGTAAATTTTATCCTTACATTCAACTTATCATAAGCCTCTCTTTGGATACATTTCTTCAAATCACTTTTTAATCACGCACAATTTTTCCCTCTTCTTTTCAACTACACATTTTATTTTGAAAACATCATATTCTTTATTTTTAAACAAAAAACTTTTAACAAACAGAGCCTCTAAGCATTTGTTTGGCAAACATGATTAAAAACATGTTTTTACAACACAATTCTTCAAATGATTTTTTAATCACTTACATTTTTACTCCCCACTTTTCAATTATATATTTTATCTAAAAAATATAAAAAAAATGTTTTTAAACACAATTTTTAACAAACCCAAAAAAATTATGTTTTTAAACAACACAATTCTCAAATCATTTTTTAGCCACACACGTTTTCTCTCCCATTTTTTTAACCACACATTTTTCCTTGAAAATATAAAAAACATGTTTTTAAACAAAAAACTTTTAGAGTTTGTTTGATATTGTTTAAAAAAAGTTTTTTTAAATAATAATTTTTAAGAGAATGGATGGTTGAAATTTGATTAAAATATTATGGGTTTGACTTTAATAAATGGTTGAGATTGAATAAACAAAGCTACATAAACTAATATTAAATATCATTATGCTAAATAACATTATTCTTTTAATAAACTAAAGAAGTTGTATGTATATATGCCAGCTCGACTAGATCCAATACGAGTCGAGCTCAAGTTTTATTTAGCGAGCTCAGCCGACTCGCAACTCAACTCACTAACAAACGAGTTCGGTCCGGCTCATCTCCTCCCTTAGCCATGGCTACTTGCCAATGACATGTTACCAAATGAATGTACAATGCATTGTTATTTTCTAATCATTTTAAGTTACAAAAATCATATTATAATTTATCAATCATTGGTTGACGAAGACAATAATATAGTATTAATTAATTTTAATTTAATCTTAGTTTATTAATGTTACTAAGGGTTGACAAAATATGATCACGAAAAACATGATTTGGTATTAACTCTACCAAACTTTTCCAACCTCTGTTTTGCTTGAAGGAAGAAATATCACTGAAAATTCAAAAGCGCGTTTTTCATTGGTCAGCGTTTTTCATTGGTCATATAACTTCAAGTAATTTTGACATTCTTTCTTTCTCTATTCTATAAATAAATAAACAATTCAAAGATGCCAAGATAAAATGAAAATAAATAAATAAATAAATAAACAAACATAATAATAATAAAAAATAACTTATTGCTTTTTATCAATAAATTTAAGTACACAATAGAAAGGAGGATTTCTGATCGATAATCATTCTCCAACTTGCTTTTTTGATTCTGAAATCTCAATTCATTTCTTAACCACGTTCGATTCAAGTAGTCAATTATTTGGGACTTTCCAAGGAGCGAATAGTCTCCAAATGCTTCCATCCATTCTTTAATTGATAGATCATATATAGATTTATAAATTAACAAACTGAGATGTATTGTCCTGGACTATTGTAATGTTATGTCTTTTCAAATTTTCTTAGCATCGTGAGACATCATTTCTTCTCGATAAATGAGCAGATGTTAAGGTGCAACATGTCGAAGATAAAAAAAAAAAAAGGTGCCTATATCATCTCATCTGCTTAGAAAAATAATCTTCCTGAAATATGTGTCATAAACTAATTAGCAAAGAATTAATTAGGTTAGTTATATGAAAAATAAATAGAAAGAACTAAGAAGAGTACAAGCGCCGGTCAGCAAAAGTATTCATCAGTTTTTGTCATCCTTTCATACATCAAAACCCATATTTTTCTTGACTTGTATGAAACTCCCCTTCACATTGTCCCCTATTCATACTTGTATATATACAAAACCACCATTAGCGCCTCTCTCTTGTGGGGGGGACTCGTATGGAAGCAGAAAATACGCAACACCACAAAACACGTACTGAAGTGTGAGTGTGTGTGTGTTTGTGAGAGAGAGAGAGAGAATCATGGCTGAGAGCATGATTGAGGTGGTTGAATACGGCGGTGCAACTCCACCAATGACCGCCACAGATCCCGCTTCACCGTTGCAAAATCAGTACAATTCACCATCTCTCTCGAGGAAGCCACTGCTTTCAATACAACCTAATAATAATAATAGCAATACTCCAAAAACTTCCCGAACTCCTAATTTCATTACTCCATTGGGTAGCCCCATTAGGAGGGCAATCAAACTCACAAGGCTTGATCCTCAAGATGCTTGGCTTCCTATTACTGAATCGAGAAATGGGAATTCATTTTATGCTGCTTTTCATACTCTTTGTGCTGGTATTGGAATACAAGCACTTGTGCTTCCTGTTGCCTTCACCATTCTTGGCTGGTAATGAGAAAACTAGAAGCATGTTAAAGTTTGTTTGTCTCTTTGTGCACTTTTATTCAAGTAACAAAATTATATGTTCTTTTGTCTCTTTCACTAACATTTCTGCATTCCTTGGCTGCATGCAGGACATGGGGAGTCATATGTTTGACTGTGGCATTCCTATGGCAACTCTACACATTCTGGCTTTTGACAAATCTCCATGAATCTACTGAAAATGGAATCCGTTACAGCAGATTTCTTCAACTCTTCAGTGCTACTTTTGGTAGGAAAAAACGCACTTTGAGTGGTTTTATTTACGATTTGACTCATTTCCTTAAAACCTTCTGAATATATATATATATATATAACTTTTTGCAGGAGAAAGAATGGGGAAAATCTTTGCCTTGTTCCCCATCATGTACTTATCAGGTGGCACATGTGTCGCCCTAATCGTGGTCGGTGGCTCCACGTCCAAACTCTTCTATCAGATAGTTTGTGGCGGCCATGGTTGCGTTCCGAAGCCGCTAACCACCGTGGAGTGGTACCTGGTTTTTGCTAGCGCCACTGTGGTTTTATCGCAGCTTCCAAACTTGAATTCGATCGCTGGTGTCTCCCTAATCGGGGCTGTAACAGCAATAGGATATTGTACAATGATGTGGATTGTGTCCGTTACAGAGGGTAGACTCGATGGTGTGTCGTATGATCGAGTGAAACCGAATAGTGATACTGAATGGTTTTTCGGCGTCCTTAATGCCATTGGAATCATCGCTTTTGCTTTCCGAGGCCACAATGTTACGCTCGAAATCCAGGTATACCTACTACGTGTTGAAGATAAAATGTGAATAAATATGTTCCTTTGTTCAGCATACAATAGGTGAATCAGTGATTACGAGAACATAATTTGTTGCAGGCAACTATGCCTTCTAGTGAAAAGAAGCCATCTCGTGTGCCAATGTGGAGAGGGGTCCAAGCAGCATATTTGATTGTTTCTTTATGCTTATTTCCTCTTGCTATAGGTGGATATTGGGCATATGGGAATAAGGTATATTTACTTTCGTTAATCCTATTACTTTCTTATTTTGTAACGGCCAAAGCTATTTGTTAAGGAATAAAAGTTACAAGTACCACTGATGTATTAGTACTTGTCAATTCTCTCGTGCACTTAAAGTTACACCATGTGTTATACTTATGTCATGTGTCAAGATTGTGTGAAGTGACAAGTCTCGATCATTATTAAACGTCTGGTTGGTAAAAGTTTGTTTGTAAATATAAACGGTCACATAATAACATTTCATTTGACTATTTTCTTAAATGTCAATAATTTCGACTGATCAAAGATTTCTGTCCCACCATTTTTTACTTTTCAAAAAAAAAAAAAAAAAAAAAAAAATTTGACTAACTAAATGTTGTCACTTCGCCGTTTATAAACAAGATTTTACCAAAGAGAGGAGTCCAAAATCGCAATAAAAGACTTGGATGTATAGCTAAAAATCACAATGCTTTAATCAAGTTGATCCACAATTTGTCATGTTACAGATACCCGAAAATGGAGGAATGTTGGCTGCAATTTACGCCTTCCACGGGCGAGATACTTCACAGAGTGTGTTAGGACTGATTAGTTTATTTGTCATAATCAACGCTTTAAGTGCATTCCAAATCTATGGCATGCCAATGTTCGATGACATGGAATCCAAATACACGAGCAGGATGAAGAAGCCGTGCCCCTGGTGGCTGAGGGTAATTTTTCGAGTCATGTTTGGATATGGGTGCTTTTTTGTTGCTATTGCAATTCCATTTCTAGGAAGCTTGGCCGGTTTGATCGGAGGAGTCGCGATGCCTGTGACATTTGCCTATCCATGCTTGATGTGGATTAAGATCAAGAAGCCTGAAAAACATAGTCTGATGTGGTGGCTAAACTGGGGGCTCGGGATTGGCGGTTCGTTGTTGTGCATATTATTGATCGCGGCTGGAGTTTATGTTGTGATCGACACTGGAATTGATGTTAGCTTTTTCAAACCTCACTAATTAGATACAGTTTGGTGTTTTTTTAGTTACATGTTATGAATGTATTAAATTAAGATAAGTGACATATAGATTCTTGTAATTTCAGTTTTTAAGAATTACTTTGTTATATTTCTTGAACTTTTCTCTTAATTGGGGATATATTCATAGCAGAAATTCACAAATACCCTTTTTATTTTCAAGATACCATTTCTATATATATATATATATTAAGTTTATCTATATACATACATGATGTGCTGCATTGATCAGTCAAGCCCCCAGGTGTTCTCCTTGGGCCTTTAATACCTGCAAAAGGAGGCACAGATATCTCCATTTTACCTTCAGCATGATAATTAGTACAAGGGAAGAAGGTATAAAAATATTATAAAGAGAAATATTCATAAGATCATCTTCAATACATTCTGTGGATTGAGAAAATACACATGATACATCAGCAAATAGACGGAATATGATAAAAATCTCTCTCCAATGTACAACATGGATTAGGATATTAGGCTGACGTGGCGCTAAAAAAAATAGACATTGTGGGGGTGGAGCGTCTACATCTAGACGATCCGTGAGACAGCAGACTTAGCATTAACTTTTATTTTTTAATTTTTTAATTATTATAAATAAGGATGTTGGTCAATTAGGTTTTATGATACAAGTTATTTCTATTTAAACTCTTTATACAGTAAGAAATCCTGCTGATAAGGCTCAATTTATGCATAATAATTAGTTTTAAATTTAAATAAAAAATGTCACATAATCAATATTATTTAAATGTAGAAGGAACCATTGAAGAGTAAATTTTTTACTTCTCCATCTATTTATCCACGCTCTCTAGAAGTCCGTCTATTTTATTCCATGTCAGCCCTAATCCACAGAGTGCATTGGAGATGCTCTAAGAGATGTAATGTCCATTTGGAATTCTTCAAGTTGGGTATTTATAGGTCTTGAATCATAACTGCTCATTAAGAAGATAGTCACTAATTAAGGGATAATCATTTTCCATTAAGGGATAATGGCCGCCCATTAAGGCGTGATAACTTCCCATTAATAACAAAATTACCACGTGAATCCGATCATTATCACTAACAAAGTGATTGAATCGAATATTCATAAGTTGTATGCAGTGGCGGACGTAGACGTAGGAGTGGGCACATTTTCCCGGAACCGGTGGAACCGGACCGGAACCGATTAGAACCGGTCGGTCCAGATCCGGTTCTTCCAAAAAAAAATTTCGATTTGGTACTTGTATTTAGAACCGAACGGGAAGCAGTCCGGTTCCCGGTTCTTATTAATTGGAACCAACGGTACTTCGGTTCCTTGTATGTTGAATTTTTTTTTTTTTTTTTTAATATAAATCGTGAAGCGGTGAAACCGTTTAGATAAGTTTTCATTTGACCAAAATTCCTTTCCATTCCCAACTTCCCACATAAATAGTATCCTCCTCCAATTCCATTCAATTTCTTTTTTTTATTACTTTATATAATCAATTTAACTCCCAATTTAAGTTTTAACTCATAATTTCCAACCCCAAATCGTTCGGCATTATCTAAATCCTAAATACTTTTACAAATAAAACTCTAAAAGCTGTTGATATGCAATTTCAATTTTCGAAGACAAATTTGCGCAAACGGTAGAGTTGAAAGATTTTTTTTTAAAAGTAGCGTTGAAAGAAATTTTTAATCTTTATTAGGGAATATTTTATTTTTAACATTTTCAAATGTAAAGGACCGAACCGGACCGACCCAGAACCAATTGGTTCGGTTCCGGTTCGGTTCCGTAACCAAATATGGAACCAATGGTTCCATTACTTAGATTCCCATTGGTAATCGGTTCGATTCGGTTCCTTTCGGAACCGGACCGAATCGGATCGCGCCCACTCCTACGTAGACGTTTCATCTTAGTGGGGCACAAAAATGAATTTTTGTTATTTGCGAAGGAGTTTACGGGGGTTCGGGGGCAGCGCCCCAGAATCTTTTTATTTTTTTATTTTTAGAAAGAGCTTTTAGAAAATGCAGATTTATGTTTCAAATATCTATCCATAACTAATACAAACAATCAAATAAACAATTGTAAACAGATATTCAACGAATACCAATCACCACGATCAAAGTTGTATAAATGTTGCGAAAAATGAAGAGACGCTTGAAATGTTATTACAATTTTATTTATCAATTACTGATACAAACAAAGAAATAAGCAATTGTATAAATATATTCAATCCCCAAATGTAAATTTCAAAAGAGATCAATAGTACAAAATATTAATTTGAAAGTATAAACTCCAAACAAAAGTATATATAATTTAACCTCTATTTGACAAACTATAAAAAACAATAATATGTTTTTAAACAATACAATTTTTCAAACCACTTTTTAACATCATTAATTTTCTCTGTCTACTTTTCAAACACATATTTTACATTGAAAACATAAAAAAAAAATTTTAAACACAAATTTTTAACAAACTAAAATCTCAAATTCTAGTTTATTTTTAAAATAAAAAAAAAAATCAGATTTTTTAGTGGGGCACGTGCCCCACTACGACCCACCTTAGGTCCGCCCCTGGTTGTATGGCTGTGTTATTTTCATATGTATCAATAGCACCCTCGAAGGATCATTATTCTCATGTAAGAGAATTATGATCTTTCGATTGTTTTCAAGATATGAACACTCCAAACTTTTCAGAAACAATAGCTTTTAGTAATGCATTTTAGTATGTCATTGGGTCTTATTCTCCATTTAACATGTCTCTTTATCATGACTGTGTTTCGCTTTATTCATGATGAAATTCTTTATAGGTTCGCTAGTGACAAAGTTTTCGATGATCGTTTGTTATCGATAGAAGGTTCCCTTGTGATGAAGTATTGAAATTGATCATTTTTATTTATTGATAATTTTTTATGCTTCAATGTTTTGCTCGTGACGAGATTTTAAAGACTTGCTAGCGACAGTATTTGTGATCATTTTTAGCGATCAATGCTTCGCTCCGGACAAAGTCTTAATACTTTACCTGTGACAAAGTCTTTGTGATTGTTTTTAGTGATTATTGTTTCACTCCTGACTAAGTCTTTGTTGTTTCGCTTGTCATGAAGTCTTTGATGATCAAAGCTTTGCTCATGACGAAATCTTAATGCTTTATTCGTGACAAGTCTTTGATGATCGTTTCAATCTTTGCAACCGGTGATACCATCGGGCTGTTGTATTTGCTTAGCTTTCAGCCATCTATTGATGTTAGTCTATTTCATATTCGAGTACCCAAACAAACTGTTTCACAAAGGAAGCATCTCGATGCCAAAAGCTCGTGTCATTTTTCCCCAAAAATCTGTTGGATCATGCCTTTTATGGATCTGCTCAAATTTTGTAGCATTCCTATGCCTTTAACCAATCATTGAGGTCAATAGTTCTTACCACATTTGCATTCAATAGTTCTTTGCCTCTATGTTTGCATAATTTCAATGTGCTTTCCCAATATTTTGTAAAGTAATAGAGACCATTCGTTCTTTTTCTCGAATTTTCCGTGTTCGAAAGACGAACAGGTGGTTTCAATCTTTTCTAATTTAGTCGAAATAATTGCTTTGAAGATAACATCATGTTTGTGACGGGATATAGAATCATTTCAATATCAAGCTTTCTGTGGCAAGACGAGTCAGTGATCCAATAAGATTCTTTGCCAAAAATAATTGACTCTAATTACTAGTTTGTGCTCTTTGAGATACCAATGAGTGGGATTAAAATGTATGATCAATAACTCAAAATGTTGGGAGTATTCTTTGAAGTATCAATGGGAGATTAAAAAAGGTAATCAATACCTCGGTACTTTGAGATTGTGGTGAAATGTTTGGAAAAAAATTATTTGAAATATGAGAACCGTTTGATAAGTGTATACACTCATTTATATATCTAAATTAGAATTATTTATTGTCGTTTTAGAATAAAATCTACATAATTGTTTGCTATTTGTTTATCGTCCCGGAAATATCTCAAAATCAAGTGAACTGTTCAATTGAGGAATAATGTGCATCTGGGTGATAATTGGAACTAAAATGGACAAATGGAGGATAATGATGTTAAACGGGATTTACTAGATGTGCAAAGTAATAGTAATCAAAGTTGAATGGCTCAATTGAAGATGAAGTGAAGTTGGAAGAAAGATTTGAAGAGATTTGAAAGTATAGAGATTGAAAAGCAATAATTGGAAGATGAAGGACTTGTGGGCAATTACGATCAGGGACCTACTTAAACACAATCAAAAGATGAAATTACTAGAATAATTAGTCTGTGCGGCCACAACTTTTGCACCTGGTGGTCACGCGTTTGGAACTTGAATCAGATAATCCGAAATTCGACAGCCTGCATGGCTACCAAACTTTCTATTGCGCGGCCGCACAACTATCTGGCCCAGTGCGGGATCAGACGCTTACGAGATTTCTTGTGTTGATTGCTTAGGTTTCTTCAACAACCTTTAAATACTACTTATCCTGCACGAAAAAGGAATGTGCCAGACTTTTGCACACATATTGAAGATGCTTAATTAGGCGTTTATCATTCAAACTTTTGGAGAATAATTGGAGGCAAAAGAAGAGGATTAAAGATTACCAACAGGAATCGAATCTTGGTGCAAGAATTCTATTCTCTTGTTAATTAGATAAACTCGACATGTTTATATTATATTCATGCGTTTTTAGTTATTTTGTGATGAGTAGCTAAACTATTAATTGGAATATTCGATGTGCATAAATTTTACGCTATTAATTTCATGACTTGAGTTTTACTAAATTTGCATGTGTTGATTTTATTTTCTTGTTTAATACATGAATGAATGGAACACTTGTCCATGATATCATGAGTGTTTTCATAATCACAAAAGGTAAGTTAACACTTAGATCTACGAGTAAAATTTGGTAATTTGACAAACGTTATAGATATACGTTTATTATTATTATGACCGCTACATAAATTCTTATATTTCATGCACCTAATCATTAAAACCTACTTTTTAGAAACATGATCGACTAATTAGGTAGAATTGATTTAAACTCGAGAGAAATTTCATATGTATAAGTAAATTCGATCAAGCACATAGATATGAGTAAAACTTGATGATTGGAATTAATAGAATTGACTAATGTGAAATGAATGTCCCGACACTTTTAAACATCACTTAAGAAAATCCAAAGTTGAATCCTTTTTATTTGATTTTATTTATTAGTTTAGTTTAATTCAAAATTAAAAACTCACATCAATTTTTTAGCTCCGGTTAAGGGTAGTGGTCTATAATATAATTTACTCAATCCTTGTGGGATCAATATTTCAAATATAAGTTCACTTTATTACTTGTACTACCCACACACTTGTGGTCTACTACCCACACACTTGTGGTCAGCAACACCGTTACCTATCTAAAGTTTCACAACTTAAATTTTGTAGTAGCAATTTGAGAATTGCAATGTGAAATATATACGATGTCTGAAGCATGCTGTATAATCATTAAAGGATTTAATATGTCCGAAATATATAATTCAAGTTTTTAAGAAATTTGTTTGATCCAAACATATAGATACTTTGCGATCTGAATATTTAATATGCCTAGAATAGATTCAATTTGTAATGAAACGTGAATCGGTCATATAAATTAGATTACGTGAAGAATAGTACAAATGACTTTATATGACAATTGTTGAAATTGGAATGTACCGTTATTGTAAATAATATTTGAAAATCGTGAAAGTTGATTTTCAATATCCAGATTCATGGTTAATTGTTCACTGAAGTGAATAAGTCACATCCAGATTTGAGAACTGGATTAAATGTATGGATGAATATTGATTATAAAATATGACTCGATGCAGAATGTTCAAATGATTGAAAATATGGTATAATTCTTCAAGTTTAAAAGAAGAATTGAATTTATATTCGAAGAACAAATAATATGAGATATGTGTCATTTATATATACTTGGTGAACATATTCGATATTGTATCTACTAACAATTGAAATAATTATATGCAATATCAATATAATTGTAATGCTCCCATAAGAGGGAGCTAATGCGCGCTGCACTCTTTTTTCATTTGTTGTAGGAATGACAACTGGTCGGGGATATCAATCCTCGTCCCCATCTAAAAAGGGACGGGGCGGGGATGCCTATGATCTCTGTTTACATCCTCATTTATTATTATTATTATTTGCCCATTAATTTTTTTTTATAGTGATTTTATATAATGTCATAGTTATACAAATTCTTTTCTTAAAGTATGATTATTTTATAAAATTCACATTTAATGACTTTAAATAATGATTAGCTTTAATAAAAAAAACTCATAATAGTTTTTATAGAATAGTACAAGTTTAATTATGTTAAGAAATATGTTTGAAGAGAATAAGATGAAACTTAAGAGTGAGAGATAAAGAGTATTATAGAGTTGAAATGTATGACTTGGTTTTGAAATTATATATTTGGGTATTGTGTGGTTTATGACACTTTTAATTTGTTTGAATTTTTTAAATTAAACTTATTAATAGAGGATGGTTTCAGGGCAGGTCTGGGACGGGGATGGGGATTTGATAGCAATCTCCATTCCCGCCCCATCCCGGGTAGGGGATACTTTTTAATCCTCGTCCCCGCCTCATCCCCGTCATTGTCGGGAATTTCTCGCCCCTATTCGGGGTGGGTCCCCATTGAGTTTGGGGATTCCTTGTCCCATTGCCATCCCTAATTTGTTGAGGTTTTGTCCCATAAAATTTTCCTAGCAAGATTTTTAATGAGGTAACTGTTATAACGTATTGATGAAAGACTTTAATACATATATATTTTAGAAGTCTGGTGATATCAGTGTTTAACAAATTCTTCCAAATGACAATGTAGTTGATTTATTCACAAAAGCACTATCAACTTCTACATTCAAGAAATTGATTCACGAGATTGGGATGCGTCGACTCAATGATTTACAGCGATCAACATCATGGGGAGTGACTTTACTCTTTTTCCTTTGTTCAGGATTTGTCCCATTGAGCTTTCCTAACGAGATTTTAATGAGGCGGCATTTATTTTAATACTTCAAATAAAATGTATTTTTTTCTTTCCCTTGATATTTTTGTTCAATTGAATTTTAATCAAACAAAGTTTTAACGAAATAGATATTTGAATACTGTAATATGTCATTCAAGGGAGAGTGTTGTACATATTATATTATGTAGTGAATCTTGTTTGTACTACTACAACCCTATATATTAGGTTACGTTTGATAGCGATGGTGAAATTTGAGTAGAAAGAAAATGAATTTCAGGGAATTGAATTCTTGGGAATTAGAAGTTTAATGTGTTTGATTGATTTAATTTTTTAGGTGAAAAAAGTGGGATATTTTTTAACTTTTATTATTTGATTGACATTATTTTCATGACAAATAAAAGCAGAATTTAACTATTTGAAGCAAAATATATATATATATATATATATTATACATTTATACTTGATAATAATAATAATATTAATTTTTGAAAATAAATTAATTAATTAACTAAAATAAAAAGGATTAAACGTGATGAAATTGATTAAGTTTTTCCATGAAAAATAAAACATTCTCCCCATTGAAAAATGAACTCCTTGAAAACAAGGAATTGAGAATGGTGTGATCATGCTAAGAAAATAAATTTCATGAGAAAACTTGAGAATCAAATATGCCAAAATTTAAAAATTGGATGAAAATCATATTCTCTATGAAAAATTTATGTAATCAAACACAGTCTTATATTACCTTGTGTATCCCTATGTGTGTAATTTTGATTCATAATAAAACATTAAAGTTTATTGACGTATTTATTATTCTCTCAGGTTTATAACATGTAACATGTCTTCTTTATTTTTTTGGGACACTGTCTTGATCCTATGTAACATGTATTTTAATAAAAAGATTTTTGTTTATAAAAAAAAATGTGATGTTTTTTAGGTAATTTTTTTTTTAAAATTTTGGAAGAACTTTTTGAGGTCAAATTTATGGTTAAAAAGTGGTGGAAAAACGTGTCTGATCATGGTCTGATGAAATGTGTAAACTAAGAGCTTGTTTGGTAAATGTGAATTTTTTATCACAATTTTTCAAATACAATCTCAACCCTTCATTCTTAGTCAAGCCCATCATTATTGATTTTTCAAACAATTTTAAACCACACATCTATCAAAAAAATTAAAAAAAATCAACAAAACTCAAAAAAAATTTCATTACCAAAGAGGCTCTGAACAGATATTGATCATTGTTACATTTTCTCACCTTTAATTTTTTATCCATCGTCAATTGAAAATAGCCATCGCCGTCAGCTCTCCGATTACCGGCCTCCGGTCTGAAGATACACAATTGTAATTATAAATCCATAACGGCCCTGGAGAAAGTTTGAGCGGAGAGCTGGATGTGAGGGTTGCGGAGATAAGGAGGACGAGGATGATAACGCGATCGAATCTTGCGGAACAGCTGAGGGAGTATCAGATTCGATCCAAACATGACTGGGCATCTGTCTCTTTTTTTTCTTCCACCTCCAATCTCACATCCTCTAGGTACCTCCTTATTTTATTTTTTAAATACCTAAAGGAATTTGTTACTGTATCATTTTCTATGATTATCACTCCCGGTTATTTTTTGTGTTTCACTGTTTCCTCACCTTACTTGATTTTTGCTTTACAATTTAAAGAGAATTTGGGTATTTATTTATTTATTTTGCACAGATTTTTTTACTTTTTAGGATCTTATGTTTCTAGATTTAGATCAATTTGGGGTTTGCAGTTGTAGGAATTTTTTGTAAAATAATTGAATTGTTAAACTGTTGCATTCGAGGATTTATTTTTCCCCCTGGATATTTGAATTTTATATGAGTAGATATAAGAGTTGTATGATTTAATTAGATGGATTGGTTTTGTATGGAACTAAAATTCTTGATTTTGTATGGAACTGAAATTCTTGATTTAATTAGCTGGATTGGTTTTGTATGGAACTGAAATTCTTGATTTAATTAGCAGGATTGGTTATGTATGGAACTGAAACTCTTTCTCAAATGTGTGCAATCATGAAAATCTATGATTTTTTCTGCAGCAAATCTCCTCACAGATATTAATATCTCCTAACTAGTGAATAAAGAAATAAGATACATTAATGCTCAACACTAAAAATGATGGAGATATAGCCTCGTGTGAAAATCTTCTACTAAGAAAATAACGGGATTACACAATTCTACTATGGGGCTTGTAGATGATACTCAGTATTTATCAAAAGAACACATCTTTGAGCATTCTAGTTACATTTGTACCATGACAACGTAAATAATACAATGAACATCAATTCAACAAGAATAGTGGATGGTATTGAGTTACTTCCAAAGAGATTAATGGAATGGGAAATCAAAAAAAGTATTCTCAAGAAACCTTGTTGGGGAGTCACCACTGGAAATTGGGTAAATAGCATAAATGGTACCCAACGTTTGAGTTTCTTGCGAAAATAGTCCTCAATGTTTAGATTTTGGCATTTATACCCTCAGATTCACCAAACGTTGCGAAAATGGTCCCTGCCGTTATATTCTGTTAGTTCTGACCGTTAGTTGCACTATTTGACCTTATTTTTCATATTTTCATAAGGGCATTTATGTCTTTATCTAATTTTTCACATATTTTACATCCAATTGAAAGGTTGTATGCAGATAACATCCCTGGAATGAAAGAAAAAGTTTTGACGTATTAAGTCCTTAACCCACAAATGTTTGGCATATTTAGTCCCTAACCTAGAAACGTTTGACTAAGGAATGAAAGAAAAGGTTTTGACGTATTAAGTCCCTAATCCATAAACGTTTGACATATTTAGTCCCTAACCTAGAAACGTTTGACATCTTTAGTCCCTAACATATTAATTCACTGTTTGAGACCCATGGTTTCAAATAATGCGATTTTTAATTGTAATTTTTTGAAGAATTTGTGGCTAAAAAGCAAGATTTTTTTTTTTTTTATTTACGTTTAGATTATTTTATTGATTGAAAACATCATTTTTTAAAAAACTCATTTTCAGCAGTACATTGTAATTTTTTTGAAGAATTTGTGGTTAAAATTCAAGGTATTTTTTTTATTTATGTCTACATTATTTTATTGATTGAAAACATCATTTTTTTCAAAACTCATTTTCAGCCGCACATTGTAATTTTTTTGAAGAATTTGTGGTTAAAAATCAAGGTATTTTTTTTTATTTACGTCTACATTATTTTATTGATTGAAATCATCATTTTTTTTCAAAACTCATTTTCAACTGCACATTCTATCAATAAAAAAATCTATGAATTTTTATTTTTTACCGACGTGTTGAACTATTATTGTGGTGAATTTTTGTTAAATCTTTTATTAACTTTAAAATCAAGAATAAACTTCAATTTTTCCCTAAAGAAAAAAAGAATAAGCTTCAATTTTTTTGGTTCGATTTCAATTCGATCGGCTCAGTTCCCTTTTTTGTCAGCCCTTAAATGTTTTTTATTCAATTCCTAATTTTTTTTTATCCAAATCAAATAGTGTGACATATTGTTGTTGAATTTTAATTAATCAATCTCCGTAAATTAATAAACCACTATTTGTTAAACTATTTATAAATTTATGTATAGATAATTTTATTTATTGAATGAGAGGTTTAAAATGAGTTCCAAATAAAAATGAAGTTTTTCAATCAATAAATTAATCTAGACGTAAATAAAAAAAATCTTACTTTTTAATCACAAATTCTCCAAAAAAACAGAATTACAAATCGCATTATTTGGAATAATTAAAATTACAATGTACGGTTGAAGATGAGTTTTGAAAAAATGATGTTTTCAATGAATAAAATAATCTAGACGTAAAAAAAAAAAATCTTGCTTTTTAACCACAAATTTTTCAAAAAATTAAAATTGCAAATCGCATTATTTGAAATAATGGGTCTCAAACAATGAATTAATATGTTAGGGACTAAAGATGCCAAACGTTTGTAGGTCAGGGACTGAATACGCCAAACATTTTTAGGTTAGGGACTTAATACGCCAAAATCTTTTCATTCCAGGGATGTTATCTGCATACAACCTTTCAATTAGATGTAAAATATATGAAAAATTAGATAAAGACATAAATTCCCTTATGAAAATTTGAAAAATAAGGTCAAATAGTGCAATTAACGGTTGGAATTAATAGAATATAACGGCAGGGACTATTTTCGCAACGTTTGGTGAATCTGAGGGTGTAATTCCCAAAATCTAAACGTTGGGGACTATTTTCTCAAGAAATCCAAACGTTAGGGACCATTTGTGCTGTTTACCCCTGGAAATTTGATGTAAATTGAAACATGATAGTAGTGCATTTACCCCACCTTTTTCTTGTCTTTCTCTCATGTCACTTGAATATGAACTTCCTGAAGCTTATGAATAGGATTAACTGGTGGTCACGTGATAGATTATCAAGAACTAAATCTATTTATCTCCCATTCTCTGACTTGACCATTTTCTCAAGAAATCCAAACGTTAGGGACCATTTGTGATGTTTACCCCTGGAAATTTGATGTAAATTGAAACATGATAGTAGTGCATTTACCCCACCTTTTTCTTGTCTTTCTCTCATGTCACTTGAATATGAACTTCCTGAAGCTTATGAATAGGATCAACTGGTGGTCACGTGATAGATTATCAAGAACTAAATCTATTTATCTCCCATTCTCTGACTTGACCATTTTCTCAAGAAATTCAAACGTTAGGGACCATTTGTGCTGTTTACCCCTGGAAATTTGATGTAAATTGAAACATGATAGTAGTGCATTTACCCCACCTTTTTCTTGTCTTTCTCTCATGTCACTTGAATATGAACTTCCTGAAGCTTATGAATAGGATCAACTGGTGGTCACGTGATAGATTATCAAGAACTAAATCTATTTATCTCCCATTCTCTGACTTGACCTTTACAACTTGAAACATGGTTAGACACCAAGTTCAATTGCTGTGATCTTTGGAAAGATTGGTTTCAATCTGACAACTGAGATTGAAACTGTCATAAGCCTGTGAATACAGGATCATGATTTAGTAATGCTTTCTATTAGAGGTCCATAAGATAATTTATTTTTTAAGGAGACATTGTATGTGGATATCGATTCAGTTTCTAATAATATGATATAATAAATGGTAAAAAGTCAAAGAGTGTGATTAATTCATTCTTTAAGCCTTTTTTGACTTGGAACTTTTGGTTATGTTTGGTGGCTACCTTTTGATTATAAGCCTCCGTTTGGTTACATTGTAGTAGTTTATAAAGTGGTTTATTTATGATTTTGAGATAAAATATGTGTTTTAAAAGTCGAGTGAGAAAATGCATAAGGTTAAAAAATAGTTTGAGAAATTGTGTGGTTTATAAACTTTTTACCAAATGGAGGCTAAATTGGTTTATTTGTGTGTTTTTAGGTAAAATATGTGGTTAAAATGTGGAGAGAGAGTGTGTGTGGTTAAAATGTAGTGTTAGCCGGACAGAGGCTTAATTGTTCAATTTAGGAATTTGTATGCAACTTGCATTTGAATTAAATTTTTTGTCTGTTCATTTGTAGACACACACACACACACACACACACACACACACACACACACTAGCCTTTGTTCGTGCGATGCACGGGACGTAATACCAAAGTTGTATATAATAACATTTAAATTGAGGTGATTAAAATTAAGGTGTGTACGAATGAAAAAGTGTGGCAATCCCAATCTTCTTTCCTTTAGGAAGGAGAACATCATGAAAATATATTCAATAGGCACTATAGGAAAAATGTAAACAATCAAACGAAGAATACAGAGGCAAACTCTTGTGCCTGTCCATGCTAATTTCTTGAATTAACGTAAGCTCCATCCTCTATAAACATGAACAAATCTGAAAATTCAAACGTCTAAAATTAAAAACCCACATAAAATTTTTTATCATTACAATACAAATAGAAGAATCAATTTATGAGAAGTTGGATGAAAAATGCAAATGAATTAACGAATATCATTCACAAGCATATACACAGTTAACACAAGTAGAAGAATCAGTTAACGGGAAGCTGGATGAAAAATTGCAAATGAAATTAATCAAAACAAAATTTTTATCTAAACAAGAAGTTTAAAATTGAAAGCCAGAATGACTCGTTACAACATCCAAACTACAATTTCAAATCCGAAATGGAGAACTAAGAACGTTCGATTAAAATAAAAATTAGTAAAAGAAGAAAAAACTTTTAACACACAGCAACTTGCACATGAAAATTTGCTTAAAGGCGAAAATAAATTTCAAAAGACCAAACCTATGAGGGGGGAATCCTTTCAGAAAACCCTCATATTATTTGATACCTCAGGAACCTTCGAAACTGCATAAACATTGTTATGTGAAGGTGTGGCATACATGTGCAACCAACAACATAAACCATTGAATCTATCAACATGGATAATTCCAAGTTAAATTTACACAAGAATAATTAGAAGTACAAAATCTAAAGATAATGATTTAGATATTATGTTAGTGCAAAAGTATGATAGATTATAATTAAAAGGTGCTTTAATATCCTTATTTTGTTTGCGTATTCAAAGTAAACAATTTTTACTCTCTTGTTCGAAGGGAAAACATGTAGAAAGAATCATTTTTATTCTTCTAAATTGCAACTCATTTATCAATCTTCTATACAAATCCACAAATTAAAAGAATATGAATTGAAAAGGGCATAACATTTTAACTTTGTAAATTTTGTTGACTTCTTTTATTAGTCTTTCTCACAATTACAATCCAAGTCAATACTCATGTCCAGTTTGCAACAAAAATTGAACCCACGAACGTTTTGACTACGAAATTAAATGAACAAATGAAGATTCCATTTTCTTATCTAAAGATTTCATAGTGATTGACATTACAACCATGCCTTTATTTAAAAAAATCACCAAAAAAAAACCAAGACACATAAAAAATGCCAACAGAATTTGTAACAGACCGAATAATTATAAGTCATCTCCAAATAGTCGTTTTCAAATTATATTTGCATGAAAATAAATTAAAATTTAAGGAAGAAATGCCCACATATTTAACAAACCATTAAAGTCCAATCATGAAGAAAAAGAACAAAATAACCATGATCTCTCTGTAAGTAAATCAATCAAAGTCACCATATATAATACGATCTGCTGGAATGTATTCCCCCATCCCAACTTCCCAGCTGCTGACTATAAAATGAGCCTCTTAGTATCCCACCATCTTTCCATGATTCCATCTTCCTTAATATCAAGGAAACATGCTTTTTACCTATCGTAAAAAATAGCCCTTTACATTTTTTGATAACAATTAGGGAAAAGAAAGTGAAACATTCCCGGGGAAAAATACCCCCTCTTCGCGATCCCTTAAATTATTGATTCCTCATAGTTGATTTTGAATTATCTTATGGAGCAAGCTAGTCAATTATATCTTTCTTATAGAGTTCTGAAAAGGTCACTTTCATACTATAGTCAGCATTTTGTGCTTCGAGTGTCAAAGATCTGTTAAACCGCTTTACGAATAACACCTGCCTCAGCACACAATTCACCACCCTAGGACAAGTGCGACATTGTTTAATTCAAGATAATCAGGGAAAAATGAACAAATACCCTGTTTCTTAGGATGATACATTCATACATTATTTCTCACCCCTCCTTTCATTGTATAGGTTTTCCCTGTTTTAGTTTGCCCATAATCAAAGACAATGCAGTAGAATCCCTCAAGCATTTCTCAAATAGTATCGTCACTCAACAGAATTTTGTACAATGATACAATAAACATAAGACTTGAATGCAATCTACTTTTTTAACTCTACTAACAATTGCAAATTTGAGAACATAACAGACAAAGTGGAGTCTCTTTTATTTTCATTACAGGAGATAACTTTTGGGACATTTGCCCTTTGTTCATCATCACTCTATGACATAAAATTAAATTCAAACAAAACTGTCGACATAGTAGAAATAAGCCATTTAAATAAAATCGAAAAGAAAAGTTCATAAATGGAGTGTTCTCATCTGCAACACTATCGATGTACAGACAAATTTAGGCCTAATTAAAGTGGGAAATGTGTTTGTTTAATTTTGACATGGATTTCAATTTGCTTGCCTTACATTTATAATTTTAAATATGTATCAGGTATAACTTTCCATGTTTATGAGTTAAAACCTAAAAGCAGAAATCCATAATTTACTGATTAACATTAAAAAGAATAAATGAAAACCTGGAAGACTCACCTGCATCTTAGCAGAACCTGTACATTGACCTCTTTATCTTTGTCCCGACAATATGAATTCCACTCAGTCCTCTTGAATGAGGCCCACATCTCTCAGGCAATGGAACAAAAAATGATGATGAAGATGGCGAAACCCGTCCAGTAGCTTGACTACAACATGATGGGTCTTCAAACTGGACCTAATTCCTTCATTTATGATACCTCTATGAACCGGCCCAAACGCTTCTTTACCAAGAAAATTACTGGAAAAGTTCCAAGCAATCACTTTCGGTTCTTGAAGTGTAAATACATAAAGATAATCCAAAAATCAAAAAATTATCAAAGCACAATAAAAATTAATTTAAATTAACTGTATAAAGTAATCAATAATCTACAATATTAAGTAATAAAGAATCTAAAAAAAGAAAATAGCAGAAAAAATTTGGAACATCAACCGTCCATCAATTCATTAAAAACACTGGTCCACATTAAAGGAAAGATTTTGGACTTTGAACCAAGCAAAATGGAACAAAACCTAAATCAAAGTTCGGAAATTACAGGCCATAAATTACAAGAAATGGCTGGATTAAAATTAAGAAACAGCTTAAAAAATTGAAAAATAGTTACCAATATGGATCACCAAACAATTGTCCTGAATACGAATAGATCTTCGATTAGAAAAAAGTTCTGCCAAAAATTGGTGAGCTAAAAACTTTCAGTAAAAATAATCAATAGACAAACCGAAATTTGTGGAAAAAAATTAACCTAGTTCGGAGCAGACATTGAATCAACTCAAAAAAATTACCTTAGTTCGAAGAAGACAGTGAATCAACTCACCATGATAGCGGTCTTTAATTTGGAACAAAAAACAGAAAAAGAATACATTTCTTAAATACGAAATGAAAAATGGAACGATCAAAAAAGAAAGACAAAATGAACTACATACACATGGATGATCTCAAGCCACCATGAAGTCGCGAGGAAAGGTGAAGGTGGTGGGATCGTCGGGAACGAGAAGAGAAATCGAAAGTGGCGGAAACGAAAAAGAGAAACGAAGCGGCGGGGTGTTAGGTTTATGTTTTGGAGAGAAATGAGATTATTTTCCCTCTCTTATCCCTTTCACTTCTGGGCAAACGACGTTGTCTAAATAAAGGCCAATACGAAGTCGTATTGGTCGAAAAGTTGCACAGTAAATTCACTTCAACTCTTTTAATATAGTTTAGATATATATATATATATATATATATATATATATATATATATGATACCATAAAGTCTAGCTTATTAGACTGTTGTTGCCTTCTGAAATTTATGATCTTTTCCCTCCCTAACCACAATGTTTCTGTTGAGTTTATCATCCATTCTTAAATGTATAATAATAATATATCTTAAAAAAACTGTCACTTTTGATATACTTTATGATGCGTCCTAGCTTGTTTGATAATTTGATTTATGGATGCAGGGTGGATGTTGCAGTGTTCGTGATATGGGAACTTTTCATATTAGCATTCCTAGTTTTCTCGGCCATTTCCTTATATTTTAGGCACTTGAAGCTTGCCATTATTTTGTTATGCATTACCCTGCTGTTACTCTTATGCATGAGAATTGCAAAGCACATACGACTTGCCCGGAAGAAGAAGCGAAGGATGCTTCTTCCATTATCGATGTAGAAGCCAATAAAGTGGAACTTTTACAAGCGAATGAAGTTTAATTTGTGGTCTTGTAGATTATAATTTTTTTAACCAGAGGTTGGATACATGTAGTTTGCACTTAAAGCTAGTTGATCATTAGCAGGTGTGCTTATTCATCCTTAAATTTTGATTTTTTGGTTTGACATATTTGATCACTTCTAATGCCAGCTGTTGAATTTATATGTTGAGAACACCTTTGAAATCAGGCTCAGTTTTATTGACAATGTCACGAGCTTGACCCACAATGTCGCCTAATGTCCTAGAAGAGTAGACCACAATACCGCCTAATGTCCTAAAAGAGTAGCTCAAAAAAACTCTCATTCGGCCATCGCTGACAAGGAGAAAGAGTCACCACCATAGCCGTCCAATGGGGCTGCTTAAATCACACGTCCAGGAAGAAGCAGCAGCAGCAGCCAAGTTTGAAAATGTGTTACATCTCAAAAGAAAAAAAAAAAAAAAAAAAAAAAACTTAGACAAGGAGTATAGAAATAGGTTAAGTACCAATTGGACCAACTCCAACATAATTGGCCAAGTTGCTCATAAAATCAACAAATAACACGATTCCTCATATATGAGCCTAATGTTAGTGTGTGTCATGAGCAACAAGTCCAATGAAATGTTGCTTTCAATGACCCAACAAGTTGTGGTCAAGTACTCAATTTTGATCTCGCTTGAGGTGTTGTTTTCTCTCTCTCTCTCTCTCTCTCTCTCTCTCTCTTTTAATATCTAGTCGAAGCCTATGAAATATTATATAAGTCGATTGACATCATTGTTCAGACTTGTTGGGTATAAAAAAAAATTTAACAAATCTCTACATTGATACCCAAAAATAAGGGTGTCAAAGGGTTGAGTCAAGCCGACTTGACCCATCTACCTTGAGTTTGGTATGACTCACGAGCCGAACTTAAGAAGTCTGTTTGGGAAACGAGCCAAGCCAAGTCGATCTGTTACCCAAACAAGCCAGTTCAAGCTCGTAACTTTATTTTTTTATATATAATTTATAATTAAAAGACTTAGAAGTTAAAAGAGTTAAAATAGAAAATTGAATTGAACATTGAGATATATTATTATATTATGTGACATTTGTAACATTCAATTTATACTTAAAATGTAACATTCTTTTAATAACATCTTCGTAAGTTCGGAGTCGATTAAGAATTTAAAACTTAAAACTTATAATAACAACATAATATTATTATATTATGTGACATTTGTAATATTCAATTTAAATTTTTCTTAAACGAGCAGGATGGGCTAGCTCGCATGTCTGCCTATTTTCAAGCTTGTTGGGCTTTTTCACAAGCTGACCATTAGATTTACAAGTCGAATTCGAACTGTCCAACATCCAAATTTTCTATTTAATCCAAGTCCAAGTCCATTTTTTCATGAGCTAAGCCGAATTCATGAACTCACGAACTGTTCAACATGTTGTCACCCCTACCCAATAACCTGCAAGTAAAAAATCACAAAGTTAATACTTGCCTAATCAAGGTAATCCAATAAAAATTGGAATCACAGACCATACCTCATGTTTCGCACTTGAAACACATACCATACCTGCTCCATTTAGTCACCAAGGCTAAGTTCAAAAAACATCCAAGTAGAAGATAGATAATTATAGTAATCAATCAAGAACATATAACACATGCAATGAAGATATAACTATAGAATAATACAAAAATATTTTTAAACATGCTCATAAAAGAATATAAGACGCTCCAAATTAATCAAATACAACAACCAACATATATAAAACACAATGCTTAAATGACCTCATGAAAAGATCTCACAAAATTATCATATTTCATTCCGAGTAGCTCGTACCTCAAGTGCAAATATCAAACACACCGTCATCTATGCTCACTAAATTGATCACTACACATGTATAATTGGTAAACAATGATAAACCCTAAGTTCATGGGATGCTCCTCTATCAATACCTCACTTTTCTCAACCTAAGAGAATAATAAGTCTCCACCTAATAGAAGTGATCTAAGTATTTCTTACACTTCACCCAACAGAATTTTCTGATAGGAAGATGTTAGATTTTAATCACATCTCAACTCATGATTCAATCTATTTCACGCATTAGCAAAAACATACCCACACTTACTTCTAATGCATCACAAAACCACTATGCATGCAAACACATTACACTCGGTAAAATTGATTAAATGAAAATTAATACAAAGTAACAAATATTAAATAAATTTAAATGCTACACAAAATAATGCATCGAATTAAGTAATCAAACACATTACACATTGTAAAATTTATTACACGAAAATTCATGCAAAATAACACATATTAAACAAATTGAAATGCTACAAAAAACAATGCACAAATTAAATAATCAAACGAATGCAGAAAGGATCACATAGATGCACATGCAGTAACTTCAAGCACTTATTCTCAATAAGTCTCACTTGCAAAGAAAAGGAGAATCCGAATCTATTGTTGGAGAGAAAATGGGATGCCACCTATCTCATCTTCTTGTATCCCATCAATTGTCTATCTTGAATACCAAATGCAAGGAGTGTATATATAAGGAGTGCCCAAGTTGTGTGGGAAAAATTCCCATTTTAGGCCGGAATTGCTAAAAACCTTTTTTTTCCCAAGCGAGTAGCACATTTTCAACATCCATGTTCATCAAACTTGGCACTTCGTTCCAAATAAAACTCATGCATTTATTAATCTACATTTATCTACATCTATATCTACATATATAAAAAATGGAGGATGAAGGAGAAATTTTTGAATACATATTTGCCCTTATATATTTAACTATATTATCAACATACCTCACCACTTATTTAATAACATTAAATAATTTATTTTATGAACTTATTATCTAAAAAATTAAAATGTTATAATAGGCGTGGGCGTGATTCCATATGGTTCTGGTTCCCAGGGAACCGATCCAAGAACCGATGGTTCTTTTGAAAAGATAACTGTTGGTTCTTTTTGTAAGGGAAGAACCGAAACCGGAACCGAACCGTTTGATTCCTTTGGTTCTAGTTCTGATTCCAGTTTCCTAAACTAAAATTTTCAAAATATAAGTGATGAAGTAATGGTAGATTCTAGTTGGTAAGAGTCGTAAAACGGTAAGGTTATCGGCCTTGATCAAGATGCGAATACAACAGTCATATTTGTCCTTGACATCAAAATATTTACTTCATTTCATACAGTAACGTATCTCCTCATCCGCGTGTATGTGCTTTGTGTAAAAATTCTTCAATTTTTACTCGTAATTCTCACATTTTTAATGAATAGTCGCACAAGTCTAGCAAATTCTTGAAAACAAGATAATAACTGATTATGAGATGAAGATTGATGATTTCTTGTTTGTTGATTCTTAAACAACTGAAGGTTGAAGGTTTGATGGCTGAAGGCTTGAATCTGAACGACAGAATCGCTAAAAGAAAAATAATTTTAGATTTATGATTTTTTGTTTATTACTTGTTTTGCTTATAGTTATTGTAATATTAAATTAGCCAATAGTTGTTGGACAATTGATAATTTCTAATGGACCGAATGATATGTATTAAGATTAAGAATTGATGATTTTTTTATTATTTTTTTAAATTTATATTTTTTTAAAATAAAAAAATATTGTTTTGCTCTATCAGTTCTGGTTCTTGGTTTTGGTTTTGGTTCTGAACCAGAACTGAAACCGAATAGTTTTTGATTTTTAGAACCAGAACCGCTTAATATTTTGAAAGAACCGAACCGGGATCGAACCGATCCGAATCACTGGTTCTGGTTCTTTTGCCAAGGCCTATGTTATAATATAATTTTATATAATTATACTTTCTCATTTATTTATTATCCAATAATTTAAATGTTGTAATGTGATTTCATAATATTATATTTTTAATTAATCAATTTAAAATATATTAAAAATGAGAATGAGCGAAAAATATTTTATTTTCTGCGTTCTGTTTGTATTTTGTTTTTCATTTTCACTTTCGAAAACATTTTCCATTTTTAAATTTGCTGAAAACGTTTCTGTTTACCATCTCTAAAAATTGTTTTTGGAAATGAAAGACTAAAAAACACGTTCTGTTTGAAATTTTGCATGATACTATTTAAACAATTTGTAATTAATTTGCTTGTATCCTATTTTCGATTACGAACATGAAATAGATATTATTGGGTAACTTTAACAAATAGCTTGTAGATAGGATGATAAAAAATATTTTTTCTACAACATAATTACTAATGAAATAAACATAATTAATGGTTGCCCACTACACCAATTCAGAATAAGAATTGTTACATCTAATGTTGAGAACAAGTCTCCAGTCTCTACATCAAATTCTAGATGAGTACATTGATCAACCATTCAATCCAATGCAATAAGAAGACAAATGACTCAAATGGTTTCAGTTAATTCTACAAGAAGAAAATAAAATGCTGAGACAACATTCAACTTCTTCAAGTCTTCAGCTCTTACCTTTTGTTCCAAACAAACATCTGGCGAGGAGTCGAGGACAATGGCATTCTATAGCTGCTGAAGCAACTTGTCCAAGGGATGGGCCCATTACATGCATTGCATCTTCTACCATGCCACTGGCACCATTTCAAGAAAAGTACCTCACAAATTTTTTTCCAAAACTAGCACCAACAAAAATTGCAAGAAGATTACTAACATCAGTAGCATTTTACATCATTATCATCTTTTCAAATAAACTAAGGCGTGCAGCTCAACAAATGTATATCTATACATATATAATTACATGATAACCGTTACCATTTTACGCACATAATTTTCCGTCAATTTTCGCTTGTCATTTTAGGAATTTTCTTATTTTTATCAATTTATTTTAATACATGAATTGGGAAAGTACAATTAATGCATGTAATAAATGATTTATGAATTTGTGAAAAAAATATCTATAAAAAGTCAAATTATAGATTCTTTTTTTCTTTTGATAATTATTGCATTATTTTGAAATCGAAAAATATGCAATATGAGTGTCAAATTCAAAACCTCAACGAAAAATTTAATACAAACTAAGAAATGAGAGAAAATCTAAATATATCATTCGTAAAATCTTTTAAATACTAATGTAAAATTTTTACTTATACTTTTTACTTTTTCCAACATTCAATCATTTTAATTTATCTCATTTAAGTCCTAAAATGATACATATTATCTCTTACCTAAATTCAGTTTGACCTAAATGATTAACTTTTAATCTTTTTCTTATCAAATTGAAAGAAATAATAGATAGTCGACCTTTCTAAATAAATTCAATTAAATCACTTAATTCTCTACAATTTTAAATTCTGATAAACTTATTGATTCAATTTGTAAAATAGAATGTGTTAGCAAAATCATTCTATTTAAAAATACAATATGGTCAACACGTTTATTTAGCATGCACAAAAATCGTACGTGCAATTGTGAAAAATGAGTTTTAAAGACTGCGTGGTTAAGAATAAACATTGAAAAAAACTAATTTTCGAAAAATTAATTTTATACGATTAAGTGATAAAATCTTATGTCTTGTAGGTTAAACTCCTATTTATAAATTGAGATGTATAGATTTTTTTTTTTTTTTTTTTTTTTGTATATAAACTTAGTTATATTTGTAATATTAATTCAATAAAATTTAATAAAAATTTGTATTTCATATTATTTATTTGTTACATTCATTTAAATATATGATTGCGTATAAGTTTGTCATGTGTAAGTTTAACAAATTGCAATATTTAATTTAAGTTTGAGCAATTTTTTATTTTTTAAAATATTTGATAAATTTTGTTCGTAATGTCTTTGCTTTTTTACATGTAATGTAATAAAATGAGACATTTGTTTAATATATTTAAATATCAATTATTGAATTACGATAGTTAGTACAAATTCTTATAGTTCTATACAAGGAGTCGATAAATTAATTCTGTAAATATCTATTAGCCTCTTTATTTTATTTTACGATTTGAGAATTGTAAACATTTCAACTTTTAAAAATAAAAAATCGTAAACTCAACTTCAATCATCAAATCAAAATTGTAAAGTACAGAATAAGTCATATGTCCATATCTTACTTCACCTAAATAGACTAAAAAAACTAGAGAATGAACAATTAGGTGTTAAAAGAAATATATAAATCGCAATTTTATATTTTACTTTTTTGAGTATTTTTCATCATATATGAATGTACAATTTATCTCGGACATTGTATTTTTATAACTTATTTAATAAATAATTGTTAATTATATCTTCCGTGTATCGCACGGGTGCGATTACTAGTTATATTAAAAAGTAGGCAAATAACCTTACTTCTCTATCTTGAGAATTCAACAACCATTTCAATAATACATCAAACAAAAAAAATACCAATGTTGCCAAATCCCCTGCCAATCGGAAAAAGTTGAATGGATAAGAACATATATTTGATCTAAATATTTATTTGACAATTACCTGCTTTATTTTAGTATACCCACTCTCCCCTTTTCTTTATTAAATTAATCAAACTATAACTAAAGACCAAAATTAATACAGTTGCCTGTTGAATATGAAAAGGATTCGAATCACAGGACCAGAATTTCGTGGTGATCCCGATTTTCCAAAAAAAATAGAAGGAAAAGAACAACTCTACTATTTGGATGAAATTAAGGTAAATGATCAATCTTGGATAGTTTGTAACTTATGATGTCCCAATACAATCTATGAATTCCTTAATCCTAAAGATGATGTTTTCTTCATCAGAAAAGATTCTTGAAATTGAAGTAAAGTTTCAAATCATGAGCTATGGATTTATAACAAATAGAATTAAAGAAACCATAATTAAAACCAAGAAATAATAAACAAGCTCCACATTCTACAATTCTTTCTTTTCACACAGAACTAAGAAATCTTCAAACTCCCCAACCAAAAATCAAGAAATCTGAACAAGAAAATTACCCTATGATAATAAAAAACTCTACTCACAAATCAAATTCCATCATGATTAAGAAAGTGAAATAAAAAAGAAATTCCTTAATAATTAATCTAATATTTCACAGTCTAGAAGCAAAAATTTATGTTTCTCTTAAAATTGGAAGTAACCCATATCGGCGATATCGCAGAAACACCTTGCCAATCTGCACGTGCAAACATTGAGTTTATTAATTAACAAAACGACAATGCATAAACATTCCTACCTTTGATAGCTCGAGTTCCATTTCTGGTTGAGTGAGAAAGCCCCTACGAAGCTTGGTCGGGAGCGAGAGTTTGGTCGATGGAGAGAGAAATTTATGGTGGGGGAGCCGGGAGCGAGAGTTTGTTCGATGGAGAGATAAGTTCCAGTGATTCTGGAGGCGTCAATGACGGAGAGCAGAGAAGCATCGACGGAGAATGGTAGCTTGAGTTCCATTTCTGGTGGAGTGAGCAAGCCCTGTGAAGCTTCAAGGTATAATCTTGTGATTGTATCGCACAAAGAAAGAGGAGGAAGGAAGAGAGAAGATCGTAGCTGGGAGAGGGCGTTTATAGAGAATGCAAGACATGCATAATGGAGGTAGAAGCAGGCAGAAGCAAGCAGTATGTTACGCCCCTCGTGTCACATGACCAAAACTCCGAACACGAAGGTATGCGGAGTAGCGCATGGCAGGCGGAAGGCTGTAGGACAAGGACGCATGCGAGATGCAATTCCTAACTTTTTGAGAGACCAATGCAAGAATAGCAAGGACGGAAAGTACTCAAAGGAGATGGAGGATTCCAGAAGATTGCGAGACTTGATTACACTAGTACGTTCTGGAAAGATCCATGGTCGAGCCTTGAAAGATGCATCTCGCATATTGAAAATAAGTTATGAAATACAAGCATGTTACATGGGGAATGAATGTTCTAGATAGGTGAGGAACGTTCTAGAAAGATGCGGAGCGTTCTAGAATGGGACAGAACATTCTAGAAAGAGGTGGAGTATCCTAGAAGAGTACGGAAGGTTCTAAATTCAACTAAGCCTCAACCCTTCCTGAAGATTCTAGAAGAATCTAGGTTGGTAAGTAATGTTATAGAATATTCTAGAAAGTGGCACATTTGTATAGATTTTCCTAAATTTCTCTAGATTGTAAATATTGGTCATTGGATTAAGTAAATCATAGCCATCCATTTGTAGAGGCTTGTACTATAAATATGTGGTTAGGGACATTTGTAAAGAAGAGGAGAGAGTGATATAGCCTTCAAGTATTGTAAATGTATTATTGTTCTTAGTAAAGAGTTTTCTATAAACTCTTGTGTTCTTTGTTTTTCCTACTCTTGCCTAACGTTGTTCCTAGTGCAAGGTGGAAACATAAGGCTGACTTAGCGTAGAACCGTAAGGGGGCGGAAGTTTGAGACGCTAAGGCCGCACGGTTGCTTGAAGATTTGCAAGACCGTGACAGCTGGTATTAGAGCCTAGGTTTTGGCTTGAGGAATAGCTTGACATGATGTCAAGGAAGGGATTTTTCGGCACTATTGAGATGGAGCATGGGCGAGAGGTTACAGCGGTGACGGAAGGCAAGAAGATTACGGCACGTACCCAGAGTAGGAGTCGGCCGCAGGTTTCCCTTGCGGAGTATTGAGGATGTTCTCCTTAACATGGGGGAACACATTGAGGCGGTCGAGGGATCACTCTTCATGCTAGAGGCTCACACTTTGGAGCAAATTGATGTCGTCAAGGAAGGACAAGACACTCTAAGAAATGAGATCGCTACAATAAAGGCAAGGATGATGGATGCCATCAAGGCGATCCAAAACCATGTAAACAAGTTGAGTGAGGAGTTTGCAGCATTAAAGAAAGCATCAACTAGCACGGGATCTAGCTCGATGGTGATGGCTTCAAGGATTGAATATCCTAAGCCCAAGGAGTTTAATGGTAAGCGCGACGCCAAGGAGGTTGAGAATTTCTTATGGAAAATGGAGATATACTTTGAGGGTGCTGATAAGTGTATTTTATACACTTATTTATCTGTCAAAATTAGGATATTATAATATTTTTCATGAATAAATTCTACTTAATTTGTGTTTGTCATTATTTCAAGTTTTATCCCAAAATCAAGAAAAATGAGAAATTGAAATAAATACATAATAATTGGATGAAAAGTGGAGCTAATTGAAAACGTTTTGAAACTCAAGGGCTTAATTGCACAATTGAAGACTCAAGGACCAACTTATCATATTTGGAAGAATTGAGAGCTTAAATGAAAATCTATTTGATTTGGGTTTAATGGCTGATTTGTGTATATATATATACACACACACACACACTTTGCTGGAGAAAAGAAGAGAGGGCAGCCGAGAGGAAAAAATGGGGGAGAAAAGACTTGTTTGCAGTTGGAGGTTGGCAGAATAATTGGTGAGGAATCAAAATTGTGGATGGCTAAACAGAATTAGAGTGAAAAGGGGCTGAACTTGGAGTATACACACACAGTAGCCGAGAGGAGATGTGTTTTTGCTGGGAATTATATATACACAGGTTGGTGCACAGCTTTGAGAAAAGAACAGAGCCGACTTGTTATTAATTGTGTGGTGAAAGGGCTGGAAAGATAGATACACGGTTGGGATTGGAGACGCAGTCAGGAGAAATTGAGAGGTGAGGCTGTGGGGAGCATTAATTGAGAGGAATTCTTGGGGAGAATTGATATAGATATACACACACACACACGGGAGTTGACGGAAACTGGTGGGATTAATTGAGTTGGCTGTGTAGTGGAAAGAAAAGGAAGCACTTTGGAGACTTGGCTGGAATTAATTTGGAAGGTTGGCAACCAATTGGAAAGAATAAAAGGTGCACTGCTGGAAGGAACAAATCGAAGGCCCACTAGTGAAATTCAAGAAGCTGCCAACTGGATATAAACACATACAGAGGAAGATTCTAAGAAGAGAAAGACATGGTTGTGCAAATTAAAAGGCAATGGAGGGCTTTGGTGATTGGCGATGCTAATTCTTGAATTCTCCAAACTCTGGGTTTTGTTTTCATTATTTATTGCTTTTTATTCCAAAAACATAAGTAGCTAAATTTTAAATCGGGATTGACGATGTAGATTTAATGATTTTAGTTTGATTTTTATTCTCAAGTTGGTGTTTTGATATTCATGTATTGATTTTATTATTACTTTTAATGCTTCAGTTGCTTGATCATCAATTCATGATTTAATGATTGTTTTCATAATCCGAGAGGTGAGTTAACAATTAGATCACGTAATAAAATCCGACAATTTCAACAAAAAGATAGAGATATGAATTTGTGGTTGCTTGTGGCCACTTATGAATTCCTAGGTAATTTAATGCATTTAGCTAAGGAAAACTCTGACCCGCTGTAGAGATACATAGTTGACTTAGTTAAATATGCCTAATTTGAACTCGAGAGAAGTAAATTAGATATAAGCGTGAATTCGACCAAATACAATTGTAGAAAACAACTTGAGATGCGAAATTAAGTTAGAACGTAACTTCGAAATTGTCAGTCCCGATATTCATTTAATTGTTCGAAAGCCCACCAATTTATTTATTGCTTTATTAGTTGTTTTTATTTTTAAATTTCTACTTTTATTTTAATTGAATTATTTATTTCATTTAATCTCAATTTTATTGTCGTTTTTGAATTTTCTTGTAATTTTATTTTCTTAGTTAGTTTTTGTTTTAGTCTAGGAATTATTTTGAATCGAAGTAAATTTATAACGAATTAACCAGTCCTCGTGGAATCGACAACTCGGATTCAAAAGTCCACTTTTACTACTTGTTAGCGATATCACGCACTTGCGATTTCACACCAACAGGTGCCAACATCATCGATGAAGCAAAAAAGATACGAGCTGTCACTCTTTATCTTATTGATGTTGTTGCACTATGGTGGCGTCGTAAGCATTTCAATATAGAACGTGGAAGATGCAACATCAATACTTGGGCCGATTTTAAACGGGAGTTGAAGCGACAATTCTATCCCAAAAATGTGGTATATGAGGCACGCAAGAAGATGCGGGAACTCAAACAAAATTCTACAATTCGGGATTATGTTCAAGAGTTTACAACATTAATGCTTCAAATCCCAACCATGACGGAAGAAGACTTGCTCTTTCATTTTATCGACGGCCTCCAACATTCGGCACAGATGGAGTTGCTAAGGCGTGGAGTTAGAAATGTAGACGAGGCTATTGTAGTAGCAGAGTCCTTGACGGATTATCACATAGGAGATGTCTCAAGGAGGAAGGAGACACGGGATAACAATGGTAAATGTGGTGGAGACGAAGAGAGTACTTCATCCCACGTAAAGGGAAGTTATCCACCCAGAGGCGACAATACTTCCAAGCCTCCGTTTCCTAGGAAGGACTTCAGAGATAGGAGCAAATCTACTTTTAGTAGGTGTTTTGTGTGCAATTTCTTAGTGACGTCGATGGGTCAACATAAGATTGTGTTAGGATTGGACTTCCTACAAAGGAACAATGCCACATTGGTTCCAAATATGAAGGCATTGTGTGTGAATTGGAGGGAATGCACCAATCATGATCCCAGTGGTGGAAGGGTTGCGAGATATGAGTCTCTCAGGGATGCAGCACGTTAAGGAGTCAGATACGTGCAATGTATACTATTTGGGGACAATTGAGCTCGTCAAGGGGCAAGGGATGGAGATGGAGTCTTGTATTCCATGTCGACAAGGGCATCGACATAATGGCGGGGGGAGTGTCACCCCCCCCCGTGTCACATGACCGGAACTCTGAACACGAAGGCATCGGAGTAGCGCAGTGCAGGCAGAAGGTTGTAGGACAAGGACGCATGCAGGATGCAATGCCTAACTTTTTGAGAGACCAATGCAAGAATAGCAAGGAAGGAAGGTACTCAAAGGACATGGAGGGTTCCAGAAGATTACGCAACTTGATTACACTAGTATGTTCTGAAAAGACCCATGGTCGAGCTTTGAAAGATGTATCTCGCATATTGAAAGAAGTTATGAAATGCAAGCATGTTGCGTGAGGAAGGAACGTTCTAGATAGGTGAGGAAAGTTCTAGAAAGGTACGAAGCGTTCTAGAATGGGACGGAACATTCTAGAAAGAGGTGGAGTATCCTAGAAGAGTACCGAAGGTTCTAGATTCAACTAAGCCTCTACCATTCTGGAAGATTCTAGAAGAATCTAGGTTGGTATGTAATGTTATAGAATATTCTAGAAAGTGACATATTTGTATAGATTTTTCAAGAATTCTCTAGATTGTAAATATTGGCCATTGGATTAAGTAAATCATAGCCATCCATTTGTAGAGGCTTGTCCTATAAATAGGTGGTTAGGGACATTTGTAAAGGAGAGGAGAGAGTGATATAGCCTTCAAGTATTGTAAAGGTATTATTGTTCATAATAAAGAGCTTTCTTTAAACTATTGTGTTCATTGTTTTTCCTACTCTTGCCTAAGGTTGTTCCTAGTGCAAGGTGGAAATATAAGGCCGACTTAGCGTAGAGTCACAAGGGGGCGGAAGTTTGAGACACTAAGGCTGGACGATTGCTTGAAGATTTACAAGACCATGACAAATAGCTTGAGAGAAGTCGAAGCAGTCGTTTTCTCTTTATTTCTTTTATAGTCGTGTTTTTTTTTTTTATTTTTATTTTTTTACTTTACGTTTTCTTTTTTAGTTTGTTCTTTTCTTTTCTTTTCTTTTTTGACGTGACTTCACGTTATTGGTCATCTCTTTTCGTGCTCTCTATTCACATGTATATATCCACTCAGCGCACCTGTCTTGATCTGATTTTTCTGGAATATTTGAAATCTATTTTTTTGTTTACAATATTTTGCATGGTATCAAAGCATCAGCTCGATTCACTGGGAGATCTTATAGATTAAGGAGAATGGTGAATACAGAAGATGAAATCGCTGATACTGCTGGAGAAAATGCAGCAAATCCAAAAGTATATTTCAATGGTGATCCTCTCGATCTTCAAAGTTCGGATCACCCAGGTATACTACTGGTTACATCTCCTCTCACTGGTAAAAATTATTTAAGCTGGAGTAGATTTGTTAAAATAGCTTTGGGAGCTATGTCGAAACTTGGATTCATTAACGGAGTATGTGAAAAACCAACTGAGGATTAAACAAAAATTGATCAATGGGTGAGAGTTGATTGAATGGTTAGGTCATGGATCCTTAATTCAATCTCTAAGGAAGTAGTAGATGCATTCATTTATACCTCCACTGCAAAATATTTATGGAATGAACTTAAGGAGAGATATGGTGAAAGCAATGGACCTTTGTTATACCTATTACAGAGAGTGAGATCAGTAGTATTTCGTAAGGAATGATGTTTGTTGAAAAGTATTATACAAAATTAAAAAAACCCTGGGATGCACTTGCTTGTTTAATGCCTTTACCATTATGTACTTGTGCTGCATCAAGGGAAATCTCGGATTTGACTTGTTCAAATAGGCTGATGCATTTTTTAATGGGATTGAATGATGCATTTGATAATGTCAGAAATCAAATATTTGTTATGGAGCCTCTACCTTCTTTTAATAAAGCATACTCAATGATTTTACGTGTTGAGAAACAAAGAGAAGTGCATATAATATTTCCAGAAAATGGTGATAATTCAGCCATGATGACTAGAGTTTCTAATTTGAGAAGAGACAGAGGAGGCAGAACTGGACAGTGGAGAGGAGGAATAGGAAGAACAAGATCTAGTAGAAGTCTTTTCAATGCAGGAAGAGGAAATAATAGGCAATATAATGTAATCGACAAGGAGAATAATTATTGTGATTACTGCAATAGGAATGGGCACACTAGAGATATTTGTTTTAAATTGAATGGTATACGAATCTGAAGGATACAAGAGAGAGAGGTTAAAATCAGGGAAGAACATTAGTGAATATGGCAAATTCACCTTTGGATTTTGCAGATGAAGATAATTGTGATGCAAAAAAGGCAAATTATGTGCCTTCATCTGAGATTGCAAGCATTGTAAAACAAGAGCTGATGAAAGAACTAAGGGGGAAGATGATGCTGGATTTGAACAATCAGGTTAATTTCACTCATTTCAAAGAATATGAAGGTATGAATGCTCACTTCTTTACTCTTACTGTGTTTGATCATTTGAAATTGGGTACTTGGATAATAGACACAGGGGCTAGCGCACATATCTGTTCAGACATTAACTTAATGACTAAATTGAAGCCCTTGTCTAGCCTTTCACATGTATGCCTACCAAACGACTCTGTTAAAACTGTTAGCCAATGTAGAGAAGTTAAACTTAATGCGAAAATTTTATTGTCTGATACACTTTTTGTTCCTAGCTTTAAGTTTAATCTTCTATCTGTTCCAAAACTTACCCAAAGTGCTCAAATGAAGTTAACCTTCTATCCAAATCATTGTGTAATGCAGGACCTGCAAAATGATGGCGTTTTAGTAGTTGGAAAGCTCGTAGGAAGACTTTACCTGCTTGATGAAACTAGTTTTCTTAATTGTCCTTCAAACATAAATAGTTCATTTGTTAACCAAACCTTTGTTGATGATAAATTCATTCCTTGTACTGAGATGTTTGATATTAATAAAGTTTCTATTGAATATGTTGAAAGTTGGCATACAAAACAAGGACATGTACCTTTACAGACACTGCAACACTTAGATTTTCTCAAAAATCTAAATACCACACCTGCCCTTGATGATCTTAAACAATGTGAGGTTTGCCACAAAGCTAAACAACAAAGAATTCCTTTCCCTGTCAGTAGCATTAAAAGTGAAGCAATTTTTGATCTTTTACACATTGATGTATGGGGTCATATAGACAACCATCTTTAATAGCCACACCCTTTATATTAACCGTTGTTGATGATTTTAGTAGGTCCACCTGGACCTTCTTGCTGGTTCACGAAACACAAGTGTTTAAAACACTTGAGATTTTTTTTCCAAATGGTTGCTACACAATTTGAAAAAAAGGGTGAAATGTATAAGGACAGATAATGGAACTGAGTTCACCAATAATGAATGCAAAAGACTTTTACAATCCCTTGGAATTATTCACCAAAGATCATGTGTTTATACACCACGGAAAAATGGGATAGTTGAGAGGAAACATAAACATTTACTTCAAATAGCTTGTGGACTGATGTCTCAATCACATTTTCCAAAAAAGTTCTGGACATACTCTATCCTCATGGCCACATACTTGATAAATAGAATACCTTCTCCTTTGTTGAAATGGGGCACTCCTTATGAAAGGTTATTCAATAAAAATCCAGATTACTCCCTTATCAAAACCTTTGGAAGTCTTTGTTATATTACCAATAAAAAACCACATAAAGAAAAGTTTGAAGAGAGAGCTTAAAAGTGTATTTTTATGGTTATAATCCAGGGCAAAAGGGTTTTAAGGTTTTTGATATTTCTACTAAACAGATTCATGTGTCAAGAGATATAATTTTCTTTGAGAATGTTTTTCCGTATAAAGGAACTCCTACTCCCCAACCAAACACTCATCTGCCTATTATACCTGCTATTGAACCAGAGAAGAGCCTGCAGCCACAGTTAACATCTAATAACCAAATTTCTTCTGATTCTTCTCATGAGACCTCATTTGATTCTTTTCATGAAGTGACTACACCAAATTCCCAAATTGACAATAGAGAGAACCCATTCTCATCTTCATCAGATTCTATACCCATTATTCAAGTCCCTTTTTGTGATACCACTTCACCACCAGATAATCCAAATACCATCCTACCTCATGTCCCAAATGTTAGACAGAGCACAAGAATGAAAAATAAAACTCTCTAGATGCAAGATTTTGTTACTCAGGTTTCAGATTCTACAAGACTTCCAACTGCTCAGGATGCTGTATTCTGGAAAGATGTTTTCCCTTCTTCCTCTTCTCACGCACCTCCTACTTTTCCATTTCTGAATGCACCACACCTTCACCCAACCTATACTTCTTTTATGGCAAATGTGTCTATTTTTAAGGAACCTCAATCTTATGATCAAGATAGTAAGAATGAGGAATGGGTTAAAGCCATGCAGAGAGAATTCAAGGCTTTAGAGGATAATGAAACCTGGTAGGAGTGGGCATAAACCGCCCAAACCCGTCAAAACCGACCCAACCCGATCGGTTTGGGTCGATTTTTCATGAAAATTGGGTTTGGTTCGAATTTTTTAAAATTTTTTAGTCGGGTTTCGGATTGGGTGAAAAAGCCGACCTAACCCAACCCAAATAAAAAAATCTATTTTTTTAAATTAAATGAAACTTTACTTATTTAAATATTAATTGAATACATTTTAATTTTATTAGCAAGTGTTCAATTTATTGTATTTGAGGTTATTGTAGTGTACATAATTGATTCGAGTTAAAGATTGATTAATGAGTTTTTTTTCTTTTTCAATATTTTTTATTAATTGGGCCAAAGCCCAACCTGTCCAACCCAACCCGACCCGACCGAAATTTGGTTGGGTTGGGTTTGAACTCTTAATTGGGTTGGGTTGGGTTGGGTTGGGTTGATTTTTTTATCAACCCGACTTTAGTGGGTTGGGTTCGGGTTGGGCAAAAAACCGACCCAACCCACGCCCACCTCTAAAACCTGGGAATTAACCTTTTTACCTCCCGGAAAACAAGTCATTGGATCAAGGTGGGTTTTCAAAGTCAAATTACATCCAGATGGAACGTTGGACATGTATAAGGCACAGGTTGTTGCTAAGGGATATCATCAATTGTAGGGAGTGGCCTATTTTGATAGTTATTCCCCGATGGCTAAACTGGTTACTGTTAGAGTTCTTTTAGCAGTGGCTTCAGCACAAAATTGGGCACTTCACCAATTAGACATTAATAATATTTTTCTTCACGGATATTTGGATGAAGAGGTCTTCATGAAACCACTAGAAGGATTTGACAAGCTCTACCCAGACAGGTATGCTGACTTAAGTGTAGCCTTTATGGTTTAAAACAAGCGTCACGGCAGTGGAATGCAGAGTTCTGTCACAAACTTCATATCTTTGGTTTTCATCAGTTTGGACACGATCACTGCCTATTTACTAAACAAAGTGCTTTTGACATTCTCATCCTATTAGTATATGTTGTTGATGTCCTTGTTACAGGATCCAATGAAGCTGAAATCTTGGCTACCAAACAGTTTTTACATCAAACGTTCACCATCAAAGATCTTGGTTATGCTAAGTATTTCCTGGGTATAGAAATTGCTCGATGTGACAGAGGTATGTTCATAAATCAGAGGAAATATATTCTTGACATTATTAAGGATGCTGGTCTATTAGGTGCAAAGTCAGCTGCAGTTCCTATACCTAAAGGAACTAGACTCATAGAGGATGGAGGTTCTTTACTTACAGATACTGGGAAATATAAACGACTTGTTGGACGATTGCTCTATTTAAACCTTACCCACCCAGATATAACCTATGGGGTCCAGCAACTTAGCTATTTTTTACAAAGCCATGCACCATTCATTAGGAGTCAGCTTTACACATTGTTAAGTATCTCAAGGGTTGTCCTTCGAAGAGGTTGTTCTTTCCAGCTCAAAATAACCACAAATTGGAAGCTTACTCAGATGCAGACTGGGGGTCTTGTCTTGATACTAGAAAATCCATTACTGGTTATTGTATTTATCTTGGGCCTACTCTTGTTTCATGGAAAACTAAGAAGCAAACAACAGTTTCCAGGTCCTCTGCTGAAGCTGAATACAGGAGCATGAGTAGTACGGTATGTGAGTTGCAGTGGTTGACTTATATCCTCAAAGATCTTCATCTTCCTCTTCTCTTACCTATACCATTATGGTGCGACAATAAGGCAGCCATCCATATCACAGCTAATCCATTTTTTCATAAATGGACTAAACACCTCGAAATTGACTGTCATGTTGTGCTCAATCAGTTCAAGTCAGGACTTATTACCCTTCAGTTTCTAGCTTCTCATCTTCAATTGGCTGATCTTTTCACTAAGGCTCTTGCTCCTCCACAATTCCATCGTCTTCTTGTCAAGCTGGGCATGGAAGACATCTACCATGCTCCACCTTGAGGGGGGGGGGGGATATAGAGAATGCAAGACATGTATAATGGAGATAGAAGCAGGCAGTAGCTTGAGAGAAGTCGAAGAAGTCGTTCTCTTTATTTCTTTTATAGTCTTGTTTTTTTTACTTTTCGTTCTCTTCTTTTTTTTTCCTGACGTGGCTTCACTTTATTGGTCATCTGCTCTCTTTTCATATGTATATATCCACTCAGCGCACCTGTCTTGAACTGATTTTTCTGGAATATTTGAAATCTATTTTTTTGTTTACAATATTTTACAGTGTTTTTTGCGTTTTGAATCTAGTTGAGTTTTCAAACGAGGTTTTGGTAATTTTTTATTTTGTGTACAATTTTTTTTTTAAACGCATTTTTTGTATTCCTGAAACAGCAAAGAAAACGGGGCCTGTTTTCAATTCATATTATCCTTATCATTTAATTTGTTTTCATTAAATACAATGATTATTGGTTAATAATATTAATCTACAATACATTTGATATATTTCTTTTTAGTCAATAATAACCTTAAATTGTTACTTTTTTGTTATTACCTTTATTAGTATTTAATATATTTTTATAAAAACAATTATTAGTCATTAGTTACTTATATTAATTTACAATACATTTAAATATTTTTCTCTTTAGTCAATAACAGCATTAAACTCTTATTAAAATGATTAATTAATTCATTTAAAAAGAAAGTTACTTTTTAATTATATTCTAATTAAGAATATAAAATAAATAAATTCATTTTTTTGAAGAAAAGAAAATCAAAACCGAATTCTTTGTGTTTGATTTTAATTAAAATGACTTTTTTTTTTTAAATGAATAGTGATTTTTAGGAGAATAGATTGTTGAAATTTGGTAGAAAAGTCAAAAATTGTGGACTTAACTTTTAATAGATGGTTAAAATTGAATACTGTAGAAAAATGAGAAAATTTTAATAAAAACCAAACAAAGACTAACTTACATAATATTATACCTTTTATCATTATAAAAATATTGCTTCTAAATTAATTCGATTTGTCTCTGCACAATTTTTTTTTCATATTTTTTTTGTGATTTATAATAAATATTTTATAAATCAATTTCCGATTTGTCTAATATATTATGATGTCAGATTATTGATAAGTGTATTTTATACACTTATTTATGCATCTAAATTAGGATTATTTATTGTCGTTTTAGAATAATGTCTACATAATTGTTTCTATTTATTTATATCTCATGAAGTATCCCAAAATCAAGTGAATTGTGCAATTGAAGGGAATAAAGACAATTTGGGTGATAAATGGAGCTAAAATGGACAAATGAATGATGATCATGTCAACCGGGATGTGCTTGAGGTGCAAGTGTCAGAAATTAGAATTGGATGGTCAATTGAAAATGAAGAAAAGTTGGAAGAAAGTTTTGAAGGTAGTTGAAAGTATGGGGGACTGAATTGTAATAATTGGAAGTTGAAGAACTGGGGTGCAAATAAAAGACAATGACCTACTTGTACACTTCTGGAAGATGAAATTGCGCTGAAACATTTTGTACTGCGCGGCCACCAGATGCAAGAGGCATGGCCGCGCGATCAATTCCAAATTAGCAGAACTTGTTTTGAGATAATTGCGCGTCCACCACAGTTTGGCTTGTGCGGCCGCACTGCTTTTCGGCCCAGCGTGAATTTAGGCCCATGCGCGACTTCTTTTGCCAAAAGCCTAGGTTTCTTCAACAACATATAAATACAACCTGTGAAGCATGACTTATGGACTTTTGCACAACCTATTCCACTCATAATTCTTGGAACTCTTGGAAGGAAAACTCAAGGTAAATGGACGGGGCTTGAGTATTATCAATGTGGATCGATTCTTGGTGCAAGAAATTTATTCTCTTGCAAATTAGATAAACTCGTCATGCCTATATATTATTCTTGCATTTTTAGTTATTTTGTGATGAGTATCTAAACAATTAGTTGGGATATTTGATGTAGCATAAGTTTTACGCTATTAGTTTCATGAATTGAATTTTACATATAATTGCATGTGTTGATTTTATCTTCATGTTTAATGTATGAATGAATTGACCACTTGTTCAAGATATCATGAGTGTTTTCATAATCTGAGAGGTGAACTAATACTTAGATCTAGGGATAAAATTAAATACTTATATAAACGATAGAGATATACGTTTATTAGTATTGCGAGCGCTAAATGAATTCTTGTATTTCATGCACTTAATCATTACGACATGCTGTCTAGAAACACGATCGACTAATTAGGTAGAGTTGATTTAAGATCGAGATAGGAATTTTATATGCATAAGTGAGTTCGGTCGAGCACATAAATAAAAGTAAAACTTGATTATTGGAATTAATAGTATTGACTTATGTGAAATCAAATGTCCTGACATCTTTAAACATCACTTAATAAAACCGAAATCTGAATTCTTCATTTTACTTGTTTCATTTATTTTAGTTTTATTGTTTATTTTATTTAAAATCCTAAATTCACATCACATCTCTTGTTCCGGTTAATGTAATTAGTTTAGAACGTAAATTTACTCAATTCTCGTGAGATCAATATCCGGACTCTAAGTCCACTTTATTACTTGTACGACCCGTACACTTACAGTTTCACAATAATTAGTTCTTGATATATGACACTTGTTTTCTTTATAAAGCTTACATTTTAAACAATTGCATAATATATATTTCAAGGAAGTCGATGAAATTTTTTAATAAAATATTTAAATTTGAAGTCAATTTACAATGTTAATTTTCCTTTTAATAATATCAATTACAAAAATACTAATATTTCAATATGCTATCATTAACACTGTACATAAAGCAGGTACTTAATAAATAGTCAAGTTCTTGTTTCCACTGAATCATTTGATTACTTTATTTATTTATTTATTTATTTTTTAAATAATAACTAAAATTTGCCTTTGAATATTTAAGCCTTACCAAACAGGGTCTCAGATAAAACTATTTTCCCGTTACATTCCCTTTTCGATGTTGAGGGCCATATATTTTCTCCTTAACTAAATTCCTACTAACACTCTCATTAACAGGTTCTTGAATGGCGCCAAATCTCTATGCCTATTCTTCAACTGTCAATTCTTCCGTACCATCCCGGTTCAGATCCTCTATTTCAAAGCCCCCCCGAACCGGTGTTTCATTTTTGGAAACCAACTCCTTCATTCATTCTGCCATTGTCATGATCATAATCTGAATTAATTCTTATTTAATAAGAAATTGGAAAACAGAAACTGGGTTTTGCTTAGGTATGATTTTCTTACTAGATTTTATATATAATACATAGATACAAAGAAAAATGGCAGGAGGAGGAGGATCGAAACATTCAAGGGAGCTAGATCAGACTCCGACATGGGCAGTTGCATTAGTTTCGGCTGTCATCATTATCATCTCTATATTATTGGAAAAAACTCTTCATAGAGTTGGAGCGGTAATTCTGAATAACTCACTATTTTTTCTGCTCCGTAAATAATAAACAATGTGCCCTTTTGATGTTAACTGGAGATTTTGGTGAAAAAAAAAATGTTCCAGTTGATTTTTTTGGGAAGTATGAATTGGGATATGGGATAAGTGAAATTTAAGAAAAATTAATGAGAATTAGTTTGTTCAACCCATTGGAGCTAAAATATTCCGAATTAATGATGAAAAAAATTAAGCCTTAAATATAGGAAACGAAAATGCTGATTCATATTCATTTTTATTCATTGCTATATTTTATTTATGGTGCTGGATGAAGGAGAGTCTTGGGTTTTTTCAATGATTATATATAATTTGTCGTCTCTGCGACAACTTAACTTTTAGACGAGGTGATTCAACATTTTAAGGTCATTTTACAATATATATCCCCATTGGTCCAGTCATATTTCCCAATTGGTGTATGCTATTGGCAATTTGTCGTGAATCTTATTTGTAGAATTTCTAATATAGCTTTCATTGATTTTTTTACTTCCAGACATTTGAAAAAAGAAAGAAGAAAGCATTGGTTGAAGCTCTAGAGAAAATTAAAGGGGGTAAGAACTCTAAATTATCTGGCAAAATCATCTTGCTGGTGTTTTTACAAGTTATTACAGTAAAAGCATGTTTGGTGGGGAGTACTGGATAATAGTAGACATAATCAAAGGAAAAAGAAAAAAAGAAAATTCATTATAGTGTTCCGTTGCTACATACCAAACATGTGTTGCAAGTCCTTTACATTGATCACTGATTTGCTTCTCGGTTCACGGTTTCAGAGCTTATGGTTCTAGGCTTCATTTCCCTACTTTTGACCTTTGGGCAGAACTACATTGCCCAAGTCTGTATTTCCGAACATGTTGGAGACACTATGTTGCCATGCCCCAAGACTGGACATTCTAAAGGACCACCTGCGGCTGGACATTCTAAAGAACCACCCGCAAATAAGAGTGAGTCTCATAGAAGGCTCTTATGGTATGAGCATAGAATTTTGGCAGCAGATAGTTCAGCCAAAGAATGCAAGAAAGTAAGAATTCATTGATTTGCCAAAGTTTTATATTTAATCTGCGAGTTGGGATGCTGCAATTTTTTTTTATTATTTTTTGTGTTGGGGGGGAGGGGGGGGGGGGGGGGGGCTCTGTGTGTATGTGTGGGGTGACATTGTTGATTTAGTGCTCTTGCCCTTTTTGTTGGATTGTATGCTTTCCTTATCGGCCTATTATATGGGTTTATTGGGTAATTGTACATGTACCAGGTTTCTCTAATACTCCTACTATTTAAAGAATTTACTAGGGGCCATTTTTGTTGAAGATACATAGACTCAGAGGCAATAGATCATCATTGTAATTCTCCTTCTTTACAGCGAAAAATTTACTGCAGCGAGTGGATATAGCTCTCATATTACATATTTTTTGTTTCTGATTTCATTTTGCCTATTCTTGTTCTTGTGACTGAGTTATGTCTAAATCCCCAAAGGGATTTAATTGGAATATTTAAATTTTCTTGGCACTGGTTCAACATTAGTGAAAAACCAATCTTTTGCATATTCCATGATCATTTTAAACATTTTTTTTTTATTGTAATAGGGATATGTGCCACTTATATCCATCAATGGACTGCATCAACTACACATCTTCATATTCTTTTTGGCCATATTCCATGTCATTTATAGTGCAATAACAATGATGCTGGGAAGATTGAAGGTAACATTTATTCAAGTACTTCATAATATCCTCAAAGATTTCAATTTTTGCTCATGATTTCTTGCCTAAACTTGAGGCAACTTGCTCTTACAGTCCACTAATTTGGCTTTATCTGTATTTGCTTTCTTTTTGCCTGAAACAACTTTGCAGACTCGTGGATGGAAACAATGGGAAAGAGAATTTGCTGATGACTATGAAATATCCAATGGTATTTTTTTTCCCTAGAATTGAATGCAAAGATATTTGTTTCTACAACATGTTTACTCATTCATGCTTGTGCTATTGATTTTTTTTTTTTACAAAATCTGTGTTTCTGTATCGTGCAGATCCTTCTAGATTCAGGCTTACACATCAGACATCTTTTGTGAGAGACCATACCAGTTTCTGGACGAGAACCCCTGTCCTGTTCTACGCTGTAAGAATAACAATGAGTAAAGTTTTGGTACCTGATTGATTAAAATATAAATATGAAACAGGCAATTATATTAATAGCATTATCTCAGATTTTATGAACTGGTAAGTGAATGCAGTTTAATTTTTCTGGACGTGAAGATTTAACTAAACTCAACCTTTTCAGGTTTGCTTTTTCCGGCAATTCTTTAGGTCTGTTACTAGAGCTGACTACTTGGCAATGCGACATGGTTTCATCTCAGTATGTTCTTCAAAAGAAATCTTCGTGTAATGTTAGACATTTTATCCAAAATATTAATACTTCCCATTGAATGCGAAATCTCTATAGGTTCATTTAGCCCCTGGAAGTAAGTTTGATTTTCAGAAATACATCAAAAGGTCATTGGAAGACGACTTTAAAGTTATTGTAGGAATCACGTATGATTTATTTCCTCTTTATATTTGTTATTCCTCACAAATAAGAATATAACGCACCAAATATTAACTGTCTCACTTGATATCTTGGTGCTTTTTTCAGCCCAGTGCTATGGTTTTCTGCGGTCATCTATCTGCTTCTCAATGTTTCAGGATGGCAAACTATGTTTTGGCTGTCGATAATGCCCCTAATAGTAAGCTTGTCTGGTTATAATATTATTTCCATCCTTTCAATTAGTTTCGACAATATTGAAATGCTAAATACTGGGTTGGGTAAAGATGATGTTAGCAGTTGGTTCAAAGCTCCAAGCAATCATAACTCAAATGGCTGTTGAAATCCAAGAAAAACATGCCGTTGTTCAAGGCATACCTCTTGTCCAAGTCTCCGACAGACATTTTTGGTTTAGCTGGCCTAAATTAGTTCTTCATCTTATCCATTTCACGCTCTTTCAGGTTGAATCCCCAATTTTTCGCTCTCTTCTTCGTTTTCTGTACATTCCAGCATTCTCGAATTTCTGCAAATGATGAATGTTTTTACTGTTTGACACTATGTGTTCGAATGGCATGTTTACTACATAGGACTGGCTTGGATGGTACAATGCTACAAAATTTAGCTTCTTTTTCTCCTTATTAGTATTGGTGTTTTGTAATGTCAAATCAACCTTACCAGACATATAAAAAAGTCCCATGCACATCCTATCAAAATAGAGTAATGCTATTCTACCATTAGGTGTGTCACATCGGTGCCACCCCTCTCACATGAGGGGTGGGGCTGCTCATTATGATGGCGATTCTACATACACTCATGCAAGGGTGTGTAACCCAATGTAGCAAAAATTGGGTGGTAGTATAGCATAATTCATCAAAATATTTCATGCATTATTTCAGTATGATAATACGTTCTACTTTTAATTGCACTTATTTTTCTAGTGTCACTTTTCGCTTGAAGTTTTCTGATCATCTTGTTTTCCCTCTTATCTTTGTCCAGAATGCATTTGATATTACATATTTCATTTGGATATCGGTAAGTAATCTCTTTTCCCTTTACTCCTTTTAAGTCTACTAGGCATAAAGTAACCGGGGTGAAATACCTTTTTGCATTGCAGTATGAATTCGGGCTGTATTCTTGCTTTCATGAAAGCACATTATTGGCCCTGCTCAGAGTTGGTCTCGGGTAATTATTGAGTCAGTCCATGTTTTGAAGGTTGTTCATCTGTTATAAGAAGAAAAGAAAGTGGAAATTTATTCGAAGAATCCTTTTAAAAAATAACAGGATTCTTGAATTTGAATCATAAATAAATAGCAGAAAAAGGATATAAATGTATTCTCGTCTAATAATTTTGCAGGCTAGGAGTACAGTTTTTATGCAGTTATATTACGCTTCCACTTTACGCACTCGTGACACAGGTAGGATCCTTCTTTCATTTTCCTGAGGTAGTTTTGTTCAAAAATCACTCACATTCTCAAGTTTTTCATTCCCGTGGTGTGTTTTTAGATGGGATCAAACATGAAAAAGTCGATTTTTGATGAACATACTTCTAAGGCATTAATGAGCTGGCATAAGCATGCAAAGAAGAACACTGAGCGTCCTCCTACCCAAACATTAGGAGGGAGCCCCGAAGATTCACCCAGCACTTATTTTCATCCCAATGGTGGGGGTGGGGATGGGACTCGATCAAGTATCGAGGCACTGTCTTCTAGAGAGACGGCCAACATCACTGCCAGTGTCGACATTCCTGGTGAAAATCAATCTGCGAATAAGGACTTGCTAACAGGCCTGTGATCAAGATCGAAAAGTGTATAGAACATTATAAATATTGATGTTGTAAGACGAAAATACGGTTTTATTATGAACGCTTAAAAGTTATTTTTATTTAAATCTTTTCTATATAGTTAAGTTACTTTATGCTTTTTCAAGGTTCTTTAAGTTTACCTCAATGTGTTTTGAGCTTTTCAGTGTTTTTAGAGTTGGATCTAAGGAAGTTGATACCTAGTCTACAAAACAAAGAGTGATTTGAGGCAGATCTAAAGATCTGAAGCCTCTGGTTTACAAGTATGAGAAACTACTGAGTTTAAAAACTCATTGGGTGAGATCTTTCTAAATTTTGCAAACTTTAAATTCCAGAATTTAGGTTTTCTTAATTTTTTTCCTTTTATCTTCCGTGTACAAAAACCCCCCCGGAGACTGGTCCTTATCCTAAGGCTCCAACGAGACCTTAGGAATCTGAGATAAATTTAGTATGGGTGTGCACCTCGAGGAGTTTGGAGAATTCTGAAACATAGTCGTGATCTTTGTGTTGTGCATTTTCTCTTGTAGACATGCTTCTTTGTGTTCTATAAAGTGATCTTGCTTAATATCTACAATCGTGAACTTCTCTGTGTACTTTTGTGTACTACTTGACTTTATGTCCTGACTCTCAATTAAAGTTATTTTTTCTCCTATCTTTACTTTTTTTTTTCAATCTTTTTTTTAAATGGCTTCTGCCAAGTCTGAACTAAACCAGTAGGATGGGAGAGGTTATTTTAACATGTGGAGTCAGAAAATGAAAGTTGTTTTAAAGAAAATGAGATGTGCTAAAGCTTTAGATGATTCATAGCCTGCTAATATGATTCCTTCTAAAAAATCTGAAATGGAAAAAATTGCTTTGAGTACCATTTTTCTGTATCTAATGGAAAATGTGAGTAGGACCATTAGGGAGACTAAAATTGCTCAATATGTGACCAAAATTGTCCCAAATAAGTGTCATCTTTTTTTTTTAAAAAAAAAATTCTCTTTTAAAATGGATCATGCAATTGACTTTGAATAAAATAAAATAAATAAATAAACAAGTTTTCTAAATTGACTAAAGACCTAACCAATCGTGATGAAAAACTTTTTCAACCAATCGGTTGGACGTGGTCATGTTGAACTCCATTACTGAAATATATAAGGACCTTATGAATGTGCTTGAATATATATATTATAAATAATGCTTTAAGAAACAAGACCCTTGAATTGAAATATGAAAACAAAGCTGATCACAATGGGGAGGGTCTACTAGTCAATGGAAAAGGTAAGTAGTAAGTCGAATTATCATTCCAAGTTCCAAAATGACAATAAAAGAAAATGGATTGATAAGGGTAGAAACCAAAATAAGGCTAAGGGCAAGAAATGTACTACTGTGGGAGAACCGAACACTTTATCAAAGACGGTTACAAAAAGTAAAATGAATCCAAGGATAGAAAACCTAAGAAGGCAATGCAGTTTTAGCCCATAATAAGTATAATCTTGATGATGGTATTGACCTTGTTAATGCTGAACAGAGATTGAATCGTGAGTGGATTCTTGACTCTAGTTGATCCTTTCACATGTGTCCCAACACATATTACTTTCTTGATTTTAAAGAAATTAAAGGGGGTAGGTTATTATAGGTAATAACATGACATGTAAGATGAATGGAATAGGAACTATAAATGTAAAGTCCCAAAAAAAAATTTCTTAAAGCAAAATTTATTTTCTCTATATGCTATATTATACAAGCCTTGAAAGTTAGGGACTAAAGTAATAAATATATTAAATTTCCTTTGATTTACCATATATATAAGTTTTTATGAGATATAGATAAATATATCAATATTGAATTCGATAGATAGCTTGTAATTAATCATGTATATTAGGCTCGAGAAAAAATTGATTCGAATTAATGAAGTCTAAGTTATTGAAGTTTAAAGAAATTGTCAATTAATATTATCTATATAATATATAAAAGTAGCTGGGTCAACCCCAGTCAACTTCACTGTTTCCCTCCAAAACTCTTGTGCTATGTACAGATTTTATTTATTTATTTATTTATTTTTCCAATTTCTGGGGACTTCAATACTTATCATGTTCACACTACTCATATCCCCTATCAAATAATCAACTTTAAAACCCACTTCAAAAATAGTTGGGCCTTCAATATTTATTTATTATTTTCAAAATCGCTGACGTCTACTTACGTCTTCAATATTTATTATGTTTACATGGCTTCTATTTCCCGCCGCCTAATTACACTGGAAAGCCAATTATTTTTTTTTCCTTTTTCGCTTATTCAGAATTTGTTTCATTTTGTCCCCCTTTTCAAAATCTGTTGATTCATTTTTGTTTTCTATATCCTTTTTTTTTTCCCATTTCCCTATATACAACTTATTTTATTTCTGTTATATATAATTATTATGAAGATATACACAATAATAAAAGATTCAATTAAAGGGTTATTTCTTTGAAAAAATGTGTAATATTTAACATGACCGCTTCACTCCACCTTCTATTTTTCACGTTTTATGATTCAAAATTTCTGGTGCGGTGGTAATGCTTATTAGTTATTAATATTACAAACCAGTTGAAAATAAAAAATCGTAAATTATTTTTTGAAAAAGTAAAAAGGATTGACACTACTCTTTTCTTCAAGACCTATGATATTTTGAGTCGTTGAGCATAGATTTGAGTTTCTGACAAAAAAGAAAAAATATTAAAACAATAATATTGTAGAGAAAGCTTTGAAATCAATATAGAATGCAAAATTATTTTGGACTAATAAGAGGATTTGTTAATAGTTTATTTATATTATGTTCTAGATTTCTCTGTTGGGGTTGCAATGTGTTAACTAATGTTGGGCTATTTAGAATAGTTTTGGGTTGGATAGATATGTTAATGGTTTTGACCGTTAAGTGAAGAAAAACATATTATTCATGGGTCAGTATATATATTTGATGAAATTGTATATCACATTGTATAAAAAATAATAAAAAAAGAAACTAGAATTATTATTATTATTTTTAAATTTGCTTTTACCGAGTAGTTTTTATTTTTATTTTTTATGATATAAGAACGATAATTTGTTTGGTTTTACTTATTTATATTTGGCCTTTTTTGTGTCAAAATCTCTTTTTTCATTAAAAAAAATGTGTTCTTCTAACATTTTCAGTTTTACAAATAAATATTTGTGTTCAGTTATACAAATCCAAAGTAAAATTTTTAGTTAAAAATAATGTCGAAATTTTATTACTAGATAATACTCTCTCTGTCCTACAAAGATAGTCCACTATTTCGTTTTTGTCCGTCTCAAAAAGATAGTCTACTTTATTTTTTAAGAGTGAAATTAATATTTTATATTCCATTTTGTCCTTAATCTGTGTGAAAATGAGTAGAGAACTATCTTTATGAGACGGGGGAAGTATAAAATTATAAATCACATCATACATATAGTTTTTTTTTATAAATAATCTTATTTTTAGTTATTTAGTACATCTAAAAATTGGAGCTCTTTTGTATAGCGTATTATTAAATATTTTTATAGATAGTTACATTTAATACGTAATTAATTTCTTATAATAATTGTGATATTTTATCGGTCTTAATTTTATGGATAAATATTTGGTTCAGTTATACAGATCCAATGTCAAATTCTCAATTAAAATTATATCTAAAATTTATACACATTCTTATTTTTATAAATCACGTTGTATTGAAATTTTTATAACTAAATCCTATTTTTAAGTTATTTATTGCATATACATCTTAAAGTTCTTTCCTATGTTGCATTATTTATCAAAATTATTTCAACGACAATTACATTTAATTATTAATTAATTTTTTATTTCAAAAAGTCTCATCACATTTTTTAATATTAACGGTTAACAAATTTATCTATATTGTTTGAAATGATATTGTTATTAATGGTTTTTGTCCTAACTGTTAATTTTAAAATTTCAAAAAGTAATTAACCATACCAAGATATTCTTTGCTATATTTAAATTCAAATTTTATGATATTTTTTCACAATAATATATAAATTGTCTCCCAATTTACTTAACTAAAAATTGAGATGATCAATAATAAATTATAATTTCAATCAGAAAATAATTACGTTGTATAAATATTGAAAACCTAAAATATCATAAATTTGATGCAATATCTTTGTCAACCTCGCAATTATTATTATTATTATTATTATTATTATTATTATTATTATTATTATTATTATTATTATTATTATTATTATTATTATACATGTTTTTCATTGTCAATGGTCAAAATATTGAATTTTATCTATTATATGCATGGTCTTATTAATTTTTTCATCTATTGTTTGAATGTTCAGAGTACATGAATACTGGAGATCCTATATTTAAGTGTTCATTTTGCAAGGTAAATTTTTGGTTCGAGGAGATAGTGAATAATCGTTACAAAACTTGACGATCATATTTTATAAGGTCAAATTCTATCTGACAGTAATGTAGGACACAAGTTCTCTATTCCAAGGATATTGTTGAGCAATTCGAATTTTAGGATACTTATTAGATTTAAAAAAAAAAAAAAAAAACAATTTTCATTGATTGTGTCATATGCCATGACTATCAATAAGAGTCAGGCACAATCATTTTCGCATGTATGACTTCTCCCTAAAAGGTTGATGTTTATACATGAGATTAATAAATGATGAACTTATCTCTTATTTGTGAATGTTATTTATTTTGTTTAAGGATTCATTTAATTTCGAATATGATTATTTTTATTTAGACGTTTCTTCCCGTGCATCGCACGGGATGATTCACTAGTTTTATTAATTGTGTTTGAGTTATGAAACAGTGGTTAGTCATCAACTTGCCACGTGTATACTTGATGATAAAGTTGGTTTTGATTTGGGATACGAATAGCAGAAGAATTTGAATTTTGATTTCCGTATATCTCTGTTTCCGCTAAACTCGGTTGCATAACTGGGATTGACACTAATTAATATCCCACAATTCATGCCCTTAGCCAAAATAAAAATAAAAATAAAAATAAAAACACGATTAAAGCCTCCGAAAATATTTTCTGTTTCTCAGTAAGGTTTTTTGTCACAAATCTAGTGTACCTTTTTGCACAAAAATTTTAGAAAAGAATTGGAACGAGTCGCGTACAAATCTTATTTTATTTCCAAGGCTTAAGGTAGGATAACGAGGTGTAATTGATTTTATCCCATTTAAATTATTTTTTCATGTTGTTAATTTATCATGCTTATGAAAATTAATTATATGATATGATATGATATGATATAACGTTTCATAGTCATTCGGTACCAAAGATATAATATGATTGACCTCTTAACGATTTTCTAAAGATATGATTATGATATGATATTTTTGGCACATGTGTTGAATATTTTTATTCGGGATAGCACCATTAATTTTCGTGTCCTACTGAGTATTCTATATACTCACCCTACTAATTTACAGATTAGAATGGGTCGTTGATTTGACGGTTGATGCGGTGCTGTCTTGATGTCAAGATCTATGGAAATCAATATATTTATCCGGTGTAATTTATTCAATTGAATAATTTTATTTCCAGCAATATTTTATTTTATTCAAGTTATGGATCTGTCTTATTTATTTGAGATTCTAAAAATTGGAACAAGATTGATTTATTACATTGTTTGTTGAAATATATATATATATATATATATATATTTTAATTTCTTCCAGTCCTTAATTGCTCATGGGTGAGTTAAGCCTTGTTCAGTTGATTTTTGATACTGCGTATAGGGAAAATGGTTGATAACGAAAAGGGAAATTGGCTTATTGTACAAGTTTTAAATCTTTTAAATAGTAAATAAATGAGTCAGACGTTCATTTGTATAGGGAAGTGAACTTTCATAGAATATATTCTTATTTGCATTTACTATTCTTTTGGAATTTGAATCTACTATTCTTATATTAGAGATGACAAAAAAATTCGACCCAAATCCGTCCCTAATGGGGCAAAAAACCCCGCCCCACCGACCCGCAGGATGGGTATTGGGGGGGGGGGGTTGCGGGTTTGATCGTCCCGCCCTGAATAAATAAATTAATAAAAAAAAAACAAAAAATACCAAAAAAATAAAAAAATAAATAAAAAATTAAACGGGGCGGCGGGGTTGACCCTCCCCGACTCGAAATTCGTGGGACGAGTTTGGAATTGAAAAAAATCTTGCGGGACAGGGCACGGGTCGACCCGAACCAGCTCCGTTGCCATCACTATATATATATATATATCCCATGCAATTATAATGTATATGGTAATAGGATACCTATATACGTATGCATTAATTATTTCATATTGAGACGGACGTGTTCTCAAATTTGTCTAAATGCTAATATTGAGTTTAAGCCCTATTATTTCAAAGGTCAAATTTTAAATTTTATTTCTTAAATTTTTATTCGAAAACTGAATTAATTAGCTGGTTGATATTTTTTATAAAATTGTATTTTTGCAATAACGAAGCTTAGGTACGAGTTCTATTAGAATTTGGGTCGTTACAGTTTGATATCAGAGCAAATGTTTAATTTTTCTGTAGACTTATGTGTATTTATTATGTGGTTAAAAAAAAAAAAAAAAAAGCGAACAGTAACGTCATTGTCCACGTGAACAGTGACTCGGGGTGACTGTACACGGTGAACAATGCACGTGTTACTGTTCACGTCGTGAATAGTGGAATTTTAAAAATATATATATTTATTCACAATGTGATTTTAATTGTTTATGCATTAATTTTCTTTTTAGTTAGTTTAAATAAGTGAATATTGTATGTTATGAATTTTAATTAAATTTTAATTGATTATATGTGAAACTTAAGTGTGAATTAGAAATGTAATTTTATTCTTCTAATTGAATGATATTTAATATGTGATTTAATATATATGTGCATTACGTATTTTTAAAGAATAGAAGGGTAAGATAAATAAATGATCTCTGGCACTCAACGACCACCAATCGACCATCCCACGATCATAAGGTACGTAAAGGGGTAAGAAAAGATATGATTAGTCCAACACATTGCTCAAATTTTAAAAAAAAGTTCTTACTGCCTAAATTACATGACATGTAAGTTTTATCTACTTGCTTATGTCTTATATTTCAAGTGAAACATGTTTTCCATGTTTTTAAATATGTGTATAGGCGAGCATGAAATAGGATGTGACATAATTATAAGAATGTAAGCATAACGTATTAGGTTTCGATGTGACGAATTACTTGATATTAAATTCTAGGAAATGGCTCCCCTACCTACACAAATCTGATGCGTGATTTATTTCGAGCGGTACAAGAGTTGAGTAGGCAGAATCCACCACCACCACCACAAAATGCACCGCCACAACAGAATGCATCTGTGGTTGTTCCTGGAGTTGTCTCAGTGGTTGAGCAGTTTCGGAGGTACAAGCCTCCTACTTTTGAAGGTCGTTTCGATCCATTGGCTGTTGAGGAGTGGATAAGAAGCTTGGAGCTCATATTTCGACACAATGCTTGTACGGATGCACAGAAGGTACTATGCGCAGAATTCGTGTTTGTTGGAGCAGCCAGTCACTAGTGGGAATCTGTCTCACGTACTAGGATTGAGGAGGAACAACGTAACTTGACTTGGGAGCAGTTTAAGGATGATGTGCTGTCTAAATATTTTCCACAGGCTCTAAGAGACTTCAAAGAATCAGAATTTTTACAGCTCGGACAGGGAAACATGTCGCTTACTGATTACGAGAGGTAGTTTGAGCAGCTCTCAAGGTATTCTCCTCATCTGGTGGATACAGAAGTTAAGAAGATCAGGAGGTTTGAAAATGGATTAAGCCCGGAGATTGGCATGATCGTTATGTCCCATCGTTTCACTTCATATCATGAAATGTTGGAAAGGGCCCATGCTATTTCATATCAGAGGACTACATTTGAACAGTATGCCCAACAGAGCAAGGAATCGGGAGGAAAAAGAAAGTGGACAACCATGGCAAGGATAAACGTAATTGGCAAAATAAAATACCCAACACAGGAGTTCATACTGGAGAGACGAGTGGGAATATTACACCTTGTCCTAAGTGTGATAAACTCCACAAGGGTGAATGTTTACTTGGGAAAAACGTTTGTTTTCCGTGTGGTAAGCTGGGATACATTGCTTATAACTATACAGAGCCTCCAAAGAAGAGAGATGAAGATCAGGATAAGAATAAGAAAGGTAAGGCCCGAGATTTTGCACTGAATCAGCATGAGGTAGAACAGGATTCGAACGTAATAGTAGGTATTTTAATTGAGTACCTATTTATGTTCTTTAAATTTGCATTATGTTTCCCCAAGTCTAATTCTATAGTTATGAACACAGGCATACTATTATTATCTGATGTACCTGCTTATGTACTTTTTGACTCTGAGGCTACAAATTCTTTTATATCTGCATCCTTCGTTGCTAGGTCTAACTTTACATGTGTGGAAACGGGTATAGAATTAGAGGTTAGCATCCCCTCAGGAATAACCCTTTGCACAAATTAGATGACTAAAACTTTGAAAATAGAGATTGACGGGAAAATACTAGAGGCTAATTTATACATTTTGGAGATGAAGGACTTTGATGTTATATTAGGCATGGACTGGTTGGGACAAAATCATGCAACCATCCGATGTCGTGAGAAAGAAGTATTATTTCAGCGTCCTGGAGAGGAAGAGTTACGTTTCTTTGGAGCAAACTATAAGTCTCTAACTCGCCTTGTATCGGCATTACAAATAGAGAAAATGTTGAGGAAGGAGTCATGTCAGGGATTTCTAGTTATTGTCATTGGGTCTAAACATTCAGAATGACTGTTCATGATATTAACATCTTGCGGGATTACACAGATGTATTTCTGGAAGATCTACCTGGCATTCCACAAGATAGACAGGTGAAATTTAATATTGACTTGGTCCTCGAAGTAGCACCAGTTTCTAAGGCCCCATATAGAATGGCACCTAAAGATCTTCAAGAATTAACATTACAATTGGAGAAGTTGTTGGGAAAGGGTTTCATTCGACCAAGTGTATCACCTTGGGGCGCACAGTACTTTTTGTAAAGAAGAAAGATGGGAGTATGAGGATGTGCATTGACTACCGAGAGTTAAATCATTTGACTATCAAAAATAGATACCCGCTACCAAGGATAGAAGATTTATTCGACTAGCTAAGAGGTGCAACAGTTTTTTCAAAGATTGACTTGAGGTCATGGTATCATCAATTGAAAGTCAAGGAAAGTGTCATACCAAAGACTGCTTTCAAGACTCGTTATGGACACTATGAGTTCACTGTCATGCCTTTTGGTTTGACCAATGCTCCAGCTGTATTTATGAACCTTATAAATCGAGTGTTCCATCAGTACCTGAACCAATTTGTCATATAGTTTTTATTGACGACATACATGTGTACTCAAAGAATAAGGAGCAAGACGAGAAAAACCTCGGTATAGTTTTGAAAACCTTGAGGAAGGAGAGATTATATGCCAAATTCAAGAAGTGCGAATTTTGGCTTGATCGCGTTGGTTTTCTTGGTCATGTTGTTACAGCCCAAGGGATTGAAGTAGATCCAGTTAAAGTTGAAGCATTAACAAATTGGCCTAGACTAACCAGTGTAGGTGAAGTTCGCAGTTTCTTGGGGCTGGCTGGTTATTATAGGAGATTGATTGAGGGTTTCTCGAAGATTGCAGGGCTGATGACTCAATTGACTAGAAAGGGTGTGAAGTTCCAATGGACACAAAAATTTGAAAAATGTTTTTAGGAACTCAAGCAAAGATTAGTCTCAGCTCCTATTTTGACAGTACCTGAATGTTCAGATGGGTTTGTCATTTGTAGTGATACTTCTAAACAGGGCTTAGGCTGTGTGTTGACGCAACATAGAAAGGTGATTGCATATGCCACAGGATAGTTGAAGCAGTATGAATAGAACTATCCAACTCATGACTTGGAGCTTGCAGCTGTAGTTCACGCTTTAAAAATATGGCGTCATTATCTCTATGGTGGAAAGTGTGAAATCTTCAATGACCATAAAAGTCTCAAATATTTCTTCACACGGAAGGAATTAAATATGAGACAAAGGAGGTGGTTGGAATTAGTAAAGGATTATGATTGTACAATCCTTTACCACCTGAGTAAGGCTAACGTAGTTGCAGATGCCTTAAGCAGGAAGACAGGATTACAGTTAGCTGTTTTATCCATATTGCAGGAACACTTGATAAAAGATTTTGAGAAATTGAAGTCAGAAGTCATCACACCACCAACACAGACTTCAACAAGAATAGAATCTTTAATTATTCGACCTACATTGAGGGATCAAATCAAGGAAGCACAGAATATGGACCCTTTTCTACAAAAGATTAAGACTGAGGTTGGTATAGGAAAACGAATTGGATTTGAAATATCTGCAAATAATGCACTAACTTTTAAAGGAAGATTGTGTGCACCTAAGGATGAAAATATAAGAAATGAGATATTGGAAGAAGCTCATTCTGCTCCGTATGCTGCACATCCAGGAGGTACAAAAATGTATCAGGATCTTCGAGATACATTCTGGTGGAGAAACATGAAGAGAGGATTGGTTTGTTCGTAGAGAAATGTCTTGTCTGTCAACAGGTCAAGGCAGAACATCAAAGGCCATCAGGGCTATTGAAACCGTTGGATATTCCGGAATAGAAATGGGAACAAATAGCAATGGACTTTATGATAGGATTTCCGAGATCATCAAGAGGTCACAATGTTGTTTGGGTAGTGGTTGACCATTTGACAAAGTCAGCCCATTTTCTACCAATCAAAATCAATTTCAGTATGAAGCAGCTTGCACAGTTGTACATCAGAGAGATAATCAGATTACATGGAGTTCCAGTTACTATTATTTCTGATAGGGACCCCAGATTCACATCAAAATTTTGGAAGAGTTTGCAAGGAGCTATGAGAACGAAATTTAAGTTTAGCACTGCTTATCATCCTCAAACGGATGGACAGTCAGAAAGAACCATTCAGATTCTAGAAGACATATTGAGGGCATGCATTTTGGATCTTGGAGGTATTTGGGAGACATATCTACCGTTAGTGGAGTTCGCTTACAATAATAGCTTTCAGGCCACTATAGGTATGGACCCATATGATGCCCTTTTATGGTAAGAAGTGCAGGTCTCCTATCCATTGTGATGAGGTCGGAGAGAAAAAAGTTTTGGGTCCAGAAATCATTGAACGAATAGTAGAGGCAGTTGATAAAATTAGAGCAAGAATAAAGTCAGCACAAGATCGACAGAGGAGTTACGCAGATGGTAGAAGAAAGGAATTGGAATTTCAAGTGGGGGACAAAGTCTTTCTGAAAGTTGCACCAATGAAGGGTGTGTTGAGATTTGGACAGAAAAGGAAGTTGAGACTGCGGTTCATTGGTCATTTCGAAATTCTTGAAAGGATTGGTAGTTTGGCTTATCGACTTGCCTTACCGCCAGAATTAACTGTGGTTCATAACGTATTCCATGTTTCGATGCTCAGAAAATATGTTCATGACCCTAATCATGTGATGAGTTATTAGACGTTGGATGTACAAAAGGACTTGTCATATGAAGAAGCTCCGACTATGATCTTGGATAGAAAGGTGTACATTTTGAGGAACAGGAAGATTCCATTGGTCAATGTTCAATGGAGTAATCATGGAGTCGAGGAAGCTACTTGGGAGAAGGAAGATGAGCTTAAATCCCATCATTCAGAACTCTTTGTTTAGCCAAGGTAATTTTCAAGGACGAAAATATTCTGAGTAGGGGAGATTGTAAAGTCCCAAGACTTTTTTCATAAAGCAAAATTTATATTCTTTATATGCTATATTATACAAGCCTTGAAAGTTAGGGACTAAAGTGGTAAATATATTAAATTTCCTTTAATTTACCATATATATAAGTTTTTATGGGATATAGATAAATATATCAATATTGGGTTCATTTGATAGCTTGTAATTAATCATGTATATTAGGCTCGAGAAAAATTGATTCGGATTAATGAAACCTAAGGTGGCATTCTGTTTGTATTTTATTTTGTATTTTCATTTTCGAAAATGTTTTATGTTTCCTGTTTTTATTTTTGTTTTTAAATTTGCTGAAAACGCGTTTAGTTTGTCATTTCTGAAAACTGTTTTTGAAAATAAAAAGCTGGAAAACACGTTCTATTTTTAATTTTGCAGAATACTACTTAAACTATTTTTAATTAATTTGCTTGCAGAATACTGTTGGCTCAAACTCAAATTTTCTTTCACAATATACTGAAAACATGGTTACCTGCAACACACTAATGTGTGGACTAAGAGTCTATATTAACAACAAGAATTCCTACTTAATTTTTTTTTTTTTTGTAAAGTTGATATTGAATTCAATTAAACTTGATTTTAGGATAATTCTTAAAAAATAAAAAAAATAAAAAAATAAATCAACTTTATTTTAAGCTTAGTTCCAAGTTACTATTTAAAAAAAAAATCAACTTTATTTTAAGCTTAGTTCCAAGCCATGATAATTCTTAAAAAAAAAAAAAAAAAAAAAAAAAAAAAAAAATCCCAAAACGCATTTTCATCTTTTTGAACATTTTTATTGAAATATACACAAAACGTCCAAAACGAGGTTTTGAGCTTTTTGTGTACAATTTTTTTTTATTTTTCAAAATGCGTTTTCGAAAATGGTAAAGAGAACGCGTTTTTAGTGTTTTCGAAAATAAAAACATAAAACGACCTCAAAACAGAAAAGAGCACAGGGGCTAAGTTATTGAAATTTAAAGAAATTGTCAATTAATATTATTTTATTAATTGTGTTTGAGTTATGAAACAATGTTTAGTCATCCAAGAATCTTACACTCTGTTCGGAGGCGGATTGTCAGAAAAAAACCATTTTTTTTTGGTTTTTTCAGGGATCTCGAGGTGTTTGAAGGGTTAAAAATTGGAGAGAGAAAAGAAGCGTGATTAAAAAATTGTATTGAAAATTATAGTGATTATAAATGATTTATAAACCATTTATTCGAACACAGGCTTATAAACTTTCAACTTGTTTGTTAAAAGTTTTTTGTTTAAAAATATGATTTTTTATGTTTTTTAGGTAAAATGTGTGGTTAAAAAATAGAGAGAGAAATATGTGTGGTTAAAAAGTGATTTGGGGAATTGTGTAGGAAAAAATATGTTTAAAAACCTGTTTGCCAAACGGAGGCTTAATTTTGATTTTCGTATATCTCTATTTCCGCTAAACTCGGTTGCGTAACTGGGATTGGCACTAATTAACATCCCACAATTCATGACCTCAGCTACCAAAAAAAAAAAAAAAAAAACGATTAAAGCCTCTGAAAAGATTTTTTGTTTCTCTGTAAAATTTTCTGCCACAAATCTAGTGTACCCTTTTGCACAGAAATTTAAGAAAAAATTGGAACGTGTAGCATACAAATCTTATTTTCTTTCCGAGTCTTAAGGTAGGATAGCGAGGTGCAATTAATTTTATCCCGTTTAAATTATTTTTTCATGTTGTTAATTTATCATGCTTATGAAAGTTAATGATATGATATGATATAATGTTTCATGGTCATCCGGTACTAAAGATATAATATGATTGAGCTCTTACCGATTTTCTAAAGATATGATGACGGTATGATATTTTTGGCACACGTGTTGAATATTTTTATTCAGGATAGCTCCATGAATTTTCGTGTCCTACTGAATATTCTATATACTCACCCCTACTATTTTACAGATTAGAACATGTCGTTGATTTGGCGATTGATGCGATGCCGTCTTGATGCCAAGATCTATGAAAATCAATATATTTATCCTGTGTAATTTATTCGATTGAATAATTTTATTTCCAGTAGTATTTTATTTTATTCAAGTTATGGATCTGTCTTATTTATTTGAGATTTTTTAAATTAGAACAAGATTGATTTATTACATTGTTTTTTGAAATAAATAAATATATTTTTTATTATTTCTTTGATTGCTTAATTGCTTATGGGTGAGTTAAGCCCTGTTCAGTTGATTTTTGATACTGCGTATAGGGAAAAGGGTTGATAACGAAAAAGGGAAATTGGCTAATTGTACAAATTTTAAATCTTTTAAATAGTAAATAAATGAGTCAGACTTTCATTTGTATAGGGAAGTGAACTTTCATAGAATATATTCTTATTTGCATTTACTATTCTTTTGTAATAACCTGGCATTTTATATACATACTAGCGAATCACCCGTGCGATGTACAGGAAGTTAAATCTGAATAAAGAAACCATGACACGACGTCAAATAACTATTGGGACAGAATACATAACATTAACAAATAAAAGACCACATCGTGAAATGTTGGTTTTGTGTTACTATAAATTTTGAAAAACTTTTTTGTACACAACATTTGTTGTTGAATTTGTTGATCTTTCATCCTTATCGCAAATTAACATCTTCAATTCCGAATGACTTATCATCCTTGAAATTGCAACATAAAGTGAGCACCAACCTTTTAAAAAGAAGTCCTACATGCAAATGTAATTGTCCCGAACTCTTATTGATGGTCATGGCATATAGGACAATATCAATGTAAATGTCTTTGAAATTTTACAAATATCCAAGTATTCGACGGGCTGAATGACATTCTTGGAATAAAAAAATTTATGATCTGTATTACTGTCAGATAAAATTTGACCTTCCAAAACAAACACCACACTAACACAAATGCGGAAAACAAAATTCTTACAAAAATCAAAATCAAAAATTTAATATTGATTTCAAATCACGAATATTTAGATTTTGAATCTTTATGCTATTTACTTTGCTTAGTTCAATTTTTTTTTTTTTTTTTACGATATCAGATTTAATAATTTTTTTTTTTTACCATTTTAAAATTCAATTTTATATATGATAATTTAAATTATGAGATTGATCAAATTTTTATAATTTCAAAATTTTCAATATCTCTTATTAAATTGAATAAGCTAGCATATGCAAAATTTATAAAATTGGCTCAATATATAGGCCCAATAGATAGGGACAATACAACACAACATTATAGGCCATACCACTAACGATATTATAAATCAACGGGAAATGACTCACATTTGTGTGTGTAGCACGGTCTAATAAAAATATAAAATATCATCCTTCTAAACAAACCAGCTAGAAAGCATGTCTTAAATTGGATCCATGCTGCACAAGTGGAGTTTGGTGCTTCATTTTGGCTGCAGCTTACAGATAGATATATGTCTCTCTTCTCCCATCTTGAGACTTAAGTTTTTTCAATGTTTCCAAAGTATTATTCATTAAATATGCTAATACATATGCTTTTTGAACATTGTGCTCAGGTCGAGGCTTGAACGGATAAACCCATTTGGAACAGACGGAACGCGCCATTTAATGAAAACACTTATTTTTATTTGATGCTTTATGTACAATGTTAAATCACAGTTTTAGAAAATTACCAGTCTGTAATATTAATATATATTTTTGTTTGTAAAATAAATTTCACTTTAGTTTTTATTTTGAGAGTGGAATATAAACATGAGAGATCTATATATTTAGATCTGCCAAAAACTTCAGGAAGCCATTGAGGACAACTCAACAGGCGGGCACACATCAAAGGCAAAGCAACCGGGAAGAAACTTAGATAAAAGGTTCCGTTTATCGTATATATCTCCTTTCATATTTGTTATGTTCACAGATCTAACATTTTTTTTGTCTGCTGCTCATAATTTAACGTGTCCTAATTTTGCCCGATAATGATTTGAATATTGGTATATATTTGCTTGAAAGTTTCCTGAATATTTCTTAAGCTAACGGACCACTAATTTAAATCTCTTTAACAATTAAAACTAATTTTTTAAATATTGTTAATTTTTTGAAAGTTCAAAATGTAGAACCCATTTTTCAATATTGTTACTAATAGTGATATAATTTTGCATTTGAATACATACACCTTATTACAAAACAACGACAATTGTTTAACGTAACATAGTTGGTAGGACATAGATTAATCAAATTTTTTTTTTTTAAAAAAAGACATGTTTAAGACCTAAATCTTCTAATATTTTAAAAAAATGAAATTTCATAGGATGTTTGCATACTTTACAGTAAGAGAAAAAATGTAAGAAAATCACCTAAGAAAAAGAAAAATAAATAAAGTATTATTATTCGTCCAGACTTCCTCAAAGTAAAGAAACTATATAAGTGAGATATCATTTATTTGGTGATGTGATTAAATTATTATTACGTGTTAAAATAGATAATTAAATAAGTTATATTGGATGAAAAACAAAACGCTAAAGAATGAAAAAAATGTATCATTACATAAGGTGAGTTGGAAAAAAAAAACGCTAAAGAATTAAAATAAAGAATGAAAAAAAAGTATTATATCTCATCCAAGAAAAATAATTCATAATATATAAATATATTACAAAATATTATATAGCATAATTTTCGCTTATATTTACTTTATATCTTCAAACACGTTTCTGTTGGAAAGAACATCTTTGGGTGAAAACTTTTGCACAAACGAAATATAAAGGAAGGCTACCGATACAAAATAATTTTATTATACCCCACCAAAATTAACAACACTTTAATTAAAGTAACATCAAAATATGGTGGATGTAATGTAGTTTTTATAAAATAGATTAATCAAATATTTTAAGAAAATAAAATTTCTAAGACCTAAATCTTCTAATACTTTAAAAAACATAAGTTTTAAATGATGCTTGCATACTTAGTAGTAACAGAAAAATAAATGTCAGAAATAGTAGTTGCTAAGAGGAAGAACATGAAATAAAATATTAATACTGGTCCAGACCTCAAAAAAAAAAAAAAAGAAAAAAAACCCTGATATATCATCTATTAGGTGCTTTGATTAAATTAGTATTTCATGTTAAAATAGATAAAATAAAGTTTTTTTTTTTTTTTTTTTTAGGGAAAAATAGATAAAATAAAGTTAGTTGGATAAGAAAGCTAAATAATTGAAATGCAAAATGAAAAAAATATACTATTACCTGCTAACATACCTATTTGTGGATGGATGTGATTGTTGCATATTCTTGTTTTGATGTATTCCGAATGTCTCCTTTTGTTTGATCTTTTAAAATCAACATGCATTATGCCTCGACATATGTTCTTCGTTGATTGTTGACGAAGACCGGCCACTCAAATCCTCATGTGAAGATGATGAAGACCAGTCAGGTTTATGACCAAACTATATAAAAAAAAGAAAAGCACACAATGCTAAAAAACTTTTAAAAAAAAAATTACATTTAACCTACCGCTTCATCTATGAAGACGGACTCCAGAATGGTTTCAAACTTATCAGATTCTAGAGCCAGACCTTCAAACATCAATCCATAAGTTTCTTGTTGATGTCCTCCTTGAAAAGGCTAAACGTGGTCATCTACCTTTTATTATGACAATCTTGAAGTAATTGTTTAGTAGAAAAAGGAATGCAAAATTGGCTTAAGTGAATTAGATAGATTGCATAATTATATAAATGGTAGCAGGCAATTTAATGGTCACAATAATTGAATTAATGGGGCTCTATAGGAAAAGAAAAAAGAATTGAAAAAAAAAATGTAAAGGATCTCTGCAGAATTTGAAGGGGCAGCACGGGAAAATGGGAAAAAAGAATTGAAAAAGAAAAGAAGAAAAAAATAAATAAAGCATCTCATTTTGAGCGGGAAAGTGGCATTGGGATATGGTGAAGCTCAACAACTTTAATATATTATATAGATATATATCCCATGCAATTATAATGTATATGATAATAGGATACCTATTAAAGTATGCATTAATTATTTCATGTTTAGACGGACGTGTTCTCGAATTTGTCTAAATGCTAATATTGAGTTTAAGCCCTATTATTTCAAAGGTCAAATTTTAACTTTTATTTCTTAAATTTTTAATCGAAAATTGGATTAATTAGCTGGTTGATATTCTTTATAAAATTTTATTTTTGCAATAACGAAGCTTAGGTAACGAGTTAAGTTCTATTAGAATTTGGATCGTTACAATAAAACTCTTACTTGAAATTGGAAACATGCTTTTCTTGAAAAATGCTAAATATATTCCTGAACTTGAAAGAAATTTGACTTCTTTAGGCGTGTAAGATGATATGGAGTTCAACATTACTTTGGGTCAAGGACATATTAAAATCTTTAGGAGCTGTGATTTGATCACAAGTCCCTCAAAGAGACATGGCCTTTATTTTTTAAATGCTAAACCCTTGCTTAGTTTAACTGCTGCTATTTTAAAGAAAAATTTGACTCCTACCAGATTATGGCATGAAATACTTGGCAATATTGGCAACAAAGATTTGAAATCTTTATAAAATAAAAGTGTTTTTGGTAAGGTAAATCTTTGTGATAGATTATTGAGTACCTTCATGTTGATTTGTGGGGACCATCTTCTATGAGTATATTGTCAGGTTATAAATACTATTTACTGATCATTGATGATTTTTCAAGAAACGCTTGAGAATTTTTATTAAAATCCAAAGATGAAACTTTCAATGTTTTCAAATATTGGAAAACTCAAATTGAAAATCAAAGTGATACGAAAATAAAAACTTTAAGGACCAACAATAATTTGTAATTTTGTAATTCTGAATTCAATAATTTTTGTAAAGAACATGACATTCTTAGATATAGAATTGTTGTTTATACCCCTCAACAAAATAGTATGGTTGAAAGGATGAATATAACCATTTTAAATAAAGTAAGATGCATACTGTTAAGTTCTGGCTTACTTAAATTGTTTTGGGTGAAGCTGCAAAAACTGCTGCATATTTGATTAATAGATCTCCTTTCGGTGCTTTAAATTTTAATGTGCCTGAATCTATGTGATCCTAGAGTCCTGTTTCCTATTCTCATTTAAAAATATTTGGCTATGCTGCATATGTTCATCCAAATATAAGAAAGATTGAACCTAGATCACTTAAATGTGTTTTTCTGTGTTATGGTGAAATTGTGAAGGGATATAGACATTGGGTTAAAGAGGAAATGGGGTATAGAATGATAATAAGAAAAGATGTCATCTTTAATGAGTCTCTCATGCCATGTTTAGAAGGTAAAGTTGAAAAATTAACTGAGCGAGATGTTAAAATTCAGGTGGAGACTACCTACCTGGGGGAATTCCTCTGCACCTGTAGATGAATGAATAGATAAACCTAATACTTTTGCACTTGAAACTAGTGGATTAACTCAAGATTTAGACACTAAACATTTAGATGAACTTGATGAAAATACTCTTGATGAATACCAACTCACTAGAGATAGGCAGATGAGGCATATTTAGCCACTTGCTAGGTTTAAAAATGATGATGTTGTGTCTTTGTTTACCTATCAAGATGAAAATGAAAATGAATTGAGTTCTTATGATCATGCTATATATTGTAAAGACTCTATTAAGTGGAAAGCTATCATGGAAGAAGAAATGATTTCCCATTTTAAGAATAAAACCTGGGAGTTAGTTAGGAGACCTCAAAATCAAAAACTAATAGACTACAAGTGGATCTATAAGAAAAAAGGAGAACCTAGAAATCCTAATAATATATAAGGCTAGACTTGTAGTAAAGGGTTTACACAAAGAGAGGATGTAGACTACTAAATACACTACTATTAGATGCTTACTTGCTGTTGTTGCTTAATTTAAATGGGAACTTGATCAATCAGATGTGAAAACTGTATTCTTGTATGGTGATTTGGATGAAGTTATATATGAGACAACCTCCTGATTTTATTAAGGAAAATTCTAAAACAAGTGTGTGTTTATTGAAAAAAATCTTTATATGGCTCAAAATAAGCTTCAATACAATGGTATAAAAGAATTGACACATTTGTCTTGAAACTTAGTTTTAAGATAAGCAATTATGATCTCTGCTTATATTGTAAAGGTAATGATGGTAAGAATTCTCTATATTTGGTATTATATGTTGATGATATGTTGTTAGCCAGCAATGATAAATCTAAGATTTTCAAAGTGAAATGGAACGGAAATTAAAATATGAATTTGATATGAAAGATCTTGGTCCATCCAAGAAAATTTTAGGCATGCAGATTTTCAGAAATAAAGAAAATGATTTAGGTTGTGTTCTCTTTGGCGTTTTCCGGCCGTTTTCCGTTTTCTATTTTCAAAAATGCGGAAAACGCGTTTTCAGGAAAAAATTTCGAAAATGTTTCCAAATTTTGTAAAGGAAATGGAAAATATTTTCACGTTTTCCGCATTTTCCACCTATTATAACCATAATATGAAAACGCGAAAAAATGCGGTGATTTCTGCGTTTTCATATTAAAATTAAAATAAAATTAAAATAATAGAAAATTTTCAAAATTTGTCATTTTTAATTACATTATTGGTCTCTGATTTTCAAAACTTGTCGTTTTACTCCTCAAATTTTGAAATTTCTTTCGAAAATACCCTCATCTATTTGCAACTTAGGTCCCTCAACTTCAGTTTTTTTGATGTACAACTCCGAATTGCTTTTCTTCCGCAAAATTTACTTTTCTTTCAATTTAGTCCTTCTCGTATTTGCTTTGTAGGTCATCGTCTTAAACATGTATAACTTTTGATGTACAACTCCGAATTGCACTCCTTTTTTTGCGTCGAACTCCAAATTCAACCATCTTTCTGATGATGTATCATGTGCTTAATTATTAAAAATTTCTTTTTTACTTTTGTATTGTAGACACTTATTTTGTAAGGGCATCATTGATTAACGTAAATTTATTTATGCAAATTTTATTGAAACTTAAATTATAAACGTTATGAGTGCTTACTGAAATGATGTATATATATGAAGTATTAAATGTAACGATTACTCTAGAAGGGAAAATTGCTACTCAAATGTTGAACGATTACTTTAGAAGGGTAACATGAATTTTTTGAACTTTTTTAACATAACCAAATTGTGTGATTGGGGCTATTTTATTTATTTTTGTTGTGCAACTCAAATATGACATCTTTATTTTATTTATATTCCAAGCAATATAATTATACGTATACAGAAATAGTTTTCTGCTAAATTTTAAACAGAACGAGCTTTTCAATTTTCATTTTCGAAGATAGTTTTCAGAAATAACAAACAAAACGCGTTTTCAGCAATTTCGAAAAAAGTCACAGAAAATGGAAAACAGAAAACATTTTTAAAAATGAAAATAGGAAACTGAAACACAAAGATAACGCAGCCTTATTGTTTCTATGTCAAAATGACGATGTTAACAAAGTGTTGAAAAGTTCTGCATGTTTGACTATAAGCCCGTGGCTTTACCTTTTGCAAATCATTTCGAAATTTCTTCTGATTGTTGTCCTAAATCTAAGGATGAGTATGATAGAATGTCAAAAATTCTTTATGTAAATGTTAAAATGTTGTGGGATCAGTAATGTCTTAATGATTTGTACTAGGCCTGACCTAGCTCATAGCATTAGTATACTTAGCATATTTATGAGCAACCCTAGGGAAGAACACTGAAATGCTTTGAAATGACTTTTGAAATATTTGAAAGGAACCTCAAAGTGGGTATTCTGTTAAAATTTAATAAAGATGGGATAACTTCTAAAGACTATACTGACTTTGATTTTGTTAGGGATATGGACAATAGAAGATCTACCTCTTCTTAATTTATACTTTTTGTGGAATTGAAATCAGTTGGAAATCACAACTACAGAAATTTGTGACTTTAACTTCAATAGAACTTGAATATATTTCAGTTACTGATGTTGTTAAAGAGGGTATTTGGCTAAGTGGTCTGTTAGGAGAACTTGGTTTTGTGAATGATACTGCTATTCTGTTTCCTGATAATCAAAGTGCTATTCACTTGAGCAAAAATCCTATGTTCCATGATAGAATCAAACATATTGATATTAAATACCATTTTATTAGAGATATGATATCAAAATGAACTTTGAAAATTGGTAAAATTGCAACACAGTTTAATCCTTCTTATATGGGGACTAAAGTAATTCCTTTGAACAAGTTTTTGAATCTTTTGAAGTTATTTCTATTGATACTCTGTGATTTTTGTACATGTACTTGAGAAAATGATATTAACTTGTTGGTGATGCTCTTGGAGGTGCTATAGGCCCAAATTGCTAGTAGCAAGGTGGAGATTGTTAAATTTTACAGGTGTACGTCAGCTATGTGTACTTCCAGAATTTGGAGAAATCGTGTTTCTTATATTTTACACTTCTTTAAGTGTTTAACACTTTTATTGGATAGCTGACATCCGACAATTCCTGCACCATTGGATCTGGTCTTCTGGACTCTTCTATTAACCATCCTATTGGTCTGTCGATTCACTTGGGTTTTACACATTCAAATATTCTTTGGTTTTGAGTTTCAGTGTGGTTTCTAAGGGAGATTCTTGAGAGAAATTAGGTTTGTGCCTCTAACTTTTCTAATGTACTTGAATGCCTCATTTGAGACTGAGTGAAATAGTAATGATCGACTGTTCTAAGTTATTTTTGGAGGGTTGATGGTTTCTGCGTAAGTTCTTAGTGATTCACCTTTACAGATCTGTGAAGATCTTCAAAGATAAGTGTTTGTGTAGTTGATACATTGGTATATATGTAACTATAATCTAAACTTTTACCCTTTTTGGGTGTTTATAGTGCATTCGAGCATTATCCTTGTTAATGGATGCTCAATAGAAGACTAAGTGACTTCGTCACTGAACTTCTGGAGCTTCGGCCGAAACAAATCTTTGTGTTCATTTTACTTTATGTTTTTGTAAGATTACAGTAATCTCTAATCAATTGTGTTCTGGGCTTTTTAGCATGAGATGAAGGGAACTTTTTATAGGAACAAGGACATGAACAATTACTGTTTTCCTCGGGGGAGTCCTCACCATATTAGCCCTGTGCCTCGGAAACAATGTTCTATTCTCTCCCTTATGTCTACATTCTGTCCTACATTCAACATTATCGTAAGAGTGACACAAGACATCTGATTGATTCTAATTATGTTTGTGTCTTCTCCTTATTAACAAGTGGACTAGGACTTGGGAAGTGGTAATGGGGATTTGACGTTCCAATATTTCCACTAATTCTTCAAACAACTCTTCAACCTTGTCCTCTGAGCTCACCTCAATCTTTGGTGATTAACATTCAATATGTCCCGACTACTGTAGCACACACATTTGTTAATCTTGTCGTCTGAGTTCACCTCACCAAGCCTCAATCTTGGTAATCTTAATCAAGCAAGAGGCCTTCATATTCGCTCCGCAATGCACGGGTCGCACAAGTAATAAAGTGGACGTGAGTCCAAGTATCGATCCCACGGAGATTGTTGTAAATTGTATTTTAGATTACGAAACCTTAACCGGAGCAAGAAATTTGATTGAGTTGGAAATTTTGATTTTGAAAAACAAATTAAAAATTAAACTAAAGAAACAATAAAAATTTGAATATAAACTTATGAAAACAAGCGCATTAGAATTATGAATCCATTTTAACCAAATCATCCATGTGTTTGACCAAATCATTTAAATACAATTCACGGGTTTTGAATATCCATGTTCTAAATGTTGTTAAAACTCCCTTTCTGTAGCGCCCCGAGTTCCGTATACCCGATTCACTACGTCATTTTCTGTCTAAATTTTTCGAATAATATTTTTGCGGAAGAAATAATTGAAATTCATTTTTGGCAACATTAAATAAACTGTAATGGCCGCTAAAATTGAAAACATTTATGAAACCATTTGAAATAGTAAATCGAACCATTAATATTGTAAAGAAATTGCCAATATCATAATTTCTCAAATAAATGAACTTCTCTAAATTATTCGATTATTTGGAAAATACGGAAATCATTAACGTCAAACTTTCAACCGTTCAACGATTATTTCCACCATCATTCATCGCTCGCCACCGTCTCCGAAATCTGCAAAACTGTTAAAAAGTAGGGTGAGTATTTCATGGGGGAAATACTCAGTAGACTCATCGCAAATTAATTTAATTTATAAGATGATTAAACACATAAATCCCGGCTCTTTATAAAACGGGCATTGATAGAGCTTCTTTATAAAACTGCTCTTGATAAAACTCATATTGTGCATTACAGCACGGGACATATTTTACAAATCATAGGCTCTTTGAAAATAGCTCTTTGAAAACAGCTCTTTGAAAACCATATACTTATAAAAACATTTTAATTATGTCAAGCATAATTTCTTTTGAAAGCATAACATAAGATAGGATTTAAATCCTCATAAACATAAATAGACACAAGAACTTTACCGAACTTAGGTGGCAAGAATTCTTATGCAGTGAAATCATAATAACAGTAAGTTTTCATCATAACATAGGATAATATCGAAATCCTCATAAACATAAGAATTTTACCGAACTTAGGTGGCAAGAATTCTTATGTAGTAAAATCATAATAACAGTAAGATCATAATAACAGTAAGATCATAATAACAGTAAGATCATAATAACAGTAAGTATACCAAAACATAATTCATGAAATTCATAGGGATCATTTCCATCATAACATAAGATAGGATCGAAATCCTCATAAACATACGCGACAGGAATTTTACCGAACTTAGGTGGTAAATCCTCATAAACATATGGAAAGACAGGAATTTTACCGAACTTAGGTGGTAAATCCTCATAAACTTATGGAGACACAGAATTCTACCGAACTTAGGTGGTAAGAATTCTTATGTGCATAGCAATGATCCAAAACATATAAAACATTATCGTAAAAACATAGGGTATACTTACTTTTCATAAAAACATAAGGTATATTTACCTTTCATAAAAACATACTTGTTTTTCTTAAAAATTGACTTTCACAAGTCACATGACATTTATATGAAATCATAATTTAAATCAATTAATAAGTGCGAGTCTACCTCAAATCCGACGAGTGCAAAGTTGAGCGGGAATGACTTCAATTTCTTTAAATTCTCCGTACGCTTCGTCTTAGCCAATAAGTCACTTTAGTATATCGAATATATAGTTCAAAATGATAAATTATAATTTGAGGACTAAAATTGATGTTTTGAAAGTTGAGGGACTAAAATGAATACTTTTGAAAGTTCAGGGACTAAAATAGATATTTTGAAAGTTGATGGATTAAAATGAATACTTTGAAACTTGAGCTTAAAATCAAATCAGCAGGTACTGAAATAAAAGAGTTTAAAGTTAAAGGGCTGATTAAAAATAATTTAGAACTTTAAAGGGGCTGAAATGATTAGTTTAAAACTTAAGGGCTGAATTGGAGTACTATAAAATTTGGGGACTGATTTGAATAACTTTAAAGCTTAGGGACTAAAGTGAAATATTTGAAAGTTAATATTATAACGTCAGATCTATCTTCTCTCTCTCACTTTACTCAAAACACACTCTTTCTCTCTCTCGCGCGATTTCAGAACGGTGATAGGGAAGCAAGGAACTCCGGCGTGTACTGCGCAAAATCGTAGGTGATTCCACGGCGGTATCACCGCCGTTGAATGGTGATAACAAAGAGGAAGGTGTGGTAGCAAGAAAGGCGGAGATTGGTGCGATTTGGGGATGAAATCCGAGATTCTAGGTCGGGGTTTTTCCGACGAAAATCCGGCATTTGAGGTAGGTGATTATCTAGTTACTCTGTTTCTTGGGTTTGGGTTTTGGTACAACTTTATACTGAATTGGAGTTGGGCAGTAGGCGGTTGTGGGTGGCGTGTGACGGTTTGGGAAATGGTGGTGGTTGCGCTACAGCAGTGTTGGTGATGGATATGGACGGTGCTGCAGTTGGTTTGATTTGAGGTTCGATTGATGGGTGGTGACTGTGGTTGAGTTAATTTCCGGTGATGGTTTGATCGATGATGAAATGATGAATACTGTGGTTGATTGCAATGAGGTGAGGGTGATTCAGCAGTGATGGTGTCTGCTTGATCAAAATTGGTTGAGGCAGTGTTTGGTTTGTTCGATTGGGAGTCATGGAGATGATTTCTTGAATTGAGCAGTGCATTGGTAGTGAATTTGCTGTGAATTGGTGGTGTCCGGTGATGATGATGCTGATTTGAAAATGATGGTGAATCAACAGCTTTGGTGAATTGGATGTTTAACATTACCCTTTTGTTGATGGTTGGAGACTGATTGCAGATTGAGCTGCACTGGGGTGGTGAGGATGGAAGGCAACATCTGTGGTGGCTGCATTGGTGGTTGCAGCATAGGTGCTTATAGAAATGGCCGGTTTTTGGAGTTGAGGCAAAGCTTGTGGATTGATGATGATTATAGTGATTGTCGTGATGGTGATTTATTGGAGAGAAAAGTGGGAGACATGGGGAATAATTAGTTGGTTTGGTGATGATGATGTCTTGAGGATGAAAGTGCTCAAAAGGAAAGAAAATAAAAGAAAATAAAATGATTAATGGGAACATGGGGAATATGAGTAGAGTAGGTGCTTAATAATGTAATAAAGATGAAAAAACGTGGGAAGTAATCCATTGAAAATTAGACTAATTTTGATTAAGAAATGTGTTTAAAACAGATATACTTTGGACTGAAAATAATTTGAGAATAAATAAATTGAGATATTTTAATAAATTTGGAATTCAAAATGATTTTGAAAATAATACTTTGAATAAATAATTAAAATAACATAATTTTAGAAATTCGAATTTTAATTTAAAATCGAACAAATTCGATATTTCTTGACTTGGCTAGACGAATTCGTCGCGGCATTAATTTCAAAACAATAGCGACTCAATTAAAATAATTATTTATTGCATAAAAATTCTGGGTTGCTATACTTTCGGATAAGTATTAACACTTATTCCTACGCATGACCCAACTATATTTCTATGTTGAATCCGAATGTGTAAGAAAGCATTAAAGATCAATGACCACTATATAGGATAACACAACGTATAGGGGTATATTTCTATCCCCTATCATATTTTGTGGCAATTAAATAGCTTCTAATGAAATCCTACTCTTTCGAACATAGAAAATCATAAAGACAATCACACAAAAGCTGGCCAAACAATTGCATAATAATAAAAGTACTTATTTAATTGCATCAATCTCATAAACTGCATATATTAAATAATAGGTCAAAACATGGAATCAATGATTAAAACTTCATCACAATCCTAACACAAGAAATTTAGCCTAAAACATAGTTAAAGAAAATTCACAAGAATAATGGATAGATGTCACCCTATTCATCTCCTTGATCCTTGTTCTTCAATCTTGAATTTGGCCTTCAATGGATTCCCCAGCAATTGGACAGCGTTCTGACATGAATTGAGCAAGTTGGGAACCCCTAATTTCGTGCCCCAAGTCGGGTATATATAGATATTCACGAAAATTAGGTTACTTGGGGAGAAAGAATGCTGAATTTCACTCAAAAAGCCCAGCTGCGGCCCAGAATTTTAACCGTGCAACCGCGCGGTTCAAAATGTTGCGGTCACACGCATCTTCAGGTCTGTTTCAGTCGCCAATTTTCAGGGTCATGCAACCGCGCGGCTTTATCAGGTGCAATCGCTCAGTTCTAATTTGAACTGCAATTTTCATCTTTTAAATGTTACAAGTCGGTCCCTGTCTTTTAATTGCACAGCACGTCCTCCAACTTCCGATTGTTGCAATTTAGCCCCTGAACTCCTGATTTCTTCCAAATTTGATTTATTCTTCCATTTTTCAACCAATTGGCCATTTGATTAGTTGCATCAACTCTTGATTTGCACACTTTGACATTTTTATCATCTAATTGGTTGACTTTGGCTTCAATTCCATTATTTTCTCAACTTTGGGTTATTTCTGAAATATAAACAAATACAACCAAAATAAATAGCAAATATTCTTGAACAAACAATAAAATCCTACTTTTAGAATAAAAATAACTGTGTAAAATACACTTATCAACACCCCCAAATTAGAACTATTGTTCGTCCTCGAACAAAAATAAAACTAAATTATAAAAATAAAAATGCAAATAACAGATGTTTTTTGTTTTTGTTAACTCATTTACTATGTGCTTCAACAATCCAAATTGACGATTCACTTTAGAGAAGAAATATGAACAACAAAAATTATTTTTATTCATCTGATGCTCAACTTCATTGTATGTGTGTGAATAGTCAAAAATCGAATGCAAACTCATGTAAAAATATATTTAACACTGTGTGACTAGTTATGCAGAAATAAGCCCAAATCCCATGTGGCCAACAATGATTTTCTTTTGATTTTCCTTACACTCTCATGAATGATCACAACCTTATTGCTTTTCCCTCATATCTGTAGGTCTTTCCTATTGATGTGGTTTCTACACATGTATAAATTGCATTTTTCCACACAAGGCAGTTAGGATTAGACAAGTATGCATGACGGACCAAGAATAATTAACAAAGTGTTAGAGATTTCAACCAACCAAGCTTATACCATTTTCATTCCATTTTTCTTTTATTTGGACGACTTTTTCTTTTAATATCCTTATCTTTTACCATCTTTGTGCAATACTCTTCATACTCGCTTTCTATATGACCCATATAGCGAGCTTTAGGTCGACAGCCCCCAACTCGGTTGAGGTTAGGGTACCAGGTTCAGAGAACCCCTCAGACTTAATTACCCTAGTCATAAAGACTTAAACAGAAAAGTTAAAGATGTTTTTGTGTCTTATGTGTAAGTCCACTCTCCGTACTTGCTTTCTAATTGACCCTTGTAGCGAGCTTTAGGCCGGTAACTCCCAACTCAATTGAGCTTAGAGTACCAGGTTCAGAGAACTCCTCAGACTTAATTACTCGAGTCAAAAAGGTATTTGAAGAGCGGAATAAGACCTTCAGCATTTTTCTATTTTTATGCTGGTTATTATGGTTTATACATGTTGACCAAAACCCTTTACACTAAAGATGCAAAAATAAAAATAAAAGAACTTTAAATCTTCAATCCATCAATGCATACTCGTACTAACCTTCCCACCCCCAAACTGCTCCTTGGTTCTACATTTCAGGTCGGGATCTAATTTTCTTAAGGTTTGAGATTTTTCAGTCAGTTCTAAGATCAAAGTGCACAAGTTTACCCCACAAGTATCGAACATCTTCCTACACAAATTATTATTCGAAAGTGGCTATGTGCTAAAATTTGATGAAAGTCTTACATGGATGAATGTTAAAAATAATTTTAGTTCGCATGTTACCCAATTTTTTTAACTAAAGCACAAAAGTCAATTCAAATCATGTCTTAAGCAATAAATAAATCAACAAAAATTTTCAAAATTTTCACTTTTTTTTATTTTCCAAATTTTCAAATTTTATGATTTTTCTACCCAAAATCGAATGAATGTTTAAATAAAAACACATGAATGAGATTCTCACCCTCAAACTAGAAATCTTCATTATCCTCAATGTATTCAAAGCAAATAAATGAAGTAAATACAAAATAACAAAGAGATTTTATATACTTCTCGGGTTTGGAGAGATGGTGTTCCCATTTTGAATCTTTGACTTGAATGCTTGGTTGGATGAAATGACCCCTTTATATCCTTTTCTATGTTCAGCTTGAAGTGTGCCATGATGATATTTTCCTTGCAAACAAGAACTAATGATCATTAGAAGTATAAATATCACATAGGAACTAGAGCAAATCAACACAGCACACCCAAACTAGGACTTAGAAAAATTTTGAAATTTTTGAAAAATGTTCGACCACTGACTTTCAGCCCTTGACATCGCCTCGAAAAATAAAAAATTTCCCGAGACATGTCCGGGGTATATAAAAGTATATAACTTGGTCTACAACATACCAAAAATTCAGAAAATTTGAAGTTCATATGAGCCATGAAAAGATGTGACAAAGTAGGTGACATGAAGCTGGAATTGGTGCAGTGGTGTTGTGATGCCTTGCAATGAGGTGCATTGAAGTGCAAAGATGTTCTTGTTGAATTCTATGCCTTAAAATCTGTGTAAATAATGAATGTATGATTCTCAAATAATGTATAATATGTAAATAAGATGATCATCCAAAAAGAATTGCAAAACTTAACAAAATACTCATTGTGACATTAAATCAAACATCTTGCATGCATGTTAAGAAATCAGTGAAAATCATATAGTTGGAGACTTGAATCAAACCAAAATTTTTGTACCTAATAAACATAATTCAATGTCTCCAAGTTCTAGCCTAATCCCATCACCATCAATTCACAATATTCAATTTTCACAAAAAATTGAAGAACACAAAAATTATGCAAATTATTGGAAATTGGTGAAAAATTCTTACATTTGGATGATTTTGATGCAATGCAATGTATGAATTTGAGTTAAAATGATGTGCAAACTTAGGGGAACAGTTGGGGACTCAATGTTGGGCGATTTGGGGGAGGAAAAACGGGTTTGAAGTGGTTAAAATGAACGAAAAATGTATATATAAGAAAACTGCCGGAATGCTATAGGGAACTACTGTGCGACCGCACGGTGTTAATGACTAGCGACCTTTGCATTTTCCATTTTTTCAGTTTTGGACCCTGTTTTTGACCCCTAAATTCCTTCTAATGCTAGCAACTAACCTCCACACTATATGCTCATGTCTTAAGCTAGGTGATCAAGTGAAAGATTGTGATGAAAAGCAACAAAAAAAAATAAAAATAAAAAGAAACACCTAAATCCTAAAATGCTAAAACTTGCAAAAAAAGGTGCAATGAAGTTTTTAATGCAACTAACATGTCAAAATATGAATTCTAAACATGTTAGCAATCCTAAAATGCAATGTAAAACAATTAAACAATAAAATAACTCAAAAACAATAAAATAAAACAAATAAAGGAAAATGTGTTTGGAAAGTTGGGTTACCTCCCAACAAGAGCTTCATTTAAAGTTCAGAGCTAGACTTTTTTGCAAAAATCTTCAAGGTGACTTTAGATTGGATGGTGTAGCCTCATCATCTGCCCTTACCTTGTATTCATACCTCTTCCAGTATCTAATAGCCATTTCTACATCGATCCTGGAACAGTTTTCAAGTTGTGGTTCCTGGGTGTTGAACTGCATCATTGTGAAGGTCACTTCCTGATTTTCAGCACGAAGCACTACATCTCCCTTCTCTACATCAATTAGTGCTCGTGTAGTGGCTAGGAATGGTCTGCCAAGTATCAGGGGAACCTTTTCATCTTCCTCCATGTCTAAGATGATAAAATCAACTGGAAATATGAACTTGTGAGTTTTAACTAGCACATCTTCCACAACTCCATAAGGGTAACAAATTGATCTATCTTCCAATTGTAAGATGATATTGCTACCCTTCGGTTCACCTAATCCCAACTTCTTGTACACAGACAGGGGCATCGGATTTATACTTGCACCTAGGTCACATAAGACCTTGTTAAATTGTAACTCACCTATAATGCAAGGTATAGAAAAGCTCCCTGGGTCTTTGAGCATAGGTGGCAGCTTGTTTTGCAGGATTACACTGCATTCTTCATTCAAAGTGACCTCCTCAAGTTCTTCAAACTTTTTCTTGCTAGACATCATCTTCTTTAGCAGCTTGGTATAACTTGGGATCTATGTGATGGCTTCCAAGAAAGGAATATTTATTTGCAGTTTTCTAAGTATATTCACAAACTTGCTAAACTGCTTATCCTCTCTTGTTTTCTTCAGCCTCTGTGGAAATGGAATAGGAGACTCATGAGGTTTAATTGTTGATTTCATCTCATGGATATCTTCCTTCTCAGCCATTTTCTCACTACTTTCCACCATCTGTTCAGGAACTTAGCTGGCTTTTTGACTTCAATTTCAGGAAGCTGCACACCACTACGCGTAGTGATTGCATTTATCTCATTTTGTACTACACTTATAGCCATGAGCCGTTCCTTTGGGTTTACCTCAGTGTTTGCAGGTAATGTACCCGGGGCTCTAGTTGTGATAAGCTATGCTATCTGCCCCACTTGGTGCTCCAGGTTTTTGATTGATGCCTGCTGATTTTTAATTGTGATTTTAGTTTTTCTCAAAAATTGATCTGTTTTAGACATGAACTGTTCTATTCTTTCCACAAATTTCCCAATCATCTCTTACAGTGCAGGCTTTTTCTCTTCAGTGTTGAATTGGGGGACAATGTGTCCATTTGAGTGATCTTTCTAAGAAAAATTAGGATATTGCGCCACCCTGGGTTATAGGTATTTGAGTATGGATTATTTTTGCGTGACCCCCTTGTACATAGTCAACTTGCTCAATTGGATAAGCTAGAATATGGCAATCTGAAGTGGCGTGGTTTGCACCACATTCTTCACAAACCACTTTAGCACTTTTTGATGAATGACTCACCAGTGCCATGCCCTCCACTTTCATAGCCAAGAAGTCAATCTTTGTTGATATGGCAGTGTAAGTGTAATGACCCGGGTCCCAGTTAACGGGCTGTCCCGGCCGTTAGATGACGGCGTATTATCCCCACTATACCAATACGAGTCTTTTCAGCATGCTTTGTCCTCACTCGCACGCTCCCCGAGAAAACTTCCGAGGAGGTCACCCATCCCAAAATTTCTCCAAACCAAGCACGCTTAACTGTGGAGTTTCTAACGATGGACTTCCGAAAAATAAGGTGCACCTTCTTTTCCGGAAGTCCATCGTTAGAAACTCCACAGTTAAGCGTGCTTGACTTGGAGGAATTCTCGGATGGGTGACCTCCTGGAAATTTTTCTCGGGGAGCGTGCGAGTGAGGACAAGGCATGCTAAAAAGACTCGTACTAGTACAGTGGGGCCAGTACATCGTCATCTAATAGCCTAGACAGCTCGTTAAGTGGGACCCAGGTCGTTACAGTAAGCATCCACTTCATAGACTCCCGATGTCTTCTTTGGTACCACCCTGTCCGATCCCCACATGGCATTTGTATTTTCTATCCTCTCAAAGAGCTCCAATGCCTGTCCAATGGTCTTCGTTCCCAAAGCACCATTTGATGAGGAGTCAACCATGTTTTTAAAGTGTGGAAGTAATCCTTCATAGAAAAACTTCAATTGGTCTCCTCTAGTGATCCCATGGTTTGGACATTTCCTTAACATGCCCTTAAATCTGTTCCATGCATCATAAAAAAATTCAGCATCATGCTGCTGGAACATAGTGATGTCATGTCTCAGTTTGGCAACCTTCCCTGGAGGCATGAATTAGTGCAAAACTTCTGAACCAAGTCATTCTAAGTGGTTATACTCGCAGCGAGGATAGAATCTAACCAGTTAACAGCTCTATCTTTTAGATTGTAAAGGAATAACCTGAGTCTAATAGCATCATCAGACACACCCGATATTGAAAGTGTTGGCATATGCCGAAAAATTTAGAAACATGTGTGTGTAGATTTTCATCAGGTCTCCCATGAAATTTTTGTCCATTTTGGAACATGCTGATGACATTGATTTTAAGTTCAAAGTTTTCCTGCCCAAATGGTGGATAGACTATGTTGGACTGACTTTGAACCATCTGAGGTGTCATGAAGTCACCAACCAATATGTCATCTTCATTTATTGGATCAACAGGGGGCAGAATATTGTTGTTGTGTGCCATTTGAATTTTTGATTTTCTGATTTATCTAGTTCTTTGACCTCTTTTAATTTACGGTGTAATGTACGTTCAAATTTAGGGTCAGCTTCGAAAAGATTCCCATTTTTCGAACGTAATATACACAACTACAAGAAAAGTAAAGAAATTAGTACTAAACTAAAATAAAATTAAAAAGTAAAAATTCCGAATTAGCAAAAGTAATCTAAAAATAAATTTTTAAAAAAATCTCCGGCAACAGCGCCAAAAACTTGTTCACTCCGCAGGTGCACGGGTCGCGCAAGTAATAAAGTGGACGTGAATTCAAGTATCGATCTCACGGAGATTGTTGTAAATTATATTTTATATTACGAAACCTTAACTGAAATAAGAAATCTGATTGAGTTGGAAATTTTGATTTTGAAAAACAAATTAAAAATTAAACTAAAGAAACAATAAAAATTTGAATTTAAACTTATGAAAACAAGCGCCTTAGAATTATGAATCCATTTTAACCAAATCATCCATGTGTTTGACCAAATCATTTAAATACAATTCACAGGTTTTGAATATCCATGTTCCAAATGTTGTTAAAACTCTCTTTCTGACAATCATTAACACATATTCCTACGCATGACCCAACTATATTTCTATGTTGAATCTGAATGTGTAAGAAAGCATTAAAGATCAATGAACACTATATATGATAACACAAAGTATAGGGGTATATTTCTATCCTCTATCAGACTTTGTGGCAATTAAATAGCTTCTAATGAAATCCTACTCTTTCGAACATAGAAAATCATAAAGAGAATCGCACAAAAGCTGGCCAAACAATTGCATAATAATAAAAGTACTTATTTAATTGCATCAAATTCATAAACTGCATATATCAAATTCATTTTTGGCATGAATTGAGCAAGTTGGGAACCCCTAATTTCGTACCCTAAGTCTGGTATATATAGATATTCACGAATATTAGGTTACTTGGGGAGAAAGAATGCTGAATTCCGTGCAAAAAGTCCAGCAACGGCCCAGAATTTTAATCGTACGACCGCGCGGTTCAAAATGTTGCGGTCGCACGCATCTGCAGGTCTGTTTCCGTCGCCAATTTTTAGGGTCATGCGATAGCGCAGATTTATTGGGTGCGACCGTGCGGTTCTAATTTGAACTGCAATTTTCATCTTTTAAATGTTACAAATTGGTCCCTATCTTTTAATTGCATATCACGTCCTCTAACTTCCGATTGTTGCAATTTAGTCCCTGAACTTCTGATTTTTTCCAAATTTGATTTCTTCTTCCATTTTTCAACCAATTGGCCATTTGATTAGCTGCATCAACTCTTGATTTGCACAATTTGACATTTTTATCATCGAATTGCTTGATTTTGGCCTTAATTCCATTATTTTCTCGACTTTGGGTTATTTCTGAAATATAAACAAATACATCAAAAAATAAATAGCAAATATTCTTGAACAAACAATAAAATCCTACTTTTAGGATAGAAATAACTGTATAAAATACACTTATTACTTCACTCCACGGAATGAAATTACCTCTTGCTTATAGGAATTTGCTATGGCCGCTGATCACCATGTGCATGAAATTATCATTGTGTTCGACTTAAATTAAAGGAAGGAAAAATTAGGGATTTTAATCTATTTTAGTCGAGACTAACTACTTTTAGAAGATTAGTGATATGTTTTTGTTTGTTTAAATGTTAGGACAATGAGGAGGAATTCAATATGTTCGATTATACACAACAGTTTACCACGGAAAAAGTTATGTGATTTACACTATCAAACTATCTGTACAAAACTTTAATTATAATATGATGTTTTCTAGGTATTTCAAAGTCTAGTTTCGTTATCTAATTGGGTTCATATGGTTGGAAAGGAGCTTGGTTTGGTTATTATTGTGAAGCATTCCATGCTTGATGTGAGCATAGTGGAAGGTATGAAAGCGTGAAAATCATTCTGACTACGAAAGCAAACAAAAGAGATCTCGTGGAACACATAAGTGTGAGTGTCAATTTGATCTAAATAGTGTTAAGTTGCTACATTAGGATGATTGGATATTGGATTACACAATTATCCCTCATCACAACATTTAGAAGGTCATCCTTACGTGGCAATACTGGCAAGGAAAGATGAGAAGATTCTAGTAGACATGTCACACATTTTGGTAAAACCAAAGAACATATTAATTACCTTACAAGAACGAGATCCAAAGAATGTTAGCACAATGAGAACCATATACAATGCACTTGCTAAATATAGAATAGTTTAGAAGGCTTGAAGGACACAAATGCAACAGTTAATGAGCAGGTTGAGTGAACACAATTATATTGAGTGGCATAGGTCTGATGCAAAAACCAATGTAGTTAGAGACCCTTTTTTTTTTTGCACACCGGACATCCATAGATTTGTTACATGCCTTTCCACATGTGCTTATCATGGATCTTACTTAGAAACCCAATAGGTTTTAGCTTCCTCTTTTTGAGATTGTTGGAGTTACTTCAACCCAAATTACTTTCTCAGTTGCTTTTGTATTCATGGAACTTGAACGGGAATCAAATTATACTCGGGCAATGGAAAAATTGAAAACTTTGATGAACAACGATGTATTGCCAGATGTAATTGTCAGAGATAGGGAGCTATCTCTTATTCGTGCAATTGAAGAAGTTTTTCCCACTTCCAAAAATTTATTGTGCACATGGCACATATCTAAAAATATATCTTCCAACACAGAGAAATTTTTTGAGATAAAATAAGTATGGGATAATTTTTGTAGAAGTTGGAGCTTACTTGTTTCACCTACCATAGAGGACATATATGAACACTTGATCAAAACGTTGTCTACTAAATTTGTACAATTTCCAAGGGCCTTGGAATATGTTCAAGGATCTTGGTAAAATAAATATAAGGAGAAATTTGTTGCTCCTTGGACAAATAAATTTATGCACTTCTGTAATGTAACAACAAACAGGTAATTTATATATTTTCTATAATATATTTGTAATTTAGTGTTCTTGAATTTTGAATATATTACCTATCTATGTGACTAAATTATTCGTATACATTTATCCATGTGTTCATAGGGTTGAGAGTGCACATTCTAAATAAAAACATATGAGATCAACACAGTGATTCTAAAACTTCATGGAAAGTCATGTATTACCTTGTGATATTGCAATTCACTTAAATATAGGATTTGTTCGAACAAAGCATGAACTTAGTGCAATATAACTTCAAACATAGCATTTTCAAAGAGTTCAAGGGTTTCATGTCTCATTTGGATTGAGTCTAAGCAAGCTAAACATATTGGTTTTGACAAAAGTGCTTGTAATTGTACACTTAAGTCTACATGTGGATTATTGATGTGCTAAATCGCAAGTGTACGATATCGCATCCAAGTAATAAAGGGGAAAGGAGTAAGAATTATCGTTCCTGTGAGGATTGTAATTAAATACCGAAATTGTGTTTGTTTTCGACTTATTTGAATGGTAAAATTTGGATTTTTTGAATTGAACTAAAATATTAAACTAAAAGGAAAAAGAAAGAATAGACATTTAGATATTCTAAATTGATATTTATAAGTGTTGAGACATCCGATTTCACATAATCAATACTTTTAATTCCAATTGTCTAGTTTTATTCCTATTATTGTGCTCGATCAAATTCACTTATGCAGATAAAATTGTTCTCTTGAGTTTGAATTAACTCTACTTAATTAGTTAACCGTGTTTCTAGACAGCAGTCAGTGTTCTAAAATGCATTAAAAGGCGCCACCTAGGCGCGACGCATGTCAAAAACGCTTCGCATATGCCTCATGTGCGCATTAATGTGTATGAACATGCAAAAATAGGTGTCAATATGGCATGAACTGGCAAAAATCGGTGTTAAGTCGGTCAAAACCAATCCGGTCAAAATCGATTGAAACTGGCAACATTAATTATAATCATTTAATCAAAATTTTCACTTAAATATAAATACCAAACAAAAGAATAACTAAAGGTTGGGGTGCCTATGCAAATAGGCCACCCACTTGGCTTCTTCACTTTAACATGTTTCAACTCCCAACAGTTCTTCTATAAGGACAGCTGGGATCTTCCATCCTACTCATCTTCCGATGTGGGATGGGATTTAACCTCTTTTTTTTGGTTTATTTTTTAACTGTCTCTTCATTTTTTTTATAAATCTTCTTCTCCCAAATAAATTATTTAAATATTATTTTTATCTTATTTTTTATGAATTAAAATTTTTTGAAAGTTTGAAATAAATTATAGTACAATAATAATATAATAAATAAAATTAACGAACATGAATCTATATACTATTTTCTTTGAACTGATAATTTTGAAATAAAAGAATATTGTTATTATATATTTTATATTTTTGTGTATTTAGTATTTTTGTTAAACAAAAATCCTATTTAATATCTTAAAATGTTTAAAATAATATTAATAATGCAAAACTCATTATAATTCCTATTCTTCGCATTGACACGTCTAAACTTGTAATTCTTGATTCTCGACCTTGCCGCCCCCAACGCGTTACACGTTTTAGAAACTTGAAAGCAGGTCATAATAATTAGGTGCATGAAATATAAGAATTCATGTAGCAATCGCAATAATAACAGACGTATATGTCTATTGTTCGTTGAATTACCAGATTTTATTCTTAGATCTAGGTTGTTAGCTCACCTTACGGATTATAAAAACAACCCATTAAATCAATGAATTAGTTGCGAATTAAATCATGCATTAAACACAAAATAAAATCAACACATGCAACGAAAGTGGAAAACTAAAATTATAGAATTAAAAGGGTAAAACTAAGCTACATCGAATATCCCAACTATAAAATTAGTTGTTCATCAATAAAGAAATAAACACGGGAAAATTTAAATTACTACGCATGTTGAATTTATCAAATTAACAAATAAAAGGAAATCTAGCACCAAGTACTTCACTCCCCATTGATAATCTTCAATTCCTAAGCCTTTGCCTTGATTTTCCTCCCAAGATTTGTATGATAGAAAGATGAATTATGTTCTTGAAAGTATGTGTAAATGTGTAACAAAAGTCTTGTGAAGGTCCCTAAATTCGTGCCCCATGGTTGCTTATATAGGTGCAAGAGAAACCCTTGTAGAATAAGGGAAAAATTAGATAAAACAATGTGCATGGGTCAAATCTCCACTGGGTCTCAGAAAGTTGCGCGACCACGAAGAATAAACCATGGTGGCCATGCAGTCGATTGATTTTCGGTTCTGTTAATTTGAAAATCTTCGTACGAACGCATGATAATGGATCCCATGGCCTCGTGGTTTACCAGGTAAAGAGCAATTTCAACTTTTGAATTCCTTTAAGTTGGTCCTCGTCTTTTATTTGCACTTCTAGTCCTTCATCTTCCAATTCTGTCCACATTTGATTTCTCCTCAATTGGTTATTTGCACTTATTCATGTCTACAATTAGCTCCAATAATCATCCAATTCTTCAGTGTTTGCTTCATTTGCATCATTTTTTCATCTTTGGACTATTTTTCTGGAATATAAATAAATAAGTAGCGAATATTCTCAAATGAACATATAAAATCCTATTTTTGGCACATAAATAAGTGTATAAAATACACTTATCAATTACCATGTGAGATTTCTAAATACATACTTATAGGGCATTTAATCTCGTTGTTAGTTGTTCAGCCTCACTGGAAAAAAAACTAGACACTTTGGTCCCTTCATATGAGCCTTCTTCCAATTTGAATATTATAATTGAATTGGTGAACATTCAGAAATATTTTGATGCATGTGAGATGTAGGTAAACTACTTTTTAAAATGAAGTTACAAGATACTTATGAACCTTCAACTATGTCTTTAGTACCACATGCTGAAAAAGCTAGAACAAGGGCTGATCGTCATTGAAGATTGATATTTCAACCAAAATAGATCTTTCATATTTTGAAATTGTTAATTCAGTTAATGACAACCATTCTCCTTCTACCACTAATTTTGTCAAAGTTTCAAAAAATAAATAAATAAAAGGAAAAAGAAAAAATGAAAACTTAGAAGAAGATATCATTGTTACAATATGCAAACTTGAGAGGATATTTTTGCCTAGTTTGATTCAATGGAGCACTTACCAATTCATTTATCATATTAAGCTCAAGTGGGTTGTCCAGTACAATATCGATAGATGTACCCTTTCGAAAAGTATTCCAATTTTGTGCTATTCATATTCTTAAATAAATGTGTTATTCTTATAACTACAATTGAGTTTGTTTCATTAAATGTGTTATATATATTTATAAACCATTTAAAAAGAAAGGTAAAAAACCGTGCTTCTGGGAATAGGGATGCATAATTGGTAGAAGAAACTTCAACGTTTTGCTCTCTATATTTTGATGAAAATGTCCAAAAAAGATTGAATCACCCACCATGAAATGATGATGGAGGTTTAGTCGACCCTTTGGGACTATTGTCAATTTTCACACATCCTAAATGACCTCTTGGAAACCAAACGACAAATTTGAAAGTACTAACCCATAATGAATTTGAAGTTGCTTCAAGATATGTACTCTTGAGTTGCGAAGAAGTTGCCCCCTTCCTGGCGTAAGTTTTAATAATTTTATCAATATACTCATCAATAATTTGTTGGTAATTGCTACAATGTAGAGAGATCAAGAGACGAATGAGAATGGCTTATTTACAAGCTTCTAACACACAAATGGAGCATATACGTGATGAAATTTTGTGTCATGGATAAATAAATATGTGAGAACATTTCATGATCTCGATTTACCTAAAAAATGTAAATTATGGATTAACTGATTTCATATCTCAAGTGAGTCAACACAACAATGAAGTTGATCTACATGTAAAACAATTAGCAAGGGGACTCATATGGAAAAATATTACAATGGTTATTTTGTCAACAGTTTCAAGTTTCATACTATAGAGTACAGTCAATACAAGAAAACAATGAATAGCAGTGTGTGTGTGTGTGTGTGTGTGTGTGTGTATTGGGAAGCTGCTACAATGACTATGATCGTGACTAATATGGTGTGTTGAATGAGATTTTGGAGTTGGAATATCTTGGTGCGGGAAATACTACTACATTATTCAAGAGAGACTGGTTTGATAATGAACATGACGTTCGAGTTGATCGGCAATTCAACCTAGCAGAGGTCAATGGTAAAAGAAAAATAGTTTCATCTGATAACGTAGTACTTGCTCAACAAGATCAATAGGTATACTTCAATGATCTTCCTTCAAAAGGTCTCATAGACGTGATTGGTGGGTAGTTTTGAAAATAAAAGCTAGACATTTGATGCACGTGGAAGGAATCATATCAAGAGATCAAGAATGCACTTTATGGGTAGACTATGCATTTCAAGAGGATCAAGAACCTATTGCTCTACAACCAACTTGTTTGGATATAGATGTGCAACATTTGATATAGAACGATGTGGAACCTGAAGAGGTAGATAGTGCCAACATTACAAATTCCAGACAAATTATGCTTGATGAAGATGGAGATAGTGACCAAGATGATAGTGACCAAGATTACTATAACGGAAGTGGTGATGCAAAAGACGTTGATTACATGGTATGTTTGTTTGTTATTTTAAAACATATAATTATTTGTATTTGGTTTTACTAAAACTCACATATAATGCTTCTACATTTGTAGGATGACTCTAAATTTTAATTCTCGAAATTAACACTTCGAAAATTTTGAAATAATTGAAGTCATGAATGGTTCGGGTTCAAACTGTCGTAAAATTCACATATAGTGTCAGAATGACTATTATAATATGCTTTTGTAATCATCTTGACAAGCCCTACAAGACTTGTCGCTTTTCCATGACTACGATGGAATTTGACCTTTTGAATTCGTCTATTAATTAAAAATAGCGTTTTGTTATTTGTTTTATTTTTTTAAGACCTTTGAAATTTTATCTCGTAAGCCAGATCTATTTAAGTGTCTATTTGGTATAGGAAAAATCGAATTTTTTTTGAATATGTAGTTGAAATGTTGTTGAAAAGTGTATAAAGTAGTGAGTCCCATAAAAATTTGTGATTGAAAATGAATTGAGGAAAAAGTTGATTTATTTTCTCATGACCAAACAAGCACTGAGTGTCAATGTCTAATAGGGTTTAGAATCTAAAGTCTTTTTTTTTTTTTTTTTTTTTTGTCATTTTTAGTGTTTGTTGATTTCGGATAAAAATTTTAAGTTTTCTCGAAAATCACTTTCATTTGCAATGCAATGTAAAAGTTTTTCCAAAAGCATTCCCGACTCCAACATTTCCTTTTCATTTCCCACCAAAATAACTTTCCCTCTAACCCTATTTGGCTAACATAGAGGTGTCAAGATGGGCGGGCGGGAGGACCGATCAGATCCATGAAAATCGATCCTGAACAGCTAGCCGACCCATGACCTGAGCAAGAGGTTCATGGGTCAATGTCTAATAGGGTTTAGAATCTAAAGTCTTTTTTTGTCATTTTTAGGGTTTGTTGATTTTGGATAAAATTTTTAAGTTTTCTCGAAAATCACTTTCATTTGCAACGCAATGTAAAAGTTTTTCCAAAAGCATTCCCGACTCCAACATTTCCTTTTCATTTCCCACCAAAATAACTTTCCCTCTAACCCTATTTGGCTAACATAGAGGTTTCAAGATGGGCGGGCGGGAGGGTCGATCAGATCCGTGAAAATCGATCCTGAACGATCCGGAACACCTAGTCGAACCATGACCTGAGCAAGAAGTTCATGGGTCAAGAAGGTGTGAACCGCTAAATTATAGTTAAGTAGGTGTCAACCTAGTTAAGATGTACTTAAACTATACGCCCCAGTTTGGTAACAATTAAAATCTAAATTTTAAGTAAAAGTCGACAATTAATCAGAATCACATATTTCATCTGATTTTAATCTCCACAAAAATGATGGCTAAATTATAGTAAAGTAAATGCGAACCTAGTTAGAATGTACTTAAACTATAAATATTTGACAGTAGTAACTAAAAATGCAATTTAGTTGTATTTGTTTATATTGTATTTAACTTTATAAAGTTAAAAGTAATTCACGTAACATAAGATTTAAATTTGAATTCTATGTAAACTTTCTTTTTATAAATATGAATTTATCATTTTGTTCATTTCATATTTAGCAATTTTTTTATATATAGCAATTTAACCAAAAAAATTGCTATAAATATGAAAAATTCTATATTTTTATTCCTACACGTCAAATTGGAACGAACCTCGACCTTCATGGGCAATCGGGCGTGCCTAGGTTGTAATTCAAAATTTGTGAATCGAATCGGAAAGGCCCATAAACCTGCAGCGGACGGACTTTTTGGGATAATTGCACACCCTACTACATTTTTTTAGTTAATTGGACAAATCACTGACTTCGGAGATTTTTTGAAGCATACTTCCTACTCTTCATCTTCCCATTCCCAACTGCCTACCACCTCGCTGCAGTGATGATCTTCCCCGGTTGCCTACTACCACCGCACAACCACCCGCTCTGCCACCACCACCACCACCCGCATCAACCACCACCGAATTCCAGTGGTCATCCCCATGTTGATAATAGTTCTATACCTGGACTGATTTAACGATTTCCTTGCATTTAAATGATGAATTGGTAAGTGAACTTGTTAAAGGATTGGAGATTCTGAAGCTGAGAAACTACGAGAACAGTCTTGCAAGTCCAACCCTCGCAGACAAACTTCAAAATTTGCTACAGTGCTAAACTTGTTGTCATTTTTTGGTCGTGGAAATGCAATTGCCACCACCGGACCACCACCAAAGGGATCCAAAGCAGCTCCTTAATGTAATTTATTGCAGCAGCAAGCTCCTTATTGAGATTCAAAATTTTCAATAACTTGAGGTCTGTATCTTGTTTCTTCTTGTTGTGTTGTTCTACTCCAAAGCATGCTGCACGTGATATGGGTTGACGATGAACACCATCTTGATGTCGAGATTGGTGGTGGCGAGGAAAGGCTTGGGATGATTGGAAGTGTTGTTGCAAAAAAAAAAAAAATAGTGCTCGAAAATTGTTTGACTTTATGTTTAACATAAAATATCATAAAAATTATGTAAAGTTTCAATATGTGATACTACAATTTTGTTCAAAATATCATAAAAATTTAATAAAGTTTCATATTATGATAAGCATGATACTTGACGGAAACAATATTTTTCAATTAAAAAAAATTGAAGTATTTTTCCGTGATACTTTAAATTGAAGTAAGTTTCAATTATGATTCTAAAAGTTTGATATTTGTACAGTCGTCTTTTTTCACACGAATTATTATCGAGCTCATATGTTGACGGGTCGATCCGGCCAAAATCACCCCCATCGACACCTCTACTCTTAACATTTCATTCCCAAACAAATTCGAAAATTTCTCCCAAATATTGACTCCAAAGTTCCATTTCCATTTACCACCAAATAATCAGTCCTCCTTAACCCTTTCGAAAAAATTCTAGCTGAAACATCTTTGCAAATCTTTATATAACACTTCTTCGCGAAGCCATTCACCCCTGCTTATTATAAAGCTAAGGTAATCGATTTCATTGTTCTTTTTTTTTTTTTTTTTTTTTTTTTTTCAGTTTTCAATTGGGTTTTCTATTATCAATGGGCATTTCGTTTTTCCATTTTCAATCTATATAGATATGCTTCCTAGGTAGTTGTTTTGGATGAGAGTACTATACATGAAATAAAAAATATTTTACAAGCTACAATTAGTTTTTGTTCCTATTTTGTTATCTCACTCTCGTACTCACACAAAAATTGTTCATATTAAAAGTTCGACTTTATGATTTCATTGACATTTTACTTTTGGATATGCTCTGCAGTCTGCCCTGTCCAGATTAAAAGACTGAACCAAAAAATCTTTAAAGATAGACTCTAATTGTTTCCTTTGTAAGTACGAGGTATGCATGTGTGAATGTTTTTAGACCATTGACCGTTGGAGGAGGTATACTGATTTTACTAATGGATTATTGATGATGAAAAAAGAGGAAGCAAACGCATTTGACAGTGATGATGATTAGAGTAATCTATGATGGTTTTTGTTTTATTGTCATGATGTGAGTGAACTGAACTTCCATTTTATTGGCTTTCTTCTTGATATTGTCAATCAGATACTATACTTCCCAGTTCCCAAAAGTCCTTGTTTTCATTGATGATCATAGAGATGGCCAATTTAGAGTCTCTTTCAGCAACATACAACCTATTTTCCAATGATTTCAGTTCAGCAGCAAGAACAGAGCACTGTCCAATATGCTTTATCATCTCCACTAGCAATATTATTTAAATAATCTCTTCCAACAAGTCACTGGATAGTTTTTCTCTCTTCCACCAAGTCATTGGTCATAGTTATAGACTTAGAGCCGACATCGAGGTGCTAGACCTTCTCTCTTGGGGAAAGGATAAATTTCCAAACATATTTCGATAGATTACTTTTTCTTTCCTGAATCCACTCTTACGTAAATATGATTTTCCAAATTACATACTGATTCATTAATTATTTTCTTAAAGTTAGAATTATTACTGAGATATCTATGTTACTTGCCTTGTCTACAGTCAGGTCATTCTTGAGTTAGAATTACCAAATCCCACACTTGTAGTGAGCTTGATTGATCATCCGAACTTCCCGTGGGCTTGAGAGTTCAAAACTTGATAACTTGTAAGGTTGTCTCTAGCTTACCATGATTTAATTTATTATAAGAACATTTTTTACATCTTGGTGCATTATGTTGTAGAGAAATAGAGCATAAAGAAGAAATTTATTGAATTATGTTGAAAGAAAAACTTATGTGGTGGTTGACTTGACTAGTTGAGCGATTTCCATTCTTTTTCTTTTTGTGTCCATAGACACAGAGAGGTGGCATTTGCTGAATCTCAATGTAAGATTATAGACTGTTAGTATGTGCTTCTGAAATTGATTTAGCAATAGAATTTTGTATGCCCTTTTGGTCCATAAGATTACACAGACTGTTGTATCTCAATGTAAGATTACAGACTGTTGTATGTGCTTATGAAACTGATTAAGCTATTTTTTATCAATGTATGCATCTTATGCTAGTGATGTTGCTGTTGTTTGCATTCTAAGTAATAAATTCTAATGGCCATGCAATTACCTGTTTTTATGTGCAATGTCAATTTGCAGGAAAATAAGGCATTTTCGAATTTTGTAAATTAAGAACCATTGATTAGTGTCGAGTACAATACAATATAAACAACATTTAAATAGCTTCAAGGACCATAAATTTATAAAGAGTGTAAAAAACTTGTATTCGAAGATGAGTGATTATCGTCCTACATGGGAACGTGGCAGCTTCTCTAAGGAATGATCCGCTGGCAGCAATAGAAACCAACCCAATGATATAGCTCAACCTGGATAGGAGATTAGTGATGAGGAGATTGGTCTAAGCAATGATAGCAACGATCTGGTGGACTACGATGGTTCTCACGAGGAGTCATGTTAGGCAGAGGATGAGACACCAGTTAAGAGGTGGAGTCCTAGCCACAGTTCTCCTCACCTACTTCCCCATCAAGGCGTATGCTCATTCTCTTCCTTTAAGCTTCAAGGTCATATCTTATGGCTATTTTAGCCTACTTTAACTTTCTTTTTCATACACCACGAAATATGTTTACATTTATAAAGATTTTGTTTTAATTTTGCACTCAACTTTGACAATCCTTATACTACCAGATAAATAACTGCAACAGTGAAAGGATTTTTGGGTGAAGTGTACCCAATGTGGACTAATTTTTCCAAGGATTTTCAAGACGATATGTTTAACAGACTCAAGGTAACGTCATTATAATTTGGTCCTTTCACTTTTTATGTTCTATTATTCAAACTCGTTATAAAATAGTATAATGATTTTCTTAATTGTTTTGAAATTTAAATGGCCTTCGCACATGGAAGCAGAAATAAGATCAGTATGGGAAAAAATAGTCGTTGCACGTTGGAAAGGTGGATATAAAGATGCTCAAAAAAAGTATGACATAATAGTTGTTCTAGTCCTGTTTGATAGAGAATAAAATTAGATTTTTAGCGAATTTTGAAAAAATTGATGAGATGTGTGGTTAAAAAGTTGTGGGACCCATGAAATATGTGATTGCGATTAATTGTTGACTTTGATAAAAATTTAATTTTTAATCAGAAACAAACAAGTACCCAATAATCGAACAGACTAGAGGAATATAGGCCAAAATGGTTAGGCGATGCAGATCGGGATGCATGACTAATACAATGAAGTGACGAAAGGTGGTAGCAAATCTCTCATGTAAACACATCTAATCATACCTCAATTGCTAATGGTGAACCACCAAAACATTTAGGTGGTTCAGTTTCATTCACTTTCCAAGAAAATTGCATGGTAATAATACTATTCTCAACGTTAACTTTTTAAATTAATAGTATATAATTCATTTGAGCGTATTGAATGAACACTTTTTAAATTAATAGTATATACTAGTTTTATTAACCTGTTTTATGAGTTGTGATGACATTTGAAATAGTTTGATATGTATTAATTTGAAAGTATTGTGCAAGGCTGTGGACAAAAGAATAACCAGTGTGATTTAGATTGACAAACAATTGATCTTTTGAACTTCCAAATGGTCATACCCTGGAGAGTATTGAGTGGAATCTATCATATATTCCCCCCCCCCACCCACCCTATTAAGGTGTTGTGATTTCCCGAAGTTAGTAGGAAACGTGTGATTTAATAATGATTTTCTAGTCATTGAATGGATTGTGTAGACAAGAATGAAGTATGGCCTCTGTTCGGCGGCTCATTATAATGAGCCGTCGCCATTTATTTCGGATTTCAAGGTAAATTTTGTGGTTGAAAATTGGAGAGAGAAAATATTTATGGTTAAAAAGTGATTTGAAAAATTGTGTAAATTATAATGAGTAATTATAATGAGTTGCCAAACAGAGGCTAAGTAATTATATTGGTCTTGGAAATATTTTGCTAACTTTGATGTAGATATTTTATTCGAACAAGGTTTCAAGTTTCATTTCTATGCAATGGAAACTTTGTAGAATTTAAAAGTCCGTCATCATTTTATAAGGTGTTTAAGTAATGGCATCCTTATTTACTGTGAAGATGTTGGTGCAAAGTTGGGAAGGTCTAGCAAAGAGTCTATGTCAAAGGCTAAAGTGATTGATTTTTTAATGGATGCACATTAGATTTTCTATCTTGTTATGATCTTCTCAAGTTGTTTCCTTTGATAAAGTGACAAGAATATTATAAAATCATATCTTCATTTTATAGTAACTTATCAAGAACTTTTTCATTTAAATGTTGCGGTAAAATATCTACTATTCGTTGAAAATTGTTCATTATGTTTGTCTAATTCTAGTGTTCTATTGGTTCTTGTGGAATATACCTTCAAATTTAAGGAGTAATGAAAGCATTATTATTACCTCCGTACCACAAAGATAAGCATGTTCCCATTTTCATATAGATTAAGAAATTGTAGTTAATATAGTGAAATAATAAATTTATCTATACTTTTTCAAATATACCCTTATGTTAATTTCAAAGATTCATTAATTCATTCAAACTACATGTCATTGGAATTAACTATCAAGATACATTAATTAGGGGTATATGAGGAAATGAAAAATTAAATACATGTTCATTATAGTAAGTGACTTATCTTTGTGGGACGGACGAAAATAGTATACAAGTCTATCTTTGTGGGATGGGGGTAGTACAATGCAAATACAGATTTACGATTGAGAAATGGAAGGAAAAAATTAATAAATCTCCATTTTGTTGGTAATTCCCAATGAATTATACAACTGTTTGAAATTTCCAATGGATTAAACAAATATTGGAAATTTTTTCCAATAGATGTCACGATTGGTTGATGTTTCCAATGACTGTTTTCATTGAAAATACCATTGTTGGTAATTTGCAACGAAATGCAACGAACCTGTGGTTCTGTTGCAAATTACCAATGGTTGAGTATCCATTGGTAATACCAATTGAAATATATTTTCATTGCAAAACCTTTAGTATTGGGGTTACACCAACGGCCTTTCCAACGACTATTTTTCGTTGGTAAAACACAATACCAACGGAATAAGAGGTTTTACCAACGGATTTGTCCGTTGGTATTACTAAGAAATCTTGCAGTCACAATTCAAATATAATATCATTTTTTTTTTTTTTTTGTGTGTAAAAGATGCTAAGGTATTCTTTATTGATACAAATTGTTTCTTTTTTCACGAATAATAATACAGTATTATTCTTGAATATTGATGTAGATTGTTTTCTTTTCAAAATATAATACATTATTCTTCTAAAATATTGATTTAAATTATTTTCTTTTCAAGAATTATAATACATTATTTCTATGAAATATTGATTTGGATTGTTTTTTTTTTAAGAATTGTAATACAATATTCTTCTAAATATTGATTTAGATTGTTTCTTTTCCAAGAATAATAATACAACATTCTTTTGGAATATTGTAACAAAATATTAAGCGAGAAATTGTATTCAAACAAATATTTATCTATCATAAATCTGTATCGTCAAAATGATATGATCTGATTGAATAATTATACCACTTTATTATGTAATTCAAATTAAAATAATACAATCATTTTTTTTAAGCAGGAAGAGAGAATTTTCATGTCAATTCATTGATCGGAGATTTGTGACTTAAAAAAAAAAATAAGATATATTATCTTAATCTTAATATTAATTTTAATATATTATCTTAATCTTAATTTTAATATATATACTAGTATCACACCCGTGCGTTGCACGGAAGAATAATATGAAATCATAATTTGCTTTTATTAATGATATAGATCGTCAGTGAATCCTCAAAATAGAAATAAATTATAATTCTCATCAATTTTGGAAAAAATATTTAAATAATATATTGTTTGTACAGTTTGTAGTTACTCACATCCGTGTGATATACTAAAGTTGTTATAAACAAAACATATTTAAACAATTGCTTAAATTTAAATTAAATAATGCAAATTTTCAAATATATGTTGTAAAAAATGAAGTGTTTTTCTAAAAAAATAATCGTTAATTTTAATAAATATTTTTACATTAATTGATTATTCTTTCTTCATACTGACAATTTCTTTATTCATATTATTACATTATTATTTTAATAAAAATTTCCGATTGATAATTGTTTAATAGAAATTATATGAACTAATTGTTAAAATCTGTAATTTATTTTTGCATATTTTAGATATTTAAATTTATAATGAAAAATAGAAAAATGAACAGAATAAGTAAGTAAATAAAAATAATGTGAAAATGATAAATGAATTGAATAAATCTTAAGTTTGTAAAATTAACCCAACTTAATTGGATTTGCCTTAAAAATTCGTATTGTTATTATTTATTTTAATTGGATGAGAAAAAATCAGAACAGAAATTAATCATCTATGATTAAAATGAATTTAGTTAACTAATTATAGTTAATATTATATGACTTAAATGATATAACTTAAAATGAATTAGATATTGAGCAAAAATAAAAAATAAAACTTTACCTTTAATTTTTTATATGATTTTACGGACAATATATTTACAATTTACTCTTACTTGTTAGCTTGCTTTAAACTTCTCACTGTGATCTTTAATTTGACACCATATTACATATTTTTCGATTTCAAAATAATACAATAATTATTAAAAGAATAATAGTAAAATATAAAAAAAAAACATTTTGATGTTATTAATAGCATTGCACGGATGTCAATGCAATTAATGACACATGTAAAATAATAATTGCTAAAACATTTAATGCAAGCTAACAAGTGATATCAAATTGTAAATATATTGTCCATAAAATTATATCAAAAATTAAAGGTAACTTTTTATTTTATATTTTATATTTTTGCTCAATATCTAATTCATTTTAAATTATATCATTTAAGTCCAATAATATTATCTATAATTATTTAACTAAATTCATTTTAGTCATAGATGATTAATTTATATTCTGATTTTTTTCATCAAATTAAAAATAATAATAATTATACAAAATTTTAAGGCAAATTCAATTAAGTTGAGTTAATTTTACAAACTTAAGATTTTTTCAATCCATTTATCATTTTTACATTATTTTATTTATTTACTGATTCTGTTTATTTATCTATTTTTCATTATAAATTTAAATAACTAAAATATGCGAAAATATATTACAGATTATAACAATTAACTCATATAATTTATATTAAACAATTGATCGATCATTAATTTATATTAAAATAATAATGTAACAATATGAATAAAGAAAGAAATGTCAGTATGAAAAAAGAAGAATCAATTATTGTAACAATATTTATTAAAATTAATAATTATTTTTTTAGAAAAACACATGAAATTAATAATTAATGCTTAAAAAATCAAATCATACTAAAAAAATCTATTTTACACCTCTTTTTGGGAAAAATATAATGAAGAACAATATATGAAAAGAAAAGCGTTGATCTTATGAAGAATATGTAAGTTGAGTTTTGCACATATATTGTGTTAGCCTAATTTTTTAGTTCAAAAGTTTTTTTTAAAAAAAAAGAAAATTTCATTTATTGAACGTTAATTCCAGAAATGGAGTTGATATGTTCACGGTACAATATCTAAAACACTTAATTCATGACCTGTTTTCCCATAAAAAGGATACAACAATTCAACGGTTTTCAATTTTATTAAAATATTAAAAAAATAATTATATGCCGTAAAAATAGTGAAACTTTATTTCTTAATTTTATTAACATATATAGACAAAAAGATTCACTATATATATGTTATTTATATTTTCATTAATAAATCTTTTTATTGACATATAATTAAATATGCATTTAATTATGTTCAGTTAAATGCATTGAATTTAAAAATTAGTAATTATGCGAATGATCTATTGAGTTGAATTTCACGTTTGTGCACCACAAATCTTGAGTTTGATTTTCACTTTCGTGCATCGTCAATATTGCTTAATTTGTTACATTTATTTATATATAGGACCACATATATTTAATTTGTTACAATTATTTTATTTTATGTAAATTATAATATTTTAATGGTTATTATTTCTATTCACGTTAATAAAAAAATTTTGGTCGGATTTTTTTATTTATTCTATACAACATATATTTGAGAAATTGCATTATTTAATTTAAATTTGAGCAATTGTTTAAATATGTTTTGTTTATAGCAACTTCCGTGTATCACACGGGTGTGAGCATCTAAAAACTGTACAAACAATATATTATTTGAAGAGGTTTTCCAAAATTGATGAGAATTGTATATTATTTCTATTTTGAACATTCTTTGACTATCTGTGTCATTAATCAAAGCAAATTATGTTTTCAATTTTTTTCCTATTTTGTAATGATATTTACAGTAAATTATTTCATATTGTTCTTTCGTGCAACGTACGGGTGTAATACGAGAGAGAGAGAGAGAGAGAGAGAGAGAGAGAGAGAGAGAGAGAGAGAGAGAGAGAGTGTGTGTGTGTGTGTGAACTAGAACTAGAGATCCTGATACAATTGTAATAATAACTAGAGTTGTAAGGATATAAACGATATTCACTAATAACATATTATTTACGACACAAACATTATATTAGTCGTTTTTTTAGCTAGATTATAATTTGTAACTTGCCAGTTTTGCAAGAATTCACCTTCCCAGGCTAGTAACGAAAAAAAACTAATTGAATTATTTTATTCTTCATTTATTCTATTCTATGCAATTCAAATCACTAATAACTAATTATTTATCTTACTAAATTAAAAAAATAAAAAATAAATTAAGCCTCCATTTGGTAAATTATTTATAAACAAGTTTATAAATAACACATTTTCTCAAATCACTTTTTAATCACACAAATTTTCTCAAATCACATTTTAATTATATATTTTACCTAAAAAATATTACATTATTTATTTATAAACAAATTTTTTTTACCAAACAGAGGATTAATTGAATTCACATTTGTTCATTATCAAACAATCTGTTCATACAGTATTTATCCACGTTTAGAAATAAATCATTAAATCATCACGGCGCACTGGATTCGAGAATCTCTTTATCAAACAATTTTTTTCTTAATGAAATCTCAGTGCAGTTTCTAGTTTAGCCCAGAAACGTGCCCATAGGCCCGCCCCTACGCACTATACCCACCCATTCAATTTCAAATCAGTCGAGAAAGTCCCACCGCCATCCTCCAACTCCACACTCGCGTTTAAGTTTTTTTTTTTTATATTCATCTATATGTATATATACATATAATATTGAAAATGAAAAAAATTGAATTGATATATTTGAATATAAATAAATTTGATATTCTATGTAAATGTATTACATTTAAAATGAAAAAAATGGATTAATATATTTGATTATAAATAAATATGTTATAATTTGTGCAAATAAATTATTTTTTAAGGAAATTTACACTAAAAATTATTTTGATGATTATCCAATACAAGAATTTTATACTCGATCGTCTATTAAAAAGAAACAATTTGTAAATGAAAGTGATTGGTGTTAAAATAATTTTGAAGAACCTTCTCGTGGCTAAATCCAATTTTCTAGTTCATTTTTACATTTAGTATTCATATTCTAATTTCAATTTCAAATTCAAATGAAGACGTCATAATTAAGTCTCGCAGATAATTAGTATTGAATATCGTTTCAATTTAAAATTAATTCTATTCTCGAAAAAATAAAAAATAAAAATTGCTATTGGGAAATTAAAAACGATCAAAACGTGCCCATAGGCCCGCCCACTCACTATTGACTATACCCACCTATTCAATTTCAAATCAGTAGTGAAAGTCCCACCGTCCCCCTCCACACTCCCGTATACGTTTTTTATATTCATTTGGATTTATTTAAGTGAATTATTAATTTCATTGTTTAAATTAATTATATTTAAATTTGAGCATGTTTACGGGGCTACAGGGCTAGTGTGATTGTGTTTGATTTTAATTAAAGTTGTTGATGTTTAAAATATAAATATTCAAATCAGCAAAAATAGGTGAGTGTCAATTATGTAGCAGAAAATATAAACCGTTAAAGGAGTTGATTCAATATCTTGTGTAACCTAGACTTCACGTAGAGTTTTTCATATAAATTCAGTATTGACTTAGAATTGTCAAAGTTGGGGCATTTTATGAGACAATCTCTCTTATATTTATACAAAATGGGTGAGCTGACTTATTGTAATATTTGACTATATGACATTAATCTATAATTGAACTCCTTGAGTTCCTACAAAGTATAAAGTAGTTGATTTTTAACTATTTCAACTGTCCTAATATGAGAATAATCGTCGAAAGGATGGTAGTTGGGTCAACTATAGGTCGTGCACTTGGTTGATCTTCAGGTCATGCACTTCGTTTGCTTGTTACAATGTCTTTGTGACATTGTTCGAACTGATCTTTAGTTTGTACATCATTGATCTCAAGTTCGTGCATCTCCCTTGTATCTTCAATTCATGTGATGCACGAACTTATACATTTTGGATTTTGTAATTTAGTGAAACAAGTCGTTTACATTCTACATCAGATCGTAGGCCTGGGCAAAAGAATCAAAACCAGTGGTTCGGTTCGGTTCTTTCAAAATTTTAAACGGTTCTGATTCTAAAAATCAAGAACCATTCGGTTCCGGTTCTGGTTCGGTTCTTGGTTCAGAACCAGAACCAAGAACCATAATTCATAGTACAAAACACGATTTTTTTTTAAAATATAAATTAAAAAAAAAAATCATCAATTCTTAATCTTAATGCATTTTATCCGGTCCATTAGTTATTATCAATTACCCAACAATTATTAGCTTATTCAATATTACAATACCTATAAGAAAAACAAGTAATAAACAAAAAATCATAGATTCATAGATCGAAAATCATTTTTCTTTCATTAGATCTGTCGTTCAGCTTCAAGCCTTCAGCTGTCAATTCTTCAAGAATCAACAAACAATAAATTTTCACTCTCCATCTTACAATCAGTTGTTATCTTGCTTTCAAGGATTTGCTGGACTTGTGCAATTTTCTCTAAAAAGGTGGAGAACTACTGTAGCACCCCGAGTTCCGTATACCCGGTTCACCACGTCATTTTATGGTTTAATTTTTCGAATAATATTTTAACGGAAGAAATAACTGAAATTCATTTTTGGCAACATTAAATAAGCTGTAATGGTCGATAAGATTTGAAAACATTTATGAAACAACTTGAAATAGCAAATCGAACCATTAATTTTGTAAAGCAGTTAACGATGTCATAACTTCTCAAATAACTGAAATTCTCAAAATTATCTAATGTTGGAAATTACGGAAGTCATTAAAGTAAGACATTTCAACCATTTAACGGTTATTGCCACCATCATCCATCACTTGCCACCATCTCCGAGATCTGCAAAACTGTTAAAATAACAGGTTGAGCATTTCGAATGAAATACTCAGTAGACTCATCGCCAATTAATTAATCTACAATATAATTGAACACATAAATGCAGGCTCTTTAGAAAACATAGGGTGTGAGTTGCTCTTCTTGTGCATTTAAGCACTTGGCTTCTTTTGAAAAATCATAGGCTCTTTATAAAACATAGGGTGTGGGTTGCTCTTCTTGTGCATTTAAGCACCTGGCTTCTTTTGAAAATCAAAGGCTCTTTAAAATTGGCTCTTGATAGATCTCATGTTGTGCATTTCAGCACGGGTCTTCTTACTTCTTTTCTTTCTTATGCACATAAGGCACATGTTATGCATAACATCATTTCTCTAGTACCGGGTGGGCTCCCTCAAGGGGCCTTTTCCCAATCATGCACGCGTACTCATTAACATCATAATTATTTCCGAAGAAATACATTCTCATCGCCTTTTCTTACAAAAAAAAATATGACTTTTACAAGTCACACAACATATACATTCACATGCAATCATAATTTAAATCAATTAATAGGGGCGAGTCTACCTTAAACTTGACGAGTGTGATTGAGCGGGAAACGACTTCCATTCTTTAATTCTCCGTACGCTTCGTCTAGCCAATTAGAAGATTAAGCCGAATTAGTCTTTTGAATTTTATAGTTAAAATGATAAAGTATAATTTAGGGATTAAAATCGCTGATTATGAAATTTGAGAGACTAAAATGAATACCTTGAAAGTTGAGGGGCTAAAATGAGGAAATTGGAAGTAGAGGGATTAAAATGAATACTTTTCAAACTTGAGTTTTATAAATATACGTATACATGTATATATCATCAATATGGACCAAATCGAAAGACTTTAAAATATGAAGGCTTAAATGATTGCTTTTAAACATTTGGGGACTAAAATGTAAATCTTTTAAAACATGGGCTTAAAATCAAATAAATTAATTTACCGGTACTGAATTAAAATGAGTTTGATAATTAGGGGCTAAAATAATATCTTTTGAAAGATGAGGGACCAATTGAATATTTTTGAAAGTTGAGGGACTAAAATAATAGATTTTAAAAATGACGGGACTGATTAAAATCATTTAAAACTTAAGGGGCTGAAACGATAGGTTTTAAAACTATAGGGACTGAATTTAAAACATTTAAGAACTTAGGGACTAAACTGCAATTTAAGAAAACTTTAATTAAAATATATATTTATACCTATATCATCTCTCCCTCTCTCACTAGAGTCGTACGGAGAGAGAGAGTCTACGGGGAGCAAGGGAGAAATCCGGCGATGGTGGTTCAGACGCCGGCGATACTACGACGCTATCACCGCCGCCTCGTAGCGGCGACAAAGAGGAGGCACTGGTAGCGAAAAAGGGTACGATTGGGTGCTGATTGGGTGCGAGAACCGACGCGAAGTCGTGGCCTGATTCGAGATTTTCCGGAGAATAGGTCGGTGGTAGAGGTAAGTTTCTGGGTTTATTTGATTCTTGGGGTTTTGATTTGGTTTTTCTTTGGGTTCGATTGATGGGGATCGGTGGCTGGGTGGCGATGATGATGCCGGTGGTGATGGTGGAAATGGGTGGTGCATTGGGTGCGAAGATGGAGGTGGTGGCTACGTGTGTGTGTGGTTCGTTGCTGGTTGGTGGTGCTGCTGCTGCAGGGGGTGGTGGTTGTACGGTGGTGGAGGTGCCGTGGTGATGATGAAGATGATGGCGGTCCTAGGTGTGTGCTGGAAGTGGTGATGAAGTAGGAAATGAACGTTACCTCTGCTGAATTGGGAGACCGGGATGGTGATGGTGATGCTGAAATGGTGCTGCACAGGGGCGGTTTGGAGTTGGTTGCAGTGGGGGTAGGTTGATTGCTGAAAATGGTGGTGAAATGGGCAGCCTGCAGTGGAGAATGGCAGTGGCCGGTCGTGATGGCTGGGAAAAATGGAATTGTGGTAGTGCTGAGAGGGATGCAGTATGATAGTGTGTAAGGAGTGTGTTGGGTGAAGTGAGGGCATCTTGGCAGGGTATGGGTTGGAATTGGTGGAGGTATGGGTTGGTAGAATATGTTGGGAAATTTCATGGGGTTTTGATACACAAGAATGGAAATCGAGAAATAATATGCGCGAAACAACTAGGTTGGGAAATGGATCTGATAAAATGATCTAAACATGATTTGGGCTTTAAAACAAGTTTGAAAGAAATAAAATAAATAAATAAATAAATAAATAAAAATGATATAATTTTAGAAATTCAGAATTTATTTAAAATTGAATTAACTCGATATTTATCTCGACTTGGCTAGACGAACGCGTCGTGACGTTAACTTAAAATGAGTGAGATTGCAGCGACACGTTTTTCGAAACCTTGAATTAATTATTAAATTGCGTTAAAAATTCTTGGTCGCTACAACTACGAGCAGAAATTGAAGAATATTTAGAACGAGTACATGTACACGGATGAGGAGATATGTTACGGTTTGGAAGAGAGTGAATATTTTGATGTCAAGGACAAATATGACTGTTGTATGCACATATTGATCAAGGTCGATGACATTACTGTTTTACGACTCTTACCAACCGGATTCTACCATCGCTTCATTGCTTAAGTTTGAAAATTTTAGTTTAGGAAATCGAAATCGAAATCAGAACCAGAACCAAAAGAACCAAACGGTTCGGTTCCGATTCGAATCTTCTCTTACAAAAAGAACTAACGATTCTTTTTTCAAAAGAACCATTGGTTCTTGGTTCGGTTCGGTTCCCTGGGAACCAGAACCATAGGAAACCACGTCCAGGCCTATCAGATCGCACATCTCCATTTATATCATGTCATATCTTACATCATTACTCAAGTCTCACGTCAAATCGTGCATCAATAAAAGTGTATTTACTATACATTGAAGGAGATTTGCTTTAAATAAATAGATTTACTATATTTAATAGATAGACGGTTTTGTAAAATTTAAAAATATAATCGTAAAATTAAAATAAGATCAATATAAAACGTTCTCAAAGTGTAAAATTCCGTAGGGAACAACTAAAAATGTTGGTTTGGTTTATAATTGTGCTATATATATATATATATTTGGCCTAGTTTAATCCTTGGAATCAAATCTTGACTCCACTACTTATTAAACCATTGTATTAATTATCTTTTGTGCTTCTATTAGTATATATACATGAAATTGTTGTGAAACTATCAAAATTCTAAACTAGAAATAGAGAGATAGAGATTGAGAACTAGAGAGAAGGAGGAGAATTCTCTTCATTATCAAGAATTGGTGTAAATATTACAATGAACATAAGCCTCTATTTATAGGCAATTCTCAAGAATATAATAGTCATTAATATATTAAAATTAGGTATTATGAAGTATTGGATGTGAGGTAAGAAAGTTAGGCAATGATTTTATAACACTCCCCCTTTAATGACTTATTGCTCAATAGCTCAATTGTCTGCCTCGTTAAAACCTTGCTAAGAAAACCCAGTGGGATAAAACTTGAGCGAAGGAAAAAGAGTACAGCTGCTCCCCCTGATGTTGGTCATCATTAATCATCGAGTCTAATATCCAAAATGACATCAATGATAAGTAGTACAAATCATGTACTGGAAACTTCGAATTATGAAGTGCTGAAGTGCTTCATTGCTTCATTGTTGTATTGCTTCAGTGCTTTAGTGCTGCTTTGCTTTAGGTCTTTAATACTTCAGTACTGCCTCGCTTTAGGTCTTTAATGCTGCCTTACTTTAGGTCTTTAGTGCTGCCTTGCTTTAGGTCTTTAGTGCTGCCTTGCTTTAGGTCTGCCTCGTTAAAACCTTGTCAGTAAAACCCAATGGGACAAAATCTGAACGAAGGAAAAAGAGTACAACCGCTACCTTGTTAAAACCTTGTCAGGAAAACCCTGTGGGACAAAAACCTGGACGAAGGAAAAAGAGTACAGCATGACAGCATGATTCTCCCCCTGAAGTGTGCAATCAAGTATTTCATGAACCTTTTGAATAATGATATCATCTTTCGTCTGGAATATGTATATATGAAAATCTTCTTGTGTGTAGCCGATATCATAACATTCTTCATAAGATGTATATGATTTTCTTCATTTGTTGATATCATTACAGCACGATTTAAAGAGAGATCTTGTTGTTGAATTATTACTTGCAGATAGCTGTGACAATGTCTCAAAAACCTTGCTAGGAAAACCCTGTGGGACAAAACCTTAGCGAAGGGAAAAAGAGTACATTATTCTCATTGATACTCCATAATTGCTGCCTCATTAAAAACCTTACTAGGAAAACCCTGTGGGACAAAACCTCAGTTAAGGCAAAAAAAGTGCAGTGCGTATTTGTTCCCTTCATAGGAATATCATAAGTATATTAATGCAATCTTAAATTATTTCATCAAACATATAGTTTGTGATGAGCTTTTATAAATAGTTTATAACTCATTTATGAAGTCATAGCTCATTTATGATGTACTGAACATGCTATACCAAGCAATGTTTAGTTAGTTAACTGATTGCATTACTCAAATCTAGAATTGATTCACTTCTATCAAAATCTAGAATTTGTTCTGATGAATAATTAAATATTCATTTTCAAATTCACTTCGGGTGAATATTCATTTTCCCGTGGATAATATAATTTTGCATATTGAAAATCAATTGCATACCCAAATATTCAATAATAATAGTACACTCCAATTTCATTTTCAACATATTATATTATGGGGTCATATGTATCATATCATTTTTCATGTGATTTTATTTTAAGAATCACATTTCATTCTATAATGATACTATTTTGGGCAAATTGAATCTTTCAATGATTTATACATGTACGTTTTTGCACTTTATAAACTGCATTTTCTAATTTACAGGAGCATAATCAATCATTGAAATAGATATCAATTTCGACATATAATCTATAATCATTTCGCTTGAAATCCCAACGTACCGCGATCAACTGGTACATCAAAGAAAACTCCCAAAGTACCGAGATGAGAATCACACTTTTTGATCTCACTCATTGGTATATCAAAGAGCTCAAACTAGTGAATTTAGATTATAATCTATCCACCATATTTCATGCCAGTTTTATGAAAAAAATTTTGCGCGCAACGAGTCGTCTTTTACGACTGTGAAATATTTTTCATTTGTACATATAATTACTGGCTTTACACATTTAAGTGTTTTTGACTTCAGGTCTTATAACAATAATCCCTACATTGGGATTTTATACTTGGCCAAAGTATTATAATTTCATCAACCTCATTTTCATAAGAGGGTTGTATGTATGCAGTCGACTTATTTATCGATTCCATTTTATGTCAATATAACATAGAGAGATCTCTGTATATGTTCTATCATCAGGCCTGAATCTCTTACATTTAATTATATCTCTTTTACTCACCATGAGTATTTATCCTCAAATGGACCATTTCCATTATTCAAGAGATATTTGTTTTTTGAATCGATTGTCATTATGCTTCAGGCATAATTACGCTTTAAACTTGATCACGCTTCATGCGTGTTATTGTTTAATTTCCCCATAATATTCAAGAATCTTGTATTATATCAGTCGGCTAACAATGCCGCAACACATGTCATTCATAATTATGGATATTATATCTAAGTGCGTTTTGTTGGAGTGTATATAGATATCGCACTTCTTAGAAATAATAAAGCTTCACAAGCAAATATTTATTTCATCGTATTGACATGTTTGTATGTAGAATATTGCTGCATAAGAAATATTTATATTCAAGTTGTTCTCATAGCAAATAACTTGAGGCTTTTAATCTGATAAATCATTAGCAATATAATATTCTATTATCTCGACTAATTCGTAAAATCATTGATGACTTTAAGATATATTCATGCATGCATTTCTCACTTTGCTCGTAATATCATTACTTGAGCAAATAATCAGTCATTCATTTTCTTAGTGAGATAATTAATTTGCTTTTGAGAACAAGCAGCAATGATAACTTGTTAACCTGAACAATCTTCTGGTTCTTTAATGAATGCCATTTTGCATTCTCAATAAATCTCATTATTGAATTGGAATCTAACCAATCATTATAGAACTTCTGGTTCAATACAGTATTCATTTAATCAGTAAGTATTTCTGTATAGTTCAAATCAGTATACTTTTATTACTTTTAGTATACCGAAAAAATCAGGTACAATATCCAAGGAAATATCTCATGATCTCAATCTTGTCGCCAAATCTTCCCTTATTTCGAAAAAGGTAATGACGCATTATCTCATTGTTCCCACCTTTTCAATAATTTATTCCATTATTTCTTGATGGAATCGATATCACTGACACGCGGAGCGCTCCTTTACGCGTTTAAATAGATCATTTGGGAAGAGATTAGATCCATAAAAAATGGATGTTATATTATCAAATATTCGCAAATATTATTCTAATCTTCTGGTAAATGTTTTGAAAAAGATTTACCGAGTTCGACTTGAAAGATTGAGGCTGCTGATGGATCAAGGCTTTCCAGAAGATGTTCGTTGGTTGATCGAAGCAAAAGTTCGATTAGCTGGTGAATTACCAGATTCATTTTCTAAACACATGCCTGGTTTAGGTAAGAGTACTTTTGCAAAGAAAAGAAGAGCAAAAAGGTTGAACGGTTGTTACAAATGTGCTCGTTGGACATGTGATACTCGTTGCAAATCAGTAGGATATTCTTCTAGAAATCGGGATGATAAAATCGATTTCATTAAGGGTGGACTGAGTAAGGAATCATTGGATGATATCCGATTGACTCTTGAGACGCACCCAAGTGGGTATGTGCAACGTGAACTCCTTTCCTTATATGCTCAATTTAACGAGGATAAAAAATGTTATAGTCTCGAAAATATAGTAGCAAAAGATCCTGTTTGCCAGGCTGTTATAAACAATAATGTTTTGGCTATTCAGCATTGATACAAGGTAAATCAGTTTATTATGTGTTTATATTTTTGCACATAAAATATTTTCATATTTCATTTCTCGAGTATTGATAAAGTGTATTAAAAAAAATCACCGAAAGGTAAGCTTTATCAAAAGTAGTGTAATTTAGTCAGAATTAGGTTTTCACTTTTTCAAAAGATGAGCAGTAAATAGTGAAGTTTTTCAAGTTTAAAAAACCAATGATTTTCACAGTTTCATGCATCCCAAAATATCATTTTGACATAAGTTTTTCTTTCTTCCTTATTCTCTCAAAGATGGAAGGACCAAAACTTCGACAGATCAAAACTATCTGTGTATTTTGTGGATCAAAAGTAGGGAAAGGTTTTTGGTATCTAGAAGCAGCCGTGGATTTAGGAAAGAAGTTGGGAGAGAAAGGTATCAATCTAGTATATGGAGGAGGTAGCAGTGGATTGATGGGTTGTGTTTCCCAATCTGCTCAAGCAGAGAAATCAAGAGTGATAGGTGTTATACCTACTCCTTTAGCTGATATCGCAGGCAAAACACGAGGGCATGAAGTACAAACCTTATCTATCCATGAACGCATAACTTGCATGTTATATGGTTCTGATGTCTTCATTGCCATGCCTGGAGGTTTTGGTACTTTAGAGGAAATCTTTAATATTACCTCCTGGGCTCATTTAGATCTCCATACCAAGCCTATTGGGCTTTTAAATGTTAACAATTTCTTTGATGGTTTGCTAACATTTCTTGATTATGCTGTGGAACAGAGACTCATCTCTCCATTTTCTAGGAGAATCCTTATTTCTGCTCCTACTATCGAGGAACTGTTGGATAAGCTGCAGGCATATATCCCAATACAAGATCCAGCAGGAGTTAAGATAGATTGGTCGCAAGGAAGGGGAATCAAGCGAAAATGGAGTCCGGTTAATGTAAACTTAACTTTGTGAATCCTAGAATAGATGGTGGTAGAGTATGGAGTATTTTCACTCTCTAGACACACCTTAAATTTCTAGGATTTTATCAATGTTTAATCTTGTGTACCTCAAAGATAGGTGGTAGAGTACAGAGTATTCTTACTCTTGAAACACACCTCTTTGAGTGTTTCTTTATTTCCTCAAAAGATCAGAGGTGGTAGGATACGGCTACTCCCGAAACACATCTCTCATTTTGAGGATCATAAATATTTTCCCCTTTTATGTATGACTTATTTTATGCTTCTTCAGGAGCAATAATAATATCATTTCAGCATGTTTAGATGATAATTTTTACTTCTTCTGGTATAAATATGTACTTCTTCTGGAATACATAATTGCTCGTGCAAGAACTTTTTCAGATACTTATCATCTAATATTCATCTCATAATAATGATGAGATTATTTTCACATTAGCTATGTCCATGCTATCATGTGATATTATCTTATCATACATCAACATTCTCTTGTTGGATAATCCATTTTTATCTATCTTTTCAATACAGATAATGGTAACTTCTGGTACCGTTTGATAAAATATTTTTATTAACATTTATCAACTTTTGGTAATGATAACTTTTTATCAACATTTACCAACTTTTGGTAATGATAACTTCTAGTATCATTTGATAAAATATTTTCTAACTTTAGTATTGATAACTTCTGGTATCATTTAATGAAATATTTAATAACAATAATATCAATAATAATACTGAGGTTATACCACCACGTATATATGTTGACAACAACCTCTAATATGTTAGAATTAACCAACAACTGAGGTGTTTTTGAAATAATATAAAATTTGAATATACGTAAAGTATTCCGTAAACCGACCATATAGGCGGTGTCTACATAATGAAATAATTACCTTTCATGAGTGAGCGAGTCATATCCTCCAGTCAAGGTATTCATAACAGTGATCAAGTCATGTCGTCAAATCCAGTCAAGGTATAGTGATCGAGTCATATCGTCAAATCCAGTCAAGGTATAGTGATCGAGTCATATCGTCAAATCCAGTCAAGGTACTCATAATAGTCCAATCCGTTGCGGTATAAATTCAGTCCATAATAACTCAATCCGTCACGGTATGACAATGATTATTTTACTTATACCTTGTTTAAAATCTTTAATTTATCTTGTTGATCACATATTAATCGTTAATTTTCGATTAATTTACTTTTATGTATTACTAAGGGTAAAATTGTCCATATTTTAATATGTTGCTCATATGGATAAATCAAAACCGTCAATAGGTTTAAAATTTAATTTAGAACAAACTTACTTTTGGTCCGAAGTTCAAAATCCCGTCGGAAGTGCTTCAAAAACGATTTTTAAGAAAACCGCCACGTTCGATCGCCGGAAAATCTCAGAACTGCACACAACAGAAAAGTAAGATCATAGAAAAATCAAGAACGTCGATATGAACAAACTTCCTGTTGAAGTCATCGCCTGAATCGTCTCCACGCGCCGTCACGACGTCTGCGCGTGGTCCTCACGCGCCGCCGCGCCGGTGCTGGTGACGTAGACACGCGCCGGTTCGGAAGAATCGTCCGGTCGCCGTGGTCATGGATCCGGTCTCCGATCATCGTTTGGATATACGGTTTGGCGTGAATTTGGTTTGGAAGTTTCAGATTATACAATTTCTTCAATTTTTCTACGTATTTGGAATTGATTTTCTAATCTATGATGTATAAATGATGATTAATAATAATCTGGTTTCTGATACAGAGGTTCATCATTTAGATGCAACTATAGAGCATACTCCCGTCATATTACTCAATAGGGTAGAGACTCGTGCTGATAACGTGTTGTGAAACTATCAAAATTCTAAACTAGAAATAGAGAGATAGAGATTGAGAACTAGAGAGAAGGAGGAGAATTCTCTTCATTATCAAGAATTGGTGTAAATATTACAATGAACATAAGCCTCTATTTATAGGCAATTCTCAAGAATATAATAGTCATTAATATATTAAAATTAGGTATTATGTAGTATTGGATGTGAGGTAAGAAAGTTAGGCAATGATTTTATGACAGAAATATTGATATATAATATTACATGATTAGATAATGACTAATTGACTATTGAATTTGGTGGACTTGAGATAAATTTAAATATTGGTGATATTCCATGGTTGGATTTCCATAATGAATTGACAATTGATTTGGGTGGACTTCAAATAAATTTCAAAATTGATTTTTTAGTTTTTAAAGCTTTCAATTAACTAATATTTTTATTAATTTATATTTTATTAGGTTTAAATTACAAAAAAATGAGCGATGACAATAACTATTAGATCGTTGTTACGTGCTACAGAGGCTTTATGTTCGATCAGTATATTGCTATTGTACTATAAATTGTTGATATGTACTTAAAATTGAAACAAGAAGGCTTGATTTTTGTCGTCAATGGACTGTTGATAAATAGAGAAGGATGATCAGTCAGAGATATATAAAGGTTGAAAAAGAATAATTGCCCATGTGAAATACATTGCCGTTTCCTAGATGCAATGGTATTGGTGTGATGATTTAGTAAATTGTATATTTTTTTAATAACAATGACATGCAATGTAGAATTGAGTGAATTAAAAAATGAACCTAGTGAAGATAAGAGCATTCGCATTAGTTGTGTTAAGTGTATGTTTGATAAGTCAAATAAACTAGCATATTTGGAAAGTTTATAAGCTTCATCTACTAAAATAAGTTCCGTATGGTTGATGAGCTTATTTGAGAAGTTAGAGTTTATCTCAAAAGCTACTTTTACAAGTTTTTTACATAGGCTCCTTGAGATTTTCATTTTTTATTCTATTTTTAGTCTCTTTATTTTTATTTTTTAAATTACACCCCTATGCCATTAGAGTATTTAAAATATTAGCTTGTATTTGGCCCCCATTTTTTGGAAAAATTGTGGTTGTGAATAGTATTTGTGGGAGAATGTGCGATTAAAAAATGATTGAAAAGTAAAAAATGGTATACTTGAATAAGATGGGTGGTTGAGATCGAATGTTGAATAAATTTTGGTTTTAAAAAATGGAGGCCAAACAGGGGCATTTTCATTTTATATCATTTTATATTTCTGAGTTAGTTTTTCAGCTAATTTTGCCAAAAATATTTCTATTTCAACCAACTAACTTATCAGTTATCCGCTATCGACTCACAATCAGCTTTTTCAGCTATAAGCTAACTTATCAGCTATCAGTTATCTTATTAGCTTAGTCCATCAAATATAGCCTAAATATAGCTAGTCACATAGGAAAAAAATTAGATGTTAAAATAACTATTTATTATTGTCATAATGAATGTGTTAATTTTTAGTTAAACCCAAAAATATGATAAGTACTTATTTTTAAAATAGAAAAATTTATATATTAATATGGTACTCATTTTGAAGATCTCATTAAATCATATAATATGAAATCAACAATTTTTTTATTTTTAGACAAATTAAGAAGGAAGAAGAAAAATAAAATGAAAATGAATAAATAAGGAATTGAGCGGGTGGGTGATGTATTTATGCTATTGAAGAAATTTAAGACAAAAGTGCCACGATGTTAAAATACTAGCAAGAGCATCTATAATACTACACTTTTCACATTGAAAAATGTTTGCCATGTCATTAAGAAATACATAGTGCTAATATTTTTATCTCCAATATTTTAAATATTGGAGTCATCATAATGACATGGAAACAATAAATGAAGAAAGTTTCAAACCCGCTTTCTACCACTTGAAAGAGTATTTAACATGATGACCAAGCAATTTTAATTAAATTAGTATTTTCACCCGTGCGATGCACAAGAATATATTTGTGATAATAGTTTCAATCGAAATTTCTGAAAATGTATTAATTATACATACAATCATATGAAATAAAAATATAATACAATAACATTTTAATATAAAATATTATTGAATTCAAAACATTAAAAAAAGACAAAACTGATCAAAATTAAAAGATCTCGATCTTTATAGAATTTTTCTTTTCTTTTTCTTTTTAAATTTTTTTCTCTTTTAAAAAATATTTTTATTTATTATTTATTTGTTCGTTGAACATTTTTCTTCTAAATAAATTATTTTTATCTTTTTTATATGTTAAATCATTTTAAAATAAATATGATATATTATAATAAATAAAATTAACAACCATAAATTTATATATTTGTTTTGAACTGGTGATTTTGAAATTAAAGAATATTTTTGTTATATTTTTGTGTATTTAATTTTATCTTCAAATGAGTAAATGTTATTTTATTTGTAAAATAAATTTTTTTTTTTTTTTAAAATGTGATCATTGAAATAATTATTAATTTTTTAATTAAAATCGGTTTGAGTACGATTCGACCTGGTTCGACTTTCTGACCTTGACCTATTGCCTTTTTCAGGTCAAACCGATGTTTTTGAATAATGTGATGATATAACTTAAATGATATAATTTAAAGTGAATGAGATATTGTGGAAAAGTAATATATATATATATATATATATATATATATATATATATATATATATATATATATATATATAACAAACTTTTAAATTGATCTTTGAGACATTTTTACGGACAAAGTATTTATAGTTTGCCATTAGTTATCTTATATTAAACTTATATTACATATTTCCTGACATCGAAATAATATAATAATTATCAAAATTATGATAATTATGACAAAAAAACAGTTTATGGAATTAAATAATATATTTTAAAATAAATAGGATATCGAAGAAAAGTAAAAAAAAAATAAAGTAAAATTTTTTACATTTGATTTTTGAGACGATTTTACGGACATTATATTTTCAGTTTGCTCTCACTTGTTATTTTGTATTAATCTTCTCGTCAATTTGACATTCATATTACATATTTTTCGACTTCAATAATTATCAAAAGAATAATAATTAATACAAAAAATAGTTTATAAATAGTATTATAGAACTTAAATAATTTAAAATGAATGTGATAATGAGCAAAAGTAAAAAAAAAAAAAAAAAAAAAAAAATTACATTTGATCTTTGAGACGATTTTATGGATAATATATATTTACATTTTGCTCCCAATTGTTAGTTTGTATTAAATTTCTCGTTGAGATCTTTTATTTGGGGGTAAATACGACATTACAAACTAAAATTGCATTAATCAACACGAATTTAAATACGACATTAATATACACAGATTTTTATTTTATTCTATTTTTTTTAGTCTTTTATTTCCAAAAATTGTAAATGCATTTTGGAGGGAAAATGATATTTAATGTTTCTCTCTCCTTACTTCTATTTTGATACATGTATAGATGCTATTGTTTTAGTTTATTTATTTAAAGAATGGAAATATCACATTAGAAAGACTATGATATTAGAAATAATGCATTGGAGATGACATTTGACATTCTCTTTTTTTCATTAAACATTCATCCTATGTGGAAAGAAATTCCATACAGTAATTGTCATATTGCAAAATTTATTCAATGTGAAAAGTTTAGCATTGTAGATGCTCTAAATTTAACAAGAAAGTTAACATGTTGCTAAAAATATTCATTTAGCAAATAAGTTAACATATCCAATATAGGCATAAAATTTACTATTAATTAGCATCACCCATTAGCAAACACTTTAACACATTCAATGTGGATGCTCTAATGTCCTCATAGAGAAAAATCTAACGTAAATAAATAAATAAATAAATAAAATAAAATAAAATAAAATTGGTGGTAAACTTGAGGATTAAAATTGTAAGGAATGAGATAGTTGAGAAGGTTGTTGCTTGTGAATAGGACATTGAACTTAAAGAAACAATATTATCCATGTTCAAATATAGATATTGTCAAAAGTTGTTACAAAATAACTAATGATGAAAAGAATGTTCCTGTAGAACTCGTGATGCTATTGATTCTCTCTTTATGAGTTCAATGTATTACTTGCCCAACATATTTTGGACATTTTAAATTTTTTACTATTCTTTTATGAGCCCCGATAGTCATTGTCATAATAAAAGAAGTACAAATATTTGCAATATTTTCATTTTGCTTTTTAATTTTGGATTCAACTTTAAAGAAATATATAGGGGATGGGGGATGACTGTATGGATGTCGGTACTGGGAGGAAGATATGTACAGGTCTTGTTTTCCAAATTGATCCATTCTGTCAAATTTTGTTTGGGCCTTTTGATCAGCGACTTGCTCTAAATTTTTTTTCTTGAAAGATATAATACGCACATATATTGTATAAATGAGTAAGAAAAAGACACAAATTATGATATTTATCAGATTGACACCACTTAATTGTATAAACGAGTAAGAAAAAGCCATGAATTTAGATTTTATCCATTTTCAGCGTTTTTGTTGTTGTTGTTGTTGTTGTTGTTGTTGTTGTTGTTGTTCGGGGGGTTTCAGGGTTTGAATTGAAGGGGTGGGGTAGTGGATTATGGGATGTGTATGTAAATTAAATTAATTTAATATTAAAAAATTGGAATAAATAGCTTATAATTTTCATTTTTGAGTTGTGAAGTTGAAAAATAAGTCTTGATGTAATTTAAAAAACATATCCTTCTAATTTTTCCACCAACAAAATTTATGGACCTGATCAGGGGCAGATATTGGCTTCATTCGTTCGCAATAATAAGATAATTCGTGTTGAATATCTTTTCTAACTTTATTACAATGAAGACAAATGTTATAAAACTTGGCCTGGCCTGGCCAACCTGGAACCCTACGACCCGGGTTGGGTGACTCCTAAAACTCGATCGGGTCAAGCCCGATCAAGGATCGGGTTGACTCAATCGATCCAGTTGACTCGAGCCAGGGTTGACTCGATTATTTTTTTATTTTTATTTTTATTTTTTAAATTTTATGATTTTTGTAAATATTCTCAATATTATTTTAATGTTTGAGTTGATCCCAAGTCGACCTTGGGTAGACCTTCTAACCCTTGAACCTATCCCTCGACAAGGTCTATGGTTGGATCGGGTCCGGTCTGAAAATGCTGATGAAGACATAAATTATAAAAAAAAATAATTGTATAAATAAAATATGTAATGCACATACATAAACTATTACAATAAGAAGTTTAATACTGATTTCGCCATTATCTAACAACATATTTCAAATTATACAATTATATTTTATACTACAATGGTTTTTTATTGAAAAATCTATTTGCCCTTGATGGCCCATGAATAACTAGCCAAGAGGGGATGAATTAGTTTATAAATTTTTTTCAATAAATAATCTCAAATGTAAAACTAATAGGTACAATTATAAACACTTAATATTGGAAGACATGTAAAGTAACTCAACTATCAATGTAGAGTACTATAAAGATGTAAACTTGATGGATAAAACAAGTATAACACTTAGTATTGTACAATATAGATTGATAGAATAGAGTAAGTACAATGTAAGTAAGTAAAAGAGATAAGAGGATGTAAACGATATTTAAGGAGGCTCAATCGAACAACTTGATCTAAGTCCTCTGTTACCAAACTCCCCGTCACGAGCAGGGTCAAATCCACTATAATTACAACTTACAAAAAGGAGTACCAAATCTTTAGGTAGCCTACAACAAGGAGCACATATCCTTAAGTGACTTACAACATGAAACACATATCCTTAAGTTACTTACAACAATGAGCACTTCTCCTTAAGCGACTTACAACAAGGAGCATTTATCCTTAACAACAATCAAGTTTTCACAAGGCTCTCGAAACCACCAAATATAATGAATTGAATTACAATTCAAATAATTCTTGACAAATGATGTACTCAAATTAAGTCTCAAGAAAGTTATGCTAACATTTCAATAGATAGCAATGAATTAAGCTCAAGTGTTAGAGAATACTTTGATGCAAATGATAATAAAAAGATGAATGCAATCAAACAAAGTTTTTCAAAGAATATAATCTCTTGTTAAATGATTGAATCAAGTCAAGTACCAAGAGATGTCAACACTTGAATAATTAACAATAAGTTAAACTCAAAATATTTGGACAATGAGACTTTGATGAATAAAATGATGATGAAAATTATAACACAAATTATCAAAGTTCTTCAATAGAAATTCTCTCTTTTAAAAGATTAAAACAAGTTTAGAACAAAGAGTGACTTACACTTCAATTCCAATATAATGTGAAGATGTTGAAAAAGTTTAAATAATGTAAAATCAAGAATCTTCACAAAAAACTTTGATGAATTTGATAAAATTAAGTTTAAATCAATCAAAATTTTATAGTAGAGATAGATGGATATAAATCAAGTAAGAACAATGAATTTTCACAAGAAATCTTTCTTAAAATCTCCTTAATTTTTTATTTATTATTATTATTATTATTATTATTATTTTTGAAATTGAATGCAAAAGAGAAGACTATTTATAGAACAAATTTCGCACATACTGTCTCTTGCGGTCGACCTCTTCATGCATGCGATTGACCTCAAAATAGCCGTTATGAGAAAATAGTTGTTGGAGTTCAAAATACACAATGCAGTTGACTTGTCTTTATTTGCAGTCGACTTCAGTGCTACCGACCTCACTTGAGATGTGATCAACCCGTTTGACAGCATTTCAAAAACATAGTATTTCAAAGATTTTGATCAAAATTGATTTTGCTAAGTTTAAAAACCTTACAAAAAAATATATTTTAATGACTTTGAAGATGTTATTCGTGCTTATGAAGTGCATTGCCAACTACTAATGAATTAATCTTACATATGATTGAAAAGCAATCATAAATGTTCAATTTTTTGTATACTTCATTTCTTGGTCTTCATGATATCACACTTCCTTTCTTGAACATCACATCTTGTATTTTTTATCTTTTATCTTCGAGAGTTGATTTGTACTTTGAATGTTTTGAAAATTATCATTACATGAAACACTTAAAGCATACTTGTTAATAATACAATATAATCTTATTTTTAATGATAAAAACAATAAAGTTAAGTTAAATACAGGTCAACAGCCATCGTTTTTTGGTTGATTATAATTTCATTTTCACTTGGGGCCTCATTTTCTCTCACTCCTACTTTATGTCTTTATCTCATTTAATCAATAGAAAAAAAGAAAGAATTGGAATTGATCATCCCAATGAAAAACACTTACGATGTTCAGTACAGATCCGGAAGAAAAAATGTTTCCAAGTTTATATCGTCCGTTATTGCTGAGCATATATGGAAGCACATGAGAACGTTATTTTGCTCATCTTGTCAAGGAAACTTTGGCTAAAATAGTATTTTACAAGGCAAACAAGTGACAATGTCCATGAGAACTGACAAATCAATTAATATTTCCTTTTTAAGCTTGTTAGCGAATTTGAGACTATACAAAGTATGTTAGCTAAGCACATATAACAATCAGTGAGTTATACTAGTGATCCCATAATATAGTCCAAGTTCACCACAGGCCGACATACTATTTTAAAAAGAAAACTGCACCCCATAACACATTTTGTGTTTGCATCAATAAAAATTTCTCATTTTAATAATCATGATAAATATATCACTTTATGACTTATTTCCCCCTTTAGAGAAATTTTACTTCCACATGAAACCTACTTACTTGATTAGACTTGACTTTGAAAAATTGTATAAAAAAGTAGATTAAATCTCCTAAAAAATAACTCATAATCGTCTCCCAGCCCCAACATTACAATGTGTGAAATAAGAAAAAAAATATAAAAAGAAAGTGTAAATGTAGAAACTTCCTTTCCTCTTCCAAAGACCTCACTCTGAAAAATTGAGTTTAACTGACCAAAACTCTACCTCTAAAAAATCCTCTCCCGCCCAAATATCTAAAAATTCTGGCGCCGAACAGCATGCCAACCTTGTACTCTTAGAACTCACACCTTGTCCAATACTCTACCATTTGTAGGGTGAAATCGTTCCTCGTCCCATGTCAAATAGGCCAAAGGCCTTCCACTGCTTAAAGTCGATCAACCAGAAGACAACTGACGACTCACCATTGGGTTATTCGAATCCACCTACAAAGAGTTCGAATGTAAGTCTCCAATTTATTCTTTAAAAAAAATGATTTTTTGTGATTTTATACTTTGCACCCTATTTAAGTTAATTGATTTGTTTTTATTTAGTGAGTTAGTTGAGATAAAATATGTTTATCTATACTAGTTCTATCACCTGTGCGATGCACGGTATTAGATATACACAATATTTAAAATAAAATATAAAAAATCAAACTTGCAAAGAAAATTTAACATAGAAACCACAATCCAAGGCCTGAAATTTCTAAAGGTCAAATAGCACTCTCATAAGTTTTACAAAAGTAACTTCAAATAAAGACCAAGAAAATGCAAACAAATCTATGAGGAATATTTTCTTTGAAATTGCAAACAAATGAACTCTCCACAATTTATCAATAAGTATTTGTAAAAATTTAATGTCTAAACATAAATAAACAAATACAAATACATAAAAATAATATTATATTATAATAACTATTAAAATTTTACAAACGTGATATAATGTCAACATGAAGTACAAATTTAGACTACAATTTTCTATAGAATATCAGGAAACTATAGAGCTTCAACTGCATATTAATGATGTGGACACTGCAAACATCAACACCAATCAATTACTCCGAGAGCCTATAACAGTAGAAGATGCATAAAAATTAGGTCTATAAGGATCAGAATTTGAAAACCCCATGTTAAATTGTCAACTCACGATTACATAATGAATTCGAAAAAACATAATTCCAGAATTGTTCTAGAATGCAAATAAGTAACTAAAACAATTCCTAACTTTATATGATAATATCTTTCTGATCAAAAGTATCTTTCTCCCTTAATACTTTCGACATATTTACATGTAGACTTATATTTTACCCTATCAAAATACATGTTAAATATCTTTCTCTTCATTCTAGGCTCTATCTAAAACTATTCTACTAATATACCTATACCAAGAACTCACAATATACCATCATGCCTTCTTTTGAATTTTAGTATTTATACTGAAAATCTTACATTTTTCTCCCATTTTGTTTCAATTTCCTTTAAAAGGTAAATGAGTAGGACGAAATGGTGGAAAGTATTAAGACTTAAAACCATGCATCAAAGTACTAAATCAATGCAGGGGCTAAAAGATATGAAGACCTCTCAAATCCTATAATATTAGCATCACCCAAATTTCATAAAACAAAAGTTACAATCAATAATGAAGAAAGAAAGAAATAACTTAATGATTTCAACCAATCATAGAAGCCAGAAGAAATTACAATGGCCAACCTTTGCTTGATAACTTCAAGAATATATCTTTAAGTTCCTCCAAATATCTTACTGCAGTTTTTTTTAATGAGCCAAATGTTCTGTAATTTAGAAATGGTTAAGGATTATAGACATAAATTACAATGACCATTGTTCACTTGCTTAATCTTAAGGATGTGTGCAGTTGAGCATAAAAGTGTATAAACATATTATAAAATCAGTGCTATAAGCTTATATCAACTTCGTAGCTAAAAATTAATCTTACGATCTATTATAATAATTATCTTTCTAGATAAACAAATTTGATATATTTGTGAAGTAAAAGATTTGGAAAGAACATATCATTGATTTAGTCATTTCCCAATAAAAAATGAGAAAAGTGAAAATTAAAAGCAGAGGGCGAAACAAATGGCCAAGAATCCATACTTATTCCAGTCCAGTGTTACAAAAAGCCCAAAAAATGAGCTTCTGCTTAGGAAGAAAGATAAATAGCAGTAAAAAATTCAACAAACTAACTAAAGAAAAATAAGTCATTTCATGCCAAAAATTAAACTGATAGGGCAAAATAAATGAAACTAAACTGACAAATAACCATATAAATTATAGTAAACTAACAAATAACCACATACAACTACTCAGTCAAATTTGTATCTAACGTAAAATATGAGTATACAATTGACATTCCAGTTGATAAATTAAGAAAATAACGATGAAATGATGCTTAGAAAGATCGCTACTTACCAGATTGATCTTGTGACACCGCCAGACCCATTCAAAATCAAAAAGGACAACTAAAGGTCCTTCGAAGAAAGGGGATTCATAATGTTTTGCTAGAATGGGAAGCCATCAAGCACTGTTCCTGAAAAGTGAGTAGCAAGTTCTTATGCTAAATAGTCAGAACAAAAGTAGGAAGATGATATACTAAAAGGTAAAGCATTGTTCCTTTAAAAAAAGGTCATCAAAGAAGCAAAAATCATTTCCATTTTGTTTTAGCCTAGTACGTTGCAATTCTGCAATATCTCTTGCTTCTGGATAAACTTGTCTAGGTCAAACTTATTTGAATTGTATTCTAATCAACTATAAATATATGTCTTCATTAAATAAAATTAGGATCTTCGATTATGACTTATGATTAATATTAAACACTTAGTTTTGGGTGATTGAACTCCCATCACATCAAGGTTTTGGTTAGTAGAGGTTAATTATCTCCTAGTTTAGAGGTGTTAATTTGTCCAACCTTCCTAACAAAGATCATCAGTTTTAAATTCTATCCCTCTAACATAAATGGCAGTTTTACAACTTTTACCATACCATATTGCTGCGCCGCTCTTTCAGTTGTACTTTGGCTAAGGAGTAGCAAGTATCTTCAATATAATACTCACACTTTTCCCAAGAAATGAGAATAAAAAAGAGAGAGAAAGGATTTAAATTTCGTAGACGCATCACAATACACTTTTATTAAACCATAGGAACAATACTTGTCTCCTATGGTTGTCTCAGTCCACTCAATGTTACACCAATTAAAGTGTATTCACCTTCTGTTTTATTAATTCTTGCGTTACTATAGTATAAAATTTAAAAAGAAAAGATAATCCATGCCGTGGAGATTGTGAACTCACATTTCAGCCAACTGTAATACTGTATCCAGCAAAGATCCATTGCTCAGGGAAAATTCAAAAAGGCCAGCAGCAAACTTCACTCTCAGGATTCTTTCAACTGCATCATCAATTCTCGTCATTGGTATTTTTCCTGACTCCACCAGATTTGTCAAATCTTCCAAAAATAATGTTGCAGAGCTGGTGCAGATATAAAATGGTAGCAAATCAACAAAATGCACCTCACCCTTTTAAAACATAATAAACTCAAACTGAGAAACAAAAATGGAAGCAATATAACCTTGAGAAAGCAAGCTCCAATAGATAGTATCAAAATCGATATTGGACTTCAGTTGAGCAGATGCAATGACGCAATTATTGACTTCAAATTGTACAATGCATGTGATTTTACAAAGAGCAAAGGAAGAAGTCAAGTTTTAAATTCCACTTACACATTGTACATCCAAAGAGGTAGATCATTTGATTGTATAACAACCCAGCTTCTTCAAATGCAACCTACCATTAACCCACAAAGTGTTAGCATCGATATCCTTGAGAACTCGTGTTTTTTAATTTCACAACTCTGCTCTCTGAAGATCTATCTAGAATGACTAATGGCCTTGAAGATCAAAAACAATGGATAGTTCAACATAAATCTCGCAAATCGAAATTAATCAACGACAATTTACATTGGGAAACTTAGCTCTAAATTTGAGAAGTTCCACTTGTATTGAAAAGAGAAAATCATTTGGACTTGCTCTATCAGCATCTTTCAATTAGTATAGCCTAAAAATAGCTTTAAAAAATCACTTTCAAGTACATTCCATCAACAGAAAATCACAGTATAAACGTCTATTAACGTGCAAGCTTCTAACATCCTTAGCATGTGGTACATCCTCAGCATGTGGTTCATAGATCTTTATCAATTTTTGATATTGTTACCTCAAGATGTTGTGCAGCTTCCGTAGTCAAACCTACTGTTGCAGCAATCAATCCTAAACGCAAAATTGTATATACAAACAATGAGTATTGACGAATACCCCCATAAAACAAAACATAAATAAGCAGTCGAATATTATACATGTATCTAATTGTTGGTGCTATCATGCTAGGCCAGGTAAAAAAACAGAAAGAAAGTGACAATATTGTTCTCGGATTGGATTTACAGATATTTTGGGTATATAACTAAAGAAGCATTCTGGCCGGCAACATTGATTCAGAGTGCAAAAAATCATTGTGGCGGAATCAAGAAGAAAAAATATGACTGATTCAAGATACTCCAACCCAAGAATTTCTTTTTCTAAAAGGGGAAAATTTACCTTTGAAAATGGGCAACTGTATTTCTGGTTGTGAGCTGGTGGCTAAAGCTGGCTGGAATGGAGTGGAGTAGAAATGTTGTGCACTTCAGAACTAAGAAGAAGAAAGACAATTCAGATGAGAAAAACTTCTCAAAACACCCTTCTGTGCCACACTTCTCTACCACTTTCCTTTCACCAATTATCCCAAATTGTCATTGCCAAATTTATACCCCCGGATGCAGCTGTTTAAAGGTGGAACAAATATTAATGGGCAGAGTATGAAAATGGGGAAATTGAAATGTTATAACCAGACTCCATCAGTGCTGACATACTTCCATCAATCTCACCGTGTGAAAAATCTCTGTCCATCTCAATACATCGAACTTGTTTACAAATTTCATTAGAATCTTCATTGACTCCTGCAAGAAAAGACCAAAATCAGTCCATATTATGCAAGAAAAGACAAATCTTACCGTGACTGTCTAACATTGAATGGTGTTGTTTTCTATTTGCCTCTCCAAATCCATCTGCCCCAATATTTTCACAATAATTTTCAATAATACTACAAAAATTCCCAAAATCCCTCTTTATTGGCTTTCAAATATCTGAATTGGGAAAAAAAAATACAAAAATAAGAACCTTTCAATCAACTACTTTGCAAATGCGTATGAACACCTCTGGTTTTCAATTGGTCAAAATAAAACTATTTTTAGATGCTTTTCAAAATCACTAAGTTATGACATATATAGATGCTCTCAAAATAAAACTATTCTTAGAGCTTGTTGGAGCCTCAAAATGAAGATTGAGGGAGTGTGACCTAAATGCTGCTTCAATGTTCCCAAGGAATAAACTATGATTTTACTGTGTATCCTTATTGAAATCCCAAGCAACTTAAAACAATGAGTTACTAAATTCTGCAATCTTTCATTGAAGAAATGTTAGAAGGGATCTCTTCATTTCAGTCTTCAAATAAATAAAAATTCATTAAAGTAAATATTGTAATAAAACAGAGAAAAAACACTGCAACATTTTCAAACAAAATTCAAAGATAAAATTAAATATATACACATATCGTCCCAACATTTTCATTTTGCAATTAACTAACAAAGAAGCAGCACATTCTAATAGCCTTAGCTCCAATTCCACCCCCGATTTCTCCTGAAACTCAATAAAATCGAATAAATTAATAATTAATGAAATCAATATAAGCACAGAACAAAAATCGACTCGAATTCACCATAGATGTGTTCGGTAGCAAAATCTTATTGAGAGAAATCGGGTAAAATCGCAGCTCTCTATTGAAGAGAGAAAAAATTTGAACCCTAGTGCCCCAACTGTAAAAAAATGAGGTAACCTGGGGCGGTGGGGACAAGGGCAAGCAGCCGAGAAGCAATAACACAAAGCGTAGCAAAAAAAAAACCCCTCCACTTGCAGAAGAGCGACACTGTGAAGAAAAGAAGCAGAGAGAGAGAGAGAGAGAGGATCGACGCTTTGAAGAAAAGAAGTAGAGAGAGAACATCACAGAGAGAAGGGATGGTAGTTGTACTGGGTGTTGCCTTTGGATGAAGCTTTTGGGGGAAGCTTTGACGCAGACCAAAATCTGATATGATCTGATATAAAATTGCAGAAAAGAACTTACGGGGCCAGGCATGACTGATTCAAAATTCAAAAAGACATTAGGGGGCGGGTTTATTTCCTTTCTTTTTTCTTTTATTTTATGATAATAACATTTTGGGGGGAAATTTGGGAGGGAAAACTTTGAGGACTTTTCTTCTTTAATATAGAATATTAGATATTAGATTTTGTATGTGGTGTTACATTTTGCTAAAATTATATTTTTTTTGTTCAATGTTGTGTCCCAAAATTCTAAAATTGTTCAACTTTGTTGAATATTGGAGATGTATTTGATAGGAGATTTGTATTCAACACGTAAATTAGTTTTATGGTAAATACTTGCATATTTTATTTTCACTTTCACTTCTGCTTCCGCTTCAAGTTCCAATGTCTTCGATCCTATGTTATGTGTGGACCATGTAGAAGATTATTTTAGTATTATAATGGTGTCTAAGTTGGTGTTTTTTGTTGTGTTTCATCATGTTCAATTGAGAAAATACGTGAAGTTCCTGCATCATCCAACTGTCGACAAAAACTTTCTATCTCGACAATTCGACAAAGGTAGATCATTGTCGATATCAATTTGCATATCTGGAGTAGTTAGTGATTTCGATGTTACGTAACCAAACCAATTATCCTACGTCATTTGTTTGGAAAGTTAAATTTGGATGTGATTGTCTATTAGATATCTTAATGTCAAAGCATTGTTTATACGATTATTATTTGTTTGTTTGAAAATGATGAATATAATTTTTGATCAAAGACTTTGTGCGGATCATATAAATAGATTGGTGGTAAGGAACATGGTGTTTGTTAATGATTTTTCAATTCTCAAGCTTGCATTAGATGCTGAAATAATGCAATAATTTCCAAACCATTTTCATCTTATGTTGAGAAGATCTATCAATCTTGACAGTTAAGTTCAAGAATTCTCAATAGTTGATCATGTGTCCCTCATCCATGATTCATTTGAAATTGTACATGATTGCAAACAGTCATCCTAATTTTGTACATATAACTTGTTGTTTTATGGAAATTGACTTCCTCAATGTTTTGTTCTGTAGATGATTTTTTCATTTGTGTTGATTGAGGAAGAGCGTCTTCAAGCACATATTTTGCAACATAACAACCACAAGTACGTGAAATTGGTGCTAGATAAATTTGACGCTTCTTAAAAGACCGAATTCCAGAATTCGTGTTTCGACTATCTCATGTACTCAGCAGAGCTTTAACACTGTGCCCAACTCATGCAACAATTAATAGTTTTTTTTGGTAGACACTGGAAAGGGGAATGAATTGTGATTTAACATCAGATGACACTATACCTATTTTAGGATGACCAGTACGCCGTATTCACAATTTTGAAATGTTTGTGGCACATTGAATACGAAAAAGTATGAAAAGCCACATAAAAATTGAGACAAAGGATAGGTACTTCAAAACAAACGATCATGTATCGTGCACTGATTTGGGAAAAAAAAATTAAAGAAAAAATCTTTTATATTCATAGACGAAAAAGGCGGATCACTTCAAATCGGGATTAATTTTAATAGTAGAGGGTCTTTTCATAGCATTAGACAAAAATGTTTGCATTGTTCTCTACACGTTGGAGTTAGTGGACAAGTTGAAGATATTTTTCAAATTCCCATGGGGTAAGGCATCACATCAATGCGTCATGAAGACATTTTAACAAGATGGGATAAGGAAGTCGGGGCTGCGAATGCTAAGAATGACAAGAGGATAATGTACGCCATTCACGGGATCCCTATTGCAATGCTACTATGATGAAGGTCTACAACATGACCATAAAGAAAGACCTACGTAAGTTTATAGTCAAGAAAGTCAATGGTCTAAAAGAATATTTGTCAAATCAAGAATCAAAGCGTTAGCCCGCTCATGAGGACCTAGTGACTGGTGATTTTTACAATCCTGAAGACAATACTTCTCGAGATCTAGGTATTTATGTTTCATTACATGTTTTCTTTCATTTTTAAAATTATGCAAATTGTGTACATATAGATTTATAACGTAGTAGTGTAATTTGGTGGTTTGATACATGTTTTTATTTGTCGATGAAGGACGTAGGGATGGAGTCAAGGAGAACATAGGAGCATTGGTGGTGTATGAGCCTCACGTCTTTGTGGAAAATAGTGGTATTATGCACATAAATTTGCTCAATATTCATGACATGAAGTTGATATTGCATAATATTATATGTTCATTGGCAAAATATTAGTTTGTTGTTATTTTTATATGGTCATTTCTCATTAGATACACGTGCCCCCAATGTGGATGGGACATATGTAGACCTAGAAGACGTGCCCTCAATAGTTCTAGAGGAAGAAAGTGTTGAAAATTTCGCTCCAACGAGAAAATGTCATTCCACCTGAACTAGAGTACAATCGGTAAGTATACGTACTCCTTTCACGAGGAGCAAAAGAAAGCATTTGAAAAAATGAAGGTCGTTATCGGACTAGATTCGGAGGGGATCTTGGTTATTTTTTTTTTGTTCATTTCGTTGGCTTGTTCAAGGGGATGAAAAAAAAAAAGAATTGATTTTTAAATTTTTCACTACTATGTTTGTGGAATCAAGCTCTATTTTAGGGGATCATGATATTGAAAGCCATAATACGAAAGGATTGCCAACTCAATTTTTGTTGAAGATATGTGCAGTATGATATTATAAGTAAGCTTTTGTTTGTAAAAATATATATATATTATATGCCATCCAGCCCTAATGACATGATATCTTTTTATTCCATTTCATTTATTTGTACAATCCTTTAATATTTTTATCGGGTTCAAAGTAATGCCAAATTGTAGTATACATAAGTGCATGACCCATCTCTAATGTAAAGTACTCCAAGAATCATGGAGATTGTGCATTGTCATCAACGGTCTGCAATCTCAACTTTAGGGGGTGGGGTGAAGGAAGGGTTTACATAAAACCGAGGCAAAGTGGTTTTTGATTGAATCTCATCGGCATTCTTATCATTGGTAGATCCAAGTCCGTGGCCTATTAATCTCATCTCTACTAACTACAAAATATTGTCAATCAAGCAATTGGCATAGTTTTAAGGTAGTTGGTCAACATTAATTAAGCAAACACTCATCCATTACCTCTATATAAAGGCCAAGTAAGCAAGATTGTGGTTGGAATAACGAGATTTTTGCTCTAATTTTGAGTAAGCGTGGATTAAAAAATACATAACTCCTTCACATCAAACCAAAATCAATATCAATTGTGGATGCCCCTACTACTAAAACAGAGAATGAGAAGATCCATCAAACCCCAAAAATACCTTATCCATCTTCCTTGTTCCTCATCGTTATAGAGTTCGACGATGAGGATGTAGTGCCTCCAAGATCTCGAACAACTATCAAACCCATTCCATTTCCTGATTTGAATGATGTAATCAGCCTTGTTTCACCTTTATACAATGAGAGTTATGAAGATGTGTTCAAATATATGGTCTCGTATGTTTATGAAGTTGAAAATTCGGATAACACACCAACATACCCAGCTCAAGAGATGATCTTCATTAGTTCGGAAAATGATGAAGAAGAAAATGGTAGCGACATGTCCAATGTTGATGACATTTGAATCAGGCGACTATTTCATTAGATTACTTTGCACTTGTTTAAGCTATTATCTTTATGTAATGTAGAACCAAGATATTTTGTTTGTACGTACGCTGCTGATCATTTTGTTTAAGGTTGATGAAGTGTAGTACACAACTGTATGAATTTTCGAGAATTCTAGATGTTAAATGAAAAAAGAATGACATTTTATAGAAATTTTAAGAAATGTAATATTTCTTCAATACCAATGAAATGGATTGTATTGTATTGTGTTGTGTTGTGCTGTGACAATGTAATATGATTAGTACACATCATCCACACAAAAATAACTAAACTAAAAAATTACATACAACAATCAAAAAGAGACTTACCCAAATACATATCTTAGTGTGGATTAAACAACTAAGATTTCCTTTCCCCAATCGAATTGGTACATGTAACACGATGATGCCCTACACGGTCACATCTAGAGCATTTCCTAATTTTGGTGCTCGATTCGAATCAAGATCTCTTATATTGTGTTGTTGGCCTATCTTGTAGCCAACGTGCAACTTGTGGGAATACTGGAACAAAAAATTCTGTTGTGGTACGTCCTAGTCAACTTCATTTCCCAGGGAAAATATTGCCTCCACATATGAACCTCTCTAATACTCGATTGTGTAATATGGAGAGCATAAGTTGTACATCGACATACCATATAAGAAATCCGCACGAGTTGCATGTGAGCATGGCATATGATCCAATTGGAATTCCCTACACGTACAATAATTTTTCAATAAATTTACAGCATATTTCTTAGTGGATATACCAAATTGAGTTAGATTTTGGGTCAATTCATATGCCCGTAATCGAGTACCAGATTCCAATGTTGTGCATAACTCTCCATCTATTCTCTTACTGAATACTGTAATGCATTTTTTTAGTTGCTACGATGTTCAAAAATCCACCTGTACATGGCACTTCAAATGTGTTCAACTAGACATGTGATGAGTAATCCATGTGCATGCCTCAACATTAAGTTCAAACTTTCTGCATTGTTGTTTTTCATAACATTGTGTCGATTTACAGTGAAATGTGCTTGTGACAAGAATGCAAACCCTCCTCTCTCCATGTATGACGCTAAACAAACAGTTACAGTACATACTTGTCCCATAAATCTATTGAACTCTTCCACTTGATACCCTGTGACAGCCTTTTTGAAAAAGAATTTAAACTAGCAAAACTATAACGCTGAATTAAATCCTTATCCATATGCCACATAAAAATCATGCTGGGATAGAGAAAATAAATGATTGATTGATTCCCTGATACTTTTTTTCCCTTCAAATAAAAAAATAAGATCATCGGAGTCACCTATGATACCTTCAACTTGGAAAAAAATCACATCCACGACTTGTTCGTTTCCTTATCCAAAACACCCCCAGCTAATGGATAAATGATGCGATTCGAGATGCGCAGAATTAAAGACCGAAAATTTCCGAACCCAGGTTAGTTTGGATGGTGGAATCTTAACCCCACAATCACGACGCGGAATCGAGATGCGGATTAACGAACCAAGATTTACGAAATGACACAAGGACTGGTTCAGTTTTCCTTGATAATTTTCTGATTATGAACGCCACAAGATGATAATCTTGATAAGTTCGAAGAAATATAGGAATCCACCTATAATTTAATTGAATCACAATAAACTGTTTAATATAATCAAAGTTGTTTGTTACAATGAGTGAAAAGTATATAAATAATGAAAAACGACCTAGCAACTAGGGTAACCGCTAATGGGTTCAAAATAGAGTTCTAATTAAACTAAAATAATTAAACTGAAAAAGGAAATAAAATATGAGAATTTCTGCTCCAATTTCAACTGCGCGATCGCTTGGTTTTAACTTACGCGATCGTGTGGTTATGCCTGAAAATCTCGGGTTGCTTTTTGATGCAATGGTGCGATCACGCCCCGGTTGTGCCGCGCAATTGTGTGATTCAACTCCGGCTAGTTCTTCGCTCCTTTTGAAACAATTTGATCCGGTTTGATTCTCGACTCGAGCCCAATACGAAACTTGCTCAATTTTCCATGTAGATTGTTGTTGCATCGCACGTGTCTTGAATTCTCCTTTGAGCTCCTATCTCGGATCACATCAATAAATTTGCTTGTTTCCACGATGAGCAGTTACTAAAAGTAAAGTACCTTTGTATGGTCCTTTAAAGTGACTATCGTCAACACATATTATACAACAGAGGAACTATAAATATCATTGTATGCTTGCACCAAAATCCAAGAACAAGTAATAGAACTTATTTCGATTTCTATTGCGAAAACATACATTGGTTTGTCTCTCCAAGAACATAACAATATGAAGATAGCTTCTGAATGTTGTCCTCTGGTGTTCCTCCCAATAACCTTAAAGTTGTTTCATTGCTCCTTCGAGCCATGTTATAACTATTTTCACACATATTTTAAGTTCCAAGTCACGTACTATGACTTTGGGATCATATATGTCCTATTTGGATAATCTAATCTCCCCATTATGTGTTCGGCCACTATCGAACTTGTAGCATGCCGTTCTATACTGATTCGGTATTCCACAAACACGTGTATGTAGATTATAAAATTCACGGATCTTGAAAATGGTTGACCTTTTCAAGGCCGATGCTCAAAACATCTACTTACAATTATCGTCCACGCGAATAACTATTAATGTATTCATCCTCGATCTTTACCCGGATTTGGAAATTTTCTCCTAAAGCAAGAACTCGAAGTTTTATGTACAACTCATACTTGCTCCTGAAAATCTTATTTGAAGCAATGTCGAATGTGTCCACAAATCCAAGCCCTTTGTACGTATCCCCTATTATGTTATTTGATGAAAGAAGGTCATTTGCTAAATTATTGTCCACATTTTTGGACCCATTTAGTGGAATATCAACATTGTTATGTTGGATCCACCATCATCCGTATCACACACTACACATTTTCCATTGCATTCTCATCCGTTACGGGTGGCATGAGTTCAAACATATTTTTGTGTACAGTTCTACATTTTTATTGCGTGTGTAAATGATATTTTTCGCGACTAATATCACTCACTGTGTTAATGGTAGGGTGCTCTGTTTGAAGAAGAGTACTATATAGAGATGATTCCTTATGAATGGATATATACCAATTCAAATCTTCATCTTCACGAATTTGGGTTGAGAGTATGTTTATGTTCGGGACTTTGAATTACAATTGGATATCATTGCGTAGAGCACTAATTGGAAGCTTCACATTCAACCATTGAATTAGTCCTACTATGATTTTTTCAGACACTATAAAAGATATAGTTTTGCTCCATTGCAACTTCCATTCATCATCTAGGTGCACGAAGTGTCCGCCATGCGCGACAATGAATATCAAATTATCACACATATAAGAAAATATGATATATGTACGTCAACGAAACACACATTTCAGATGCCTGATTTTCATAACCTAAACTAGACAACTACACATACATCCGTCTGTAATCGTTCGAACTGTCGACTTGGATAGATGACTTGTCGACTAGACAGTTCGCAGCACACGATTGAGCTTTAAATGCAATGTATGTTATCAAATTCTTCATTAATAATTAATGTTGTTCATCAATGTTCAACTGCTAAATAACAAAATATGATAAAGAATGCTTTATGATTTTAGAATATTATAATAATAGAGGATTTTCATGCATTTTGAGGAAAAATAAGGTACTATACTAGGCCAAGTCAATGTTCCTCAAAATCCCAAGTAGTTTTAACTTTTAAGATTGAATTATTTAACAAGTTCAAAATAGTAAGTGCAACATAAAGAGATATAATAAATTTAAATGATTACCTCTCCAAATGGAATGTAAAGCCTTTAATTCTATTTTCTTCATATGTCAATCGAGATGGAGGAGAAATATTAAAGGTGTTGAATAGAAATTATAAAACATTAAAATAACATTTTTTTTATTGTTATATATTTAGTTTATTTTTAAGAATTAATTTTTGTCTAATTCTTTTATCCACTATTTTAAATATTTATCCATCGATTATGTTGGACCCACCATCATCCATATCACACAATACACATTTTCCATTGCATTCTCATCCGTCACTGGCGGCATGAGCTCAAATATATTTTCGTGTATGATTCTACATTTTTATTGCTAGTGTAAATGATGTTTTTTGCAACTAATATCACTTGCTGTGTTGACGGTAGGGTGCTCCGTTTGGAGACGAGTACAACATAGAGATGTTTCCTTATGAATGGATATATACCAATTCAAATCTTCATCTTCACCAATTTGGGCTGAAGGTATGTTTATTTTCGGGACCTTGAATTACAATTGGATATCATTGCGTAGAGTACTAATTGGAAGCTACACATTCAACCATTGAATTAGTCTTTCTACTATGATAACGCCAGATACTATAATAGATATAGTTCTGATCTTTTAATGTTTTGAATCTTAAAAATAAGTATTTGTGTTCAGTCATACAATTTCAATGTAAAATTTTCAGTTCAAAATTATATCGTAGTTGTATTACGCATCTAATACTAAATAAACTTATATAAAAAAATTTTATAAATAATATTATTTTTTTAGTTATTTAGTGCATTTAAAAGTTCTAACTCATTTGTATTGTGTTTTATTAAATTAATTAGTATTTTTTATAGAAAGTTACATTTAATATGTAAATAATTTTTTAAAATAATTGTGATATTTTATTAGTCCCAATCTTATAGATGAATAATTTCGTTCGGTCATACAAATCTAATGTGTAATTTTCATTTACATTTATATCGAATATTTAATCAAGTTGTATTAAATTTTGTTATAAATAATCATATTTTTAAGTTCTTTGTTACATATACATAATAACCTTCTTTTCTATATCAGATTATTTATCAAAATAATTTTATTTACAATTACATTTAATTTTTTATTTCATAAAGTCTCATATCACATTTTTTAACATTAACCGTTAACAAATTTATTTATATTGCTTTGAAATTATATAGTTATTAATGATTTTTTGTCCTAACTGTTAAGTCTAATTTTTTTAAAATAATTAACTATGACATGATATTAATTGTTATGTTTTAATTCAATATTTATGTTTCTTAAATTTCTATAACAATAAGTAAATCATCTCCCAATTTAGTTAACTGAAAGTTGAAATGATCAATGTTATATTATAATTTTCATAAAAAAAACAATTACGTTGTATAAATATTGCAAAAACCTATAATACCATGAATTTGATGCATCTTTATCAGTATCACAATTTTATTTTATTTTATTTTTCCTTTTTTTATGATTATCGAATTCATTTCTAATACGTGTTGTTTTTCAATATCAACGGTCAAAATAGTAAATCTTATCTTTTATATGTATGATCTATATTATTAACTTTTCCATCTATTGTTTGATTGTTCAAAATACATGAACATTGAAGATCTTACATTTAAGTGTTTATTTTCGAAGGCAATTTTTTGGTGCGAGGAGGGAGTGGATAAGCATTATAAAACATGTCGTAATTCGAAATTCTCACTTTGTTGTGGGGTGAACACGATTTGGTTTGGGCGATTTGTAGTAATATTTCAAATCAAACCATTTAAAACGGTCTGAAGATTTTCAAAATCAAACCAAACAATTTCATTTTCTAAACAAAACCAAATCAAAATATTTTTTGCGATTTGAAACTGCAAATTGCCAATGAATGAATTAATATATTTCAAAGCAAGCTCAAAGACACATATTCGTCTAAAATTTCGAGTTGAAACTAACTCAATAATAGTATTAAGTTTCTAATTGAGTGTTTTATTGTGAATTAATTCATGTCAACAAACAAACTAATTATATAGAAACAAACTGTAGTTAGCTTTTATATTAAAAATTTCATTTTAAGAAAATATCTTGGATGATGATTATGAATTGTAGGAGTAAGAATCATTTCCAAATGGTTGTGGATTTGAACAAATTAATCCTTGACTCCTTAATTTTGATTTGTTGATAATAAAAAGTGTGTTGCATTTTTTTTTTTTTTTTTTAATTGAACGTTTCCCTTTATTTTTATTTTTTAAAATTTGGTGGGTTGGCTGTTTGAAACTGCGGTTTTAACAATTGAAACATAAACCAAATCGTTTAAGGCGGTTTGGAATTTTTCCAAACCGAACCAAATCACACTATTTGTTGTTTAGTTCGATTTCGCAGTTTATTTGTTCACCTCTACTTTGTTGTATGCAAGAGAAAGTGAAGATTCCACTTATGGAAGATCATCCTCTTATTTTGAAAGATTTGTTATATGGAAGGGACGATAGAATTAAGAATTTCTTTGAGAGCATTCAGACATATAATACAATGTTTTCGTTCACTTTTATGGGGGAATAGATAATGAGCAAAATGATTGTAGAGGACCTCCCGTCTACAGATTACACGGTCAAAATTACCCTAAGATTGGGAGTCTATTGCCTGATGACAGTTCATTTCTGCAATTTGCACGCTTTACATTGTTGACAATATGAATGAGGTTGAAAGCAGAAAAAGGGTCGTCTCGTACATATTATGTATTTATTGCTTTTATATTTATATTGTTTGCGAATAATTCTGTTGTGATTGTCTAAAATTTAATTTTAATGTCCCCCGTTAGGAGTGAATCATGCAATTCAATGTTGCATGATTGTATAATATATGACTTGAAGGATATACTAGACAAATACAACAAATTATAAAGATAGTTTAAGTCAGTTTGAGAAAAGATTATTGAGGAAAACACTTCAAATTTAAGACTTATACTTATTAGTTTGTGGGCGACCGATGATAGCCAATATGATTTTTCTATTGTCGATGAAATTTCCGAATTGATTGTCGGTGGATTTTGATACACGACCTGGATACAGGGATATCATTATTGCGCCACGTGGTGAACCATTGCAGCAGATAAGTGAAGGACACAAGTTCTTTTTGAGAAATATTGATCATATACAGGGATTGTACAATGGAACAAGGTTGATAGTTACAAAACTTGACGACCATGTTCTAGAAGGTAAAATTCTTTCTGGTATCAATTTAGGACACAAGTTATTTATTCCAATTATATCGTTGAACCCTTTTGATTCTATGATACCTATTATATTTCAAAGATAATTTTCATTGATGGTGTCCTATTCCATGACTATCAATAAGAGTCAAAGACAATCATTCTCGCATGTGAGACTTCTTCTTAAACGGTTGGTGTTTACACATGGACAACTTTATGTTGTGATTTCTGGAGTGACAAATCGTTTCAGATTAAAAATGTTGATTTGTTATAAGAATGAAAGACCAACAAAATCAACAAACAATGTTGTGTACGAAGAAGTATTCAGAAATTTGTAATCATATGAAACCAATAAATGATGATCTTATCTCTTATTTTTGAAATTTATTTATTTTATCTAAAGGATTCATCTAAATTCACATTGAATTATCTTTATCCAGACGTTTCTTCCCGTGCATTGCACAGGTGATTTACTAGTTCTTCATTAACAATTAATGTTGTTCATCAATGTTCAATTGCTAAATGACAAAATATGATAAAAAAAATGCTTTATGATTTTCATGCATTTTTGAGGAAAAATAGGGTACTATACTATGCCAAGTCAATATTCCTCAAAATCCCAAGTAGTTTTAACTTTTAAGATTGAATTATTTAACAAGTTCAAAACAGAAAGTGCAACATAAAGAGATATAATAAATTGAAAGTGATTACCTCTCCAAATGGAATGTAAATCCTTTAATTCTATTTTTTTCAAATGTCAATCGAGATAGAGGAAAAATATTAAAGGTGTTGAGTAGAAATTATAAAACATTAAAATGGCATTTTATTATTATTATTATATATTTAGTTTATTTTTAAGAATTAATTTTTTTCTAATTCTTTTATCCATTATTTGAAATATTTATCCCTTGATTTCTTGTGTGATGTGATGTACATATAATAAAGTATTAATTGCTTCATCATTTCAATCCAATAAGTATCTCAAAAGTTGATTAGGTTAAAGTAGACATTATCTGCTTCTCATGTTCCGTGAATAATCGGGACTCATAAACCAAAATATGGATTTATAAAAGAGATCTACAGACGCACCATACCGATTGAAGAGAATAACGAGGCGGAGGTCATCCAAGTTTTGGTACTCAGATTTGATATGGAAGAAGTCCAACGATAGAATCCATATAAAAGGGTGGTCCTTCCTCAGTAGTTCATGTAAAGAGCTCATCGTAGACCAATGGCTAGTTATAGTCTCAGACTTTACGCAATCGATCAAATTAAATAGCTAATTATTTCAATTTTCACTAGCGACTTTAACTTATTTGTATCTATACAAATTAGGATCCCGATTCATCAACCCAAAAATTAGACATTTTTGGACAGGTCTTGAGAAATTAATAACTTTTGTGTACATTAACCATTGTAGTGACATCTATGCAAAACCATTTTAAATTGATATGGACGTGACAATTGACAACAACATGACATTATTGACATTTTATGTTGACTACACACTTCACAGAGACATTGTACTTATCAAGACTCTTTAAATTATTTTGGCCGTATTATTATCATTAAGTTTCAATTAATTAACACATTTTATCTCAAATGACTGTTTTGTCAAATAATTTGTTAGACTGCTTTAAAATAGGGGAAATGTTTTTGTCTAACATTTGTATCTATTTTTTTGTTATCTATCTATATATTTTTACTAATGAATCACTCGTGCAATGCACGAGAAGAAACGTCTGGATAAAGATAATTCAATGTTATTAGATGAATCTTTTAGATAAAATAAATAAATTTCACAAATAAAAGATAAGATCATCATTTATTAGTTTCATATGACTACAAATTCCGGAATACTTTTTTGTATACAATATTGTTTGTTGATTTTGTTGTTCTTCTATTCTTATCACAAATCAACATCTTTAATCCAAAATGATTTGTCACTCAAAAAATCCCAACATAAAGTTGTCCATGTGTAAACATTAGTCATTTAAGAAGAAATCTCACATGCGAGAATGCTTGTCTTTGACTCTTATTGATAGTCATGGAATAGGACATCATCAATGAAAATTGTCTTTTTTAAAATCTAATAGGTATTGATGTGATCCAGACCACGGATACAAGCCCGCACAAAGATCCGTTGAAGATCAAAGGAGGACCGATGACTCGATTGCAAACCAAGAGGGCCAAGGAAGCAATGGACAAGTTAGTTCAAGAAACAATGGCCAAAACAATGTTCGTGTCATCAAAAGAAACAAGTTCCATGTTGGGGCCGAGCCAAAACGATGAGTGGATCAACCTTATTCATTGCGTCGAAGAAAGTGGTGAAATTTCAATGTTACAGCCGTAACATACAAATCCTCACGGCCGTAACCAACTTTCTGCTGAAAATTGAATTTGCGAGATATAAGCAATCACGGCCGTAAAGTTCGAGTGTTACGGCCGTAATGGAGTTTCTGCTTAAATTTGGAATTGGGCGTTTTTGGACTTACGGCCGTAAGTCATATTGTTACGGCCGTAAGAGTGACTCAAAAGCAAGGTTACGGCCGTAAGGAATTCAGTCACGGCCGTAACATTACATACGCGTGATTTTAGGTTATTTTTATTTCCTTAATTTTAGGTAGTTGTTTCCTTATTTAATTAGAACTCTTTAACCTAGTTTTGACCCTATATATAGGGATGTAATTTTCATTATTCATTACACAACTTTGATATATTAATTGAGAGGCAAATTGCTTTCACATTCTTATTCTTTATTGAATAAAATCCGAACTTGCGAGTTAATTCTTGTTTGTTCAAATCTTGGGTGAGATTTATCTTCTTTGTGATCAAGAGGTCAACATATCAATTGATTGTGTTGGTTGCTTGATTCAATTAATTTGAATCAATCTCTAAATCGTGGTTTATTGGCGTTCTTGGGTCGATTCCATTAATTTGTGGGTTGCGTAGCTACAATTGCTACGTGGTTTGCATCATCTGGTATCAGAGCTTAGGCTCCAAAAATCAAGGTTATATCTTTGTTTTTGTTTTTTTGAGTTTCTTATTCTTGTTCTTCGTGTTCTTCCAGTTTTGAGTCTTTAATCCAGAAAAGTGTCACAAACATTCAAAAGTCGTTATTTCCTTCGTTTGTTATCCGAATTTAATTTCGTTTGTTTCGTTATTCTCGTAGTTGAATTTTCGAAAAAAAAAAAAAAAAAAAAACGAAAATTCTTAGTCCAACTAAAATATTTGATATTTGATTTCAAGAATTATTTTCTTGAAACAATCCTAGTTTCCATAAAAAGTGTCAAGTTCTATATAAAGTCAAATTCAATTCTCTAAAGGTCTTCTTTGAGTTTTCCAACAAATTCATTACTTCTCACTCATATTCGATTTGAAGCAATCAGGTTTAAACTTGTTTGAGTTCGGATTCGTTCTTTGAAGCAATTGGGGTGAAAGCTATTGAGTGGAAAAAGGCAGAGAGGTGAGATCAATAGAGGGTAAAAGCCTAATTTGAGTGATACACGAGCGAAATACACGTGAGGCATATAATATTTAGTGTTAGGATGTCTGAACAATCTTCTACTGCAAAAAACAACGATCGAGCCAACATGACGGAAGAGATGGTACAACGGTTTGAGCGGTTGTTCGGGGATGTGTTAGGTAGGTTAGAAAGGCTTGAACAACCTCGGGAAGTGCCTAATGTCCGTAGGCAAGGTGGGCAAGGTCGTAGAGTAGAGGGGGTCGATGAGAATGAAGAAGATAGTGATTTTGATGATGGGGCGATTGTGAATAGAGGAGTTAGGCATGGAAGAAGGGATAGAGATCTTGGTGGCGATAGAATGGATGGTAGTATGAGCAACATCAAAATGACAATTCCATCATTCAAGGGTAGGAGTGATTCCGAAGCATACTTAGAATGGGAGAAGAAGATAGAATTAATTTTTAATTGCTACACTTATTCGGAAGAAAAAAAGGTTAAAGTAGCTGTACTTGAGTTCTCCGATTACGCTATTACTTGGTGGGATCAATTGGTGACTTCTAGGAGAAGGAATCGCGAGAGGTCCGTTAGTACTTGGGATGAATTAAAAGCTATCATGAGAAAGAGGTTCGTTCCTAGTCATTACCATCGGGAGCTTCATCAAAAGTTGCAAGGACTATACCAAGGATCAAAGAGTGTGGAGGATTATCACAAGGAGATGGAGATATTGATGATTAGAGCTAATGTAGATGAGGATAGGGAGGCTACGATGGATCGATTTTTGAATGGGTTGAATAGGGATATAGCTAATGTGGTTGAACTACAACATTACTTGGAGATGGAGGATATGTTGCACATGGCTATAAAGGTTGAGAAACAATTGAAGAAGAAGGGGACAGCAAGGTATCAATCGGGTACTAATTCTTCTTGGAAGCCGAAGTGGGAAGGTAAAGGAGAAGGGGCTGTTTCTAAAGGAAAGTTTGAAGCACCAAAAGGGAAGTTTGAGACACCAAAAGGGAAGGAGGAACAAGCTAATAAATTCGTACCTAAAGGGGAACCTCAACCGTCTAGGAGTAAAGACATTCAATGCTTCAAATGTTTGGGGAGAGGACATGTGGCGTCTCAATGTCCTAATAGGCGAGTGGTACTTTTGCGAAAGGATGGAACTATGGAGAGTGATAGTGAGGAAGAGGATTATAGCGATATGCCAGCGTTGGAGGAAATATGTGAGGATGAAGATGTGTTATCCGGGGAGCATGGCGAGTTATTAGTGGCAAGACGAGCCTTTAGTGCCCAAATCCACACGGATGATTTGGAACAACAACGGGAGAACATATTTCATACTCGATGTCGCATTAATAACAAGGTATGTAGTATGATTATTGATGGCGGTAGTTGCACTAACGTCGCTAGTACTATACTTGTTGAAAAATTAGGATTACCTTTGTTAAAACATCCTAAACCTTATAGGCTTCAATGGTTAAATGATAGTGGAAAAATTAAGGTGAATAGGAGGGTGTTGGTGAATTTTTCTATTGGTAGCTATGTGGATGAAGTTATGTGTGATGTGGTACCTATGCATGCCGGGCACGTTTTGTTGGGTAGACCTTGGCAGTATGATAGGAAGGTCACGCATGATGGGTATAAAAATAGGTATAGCTTTACCAAAGGGGGAAAAACCATTACACTTGCACCATTGACACCGTCACAAGTGTATGAAGATCAAATAAAACTGAAAAATGATGAAGAAAAAAGAGTAAAGGAAAATGAGAGAAAGAGAGTTGAGGCCACGACCTCAGAAAAAGGAGAGGAAAAGAGAGTTGGAGCCACGACTCCAGAAAAAGGAGAGGCGAGAGAAAAAAAGAGTGTTGTGGTACATACCTCAGAAAAAGGAGAGGGAGCGAAGAGTGCCAGAAAAGAAAGAAAAATGAGTTTCTACGCAAAAAGGAGTGAAATCAAAAAAGCATTTATGGAAAAACGACCAATGGTCCTTTTATTGTACAAGGATTCATTCCTTGCCTTTGATGAAACTAACAAATCCCTCCCTAGTTTGGCTATTTCTTTATTGCAGGAATTTGACGATATATTTTCGGAGGATATACCTAGTGGGTTGCCACCCATTCGTGGTATTGAGCATCAGATTGATTTTATACCTGGAGCAGTCATTCCAAACCGTCCAGCTTATAGGAGTAATCCCGAGGAGACGAAGGAGCTTCAAAAGCAAGTGGAGGAGTTAATGAGTAAGGGATACATAAGGGAAAGCATGAGCCCATGTGCCGTACCCGTGTTACTTGTACCGAAGAAGGACGGGACGTGGAGAATGTGTGTTGATTGTAGGGCCATCAACAACATAACGGTAAAGTATCGTCATCCTATTCCTAGGTTAGATGATATGTTGGATGAATTGTATGGCTCTAGCATATTTAGTAAAATTGACCTTAAGAGTGGTTATCATCAAATTCGAATGAAAGAAGGAGATGAGTGGAAAACTGCTTTTAAAACTAAGTATGGCTTGTATGAATGGTTAGTAATGCCTTTTGGACTTACTAATGCACCTAGCACCTTTATGCGTTTAATGAATGATGTTTTACGTGTATTTATAGGTAAATTCGTTGTAGTTTACTTCGATGATATCTTGATATATAGTAAAACTTTGAACGAACATGTGGAGCATGTTAGGTGTGTGCTTGTGGTTTTAAGACAAGAGCAACTTTTTCTTAACTTTAAAAAGTGTGATTTTTGCATGGAAAAAGTTGTATTTCTTGGTTATGTGGTTAGTGCTAAAGGGATAGAAGTAGATGAAGAGAAAATCAAAGCTATTAAAGAATGGCCAACACCTAAAAGCATAACTGAGGTTAGGAGTTTTCATGGCTTGGCTAGTTTTTATAGGCGCTTTGTTAAAAATTTTAGCACGATTGCTGCACCACTCACAGAAATTGTCAAAAAGAGTGTAGGGTTTAAATGGGGTGTAGAACAGGAGCATGCATTTGATACTATCAAAAATATGTTATGTGAAGCACCGATTTTATCACTTCCTAACTTTGACAAAGCTTTTGAGATTGAATGTGATGCCTCAGGGCTAGGCATTGGAGCTGTTTTAATGCAGGATCAAAGGCCAATCGCCTATTTTAGTGAAAAACTAAAAGGGGCTGCACTTAATTATCCCACATATGACAAGGAGTTATACTCACTTGTGCGCACTTTGGAAACATGACAACATTACTTGTGGCCACGGGAGTTCGTGATACACACTGATCATGAATCCTTGAAACATTTGAGGGGTCAAGCTAAACTGAGTAAGAGACATGCAAGGTGGGTAGAGTTCATCGAAACATTTCCCTATGTCATCCGGTACAAACAAGGTAAGGAAAATGTGGTGGCAGACGCATTGTCTCGAAGGTATGTTCTTTTAAATTCTTTAAATTCGAAATTGCTTGGATTTGAATACATTAAGGACATGTATACTAATGACCTGGACTTTTCTAATATCTATGAGTCATGTGGTAAAGGGGCTGTGGATAGGTTCTTTAAACATGATGATTATTTATTTCGAGAAAATAAATTGTGTGTCCCTAGGTGTTCAATGAGAGAATTACTTGTGAGAGAGGCCCATAGTGGAGGTCTAATGGGGTATTTTGGGATTAAAAAGACCATTGAAATCCTAAGTGAACATTTCTATTGGCCTAAAATGAAAATTGATGTGGTTCGGGTTTGTAATAGATGCATTAATTGTAAGAAGGCTAAATCTAAGATTAAACCCCATGGATTATATATGCCTTTACCCGTCCCTAGTGAACCTTGGGTCGATATTTCTATGGATTTTGTTTTGGGATTGCCTAGGACTAAGAAGGGTCGAGATTCGATTTTTGTGGTAGTAGATCGCTTTAGTAAAATGGCACATTTCATACCATGCCACAAAACTGACGATGCTACAAACATAGCTGAAATTTTCTTTAGGGAAGTCGTGCGCTTACATGGGGTGCCTAAAAGTATTGTCTCGGATAGGGATGTTAAATTCCTTAGTCATTTTTGGAGAGTCTTTTGGAACAAATGAGGAACAAAATTACTTTTTTCTACAACTTGTCACCCACAGACCGATGGACAGACCGAGGTAGTAAATAGGACAATGATCCAATTATTGCGCACCATAATCAATAAAAATCTGAAAAATTGGGAAGAGTGTTTACCATTTATTGAATTTGCATATAATAGAGCTATACATTCTACTACTTCGTGTTCGCCATTTGAAATTGTTTATGGTTTTAATCCGCTAACACCATTGGATTTAATTCCTTTACCTTTGAATGAACGTAGTAGTTTAGATGGAAAGAAAAAGGCTGAGATGGTTAAAGCACTCCACGACAAGGTGAGGTTGGCGATTGAAAAGAAAAATGAACATTATGCTTCGCAGGCCAACAAAGGAAGAAAGGGCATCATTTTTGAACCCGGTGATTGGGTTTGGGTTCATTTGAGAAAGGAGCGGTTTCCAGAACAACGCAAGTCAAAGTTACAACCGCGGGACGATGGTCCATTCCAAGTGATTGAAAGGATCAACAACAATGCCTATAGACTCGATCTTCCTGGTGAGTATAATGTTTCGGCTTCATTTAATGTTTCTGATCTATCTTCGTTTGATGCAGGTACAGATTCGAGGTCGAATCCTTTCGAAGAGGGAGGGGATGATGTGATCCAGACCACGGATACAAGCCCGCACAAAGATCCGTTGAAGATCAAAGGAGGACCGATGACTCGATTGCAAACCAAGAGGGCCAAGGAAGCAATGGACAAGTTAGTTCAAGAAACAATGGCCAAAACAATGTTCGTGTCATCAAAAGAAACAAGTTCCATGTTGGGGCCGAGCCAAAACGATGAGTGGATCAACCTTATTCATTGCGTCGAAGAAAGTGGTGAAATTTCAATGTTACGGCCGTAACATACAAATCCTCACGGCCGTAACCAACTTTCTGCTGAAAATTGAATTTGCGAGATATAAGCAATCACGGCCGTAAGATTGAGTATCACGGCCGTAAAGTTCGAGTGTCACGGCCGTAATGGAGTTTCTGCTTAAATTTGGAATTGGGCGTTTTTGGACTTACGGCCGTAAGTCATATTGTCACGACCGTAAGAGTGACTCAGAAGCAAGGTTACGGCCGTAAGGAATTCAGTCACGGCCGTAACATTACATACGCGTGATTTTAGGTTATTTTTATTTCCTTAATTTTAGGTAGTTGTTTCCTTATTTAATTAGAACTCTTTAACCTAGTTTTGACCCTATATATAGGGATGTAATTTTCATTATTCATTACACAACTTTGATATATTAATTGAGAGGCAAATTGCTTTCACATTCTTATTCTTTATTGAATAAAATCCGAACTTGCGAGTTAATTCTTGTTTGTTCAAATATTGGGTGAGATTTATCTTCTTTGTGATCAAGAGGTCAACATATCAATTGATTGTGTTGGTTGCTTGATTCAATTAATTTGAATCAATCTCTAAATCGTGGTTTATTGGCGTTCTTGGGTCGATTCCATTAATTTGTGGGTTGCGTAGCTACAATTGCTACGTGGTTTGCATCAGGTATCCTAGAATCAGAAGGGCTCAACGATATCATTGGAATAAAGAACATGTATCCTGCATTGATGCCAGAAAGAATTTGACCTTCTAGAACATGGTCGCCAAGTTTTGTAACTGTCAACCTTGTTCCAATGCACAACCCTTGTATATGATCAATATTTCTAAGAAAGAACTTCTGTCCTTTACTTATCTGCTGCAATGGTCCACCACGTGGCGCAATAATGATATCTCTGTGTCCAAGTCGTATATCAAAATCCACCAACAATCAATTCAGCAATTTCATAGACAATTGTAAAATTATATTGGCTATCATCAGTCGTCCACCAACCAATAAGTATAAGTCTTACATTTTAAGTGTTTTCCTCAATCATCTTTTCTCAAACCGACCTAGACTACCTTAATAATTTGTTATATTTGTCTAGCATATCCTTCAAATCAGAAACTATACAATCATGCAACATTAAATCGCATGATTCACTCCTACCGAGAGACATTAAAATTCATAAATTAAATCTTAGACTATCAGAAAAAAATTATACGTAAATAATATAAATATAAAAGCAATAAATACATTATACATATCCGACGACCCTTTTTCTGCTTTCAACTTCATTCATATTGTCAATAATGTAAAGCGAGCAAATTGCTGAACTAAACTGTCATCAGGCAACAGACTCCTAATCTTAGGGCAATTTTGACCGTGTAATCTGAAGACGGGAAGCCATCTATCATCATTTAGCCCATTATTTATTCCCTCATAAAAGTGAACGAAAATATCATATTATATGTCCGAATGTTCTCAACAAAATTCTTAATCTTGTCATCCCTGCAATATAACAAATCTTTCTAAATAAGAGGATGATCTTCCATAAGAGGAATCTTCACTTTCTCTTACATACAACAGAGTATGGGTGAATAAATAAACTGCGAAATCGAACTAAACAACAAATGGTTTGGTTTGGTTCGGAAAAATTTCAAACCGCCTTAAACGATTTGATTTAGGTTTCAATTGTCAAAATCGCGGTTTCAAACAGTCAACCCGCCAAATTTTAAAAAATTAAAAAAATAAAAATAAAGGCAAACGTTCAATTTTAAAAAATGTAACACACTTTTTAATGTCAGCAAATCAAAATTAAGGAGTTAAAGATTAATTTGTTCAAATTCACAACTATTTGAAAATAATTCTTATTACTACAATTCATAATAATCACCCAAGATATCTTCTTAAAATAAAATTTTTAATATAAGAGTTAACTACAGTTTGCTTCTATATAATTAGTTTGTTTGTCAAGATGAATTAATTCTCAATAAAGCACTCAATTAGAAACTTAATACTATTACGATCTAGTTTCAACTTGAAATTTGAGACGAATATGTGTCTTTGAGTTTGCTTTGAAATATACTAATTAATTCTTTGGAAATTCGTGGTTTCAAACCGTACCAAACCGCAAAAAATAGTTTGATTTGGTTTTGTTTAGAAAATGAAATGATTTGGTTTGGTGTGAAAAAATTTCAGACCATTTTAAATGGTTTGGTTTGAAATATTTCTACAAATCGCTCGAACCAAATCGTATTCACCCCACAACAAAGTGAGAATTTCGGATTATGACATGTTTTATAACACTTATCCACTATCTCCTCGCACCAAAAAATTGTCTTGCAAAATACACTTAAATGTAGGATATCCAATATCCATGTACTCTGAACAATCAAACAATAGATGGAAAAGTCATAAATATAAATCATGCGTATAAAAGATAAGATTTATTGTTTTGACCATTGACAATGAAAAACAACATGTATAAGAAACAAATTCGATAATCATAAAAAAAAATTGTGAGATTGACAAAGATGCATCAAATTTGTGGTATTATAGGTTTTTGCAATATTTATACAACGTAATTATTTTTTGATGGAAATTATAATATAATATTGATCATCTCAATTTTCACTTAAGTAAATTGAGAGACGATTTAGTTATTGTTATAGAAATTTAAGAATCATAAATATTGAATTAAAGTATAACAATTAATATAATGTCATAGTTAATTATTTTTAAAAATTTAGACTTAACAGTTAGGACAAAAAACCATTAATAACTATATAATTTAAAAAGCAATATAAATTTTTAATTATATATCAATTTTTAAATTATATATAAATTTTTAAATTATTACCTTAAGGTTAAAATGTATAATTATGTTATAATTATAAAATTCTAATTAGCAAACTTAAAATCAAAATTATATAAGAATTTAAATATTGATAAAATTACAATTTAAAAAACTAAAACCCCATATTTGAACTAAATAAATAAATATTGCAAAATATAGTAATTGAAAATTGGAGAAAAAAATATTTGTGGTTAAAAAATATTTTGAGAAATTGTGTGGTTTATAACTTGATTTATAAATCAGTTTATTTTGATTACCAAACGGAGGCTTATGGTGTTTAAACCCAAATTTAAACTATACAATTTTCTAAACAACTTTTTAACAACACATTTTTTTTTCCAATTTTTAATCACATATTTTACCAAGAAAAAAAAATTCTCTCCTAATTAATTGGCCGCTGATTTAGCAAGATTATGGTAAATGTACTTTTTTGGTTTGCCTCTGTTTGGAAAGCATGTTTTTAAACATATTTTTTATAAAACAATTTCTCAAATCACTTTTTAACCAAATACATTTTCTCTCTCCACTTTTTAATCACATATTTTACCTAGAAAATATAAAAAACATGTTTTTAAATAAAAAACTTTTAACAAACAGAAACTACATAATTTCTCAAAAAAACTTTTAAGTGACAATTAGGTTAGTATTATTCGATAGTAGTATTTCAATTATTGTCAAATTTTCAATGAATTCTAGAAGATAACGTGATATGATATTGTACTTTTTTTTAAAATACGTTGAAGTTCCACTATAATAAAGATGTTCTACATTTATATTACATTCCGTTAATGTTGTACTTCAATTATATTTTAACAAACAAAACAAAACAAAAAATAAATAAATAAAAAGGTAAAAATAAAAAATGTAAATAAAAAAAAAAGTTAGAAGGCTGCAAACTTCTTGAACTCCTCGCTACAGGTAGCGAAATTTAAAAAAAAAAAAATTAAAAAAAAAAACGTAAATAAAAAAAAAAAAAAGTCGGAAGGCTGCAAGCTTCTTGAACTACCCTACCCTCCAGCAGTTAGTAGAACAAAATCATTGAAAAATATGCATTATGGGTGTCAAATCGAAGATCTCAACGAAAACTTTTATACTGACTCATAAGTGAGAGACAACTGTAAACACATCGTCTCTAAAATCACATCAAATATTAAATGTAAGAATATGTTTGATTGCCATAATTTTGTCTAGAAAATGTCACATCATGAAAAATATTTTCCACATTTTATCAGATGTTTGATTGAAAAATTTGACTTAAAAAATATTTTATATGGTACAATCAATTGAAGCATACTTTAGCCATTTTTTCTTGAAAATATTTTCTTACTTGTTTGGTGAGAAAACATTTTTTACCTTAGAAATCAAACATTGCTTAAACGTTTTATTTTGATAGATTAAAAAAAAATTCGATATTTTTGAAGATGGTGATTTTAAATCTATAGACATCAATCCATTATATGGTGCACTTATATTTAGAGATATATACACTTATCTTCCCAAAAGCTTTTTAGATATGTTTATTACTTTTTATAAATTGTTGTAATTTTGTAAATACTTTTTTACAATTTGCAATGATTTGAGATTATATTTAATTTAATTTTTAATTACTTTGGTTAAATACAGTTCAAATAAAGCATTACGAACTTTAAAAAGTCATTGACGGCAGATAGCATATATAATTATATCACAAATTTAAATGTTAAATATTTTGACTATTTGATCTTTACGTTCTTATACCTAAATATGTTGAAAAGTAATTGATAATAAATGTCACTAACCCTGTATGATCTAAGACTGTCTTTCAAATTTAATCAAAGCTAATTTCCTCTAATTTTCTCATATGCAATGAAAATCAATAAAAGTCAAGACCAATCGCTTTCTAATTTTGGTTTTTTTTTATTTTTTTTATTTTTAAGAAACCAGTTTTCATTCACGGTCAACTATACGTTACTGTTTCAAGAGTTACAATCGCAATGGTTTAAAAATTTTGATCCGCGAAAAGAATGACAATCGAAGTAATTCAATGATAAACGTTGTATTGAAAGAAGTATTCCACAATTTTTAATCGCGTATCTATTTTTCATTCCTTTTTTTTTTTATTTCTAAAAATTAACATTCAGTTTCTCCGTAAAGTTTTTTTAAACATCTACATAATTTCCTCCAATATGAACATAGAATATAATCCTACTAATAAAATATTATCATTATTATTGCAAAAAATAAAAAATCGTGCATCGTACGGGTGAAATAGTAGTTATTATTATTATAGGATAACCGTCACCATTTTACGCACACACTTTCTCGTCCAAAATTCTTTCTAAATCAGAAATTTTTTGCCAAAAAAGAGAAGAAAAAAAAAAAACAACTATTATATGTAATTAATAAAAGTTGGTATTAAATGAAAGTTAGTAATAAATGTGAGCCATTAATTATATATAATTAGTTCAAATTACTTGTTTCAGTTTTTAAATTATTACCTTAAGGTTAAAATGTATAATTATGTTACAAATATAAAACTCTAATAAATAAACTTAAAATCATAATTATACAATAATTTAAATATTGATAAAACTACAATTTAAAATCATATTTGAACTAAATAAATAAATATTGCACAATATAGTGAATACATATATTTTTTTTTTAATGCCAATAGTTTGATCCATATTCTTTATAATTATACTATTATTTTGAAAATTGAGTTATATGTTGATTATGTATAAGTATTAAAATTTTACGAATACTTATTAAAATCGATATTGTGGATAACAACTTTCGTGCATCGCAAGGGGTGAAATACTAGCTTTATATAGGAGTGAACATTTTTTCTCGAAATCGATTGGAACCAGTCTGTCCGGATCGGGTTTGACCAAAGAATAAATCAATTTTGGGACTTGCTGGTGGAAATCGAACGGTTCTGGTCCGGTTCTTGGTTTTTTTTAGAATTGAAATTTAATTCGGTTCTCAAGTTGGTTGCTTAATTATTATTATTTTTTTGGGTAAAATATTAAAATATCACGATTCACGTATTCTGTCTTCCTCCAATTTAGGGTCTTGTTCATTCTTTATCTCCAACAAATTCCTTCTTCTTAATTTCCTTACTTATTTTTTAGTTTCTTATAATCAAATCAATTAACCTATTACCTATTAATTCCCAAATACCAATTACCAAACTAAGTCCTTCGACACTCCCTAATTATTTCTTTAATTACCAAATATCAATTCCATAATTTCTTTAATTACCAAATACCAGATAACAATTACCAAATATCAATTTCTTAATTTCTTTAATTATTTCTTAGTTTCTTTAATTATTTCTTAGTCTATACATGCATGATTTTCTATTTTACTTTTAATCTTTGTAGTTTATAAAGTGGGTACAATATGGCATGTCACATTTTTTGATATTATGCCATTGCGTGTTACATTAAAAGTGTAGGCAGCTTCCATTCTCAGTCACATGCAACTTCTAATTTTTAATACTAAAGAATATTTTATTTTTGTATAAAAAAAGAGGAATTTTATTTTAACATTTAAATGTAAAGAATCGGACCGAACCGAACCGAAATCAATTGGTTCGGTTTCAGTTCGGTTCCATAATCAAATTTGGAACCTATAGTTCCAATACTAAGATTCTCATTGGTAATTGATTCGATTCGGTTCGGTTCCTTTAGGAACCGGACCACGCCCACATCTAGCTATATATAAAGGGAAAGTACTTCCCAAAAATAGGTTTTTGAATATTTTGATGGTTCGTGTATATATATATATTAATTTTTTAAAACGTCGTTGATGGTGGTTTCACGTTGTAGACCATTTTATACGGAATTTAACTATTTGATTTTGATTTTTTGAGAATTGTTTTTTGTGAAAAAGTGATTTTTTAGATTGTATAGTTAAAAAGTAGTATGAAAAATTGTAAAAAAAATAATTTTTTAAATAATGTATGATTGAGAATGCATGTTCAAAAAAATTGATTAATGAAAAATCAATTCCATATGGATAAGTGATAAAATTATTATGTCTTATGGGTTAAATAATCGAGCCACTTTTATGAATTGAGATGTATAGATAATTTCTTAGCGTATAAAGTTAAATGCATTTGCAATACACGTTCGTTAAAATTTAAGCAAAACTAACATTTCATGTTGCTTAATTTGCTACATTCATTTAAATATATGACCACATGTATTTAATTTGTAATGTCAAAGTAAATATGAAATGAAATATTTGTTTAATATATTTAAATATCAAATATTGTATTAAGATAGTTAATACCAATTCTAAACTAACATTCTATTAATTATAAAATAATCTACATATAAATTTAAAAAAAAATCATACTTTTTAACAGCTCATTATACCAAGATTTACTGCTATGAACTACATTATTTGAAATAATGAGTCTCAAACGGTGCTTAAATGTACATTCTCCACAAAATCATTATTATAAAACTCATTTGGTGGATAATGAGAGCTCAAACGGGGACTCTAAATATGCTCACAAGAGAAAAACGTAATACATAAAGGGAGAATACTTCCAAAAAAAGGTATTGACCAATTTTCCTGTTTAAAACACATTTCTTAAAATGGTATTTAATAGTGTTAGTTCACTATTTATTATTCATTTTGGACAAAATTCAGAATTAAAATAGTCCCATTGAATGCAAATTTTTAAACAACTGCATTTTTCAGGTCCGAAAATTTCTTGTTCCGTCTTCCCTTTTTTTTATTTTTTATTTCTTTGATAATTATCCTAACTAGAAAATTTAAGCATAGGATAAAATTTTATTGATATATAAAAACAATTACAAGATGGGGAGAGATCAACCTTATAGGTCCGTCTTCCCCTCTTGAAAATCAATTACAATTTTTTTAAAGTAAAAATAAAATTAAAACTTTTTGTCAATATCACATAAATATTTTTATTTAAAAATAGAAAATGAAAATGATTAAATGAGAACGTTCATCAATCTATTTTTCTTTTTCTTTTCATTTTCATTTTAATAAAATTCGAAACGTATATCACAAATATATCCATTTTTTTTTACTTATTATAAATTCTATTTAAATTTAATTTTTCTTTTTCATTTTAAGTTTTAAATCAATTCAAATTAAAATATTTAAAGAAATTCCTGGAATGATAAACATACAAACCGTAAAAAAAATTAAAAAAAAAAAAATAAGTTACGTGTAATGTACCTTTTTTGTAATTATTTGTTTTCCTTTATTTCTCATTTTTAATTAAATATTCATTTCATATGTCAAAATATAAATTCAATGTATGTGAATAATAAATGATCGTACATCGCACGAGTGTAACACTAGTTTTTATATATTCCCTCCTTTCCAAAAAGATAGTCATGTATACTATTTTTGTCTGTCCCAAAAAGATAGTATTATTTCCATATTGAGCATGTATTAAATTTCTCATTTCTACATATACCCTTATTTAATGTATTTTTCAAATTTTTTGTGAAAAACGAAGTAAGTTCACTTAAAACAATAAATAAGGGATAAATGGTATAAATGAAAATTATTAATAAAATTTAATACCTTAACTATACTAATTAACATTTCTTAATCCGTGTAAAAATAACTATAGGACTATCTTTTTGGGATGGAGGAGTATAATAATAAGGTAACCGTCATCATTTTACAAACACACTTTCCTACCCAAAATTCTTTCTAAATCTGGAAACTTTTGGCAAAAAAGAAAAAAGAAAAAAAACAATTATTAAATGTAATAGATAAAAGTTGGTATTAAATGAAAGTTAGTAATAAATGTGAGTCTTTAATTATATATATATATAGTTCAAATTAATTCTTACAATTTTTAAATAATTACCTTAAGGTATAAATGTATAATTATGTTACAATTATAAAATTCTAATAAATAAACTTAAAATTAGAATTATATAAGAATTTAAATATTGATAAAATTACAATTTAAAACCATATTTGAACTAAATAAATATATATTGTACAATATAGTGAATACATGTTTTTTTTAATGCCTATAGTTTTATTCATATTTTTTTAAAATTATACTATTATTTTGAAAATTGAAAAATATGCATTATGGGTGTCAAATCAAAGATCTCAACAAAAAAATTTATACTAACTTACAAGTGAGAGTCAACTCTAAATATATCGTCTCTAAAATTACATCAAATATTAAATGTAAGGATATGTTTGATTGCCTTATTTTTACCTAGAAAATGTCACATCATGAAAAATATTTTTCACCTTTTGTGTTTGTTTGATGTTTGATTGAAAAGTTTGATGTTCGCATAAATCCCGTAAGTGAACAGGATCGTTGACAAGTAATAATTGTGATGAGTTGAGAGTATCGTTCCCACGAGGAATAATGTTTAGTCCTAATTATCAGTCTATCGTCGATTCAATTAATTGAAATAATAAAAAAGAAAGAATGTTTTGTTTGGCTTTCTAACTAAAAAATTACAAAATAATAAATAAAATAAAAATGTTGGGGAATAAATATGAATGGGGAGCATGTATTGGAATCTGAATCCACTTGTTATCACATATCTCAATTCAACAATTCATAGTTTAAATCATTCATGCGTTGCTTGACAATCGATAATTCACATGCAGTTAATTTTCTTTTCCAAGACAAATTAAATCTATTCTAAATATGAAACGAATTTATTCCCAGTCCGAATACGAATGTTTAGAACGCATTAAATCACACAATTATCAATTAGATTGCACATATCATGGTGTTATTCCTAACATCTAGTGTTCATGTATTGATCATGCAATGTTCCAACTTATTGTGACTTTTCCAAGACTACAACAAGTAACGATATATTTAATTGGTGTCCAATCAATCAAATAATAACAATATAGCATGCAAGATCAATCAAGACAGCACAAGAAATACCTAAATTACCCGTTCTTGAATTGAAACAAATAAATAACAAGTTTCATCTTCATCCAATACATAAAGAAGATTAGCCTAACATCTTAATATGTAAATTAAACACAAAGAATTGGAAAATCATCACCCTGTTGAAGTCGCAAAAGAAACTCTAATTATTTCCTTAAGATTGTTGCCTTTGTTTTTCTTTAATTGGGCCCCCTTTGCAATGCTTGATTCCCCAAGAATTTGAAGTTGAATTCTCTATTATGACTTGTTCTATGGAGAGGCAAAGGTTCTGATTTTCGTGCAAAGATATTGTATTTATAGTTGGAGAAGAGACCTAATCAAGAAAGGAAAGTAAATTGTCAATCTGCGCATGGGTATTTTTTGGTCTCTGCACAGTGTTCATTTTTTCGACCATATCTTTCTATTCCCTTATCCGACTGAGATGATTCAAATTGAGTTAGAAAGACAACTTAAAGGTATACAATTCTTCCTGAAATAGGATTTTCCTAATTCGAATGTTTACTGGCCCAAAATTAGGTCTCAAAGTCCGACTACAATTCTGTCCAGAATTTTCTAGGATTGTAATCAATTTTATGATAATATTCTTATCATATTCCATTCCTTTTTTACTTCTACTTGCATCCAATTGACTCCTTAAAATCCTCAAATTGTTTGTCTTGTGATCCAAGTCAATCATTGAATATTTGCAAGTTGGTCCCTCATGTTTAATTTGCACTTCAATACTTCAAATTCCAATTGTAACAATATAGCCTCATACTTTCAAATCTTGTCGATTTGCTCGTTTTAATTCTCAACTCCTTTAATTGGGTCCTCCAACTCTTAATTTCTTTATTTTGGCATTTTGCATGATTCGTAATTGACGTCCCAAACTTCTTAATTGCTCAATTTAGTTCCAAATTAATTTTTGAACCTCATCGTCCTCGTCCATCTATAAATTGTTTACAATATAGTCCTTTTTGTACGGTTTCAATCACTTTTCTTCGTTTTGCCTCCAAACGCAACCAAAATTGAGTTTTTCCTAAAACAAATAAAATCAACACATAATTAACAATATCATACCCTAAAACACTTACAATTATCTAAATTTAAATTCAAGATAAGTACGAAAAACGTACTTATCATTTGACTAAGAAAGTATTTTGTGGTACAACCAATTGAAGCATATTTTAGCCATTTTCCTTGAAAATATTCTCTCACTTATTTGGTAAGAAAACATTTTCCACTTTTGAAATCAAAGACAGTATAAAAGTTTTATTTTGATATATGTGATAAAACTAAAAAAAAAAAAATGAAATCATTATTTTTCCAGATGGTAATTTGGAATATATAGACGTCAATCCATTATATGGTACACTTATACTTAAAGATGTATACACTTATCTTCCTAAAAGCTTTTGAGATATGTTTATTACTTTTTATATATTGTTATAATTTTATAAATTCTTGTTTATAAATTTCAATGAATTGAGATTATATTTAGTTTAATTGTTAAGTACTTTGGTTAAATACAATTCAAAGAAAGTATTAGGGATTTTAAAAAGTCACTGACGACAAATAGCATATATAACTATTTCACAAATTAAAATGCTAAATATTTTGACAATTTGATTTTTACGTTCTTATACCTAAATATTTTTTTTACTTACAAGTATGCAAATCGAAATGAACAACGTCCATTGTCTAATGGATAGGATAGAGGCGTTTTAAACCTTTGATATAAGTTCAAATCCTATTGGACGCAATTTATTTCTATATATTTGTAATTGATAATAAATTTCACTAACCCCGTTTGATTCAAGACTGCCTTTCAAATTTAATCGAAGATAATTTCATCTAATTTTCTAATATGTAATAAAAATAAATAAAAGTCAAGGCAAATCACTATATAATTTCGTTTTTTTTCTTAAGAAATCAATTTTCAGCCATGGTTAACTATACGTTGCTGTTTCAAAAGTTATAAATCACAAGAGTTTAAAATTTTTTATCCGCGACAAGGATGACAATCAAAGTAATTCAACGACAAACATTGTATTCAAGGAAGTATTCCATAATTTGTAATCACGTATTTTTTTTTTCATTCCATTTTTTTTTTAAATTTCTAAAAAATAACATTCGGTTTCTCCGTGAAATCTTTTTAAAAATCTGCATATTTTTTCTCCAATTTGAACATAAATATAGCCCTACTTATAAAATCTTAACATTATTATTGCAAAAAATAAAAAATCGTGCATCGCACGGATGAAATACTAATTTGACATAATTTGAAATAAGTCTTTTATGTAAACATAATGGATTTTTTTAATAGAAATCTTATCGGGATAAAATATACTAATTAATGAAATGTAAATTACAAGAATGCAATGAAAATAATTTTTATTTTTATCTTTATTCTTTATATATGTAAAAGTAGAAGTCGGGAGAGAGAGTAATTTTGGAAGGAAATTTGCATTTAATGACTCTCTCTCCTCACTTCTACTTCAATATATAAATAAATAAATAAATAAAGCTTTTGTAATAAATATACTACGTGTAAATGTGTTACATTAGAAATGAAAAATTAGATTAATAAATTTTAACATAAATAATATGATATCTATGTAAATATGTTATGTAGGAAATGAAAAAATTGGATTAATATATTTGAACATAAATAAATGTGTTATGTGAAATGAAAAAATGTACTAATATTGTTACGACCACGGTTAAATTAAGCTTGAAACATCACTCGTAGGAGCCTACATGGGACCCACTGACTGCTAGACGGCCCCAAAGACTTGTGGTTATTGTTTTTTCAAGATGGTATATAGGTTAAATCACTTGCAACCGAACTGCTTGTTCTGAAGCAATGCCGTCCGAGGTGTGTGCCTAGGGACAACGGCACAATTGGACATCTGTGTTAGTAGGATTGGACTTGGTTGCAAGTTGCAACTTTGATAAGACAGCACCCTTAATGGAGATGTGATAGCAGACGTAACTCTATAGTATGGTGTAATAATTATGACCAATTTAATGGTTAACCTGAACAACGAGTAGAGAAAAGTCACGTGTAAAGTCGAACACGTGTCACGATCCTAGGATTTAATTTCAACTATAAATAAGACACATTTTCCTTCAAGAGAGAGATTAGAAACTCAATATATAAAATCTCACTCCCTTTTCTCTTTTTTACACGCATATTTCCTGCACCCAATTTATATTTATTTGAAATGAGTACTGACTTAGGCATCGGAGTGCAAACAAGAGCCATCTCGGCCCCCTTTGCAAGTTGACTATTTGTCCTAGTACACAGGAGATCCACGTGTTCTAGAGGGAGGAGTTGAGACGTGTTGATTCAAGGTCCTACCAGATTTTGTGGTCAATATTTTGGTGCCGTCTGTGAGAAACCACACTTCTAACCACGAAATCACGTGGTAAAAAACTACATAAAGCCTTGAGTAAATGTGTAAATAACCTCTTGGAAAAGGGAGAAGAACCATACAGAACCTTGAAAAAGGTCCAAGACTTTGAGATATAAGTTTAATCACCTTGAAAAAGGCCTAAAACTTTGAAACATAAGTTTATCCACCTTGAAAGAGGTCCAAGACTTTGAGATATAAGTTTAATCACCTTGAGAAAGGTATATAACTTTGAAACATAAGTTTACCAGCTTTGAAAAGGGACAACAATTGACTTGTTGCAGCAATGAGAGGGAGTGATAATGATGTTAACCCTCCAATGAGTAGAGAAGGACAGTATGTTAATGGGGAGGCACCTCAATCAGGCCCATACAAGAACGCCAACGAGGAGATCTCCCAACCTAATCCTCCGCGCCGGCACCAAAATCGGCGCATGTTGCGAGAAATAACATTCATGGATGCCCAAATGTTGGAGATTTAAAAGCAACAGATTGAGCAAACTACTGCCATGAATGCCTACATGGAAAGGGGGTACGTAGTGAATGAATCAATGGTACCACCGCACTACTTGCAGCCACACTATTCGCCTTCCGAGGCAGGCACCGTATCGTACTATTATAACGTGCCACCAATCTATGCCGAGGTGGACTCTGTGCCTCTCCATGGAGAAGACCTAATGTATAGGGAGCCGGAGGAACAGAGCTCACCCCTAGAGCACCGTGAAGAAGCAGCCCCGTCAAGGTTCGACAGTGTCTTTAGTCGAATCGAGGGACTGCTTCGAGGCAGGAGGGAAAATAAGGCCGTGAAAGTCCGGTAGCAAACACACATGCCTCGAAATAGGCGTGAGCGACGGGCCGAAGAGGCCCATTCACATGGTCACCTTCCTAGAAACAGGTACGACGCAGAGGTTGAAGGAGTGTACCTCCCGACCCATGAGCCTAGGAATAGGCGGGAGCGAAGGGCTGTAGAAGCTCACTCCCTAACCCAAGGGGATTTTCCTAACTATCAAAGGCCTATTTATGAGCAGGCTTTATCACCTCTGTGGGGGTAACCAGCCCTAGCAACCTTATAACCAATACCGTGGAACGGTGAGATCCGACCATGACGAAAACAACTAATTTTCGTCGTATGAATTAGACGATGATGAGGAAATAAGTCCTTTCACTGAATGCATTCGAAGGTGCCCAGTACCTACCAATTTTAAAATTTCGGAGATAACCAAGTATTCCGAGAGAGGTGACCCGGTCCCCGGATGATAACCTACTGAATTACCGCGCCAACATGGAAATAGTCGAAACCACTCTTTCACTAAAATGTAAGCCCTTCGCCTTAACGCTTGAGGGGAGTTCCATATGGTGGTACAAGAAACTCTCTCCTGACAGCATCCACAGTTGGAGAGATTTGAAAATGGCCTTTAAGAAAAGCTTCGTTTCCTCCAGGTCAGGACAACTCCCACTCTAACGCCTTGAAGATCTAAGGTAGGGAAGGGAAGGGAAGGGAAGAGTCTTTGAAAGGATATCTAGCCATATTCACAGAAGAAATGCATAGCTGTGAGAACATCACAGAGGTGGAAATATTTTCTGCCCTAAAAGGAGGCCTAGACATGACTAGTGTGTTTTAGAGAGATGTCCGAAGCAGGAAACCTAGGGACTACAATGCCCTCATAGATTTGATGAAGGAGGAAATCATCTCAGAAGAAATGGTGAGAGCCTGAGATAATCGCCCTCAAGAGAGACACAACACTGGGCACCACCCCGGAGTGGCTCAAAGAAAAGGAGGTAATAAGGACCGATTGGGCAACCACTGCGGAGGTGATTCACGCCCATTCCCAGGAACTGGATCCAGTTACACAGTAGAGATCAAAGAAGCCATTCCCAATTTGCACTCCGCATTGCTCTTGGCGAATCCCACCATCGCTCCAGAAGGGACTGGTGGGAGCCGAAGCGGAAAGCAACCCATGACGGGGGCATATTGTGCGTACCATCGGTTCTATAGACACTCCACGAAGGATTGTAGAGATATACAAATGCTGGCCTAACAAAAGGCCAACGAAACAAAAGGAAGAAGTAATACCCCGAAAAGGGGAAAGCAAAGCAGGTCTAATGGCCAAAGGTTCAGCCGGATTGAGCGGAGGGACGACAAACGTTATCCTCCTAAGGAAGGAAACAACAATCGCTGCCAAGAGCAAGACTGAGATAGAAACAAAGCTCCCGTGCTTGATGAGAAAGCCAGAGAGTTGCCCCATCCTCCAAATGATCCGCCGATCCGTGAGATCGATACAATATTTGGAGGGCCACATCCGGGCGGGAGTACAAACAACTCTCAAAAGAGGTACATAAGGGAAGCCAAAGAGCCTGACAACGTGAATTATCACATAAATTCACACCCAATGGAACTTTGAGGATAGATCCAATCACATTTACCCTGGACAACGCGATCGGGGTGCATTTCCCACACAATGATGTGCTAGTGATTCCGATGGTGGAGGCCATAAATGGATCGTTTCACATGCTGGTGGATGACGGAGCCTCGATAAATGTGATTTATGGGGTAACCTATGAAAAGATGGGAATTAGTACCCCTTATTCCGGTCCCAGACCCCATATACGGCTTTACCGGGGATAACATCGTTCCCAGGGAGTCTATAATCCTTATGACCAAGGTGGGACAGGCACCCACCATTACTAGGATGCCACTGGAATTTTGATTTGTGGATAAGACATCTTCCTATCATGGTTCAATTGGAAGACCAGGAATTATCGACTTAGGGGCGGTCACTCACACGAAGTACATCTGCAAGAAGTTCCCAACTGCAAGCGGAATAGCAACTGTTAGGGGGAGTTAGACCGAGTCACGGTCATGCTATACAAATGTTATCCGAAAGTTCCAAGATTGAACTGTCAACATGATTAGCAATATAGCGATGGTCGAGGCCGGGTCTCAGACCCGGAAAAGTGGGATGCTGAACCTAATATAGGTGAAGATGTCGTGATGACGGAAGAAGAAGATCTGGTGAATTTAGACCCTAGAATGGCGGGTACAAATTGCTGAACAGCTCCGGATGAAAAGCTGGAATGCTTCTCCGTCGACCCATTAGACCCTACGAAGGAGTTGCAAATTGGGCATGACTCCTCAATTGAACTCAAAGGGCAACTGAAAAACTTTCTCCTCCAAAACCTTGATGTATTTGCATGGAAACATGATGACATGGTAGGAACTTGATCCAAGACACCTTGGACATAGACAGAAGAGGAGGCCAATGAGTCTGAAAAAATATAATGCCTCAAAAGTGGAGGTGTCGAAACTGTTGAAAAATGGCTTCATTAGGGAATCTCGTTATCCGGAGTCGGTGTCAAACCCTGTGTTGGTCCCTAAGCAAAGTGGGAAGTTGTGGGTGTGCATTGACTTCTCGAACCTAAACCAAGCGTGTCCGAAGGATAGCTTTCCTTTACCTCGAATTGATCAATTAGTTGACTCCACGGCGAGGCACGAAATGTTAAGCTTTATGGACGCTTACTCTGGATACAATGAAAGTAAATCAAATGTTTTCATAGCAACTTGGGAACACCATGAAAGTATACGTAGATGATATGCTGGTAAAAAGCATGGCCTCCTCCGAACATGTCCACCATTTATCGGAGACATTTGATATACTAAGAAAATACCTGATGAAGCTCAACCCTATAAAATGCGCCTTTAGAGTAGCATCGGTAAAATTTCTTGGTTTTATGGTGAACAACAGGGGAATCGAAGCTAGTCCAAATAAAATAAAGGCCTTGCTCGATATGCACTCACCTCGGAGCCCCAAAGAAGTGTAGAGCTTGACTGACAGGGTCGTTGCATTGAGCAGATTTGTGTCCAAATCTACTGATAAGTGCTTACCTTTCTTCAAGGTCTTGAAAGGAGGAAGGAGGTGTCAATGGACACAGGAATGTGAACAAGCCTTTGCGGAATTGAAGGAATTCTTAGGACGGGCCCCTTTACTGTCTAAACCCAAGGTCGAAGAACCGATGTTCATGTATTTAGCCGTCTCCAAAGAGGTTGTTAGCTTCGTCTAAGTTAGAAATGAAGATGGGAATCAACTTCCAGTGTACTATGTGAGCAAAGCCTTGCTAGACGCTAAAACACGATACCCTAACATGGAGAAGCTTGCTTTAGCTCTCATCACAGCAACTCGTAAGCTTTGCCCTTATTTTCAATCACATTTCGTCCGGGTGCTTACGAATTTCCCCATGATGCAAGTACTGCAGAAGCAAGACGTGTCTGGAAAATTAATGAAGTGGGCCACAGAAATCATTGAAGTTTTACTTCTTAATATGTCAATAAATAAGTAGGTTCTTCATTTACTATGTGTAAATGTGTTACATTGGAAATTAAAAAAATAGATTAATATATTTGAACATAAATAATGCGATATCTATGAAAATGTGTTATGTAGGAAATGAAAAAATTGGATTAATATATTTGAATATAAATAAATGTGATATCTATGTAAATGTGTTATGTAGGAAATGAAAAAATTGTATTAATATATTTGAACATATATAAATGTCATACATATGTAAATGTGTTATATTGATAATAAAAATTTTGGATTAATATATTTGAAAATAAATAAATACATGCTATATAAATTTGTTAAATTAGAAATGATAATTTTGAATTAATATATTTTGAAAATAAATAAATAAAATCATTGAAGTTTTACTTCCTAATATATCAATAAATGAGTAGGTCCTTCAATAAGCATATTGCAAAAATAATTAATTATTTGCTATCAACTTTTTACCACCAATGATAAATTGGTAGAAAATTTAATCATTTCATCATCTTGACAAAAATTGGTATGTTTAAAAAATAAGGAAAAATAAAATATATTAATTAATATATTAGATTTCGAATAAAATATATATAAGCAACATATTAAAAAATAAAGTTAATTAAAAATTATTACATATTAAAAGGAAAATAAGTGATAAGGTAGGCAAATTTTCAGAGAAAAAATTTAATTAAGTGCCAAACTTTGAGTGACGCGGTATACTGAGTGTACATGCATAATTTTTTATTTTGATTAGTTTTATCTTTTTTTAAAGTTTCAAACTCAATAATATGTGTTATGTAGTTTATCTTTTTTAAAGTTTCAAACTCAATAACATGTGTTATGTAGGAAATGAAAAAATTGGATTAATATATTTGAATATAAATAAATGTCATATCATATTCATATCTATGTAAATGTGTTATATTGAAAATAAAAATTTTGGATTAATATATTTTAAAATAAATAAATATATGCTATATAAATTTATTGAGTTAGAAATAAATAAATTAATTAATATATTTTGAAAATAAATAAATAAATAAATTCATGAAAATTTTACTTCCTAATATGTCAACAAATGAGTATGGTCTTCAATACTTATGTTGTAAAAATAATTAATTATTTTCTATCAACTTTTTAACAACACATTTTCTCTCAAGTTTTCAGCCACTATTTTTTACCTCAAAATCATAAATAAATAAATAAGTTTATAAATCAAATAGTATTACCAAATGAAGGAATCATTTCATCATTTTGACAAAAATTGACATGTTTAAAAAATAAGGACAAATAAAATATATGTAAGCAACACATTAAAAAATATAGTCAATAAAAAAATTATAATATATTAAAAGGAAAATAGGTGATGAGGTGGACAAATTTTCAGAGAAAAAACGTAATTAAAAGTCAAAAGAAATTTTATTTAAAAAATCTAATTAAGTGTCAAATTTTGAGTGGCGCGATATACTTAGTGTACATGTAGCATTTTCTTTTTATTTTGATTAGTTTCGTCTTTTTTAAAGTTTCAAATTTAATAAAATTTTGTATTGAAATTTTATTTGAATTATGTTTTTTATTTAATATGATTGTATAATTAAGATATTTTCAAAATTATGATTTAAAAATTATATATTTCATGCATCGCACGGATATACAACTAGTTAAGAATTATAAGCGAATATATATATATATATATATATATATATATATATATATATATATATATATATATATATATTTAATTCTAGTTATAATATTTTGTAATAAACAAAAAGGTAGTGGTGTGAATATAATAATTTTTGTTATTGTTTTATTGTTAATTAACACGAGACAAATGGGTCGAAATAGTGGGCAATTCAAAGCTGGCGTCCCTCTTTATTTCTCAAAATCTGTGGGGATAATAATTTTATAATTTGTGCTTCTTTTAAACTTGGTAAAGGATAGTTTTTCTAATTTTTTAAAACAAATAGTTCATACTTTTCACATGTTTTGCGCTGCTCATCCATTCCTTTGTTTTTTTGAGTAAATTCACTCTTACCATCACACTTGCTACTAAATTGGTCCTTGAAACCTCATTCTATTAAATTCTCCCGTTATGTAAACGGTTGAAACTCACTATTTATCTTTTGTAAGGACAATTTTGGAAATTCACCCGACAATTCATTTCCTCTGTGCAGAATGAACCCCAAGGCCATAGAACAAAGCTCGTTGGAGAAAATCTAGTAGAAATGGAAGAAAATCATTTAGCAAAAACCTTTCTTCTAAAGTTGCGTTCTATTTGTATTTTATTTTTTGTTTTCATTTTCGAGATCATTTGCTATTTTTGTTTTCATTTTCTGTTTTCAAATTTGTTGAAAACTCGTTCTTTTGTCATTTCTAAAAATTGTTTCTGAAAATGGAAACCTGAAAAAACACATTCTTTTTGAAATTTTACAGAATACTACTTTGAATTTTCCATTCACCATTATAAAATAAGTACGCAACATTCATTTCTATTCACCATAAATAATAAGTATACAACATACATTCTTCCAACTTATTCAGCTCATACAAACAGAAATCACGTTGGGATTCTTTATTGCCTATTCTCGAATAACACTAGTACCTGTTGGACAATTGAACTAATTGGACCGGAATCAGCCCATTTTATCAATCCAGTTGCAGCAGCCCAAACTATGCCCTATATGAGACCAATTCGATGACCGGGTTCCTTGATCCATTATCTACCACCGCCTTATACATACCATTGGATCTGTTTGGTTGATCCAGGCCGTCCATCTGTAAAGAAAAGGAGGAGAAACGTTCTGAATGAAGATTACCCCTGATCCAGACTCTTCTCTCTCACATCAAAGCCCTAATTTTCTCTCTGATAGGCAATTCTTCATCGCCCCTTCCGTTCTTCGTGATTTCTTTACATTTCTACCAGAAAAACACAGATTAAAGTTGTAATATCTTAGTGGTTGTGATTTGATACTGATTTGTGTTGATCAGTATACGTTTTATTTGAGTTTGGCAGACTTTTTCTGTAACTCAAGTGTTTCTTTGTGGTTCTTTATACAAATCTAGAGTTTCTGGTAGTTTTGTATGTTTTTACGGGTTTGATATATGTTGCTGTAATTTTTACAGTTTCTGAAATAAAGTTTCATTGTTTCTTCGTGGTTAATCTGTGTTCTTGTTCTTTGTGGTTTGATTCTGAGCCTTAAATCCTTACAGTGGTATCAGAGCCTTAGGGTTCTTCGAATACTCTGTGGTTTAGACTCAGATCTTTTGGATCCAGATCTGTTCGTGTTGGATCTAGGGTTTTTTCTAGAAGTTGTTGAGTTTTTTGCAAAACGATTTAGGGTTTCAAGTTCTTGAGTTAAACTTTGAAGAAAATATTTTTTCTTGAGTTATTTAAACCTTTTTTCTGAAAATCGTTTTGTGTTTTTCTGAAAATATTTTTGAGAGAAATTTTCAGATTTAAAATTCTTGAAGTTTTTGTATAAATCTTTTTTTTTTTTTTTTTGTTTGATACTCTGACTTCGTGGATATTTTTCGTTGAAACCTATTTTTCAAAATTAGGGTTACTGTAATTTTTTGGGTTTCTGGATCCCTGTATCTGAGTCCACATTTTTAGGATTCTGAAACTCGGTATATTTTTCTTTATAAATATACTGATTTTTAAAGAAAAGAATCCTACATTGTTCCTAAGTGGATGTTCTTCGTGGTGATTATAATCTGTGGTGCCGATTCTTGGAGGCCCTTGAACTTGCTGATATTTGCTCTTCGTGGAAGCTTCTGTAGCTTATTATAATCGCAATCAGGTGATATCTTTTATTTACTGCAATCTGACTATACTGTAAATTTGTTTTCAAATTTCCTGTTCTCTCCCAAAATCTCTCCGTTGAAGCCTATAACTAGGACCCCTAGCTTACCTTTGTCCAGGATTTCATTGAGAATCCGGCAATCTGAGGGAGTGTGGGAATATCCAGTATAGGTTGAGGGATATACTGGAAGGATAGTTTTTTTATCAGTATACTGCTTTGAACATTTTCTTGATTGAGTAATTAGACTGTTGAATTGTGATCACCTTAATTACTTTGTTTGCTGAAAACTGTGTTCTGAATATTAGCAAACTTTCTTGAATATAAGTTCTTGACATTGTGATTTTGTCTCACTTGTGATTGTGACCTGCATTATTGTTTACTGCCTGATTATTTGTTCTTTGAACTACTAAAGCTCAATAACTTGAAATATTTTCTAAATCTTGGTCATTATTTCAATGGCTACTGTTAAGGTAGATGTTGAAATATGGAATGGCAAAGGGGATTTCAACCTCTGGAGCCAAAAAATGCGAAGTTTACTACTTCAAATGAAATGTGCTAAGGCAATTGATAAATCTTGGCCACTTGATACCCCTCAGGACAAACAACTTGAAATGGATGAAACTGCATGGAGCACTTTATTTTTACACTTATCTGATAATGTTATTAGACAAGTAGGCAAGACCAAAACTACATCAGAACTATGGGACAGATTGGAAGAACTTTTTGATACTGTATCCTTTCCTGATAAGTGTTTTCTTTGGAAACAATATTTCTCTTTTAAATTTGATCCATCTAAGGATGTAGAAGAGAACATGAGTAGGTTTACTAAGATCACACAAAGTCTATTAAATTGTGATGAAAAACTTACTGATGAACAAAACGTTGTTTGTTTATTGAATGCTATGGGGGATAAGTTTAAAGATTTAAGGAATGCTTTAGAATATGGGGGGCAGAAGTTGACCACTGAAATAGTACATACATCCCTTGAAAATAAAGAGTTAGAGTTTAAACATAATCCTAAGGAAGCCTATAGTGTGATAGGTACCTCTAGGAAGAAGAACTCTTTTAGACTGAATAGAGCTGGAACAAATTTCAATAAAAATTGGAATAATTCTAGCAATAATAGGGATTGGAATAACAAGCCTGTGAAAGGAAATTTTCAAAATAAGGGCAACTTTAATAGGCCTAGAGACAGTAATTTTAGAAGTCAACCTGGTTTCAGAAATCAAGATAATAATGCTAAAAATTATAATAATTTCAGAAACCAGAACAATTTTAAATCTCAGGATAATAATGCTGGTACTTCTAATATAGATAAACCACCTAGAATTTGCTTTTATTGTGGCCAACCTGGATATCATATTATATACTGTTTTAAAAGGAAAAATGAACAGGGAATCAATAATCAGACTGAGGCTGCAGTGCAAGATAATAATAATAATGGGGTGGTTTATGTGACTACTGAGTCAGATAATAAGAATGAATGGATTTTAGATTCTGGTTGTACTTTTCACATGTGTCCTGTAAAGGATATGTTTGCTGATTTCAGTTATGATTGTTTTGGCTCTGTGAAACTTGGAAATAATATTTCTTGTGATGTGAAAGGTATTGGAAAGGTTTAGTTACAACTTGAAAATAACAAAACTCTTATTTTGAATAAAACCAGATATGTTCCTGATTTGAAAAGGAACTTGATTTCACTTGGAGTTTTAGATTCTGAATCTTTTGAGATCAGAATGCAAAATTGTTCTTTGAGTATTTTCAAAAATAAATGCTTGATTATGAGTACTCCCAAAATTAATGGGATTTATATGTTGAATGACTTGCCTGTTTATGCTAAGTCTTTTAATGTTATGTCTGACTTGAACAAAACTGAATTATGGCATAAAAGATTAGGACACATAGGTCAAAAAGGACTTAAACTACTTGAGACCAAAGGTGTATTTGGTAATGATGTGTTGCATAAACTTGGATTCTGTGAAAAATGTGTATTAGGCAAACAGAAAAGAAGTTCATTTGGTAAAGGTGTTCATAAATCCTCTGATGTGCTTGAATATGTGCATGCTGATTTGTGGGGTCCTTCTCCTGTGGGTTCAGTTTCAGGTTTCAGATATTTTCTTCTTATGGTAGATGACTTTTCTAGGAAAACCTGGGTGCATTTGTTAAAAACCAAGGATGCTACTGTGTCTGTTTTCAAAAATTGGATCACCTTAGTTCAAAATTTAAAAGGGAAAAGAGTCAAAACTATTAGAACTGATAATGGTTTAGAATTTTGTAATCAACAGTTTGATTCCTTTTGTAGCACCTTAGGTATTCTTAGGCATAGGACTGTTGCCTACAGTCCACAGCAAAATGGGGTTGCTGAAAGAATGAATAGGACACTTCGTGAAAGAACTAGGTGTCTCCTACTTGATTAAAATTTGCCTAAAATTTTTTGGGGTGAAGCAGTCAAAACTGCATCCTATTTAATAAATCTTTCTCCCTGCAGTGCTATTGATTTTAAGATTCCAGATCAAATCTGGAATAATTATCTTCCTGACTTTTCAAAATTAAAAGTTTTTGGTTGTGCTGCCTACTCACACCATTATGAAACTAAACTTGACTCCAGGTCTTTAAAATGTGTTTTTCTTGGTTATGGAGAAGGAGTCAAGGGCTATAGACTATGGGTCAGGGATCAGGGAGGTTACGGGGTCATTTTAAGTAGGTTTGTGGTCTTTAATGAAAATGATTTTCCTTGCAAAAATGAAAAATTGTCTGATCATGTTAAAGAAAAAGATTTTATTACATCTGACCTGAGTGCAGACCATTTAGGTGATGAAAATGGCCTGCCCAATACTCAGTTTCAGGTGGAGCAACCCCCACAGTCTCCTAATGTCATTCCTGAACCTGAACATGAACCTACAGGTACTGAACCACAACCTGATGATATTCCTGAAGTTGAAACTAATCTTGAAAATTATCAATTGGCTAGGGATAGACCTAGAAGAGGGATTAGACCTCCTCCTAGGTTTGAGGATCCTGATTTTGTATCTGCTTTTACATATTCTGATCCTATTTTACTTGAACCTCAATCCTTTGAAGAAGCTGTGTCTTCTAAGGATTCCAAACTATGGCTTGCAGCAATGAAAGATGAAATGGACTCACTTTTAAAGAATGGCACTTGGATTTTAGTTAATAGACCTGAAAATAAAAGGATAATTGACTGTAAATGGATTTTTAAACTGAAAGAAAGTGAATCTAAATATATGAAACCTAGGTACAAGGCTAGGCTTGTAGCAAAGGGTTTTTCTCAAAAAGAGGGAATTGATTTTAATGAAATATTTTCACCTGTTGTAAAATACACTTCCATCAGAATTCTATTTGCCTTAGTTGCACAATTTGATTTAGAACTTGAGCAAATGGATGTTAAAAATGCTTTCCTGTATGGTTCCTTAGATGAAACAATTTATATGTTTCAACCCAAAGGATTTGAAAAAGGCAGAAATTCTGATTTGGTCTGTTTATTGAAAAAATCTTTGTATGGCTTAAAACAAGCTCCTAGGCAGTGGTATAAGAGATTTGATTCTTATATCCAAAGCCTAAATTTCCAGAAAAGTAAATATGATTCCTGTTTTTATTTTAAACTTGGTAAAACTGATTTCATTTACTTGCTTTTGTATGTGGATGATATGCTGATTGCTGGACCAAATATGCATGATATAAATGTTCTTAAAGATAAATTGCATTCTGAATTTGAAATGAAAGATATAGGAAATGCTAAAAGAATACTTTGCATGGATATTTTTAGGAATAGACAATTTGGGAAATTGTTTTTAAATCAAAAACATTACATTGAAAAAGTCTTAAACATATTTTGCTTATCTGAATCAAAACCTGTATCTTTACCTTTGCCTGCACATTTTAAGTTATCTGTTGAGCATGTCCTAAGTCTGCTGATGAATTGCATAGAATGAAAAATGTGCCATATTCAAATGCTGTTGGATCTGTCATGTACTTAATGGTCTGTACAAGACCTGATATAGCATTTGCAGTAAGTGTTTTAAGTAGGTTTATGAGCAATCATGGAGAATTGCATTGGGAAGCTATGAAATGTCTTCTAAAATATTTGAAAGGTTCTGCTAGACTTAGTCTAGTGTTTTCTAAAATAAAAAATGATTTTAAACTTAAAGGTTTTGTTGATTCAGACTTTGCAGGAAATGTTGATAACAGGAAATCAACATCTTCTTATTTCTTTACTTTAAATTCTTCCTGTATTAGCTGGAAATCCTAGCTTCAAAAAGTTGTTGCTTTATCATCAACTGAAGCAGAATATATAGCTGCTACAGATGCTGTTAAGGAATGTTTGTGGTTAAAGGGTTTATTATCTGAAATTGATTGCATTTCTGATTCTGAAGTTGAAATATGTACTGACAGCATGAGTGCATTGCATCTGTGTAAAAATCATGTTTTTCACAATAGGTCAAAACATATTGATGTTAAATTTCATTTCATTAGGGACATTATTGATAAAGGTATTGTAAAACTTACTAAGATTCCAACTCAGGTTAATCCTGCAGATGCAGGAACAAAGATTATTTCTATTAACAAATTTAAAGATGCATTGAGTTTTTAAAATTTGGTTGAATTTTGATACTTGTTTGGTGTATTTTTTCAGGTAATAGAAACCAGTTCAATTGAGGTGGAGATTGTTGGAAAATTGAACTAATTGGACCGAAATCAGCCCATTTTATCAATCCAGTTGCAGCAGCCCAAACTATGCCCTATATGAGCCCAATTCGATGACCCAGTTCCTTGATCCATTATCTACCACCGCCTTATACATACCATTGGATTTTTTTGGTTGATCCAGGCCGTCCATCTGTAAAGAAAAGGAGGAGAAACGTTCTGAATGAAGATTACCCTTGATCCAGACTCTTCTCTCTCACATCAAAGCCCTAATTTTCTCTCTGATAGGCGATTCTTCATCGCCCCTTCTGTTCTTCGTGATTTCTTTACATTTCTACCAGAAAAACACAGATTAAAGTTGTAATATCTTAGTGGTTGTGATTTGATACTGATTTGTGTTGATCAGTATACGTTTTATTTGAGTTTGGCAGAGTTTTTCTGTAACTCAAGTGTTTCTTTGTGGTTCTTTATACAAATCTAGAGTTTCTGGTAGTTTTGTATGTTTTTAAGGGTTTGATATATGTTGCTGTAATTTTTACAGTTTCTGAAATAAAGTTTCATTGTTTCTTCGTGGTTAATCTGTGTTCTTGTTCTTTGTGGTTTGATTCTGAGCCTTAAATCCTTACAGTACCATTACTCATTCCCATATGTCGAGATAACCTTAAACTCGGACTCAACCTTCTTCGAATACTTAACCAACATTTCCTCAATCTTGTCCACTTTCTTATAAGCATCAATCATTATTTTGTAAGTATTCATACTTAGAGACATTGATTTTGTATTCACTTTCCTATCAATCATGTCAAGCTCGCACAATCTAGCCATTATATTGTTATACCCAGCCGAATCCGTCAAAAAAGGCTTCGACTTTTTTCCTACCCTCTTGAATACCTTCATTGCCTTTGTAACATTTCAATCCTTGAAGCACTCATTAACCATCACATTTCACAATGCAAAGTCCATAATGTAACAATAAATAGCAAGCAGGGGTAAAATTATGGAAACTTCGACAATAAATATGATCATTTCTTTTTAGATCTTGTCATTACAACAGTGATAACAGTAAAAAAAACATGAGAAGACCTTTACACTCAACGAATGTATAAACAAAAACAAATTGAAAATTCCATTATATCTGTTGACCACAAAATCTGGTAGGACCTCAGCTCAACACGTCTCAGCTCCTCCCTCTTAAACACGTGGACAGAGGCGGAGCCAGCATGTGGCGAGGTAGCGCGGCCGCACTACCTCGACGCCGGCGGACCACCGTCATCTACACCCAATTACCCATGCCCAAACCCAAAATACCCCAAGACCCAACCATTTTGAGCACAAAACAACGACCCAGAGGCCAGAGTCCCATAGGCCATACCCAGTTTCTTACCTTCGGCTACTTCGAAGAAAACAGACGAAGGAAAGGGAAGAGATCCGCCGGCGTTATCATTTACTTTGTAATGATTAAATAAAAAAGATTTTTATCTTTCACTTACTTTGTTGATTTCTCATCAATTAATGATATAGGAGCAAGATCGGCGATGATTATGGAGGAAACCTCTAAGAGGCGGCCTTTTTTCAGCTCGCCGGAAGAATTGTATGATGAAGAATACTACGACGAGCAGCTGCCGGAGAAGAAGCGCCGTCTCACTCCTGAGCAGGTCGAATTTTACTTTATTGTGAAAAATTAGCCTGATCCACGTTCTCTGTTAGTCTGTTTAACGTTTAATTTGATGCATAAATGATTAGCACAGTTGCACTAGTATGTTTACTTTTTTCAGTTAGTGGGTTAGGTTGATTTAGGTGCACTTGCTGGAGAAAAAGCTTTGAATTGTTAAGATTTGGTGAATATTTGATTTTTTGAATTGTGATTATTGAAATTTGATGAATATTTGATTTGGCATGTGAATTATGATTATTGACTTTAGAGATTATAGAACTTTTTTCAACCTAAACGAAAGTTTCATGTTTGGATCCAAAATTTTATTAATTTAATCATGTCGAATATTGTAAACGTTTTAGAAATCGGGGTGAAATTCACCGCCCTTCGAGTGATTAGAAGCCTAATACCTAACAAAAAAAAGTTTCAATGACATTAGATAATGGTCAAATTTTTCAGTTAACAGTCAACGTCTACGGTCAACTCCCGCTAGAGCTGAATTTTCGCGTTAGATCCGCCACTGCACGTGGACTTCCTGTTCACTAATACAAACGATCAGCGAGCAAAGGAAGCCAGATTGGCTCCCGTTTGAACTCCAACGCTCAAGTCAGTACCCATTTTAAAGTAAATATAAATTGGATGCGAAAAATAAAAGTGTGTAAAAGAGTATAAAGGGAATGAGATTAATATAGAGAGTTAGAGTATAGAATTGCTAACATTTTTCTTGGAGGTAATTGTATCCTATTTATGGTTGGAGTTATTGTCTAGGATCACGACATGTGTCATACTTTACAAGTGGTAGCATCTTGACCCTTCAGGACATAAACCATTTATTTAGCTTTAATCACTACCTATACTTTATAGGGCATGATTGTTGTCACATTCCTTTTAAATGTACTGTTACATCATGTTGTATCTTGCAGAAATGTCATATTCTCTTGGCAATATCACTGCCAACCTGGATTAAGTGCCTCAGAAGGCATTGCCTCGGACCAGGCACTTCGACTGTGGGTGGCTAGGATGAAATTTAACCTCGGCTTTACAGCAACTTAAGGAGTCACGCGTCCAGCTGGCAGCTACGTGGGTCCTCTTGGGTGACATGTCAAGTACACATAGGTATGGTCGCAACAATATCTATGTACATGAACTTGTTTTCTTCACTTAGCCATTTAATTCACTATAGTGGCACCTCCACCTCCATCTCCTCTGTGTGTTCATTGTGAAGCTTCTCCATCAAGAAAAGGAATTAAGAAAACACCAACTAATATGAAAACTAAGATCAGATAATATTATATAACTAGTTATATAAGCATTGCTTCACACCTACCTTCATGCCTTCACCTCTCCAAGATCGACAGTTATTTATTATGAGCACTTTCTCAATTGACAAACACATACATGCTTAGACATCTATCTAGTTCAACAATGTCTCCAAAAGCACGTTTAGCTGGGCAGGCACCATCGTCTAATTCCTATCCATCAAATCCCTATATGACTCCATCAAAGTTATTCAAGCCAAAATAAAAATCACCAATGCTTGATCCAGTAAGAGAGAATTAACCCAAAAAAAAGGCCAGAAATACAGAGGAAATGCATAACTTCATGCCTCCTAAGAATTTCTTCTTATACAGGCGAAGTGGGTGTGAAATTCGGCTACTTTGATGCCCATTCAAACAGTTGAAAAGCTGATTTTTCATTAATTAGCTATGAAGGGTTTCTAATTGTTGCTTAGTAGAGAAAGCCAGAGGTTGATGAAGGTGAGGAAGTCGAAGCTGAGAGTGAAAAGAATTACTGTTTGCGGCGCTGAATAATTGGGAATTTTATGGGTTTTGAAGTGGGAGGGAAAGGTTGCTCTAGATTTTGAGCGTGAGTCCTTGAATGACACTTCAGGCATGAAAATACCATTGAAGCAATCAGACAAACACCTGGTGTTTGAGTGGAGACAAATAGAGTTTTGGTGATAATTTTGGGATGCTAAGTAGAAATGGTTAATACTTAATATACTGACCGGGTGGAAAAGAACCCAAAAAATGGAAGGGAAGAGAAGAGAAGACGACATGATTGCTGGAAAGAAGTAGGGGTGGATGTTTTTTTGATTCGGTTCGGTTATTGAAGGAACCAAAACGAAATCAAAATTCTCGGTTCGGTTTCAGTTCGGTTCCTTTAATAACAAGAATCGAACAATTTCGATTTCGGTTTGGTTATCGGTTATTTTTCGATTCTTGTTCGATTCCTATTAAAAAAAATTAAAATTGATGCAAATACGAAAAATATCTAATTATTTGCAAAAATCAAAGCTAAATAGAGCCAAATAAAGCATCTAAAACATATGAATAAGACTTATTAAACTTCAAATTGAAGGAAAAAAAAAACAATCAAATAATCACATAACTTTAAATTGAAATATAACTTCAAAATACATCAATAAAGTTTTTTAAACATTAAATTTCACGAGTTCTTTACGTTATCAACTCTTTCTACAAGAAAAAAACTGAGTGTGAATGATAGTAAACGTTGTCTAAACTATTAGTGAAATGAAATGTTAAGATACATATCATTCGACCGTGTGCGTTTATTTTTAGGTTCTTTGTTCTGTTCTTTTGTTAAAAAATTCAACAATTATCATGTAAAGCAATACAGAAAGTGTTATGTGGGCTTAATTTAAATTAAGAATGTTTGGTTCTCGGTTCGATTTTCGATTTTCAAATAGGAACGGATCGATTTTTCGGTTCTTCATTTTTTTTTTTATTTCGGTTCTCATTTTTTTCTAAAGAATCGACCGATTTCAATTTTTTCGGTTCGATTCTCTCGATTTCGATTTTTTTGTCCACCCCTATGAAGAAGAGAAGAGAGAAGGAAGAGAAGAGAATAGGAAAGAAGATAGAAGAAAGAAAGACGATCTAAGTTCAAATTGGATGTGTTTCCGCGTTTTGGATTTGGACTGTATTTTCCACCTTTTGCACTGAAAAACTTCAATACGGTGTTTTTATTATTTTGCATTTTATGTGTAATTTTTTTTTTCAAAATGAGTTTTGAGAAATGGAAAAAAAAACACGTTTTTAGTATTTTTGAAAATAAAAACTGAAAACGACAAATAGAACTTGGTCTTAGCTTCTGAAACACTCGTGGATTTATCAACATTGTAAAACTAATGAAATCAAATTATACGGGAAATGAAACATAATAACTTATGGTTATGTTTGTTAAAAATTTTGTATTTAAAAATATTTTTTTTTAATCTGCTTGATAATACTGTTTGGTTTATAAATTATTTACTGTTTTGAGGTAAAAAATAGTAGTTAAAAATTGAAGAGAGAAAATATGTATGATTAAAAAGTGATTTGAGAAATTGTGTAATTTATAAACATGTTTATAAATCAAATTATTCAATTTACCCGAACACATATGTAAAATATATAGTGAAAAGTGGAGAGAGAAAATGTGTATGATTTAAAAATGACTTAGAGCTTGTTTGGTAAACGTAAAAGTTTTACTACAACTCTTCAAACTCAATCTCAACCATCCATTTTTAGTCAAGCTCACAATTTTTTACTTTTCAAATATTTTTAAATCACACATCAAAAAATAAAAAATTACAAAAATAAAAAATTTTCACATTACCAAACAAACTTTAAAAATTGTATTATTTAAAACATGTTAAAAATAAGTTTATCAAACAAAAGCTATCTTAATAGATAAAAGCTCCGAAAGGATAAGTTTGTAAATTTTTGAAGTATGTAGGAATGTAGTGTCATTATCAATCTTGTATTTGTGACTTTGTCATTTTCCTCGTTCACATCATTAAAACGGAACACATAAGTGCTAGCTTTATGCACACAAGAAAATCACAGATTATCTTATTTCACATTTCATGCCTCTCCGTTCTCGTTTCCTCGGCGGCGTAAATGCGTCGTCGCCGCAAAGACTACCGTCCAAGGAGTCACCTCCATCAATCGAGTCCGTCAACTCAGACTACATAATCATACTTGCCGCCCTCCTCTGTGCAGTCATCTGCGTTCTTGGCCTTGCCATCGTTGTCCGTTGCGACTGGATCCGCCGCATCACTAGTAGAGCCGCCGCCTCCCTTCCAGCCTCCTCGACGCCTGCCAACAGAGGACTAAAAAAGAAGGTCCTGAAGTCCATACCGAAGCTAATCTACGGCAATGATGAGGAAGCCGAGAAGCTCTCCGACTGCGCCATTTGCTTGGCCGAGTTTGCCGCCGGCGAAGAGGTCCGCGTGCTTCCAAATTGCGGACATGGCTTTCATGTCGAATGCGTTGACACTTGGCTGGGTTCCCACTCCTCCTGCCCCTCTTGCCGGCAGATTTTGGTCGTCAGCCGGTGTCAGAAATGCGGAAATTTACCGGCCGCCCCCTCATCCACTTCCTCCTCCTCCGCTTCAACCAACTACGGAGCCCAGCCAGCATCTAGACCAATAGACCATTTTACTACGGTTTTCCTTTAATCAAATCGTAATTACCTTAATTATTCGATGATTTATACATTAACAGGTTCCTTGGATGAATTAATTCGGGATTAGCAGAAGAAGAAGATCAATTCTTGTTTTCTTTATGTATTTATACGCTATAGTGTGTTAGGAAGAAAAAAATACCAATTACTTCATTTTCTTTCCTCCCTTTTTTTCCATAAACCCTAATTCAATTAATCTCTTTTCATAAATTTCTGATGGACTAGTTCCATTAGATCACTTCAATATTTCTAATAAGCCATGTTTGATACAGTTTAAAATCAGTTATTTTATAAAAGTTTATCAAATGTCTGATTAAGCATCCATTTCTTAAAGAGAATATAAACCAATTTATAAGTTGCACAATTTTTAAAATTATTTTTTAATTAAACATATTTTCCTTTTTAAATTTTTCATCATTAATTTTTATTTCAAAATCATAAATAAATCAATTTATAAACGGAATGGTGAGACCAGGAATATAGGACTAATTTCACAAAATATTATTCAAATTTCAATTAAATTTCAAATATATACCATTAAGGTCCTGTTCGACGGTTCCAATTAAATGGAATAAGACACAATTTAATTTATACAGTTTTTCATAATACTTTTTAATAATACATATTTTTTCTTTTCAATTTTTAACCTCACATTTTATCAATAAATAAATCAATCAAATAATTCAAATTCCTTTTATGGGCGCCACCGAACAAGGCCTAAAGTTCAATCATTACAAAATTTGATGCTCAAGTTCCAATTAATTATCCAAAATGCCATTAGCTGACATCCAAAAATTTGCTTAAAAAGCCACTAATGTTTGAAAAAATTGCTAAAATGATTTTTAATTTTTTTTTATTATAAATTAACAAAAATAGTCATTTTTTTTTATATAAATGACCAATATATTCTTACTTTTAATAGAATATTTTATAATTGGAGCAAACGTTTGGTAAACGGTTTATAAATCACACAATTTTTCAAATTACTTTTTAACCATTCAAAATTCTCTTTCTACTTTTCAATTACACATTTTACCTCAAAATCATAAATAAACCAATTTATAAACAATTACAGTGTTACCAAACGGAGTATCATGAGTCATGACTTTTGCAAAAATACAATTGGATCAATTAATAACTTTTTTTTATATTTAATTAATTAAAATTATTAGATTGGTTTTCTTCATTAGAATTTTATTGATTAAATGGATAATATACATATAAATTTGTTTCTACAATCTAAAATTATTATGAATTAAATTAAATTAATATTTTTTTGGAATATATTTTAAAAGAAAATATGGGAAATGATTTTCAAAAAGGCTATTCCAATCAAATATTAATTTAATTTACCTCAGAATAATTCGTAGATGAAACAATGATACCAGTTTATTTATTTTATTTTTTATATTTAACTAACTAAAATTAGAGGGTTATTTATTTTATTTAACCAAAATAAAATATTAAGTATCATTTTAGCTATTTTCCAAATATTAGGGATTGTTTGTGTCAATTTTAGATAAGAAAATCAACAAAATGGTATTTTGAGTAACTTAGTGATACTTAAATGATAATTCGTGTAACGATTGAACTTTAATGACGTATTTGAAATTTCGCTGAAACTTGAATGATATTTTATGAAATTAACCTTGAATTATATAATTATAATTAATTGTTGATTTTTAATTTTTATAAAGATTTGCGTATATAGTGAGGGTGGAATTTGGGTGAAAATAAAATGAGTTTCAGGGAATTGGAAATTTAATGTGTTTGATTGGTTTAATTTTCTAGGTGGAAAAAGTAAGAAATTTTTCAACTTTCGTTGTTTGATTAACATTATTTTACATGAAAAATAAAGTAAAGTTTCTCTATTTTAATTAAAAAAAATTATTTTTTCATACATTTGTACTTGATAATAATAATGTTATTTTTTTTTTAAAAAAATTTAATTAATTAATAACAACAAAAAGGATCCAACGTAACAAAATGGTATAAGATTTTCCATGTAAAATAAAACCTCCATCCGGAAAAACGAATTCATCCAAAACAAGGAAAATACCGAATTTCGAGACAAGTAGAAAAATGAATTCCACGAAAAACTTAGACAACCAAACAGCGCAAAGTTGAAAAATCACGAATTGGAAAATCACGTGAAAAATCATATTTTCCGTGAAAAATCATATTTTCCGTGAAAAATATGAAGAATCAAGCGTAGCCTTAGATTAATTAAGCCTCGGTTCGGTTGTGTATTAATTTGTCAAATTAATACACTAAAAGACAAAAAAGACAATAAATTTAATTTACACAATTTTTCAAATCACTTTTTAACCATTCATATTTTCTCTCTCCAATTACACAATTTTCCAAAATAATTTTTAACCTCACATTTTACCTAAAAAATACAAATAAATTAACAAAATAAATTAAGGGTCTGTTTGATAGGCTATGATTTTCCATGGAAAAGGAAATTTTTTTCCAGTTTTTCTACTTTACTCTGTTTGATTGCGAAAAATATTTTCAGCGGACCCCACCCACGCGCCCCTTTTCCTTGTTTTAGTGGAAAATATTTTATTTGAATTTTGGTGGATTTTTATTTTTCATGGTAGATGGAAAATTATTTTCGACACGTTTAATCAATTTTGTTGTTGTTAATTGACTTATTTTATTTCCAAAAAATAACATTATCATCATCAAGTACAAATATATTTAAAAAGTAAAAAAAAATTGATTAAAATAGCAAAAAATTACTTTATTATCCATGAAAAATAATATCAATCACACAACAAAAGTTAGAAAATTCCCTACTTTTTCCACCTAAAAAATTAAATCAATCAAACACATTAAACTTCTAATTCTCAAAAATTCAATTACCTAAAATTCATTTTCTTTCTAATCAAATTTCACCCCACTATCAAACGCATCCTAAATTTTCCCCTCCCGCCGCCGAACAGACAATGAACAAGGGCAAGTAATAATTGCATAAGTCGGGTTGCTCAATGCTAGTTGTGGCCGGTTATTGTTGGGTGACTTTTGTACTGTAGAAACTTGTGGGGGTGGGGTCGGGAAATTGCGTGTAACACGGGAAATTAGCATAACTATCAGTTCAGTTCAAGACTGGACAATTGATGTATTTTTTTTTTTTTTTTTTTTTTGATCGGATTGGACAATTGATGTATTGGGTATATAATTGGATGCTTTTCTTGTTTTACAAACAGTGTTGAATTGACTAATGGAACAAGAAATAAATTAATACTACTTATTGATAAGAAAGTTGATATAAAATGATGACACGAGATTGTGTGTATTAATTTAAGAATTGACGTGATAAAGTAATAAAATTATATCATGTATGTATTATGTCAATCTTCTTGTCAACCTCTAAGTAAAAATAGCATAACTTTTAGAAATATTAGAAACTGCAAGGCATATCATTTTGTTTATAAGCCAAAATCGTACGAAGTTAAAATTCAGCATCAATTTATCTGTTCGGAGGCTATGCCTGGATTATTATCCAGTTTTTTCCTTTTTCGAGGCGAGATAGAGGGTTAAAAATTGGAGAGAAAAAAATGTGTGATTAAAAAGTTGTATTGAAAATTGTAGTGATTATAAACAAAAAAAAAAACCCAAAAAAAAATATATATATACACATCCGATCAGAGGCTTACATTATTGATGGGACAATCTGGTTGAAAATTGAAAAAACTAGAATGTTGTGTGTGTTTATGAGTATTGGAGTTCAGTGTTCCCCACTTTTGTGGCTAAAATAAACAAAATAATAATTATGATTATATACATATTCAAGCGGAATTTAGAAATATTATTTTATAAGAGATCCATGAAATCACCTTTCTTATATTTCCAAGTACAATCATTTTGAAGTTAATTCTCTCAATAAGCACTAAATTTAGGCTGATGTCTTTGATTGCTCAATACGATTTTAAATATCGAGTTTTGACTATTAAATTTATCAAAATGTTGGACGTTAATTCATTGTTATGATTTTCATTTTATGTCCTAACGGGTGTGGAAGACATAATATACATTTGGTACCCTATCACCATTAAGCGACCAATCACAGAAGAGCAACTGACCATGTAAAAAGTCGTATTTGATTGCTAGCTATACGTTGAAAGAGTATTTGATTGCTCACTATACTTAAAGGTGGTCGAGTTTTTACCACTAGACTTATGAATTTGCATCGACGTGATATGGAAATTTAGTAATTATCAAGTGGATAAAATATTACTTCCCCCGTCCTATAAAGATAAGCTCATTTCTATTTTCACACGAATTAAAAAATATATAATTGATATAAGGTAGTTGTATTCACACTACAATTTTTTATATCTACACCACATTTTAATTAAATGAAATGTTTTTAATATTTGATCACTTTTATTTTTATGTGTCTACAATTTTTTTCCAAAACATTATTATTCTTAACTTTCAATTAATTAACATATTTTGTATTTAATCACAATTTATATTCAAATATTCTAATAATTTGCATTGAAAAGAGAGGAAAATATTTATTTTTGACTTTTGTATTAATTATTTACTTCGATTATTTAAAAATAAGAGAGATAAATAAGTTTTTTTTCACACTCATAAGAAATATTTTGGACAAAAATCATCCTTATGGATAAAATATAAAAATTAATAGATGATTGATGATAAAATATTTATATTAAAACTTGGGAGCGTATGTATAAAAATAAGAAAAACTTAGGGATATTCATCAAAAATAAAATGTGCTGTAGTTAACAAATGTTGTGGTGTCAATATTATTACACATTATTATATGTTGAAATTATAAATTTACTTGCATTTTACTTTATATACTTCTACATTAAATAGTAAATACATATTGTTAATAAACAATGAATATTAAATATGGGTATATTAAAAAATTAAGACATTAATATACTCTCAATAAGGAAATGTTAGCCTATAATTTGAGACAAAAAAAAATGGAAAACGAGATATCCTTATGGGACGGAAGGAGTAAAAGTGAGAAGAATTCTAAATTCAAGAATATTACGGGGCAGTGGCTCAACATGCTGTTAGAGCCAGTGTCGTCTAAAGAGAGAACATCCGAGCTACTGGGAGGACGGTAAAAATAATATTGATTTGCATAGACTTCGAAAATGTATACTGTCTTTGTCCCAATTATAGGCTGTCATTCATTTTTTTCTTGTCTCAATTATATATACTCTTTTTTTATTGAGAAGTATTTATTTTATTTATTTACTAATGTACCCCATTTTATTACTTTCAATAATGGTTTAGATATTAAAAAGGGTAAGTTGGAAATTTTCTTTACATAAATTACTTTTTCAATGATATTAATTTTTTTTTTAATCTGTGTGAAAAGTCAAATCAACCTATATAATTATGACAGAGGGAATATCCGACTACAAGATCTAACATAGCATAAACTTTGAGTTTAACATTTTTCTCTCCATTGTAATAATTTTATTCACATGTTTGTTTTAGTTGAGTGTCATTCTAATCATATTTTCATAAAGCATAATGTTGTGTTCTGTTTTTATTTCATTTTCTGTTTCTATTTTTGAAACATTTTCTATTTTTTGTTTTCATTTCCTGTTTTTAAATGTGCTGAAAACTCGTTCTATTTGTCATTTCTGAAAACTGTTTCTAAAAATGAAAAATTGGAAAATATGTTATGTTTGAAATTTTGCAGAATGTTATTTTGACTATTTGTAATTAATTTTCTTGTTGGATAAATTATATAAAAAAAAATTATCTTTTGAAGATTTACTTTTTATTATAAGAAATTAGCTTATCTTATTTTTATTGGACTGATGTAATAATGACTAGAAAATATTATAAAAATAGATAAAGTCATTAATGATCAAGTTCCAAAAATATTATAAGAAATTAGCTTATCTAATTATTGTTGTCACATTCATGTTCAAGTCACAATTAAACATATGTCCATGTAAACAAAATAATTATGCAAAGAGTTTGACTTAACAAAACGGATGCAAGTGTTCTTAATCCAAAATAATCACACGTAGAGTTCATGTTCAATGTATTTTTTGAATTACTACCGTAAATGTAGAGTTTACTGATTCAACCTCATACAGAGAAATAAAATAACTCATGTTTATAATGTTGGTGATTCTATATTTTTTGCCAACAGAATGTTTTTTGCCAACACAATAACAACAATAATTTTCACTAAATGTTTTTTGTAATGTCGATATTGAATTCAATAATTTCTAGGCTTTATTCCAAGCTATAATAATTCTCCAAAAAAAAACCAAAACGCGTTTTTGCATTTTGAAACTTTTTGTTTAAATACATTTAAAATGCTCAAAACGAGCGTTTTTTGTACATTTTTTTTTAAAATACTTTTTCGAAAATGGTAAAGTGAACTTATTTTTAGTGTTTTCGAAAATAAAAATAGAAAATGTACTCAAAACAGTAAAGAGAACATGTCCTAAGTGTTTCTGAATAGTGCCTAATAATTTCCAAATTTCATAGCATCCCGAAGTCCGTTTCAAAAGTTTAGCAACCAAAACTCGATTACCTTAAGGGTTCGTGAGCAATTAAATACATCTTTTAAATTATAATGAGTAATCAAAGATTTCTTTCTTAGGGTCTGTTAGGAATCTTTTTTTTTTTTTTTTTTTTTTTTGCAAAAAAAATGGAATGTTTGTTGTCAAATCAAAGTATTTAAATTATTTGTTGATTTATTTGTGTTTTCGAGATAAGATGTGTGGTTAAAAATTGGAGAGATAAAATGTGAATGATTAAAAAGTAGTATGAAAAATTATGTAAATTAAATCAAAATAATCATTACAAATTAAATGCTTAAGTGACTTGTTATTATTTCGTGATTGATCAGTTAACAGTGATGGGACGTCAATTGTGGGGTAATAAGCACAAATGGTCTCCAACCTTTAGATTCCTTGCGAAAATGGTCTCCAGCGTTTGGATTTTTGTATTTATACCCTCAGAATTACCAAACGTTGCGAAAATGGTCCCTACCGTTAGATTCCGTTAGTTTTTTCCGTTAAAAAGTGTAAATAGCACAAATGGTCCCTAACCTTTGAGTTTTTTACGATATTAGTCCCTAACATATTAAGGTCACGTTTGGCGTATTTAGTCCCTAATATATTAAGCCCCTATACGTTTGGCATATTTAATCCCTAACATATTAAACATCTATTTGAAAATAATTATTTCAAATATTATGATTTGTAATTGTAATTTTTTGAAGAATTTATTGTTAAAAAATTGAATTTATTTGTAAATTATTTTATTGATAGAATGTGTGGTTAAAAACGAGTTTTAAAAAATAAATTTTATTTTGAATTTCTAAAATGCACAATAAAATATTTAACAAAAATTCACCGCCTAAACCTATTGGAAAAAAATAATGAATCCATGGAATATAAACAAACAAATACATTGGACATTATTTTAGAAATTGAATAAAAAATATGCTTGTATCAATTCTATTTTCGATTTTGAGAACTGATCAATATCGATTTTCGAAATTTCATTTTTTTTTTTAAAAACTCATTTTCTTCCACACGTTCTAGTAATATTTTTTTTAATTTATGCATAAATTAAAAAAAATTACGTTTTAAATAATGTGGTTTGTAATTGTAATTTTTTAAAGAATTTGTGGTTAAAAAGTAAAAGAAAAAAAATTGAATTTATTTGTAGATTATTTTATTGATAGAATGTGTGTTGAAAACGAATTTTAAAAATAAAGTATATTCTAGATTTTTAAAGTGCACAGTAAAATATTTAACAAAGATTCACCGCATTAACATTTCAACTTATTAATAAAAAAAATAATAAATTTATGGAATATAAACAAACAAATACATTGGACATTATTTTAGGAATTGAATAACAAATATATTTTTATCAATTATACTTTCGATTTCGATTTTCGAGAATCGATCGATTTGAAAAGTAAGTTCCAGAATTTTGGTTAAAACGTAATTTTTTTTTAATTTATACATAAATTAAAAAAATATATTAATAGAACATGTGGAAAAAAATGAGTCTTGAAAAAAAATGAAATTTCGAAAATCGATATTGATCAGTTCTCAAAATCAAAAATAGAATTGATAAAAACATATTTTTTATTCAATTTCTAAAATAATGTCCAATGTATTTGTTTGTTTATGTTCCATGGATTCATTATTATTTTTCCAATATGTTGAAGCGGTGAATTTTTGTTAAATATTTTATTGTGCATTTTAGAAATTCAGAATAAATCTTATTTTATAAAACTCGTTTCTAACTACACATCTATCAATAAAATAAATTCATTTTTTTAACAACAAATTCTTCAAAAAATTACAATTACAAACCATATTATTTGAAATAATTGATTTCAAATAGGGGCTTAATATGTTAGAGACTAAATATGCCAAACGTATAGGGGCTTAATATGTTAGGGACTAAATACGCCAAACGTTTGGAGGTTACAAAATAAAAATGCCAAACGTGATCTTAATATGTTAGGGACTATTATCGTAAAAAACTCAAATGTTAGGGATCATTTGTGCTATTTAACGTTTTTAACGGAAAAAACTAACGGAATCTAACGGTAATGACCATTTTCGCAACGTTTGATAATTCTGAGGGTATAAATACAAAAATCTAAACGTTGGAGACCATTTTCGCAAGAAACCTAAAAGTTGTGGACCATTTGTGCTTATTACCCTCAATTGTGCATTCCGTGTGCCAGATATTCCTTTAGAGTTGTAAAACAAAAGTCATAACAATGAGTAGCTTTCGAAATTTTGATAAATTAATGGTCAAATCTCGACATTTAAAATTAGGGGTGGGCGTGGGTTGAGTTGGGTCGATTTTTTGCCCAATCCGAACCCAACCCACTACGGTCGGTTTTGATAAAACCGGTCGGGTTGATAAAAAATCAACCTAACCCAACACAATTACGAATTCAAACCCAACCCATCAAATCTCGATCGGTTTGGGCTTTGGCCTAATTAGTAAAAATTTTGAAGAAAAAAAAAACTCATGAATCTATCTTTAATTCAAATCAATTATGTACACTACAATAACCAAAAATACAATAAATTGAACATTTGCTAATAAAATTAAAATATGTTCAATCAATATTTAAATAAGTCAAGTTTCAATACTTAAAAAAAAAAAAAAAAAAAAAAAAAAAAAAACTGTCTTTTTTTTTTTTTTTTTTGTTGGTTGTAGTGAGCAATTAAAAACTCCAACATAAATGAAGTGATTGTTTCATCATTGTACAGATTGGAGGACCCAAGGGGGTCATGGGAGGTCACCTGAACCCCCCTCCCCTCCCCAAACAATCCCAATAAAGTCTTCTAATTCTAGTACTCAGCTTCTCACTTTCCTTTTTTTTTTTTTTCCCTCCATTTTTCATTTAACTTTTTTGAAGTAAACCCAAAAAACCTTATTCCCCTTCATTCTTCAAAACCTTTCTAATTCTACAAATCGACTAAACTCTCTACCTCTATCTCTCCCTCACTATATCAATATATCTACTAATCATTTACATCACCGTCGGCCTTGTCTCCCCATCCACTCGTCGTGTTATCAATTTTCATATTTTTTTAGTAAGTTTAATTGTGACACATAACTCAAAATGTCTGCGTCTATCAGTGAATGTACACTAAATGCAAATACAACGTTCTAATAGACAAAAAAAAAAAAAAAAAAAAAGGTTGAGCCCCAATCTTGAGGGCCCCCACCGATCCTGCCCTGAGCCTTGGTGAGGATGTAAATCGCAGGTTATGCCTTTCAGAGTGTAGGGTGAGGGCTTACCTTTTAACTTGGAAAGTGCCGTATTCGAATCCCTGACCAAGCGAGGCTGGTCTTTAAACCACCATCTCTTTCACCGCTGAGAGATGTGCCCTGGGAGCAACAACGTTCTAATAGACAAATACCATAAACTTGTGCTACTTTGTCATATATGTAATTATGCTTTCCATCTTTAACAAATTAATTACTGCTTTCATTTTCACACCCTTTTGTAGATCTGCAAAGCTTTAAAAGTTTTAAAGGCATCCAACAAATTTCTTGAGGTGTCTAATATTTTCTCTATTTTAATCCAACAAAACGTATACATCAGTGATAATAATAATACAGAGGCCTTTAAGTCAATTTCTTCCTTTCATAACAGCAATGCTATTAATAAAAGTAGACAAATAAATTATAGCGTAACGAGATATATATGATTCAATTAGAGTAGTAACGAGATAAAATTGTGTAATAAAATGAACGGTAAATCTCCTAAGGCAGGCCTCTAAGTGGATTTTTGTGAAAAGTAATTATTAAGTGACATCTTAGCTTCCATTTGATAGCACTGTTTGGTTTATAAATTGATTTATTTATGATTTTTTTGTAAAAATTAGTGGTTGAAAATTGAAAAGAGAAAATAAATGTGATTAAACAATAGTTTAAGAAATTATGTAGTTTATAAACTGATTTATAAATCAAAAAATTACGATTAGAGACTTATTCCATTTAATACTTTAATAAATAAGAAATGATTAAAAGTATATTTAACATGCAATATTATAGTAAAACAATTAAGATGACTTTGTTTGGTAACACTGTTTAATTTATAAATTAATTTATTTATAATTTTGAGGTAAAAAATTATTACATAGAAAATTGTGCAGTTATAAACTATTTTATAAACCATTATATTTTGATTAGAGACGGAGGCTGATATTTATAGAACTGAAAAAGAAACTTGCAAAACTTTAAGAAAAAACTTTTTCGTAGAGAATTGAATAATTATAGAGGGGCATTCATTTTTGAACATTTTAAAGTGATATTGTGATATATCATTTTTTCATTGGATCGTGTTTCATTTGATAATGACTTCATTATTTAATGCATATTTTCATTATTTAATAAGAAGTTGAGACATCGCAATGTCACTTTAAAATGTTTAAAATGAATGTTCGTCTAAAATTATTATAAAGAATTCCGTCGAAGTGAATGGTGACTCAGATTCTCTCTCTTTCAATTATGAGAGGAGAGATAGGAATTAGGATAGTATATATCTCCATTTGGTAAATTATTTAGGAAAAATTGTAATCACCATCCCAAATTTTTCATTTTTTTGTAAGTTTTACCCAAACTTTATTTTGTGTCATCTACAGTTTCAAACCTTTAAAATAGTCTCACCACAAGAACAAAATGACCAAACTTGGATAATCTTGAAAGGGTAAAATGGTAACTTTAGAATAGTCTCACCACAGTTTCCGTCATTTTGTCCATGTAGTGCAATTATTTTAAAGGTTTGGAACTGTGGGTGGCACCAAATGAAAGTTTGGATAAAGTCAATAAAAAGATGAAAGATTTGAGATCGTGACTGCAATTTTTCCAATTATTTATAAATAATATATTTTTCCAATTTTTTTTCCTTTTCAATGAGAGAGATAGGAAGTAGGATACTACATTTCTCTGTCTTTTAATGTGACACGACAATAGTCGGTAAACAACCAACAAGAATGCCACATATGTTTTAGTAGGATACTACATTTCTCTGTCTTTTAATGTGACACGACAATAGTCGGTAAACAACCAACAAGAATGCCACATATGTTTTAAAAAAAAGATGAGGAAATTGCATTGTATGATACAATTTGCTTTTTATGAATAAGAATGATATTTTTTTATGATTTTGACAAATCTAACAATTTTTCACATTTTTGTCCTTCACAAAAATTTTTATACCACATATATCCTACTTACAAAGATTTGACATGTGTAGAAAGTAAGTACAAAAAAGTCGAAAAAATATATCATAAATTTCTTTCAACAACCGTCTACTTTTTCATGGGAAAATGTGAAAAAAATCTGAAAATGTCTTTTGAAATTCTCAGACTTCTCAAAAGTCCCTGTATCTTCTTCTTAAAAAAAAAAAAAAAAAACATCCTCCTCACAAAAATCTCTCTCCATCATCATACATTCCGGCGACAGTGAAGGGCTCCTTGAAGGTTAGCATCGAAAAAAACCCGCACATTCATCCCCCCGACTCAGACTCTAAGTATCTCTTTACCGGTCGCTCTCCTCGCCCTACAGTCCTCACCGATTTTTGTTACCGCCGGAGTCCATCGCCAGACATCGACCACCACCACGCTCCGTCGACGGTAAGCCCTTATTTCTTTCCCTTAAATCATTGCTTTATTTTTGAAGAAGTTATGTTGTATGTTGGTTGAAAATTTGTTATTTTCGTGTCTAGATTTACATTGTCCTATTAATTTTCAATGATTGAAATATTTTTTTAGGCTCGAATTTGTAGAAAGGTTTAATTTTTTGAGGAGGGTGTTGATTGTAAATACTATATGATTTGTTATATGATGATGTGACGACTATTTTGATAATACATTTTTGGTCTCTGCATATTGAGTTCTATGGTTTCCAATAAATTCACATTTCCCAAATTTCAGAAGCATTTTAAATTGGGCAAGCCTTGAACATTGTTCTTCAGTTGAAATGATTTAGGTATATGATTATTTATCTATATTTCATTGCAATATTTGAAAAAAAAAAAAAAATTGATCCCTGCCAGTTTTTTCCCCCTAAAATCACCATGAACCATGCTCTTTTATGTTGACGATTGCCTTACCTGCAATGAAGCATCTATTGAGAAAATTCTATCGTTCTCGACAGATGACCTCTGTTATTCTCGACAGATGCTCTTTTTGGTTGACGGTTGACTTTCCTGCATTACAGCATCTGTTGAGAAAATTCTGTTGTTCTCGACAGTTGACATCTGTTGTTCTCTACAGATGCTCTTTTTTGTTTCATTCAATAAACATTTTCATTTACCAACTCTATTTGCTTGTGGATTAATGATTTGTGTACTATCATCGTCCTGAGGTGTTTTTTTTTTTTAAATTGTGCAGATGAATTTTCCATTGGTACTATCAGAAGATGATAGAATTCACGTCCACATATTCCAGAGGAGCTAGCTGAAGTACATAAAGCTCGTATTTGATAAATTGGACAGTTCCCAAAAAGAAGAATTTAAGAATTCTTATTTTGGGTACTTGATTGAACTTGCTGAGCTGCAGTTTTGAGCCCAATTGATGCAGCAACTGCTCGCCATTCACAAGGTCCGGAAGGAAGAGGTCCAAGAAATGAAGTTGTCAGTTTACCTGTTTAGGATAATGTAATTTGGTATGGTTTGAACTTTGAATAAAAAATTGATTGTAGTGTTTGAATATGTACTTTTATGTTAGATAATAAAATAGTTGTTTCCATATAATTAGGCTTGAAGTAATCTTTCATCTTGTTATGATCATGTATTGCAGTAGAATCCTTTTAAATTTTTGTGTGGACACTGCCATTCCAATTTCTTGAGGGTTGACAACGTAACATGCACGTCTATTAAAATTGTCGGTAATTACAGAACTTATCTGTCTGAATCGACAGTCTGTTATGACAGATATATGAAATCTACAATTTCCCAACTTCATGAATGCATTGGTTGTTTTAACTTACATAAGCTAGTTTCTACCAACATACCGACAAATGTTCATATCAAAAAGGGCTTGATGAAATACAAAACACGAATCAAACGAATTAAGCATGAGTCCCCCCATCGGATTTGTACAAGTCACACGATTATGTCCAACTCGTCCACATCTTGAACATTTCCTCACTTTGATGCTTGTCTCGAAACGTGAGCGCTTTGTATTGGTAAGCTATGTGCGTGTCTCAACATTGCGTTCAAACTTTCTGCATTGTTATTATCATAATGTTGTATCGATTCCCGATGAAATGTGCTCGAGACCATCGTGATATCTCTAGGCACTACAATAGACGTAGTCTTGTTCCCACACCACTTCCATTCATCATCGACGTTCACAAACTCTCCGCCATACGAGACGATGAATCGCAAATTATCACTCATTCATGAAACAACAGTATATGTACGTCAAAAATTGATGCATTTATCAAATTAGAATTGAAAATGAAATTATACAGCCCGCATTCAGTTGTTCATGTTATCGATCTTCAACCAGGATTCCTGACAGTTCAAATGTCGAGTTCGACATTTTAAAACTGTCGGGTTCTACAGATTAGTCGTCGAAAACGACGGTCTGTACTGTGCGTCGGTAATTCAAAGGCTAGGGTTCTTGTTGTAAAATTTCAATAGAAATTAATGTTTTTCATCAATGCTCAACTTCCACAATACTTAAACACATGAACAAAATTACAACAAAGAAAGATCTTTATGCATTTTTGAGGATATTTATTGTGTCACCCAAATCCAAATCTATGGGTCTCAAGATCTAAAAAAGTGAAATCATGAATCATTAACAAAATATCAACATATTTAATGCCCATATTCATATGTTACAAAAATGCTTACCTTTCAAAATGGAATTTCAAGTTTCAAATTGTATCTTCTTCAAATGTTAATGGAGATTAAGTGAAAAGTCTTGTGGTGAAAGAGAAATAGTTTTCAAATGAAGTAGAAGAAAAGAAAGTGAAATTTTCGTTTTCTTTCAATTAATTTTTTTTTAAAAAAAATTTTGCTCAATCTTTTATCCATTGACTAATTTCTTTGTCCATTGAGTAGTTATAAAATGTCATGTACATCACATCAATCATATGTTGAGTCTACTTGCATGATTCAAATTTTGTCTTGTAGTGAAGTGAGGGCATATTGGACTTTTCATGAGCAAAATTAATCATTTTTTAGTATATTTTGAAAAGTTGTCAAATTTTTTTGCATTAAATGTCCAACAAAAAAATGCCAAAGATATCAATATATGCTCTGCCTCTCATCATGTACGAATGAACCTTCCAGTAAGACAACCACCAACTTTTTTATCTCTCTCCTAAATTCCTCTAACTCCTAGTTGACCATTTCAGAGAACTTTTAGTCAATGGTGCTATTATTTATTGTAAACACCATTTTCTTGTCGCATGGACCAATTGAGGTAAGTTTTGTCCAACTCAATGGTACTATAATTTATTAACGATATCTTATTCTCTTTCAATGAGAGCCGTCCAACATAACAATATGGAAGACCAGGAAAAAGTGCCACTCTAATGCTATTATGCTATGTGTGGGTATAATTTTTCAATCATGGGTAATTAACATTAAGAATATTGATTTGTAAAGTGTACCATTCAACTTTCTTTAATTGGTATCTATTATGTAAGTAATCTATATATCTATTCCCCTTGTTGATTTGTATTTGACCCGTAAAAAAAGAAGAAAAAAACTTGATAACTTAAGAAATGCATGTTGACTTAGGTTGTATTTGATTGCGAGGGTGAAAAATTGGTGAAAAGAAAATATTTTTCAAGAAAAAAAATTTGTCTGAAAAATATTTTCTTGGAAAATATCAATTGACAGTGTTTGATTGGTTTTATTTTCTAGGTGGAAAAAGTGGATTATTTTCCTACTTTTGTTGTTTGATTGACATTACTTTTCATGTTAAATAAAGTCAAATTTAGCTATTTTAATCCAAAAAAATTAATTTTTTATTTTTCACATTATTTATACCTAGTAATATTCCTGTTAATTTTTGTAAAAAATAAAAATAAAAATCAATAACAAAAAAATTGATCGAACGTAAAGAAAAAGATTTTCCACCTAAGAAGGAAAATGTTTTCTCCTGAAATGGAAGAGAAAACATTTTCCTCCAAATCGTTGCAAATCAGATCATGTGACCCCTGCCCGAAAATTAATTGCCCTGGAAAAGGTTGAACATCAAACAAGCAACTTTACTGAAACCAAGCATATTTTCTCTCTTTCCAGGAAAATCACGGCTATCAAACAGAGCCTTAATTCTTGATGATTAATATCACTTCTACAACGTTTTAGATTGAAGATTTAAAGATAGTGTACATGTTTGATTCTGATTAAAATCTGATTTTAGTTTCAAGTCAAAGTCAACAATTAATTCTATCCATACATTTTATGAAACCTAAAGTATTTCAATCACATATCTCATCAACTTTTATCAAAATCTAATTTTAATATATACTAAACAGGGGCATTATTATATTCAAATTTTTGGCAATTACTACAAGATTTTCATAAATAAAATTCTTAAAATAAGAACACATGGAGTGTGCATTAAAAAGTTACGTATGTTTAGAGTTTAGATGAATATATATAGCCAACACGCAAAGAAGATGATGAAATTAGCGGTAGCGATCATGTTGGTCATGTGATGAAAGCAAATGTTGTGATATTAGCAATGAAGACCGCGTTTGTCATGCGATAAACATGCGTTACGAATAGCAAATAGAGGCTCTTTTTTTGGTCACACATATTTTTCTTACCTAATAATATTGTAGTTTGACGCTATATATCTTCATGAAATGAGCACGTCTCTTGAATGTCATTGGTTCTGTTACTATTTCACACAAGCGTGTTGTTACCTTTGTGAATACTTGAGAGCCGTCTCATATTGTATGAAAACATTGGGATTAGGATCATGCAGCAGTTATTTGATAATCACCAGAACTTGTGGCAATGTAGTTGCTACGTCCTATCCCTTTTTGAAAAAAAAAAAAAAAAAAAAAAAATCAATCGCACGACAAGAATAATTAAAATTCTTTATACTTTTTTTACAAATATAATGAGTAGTATAATTACGATGTAGATTACGTCTATATTTAAAACTGATGTACTAATGGTTTATGATATGTGCACATTGGCAAAAGAAGAATCCACGAATGTTAAGTGAAGAAGAATTTCTTAAAAGGTTTACGTATCAATAAAATTTATATATATAACAAAAGGGTCATATTATAACATTACCTATTACATTTTTACTCAATGATATTTTACAACATAAAATTCATGTATAATGGAATCTAAATTTAAATTCATAGTAAATTCTCATTCGATGTATAATGGTCAAGGACGAATCTAGGAATTTTGTTCAGTTAGGATGGTCGTTCAGGAAGTTTGTTCAGTTAGTGCGGACATTGGTTAAATAACTGTATTTTTCGAATTTCAACTCAAAAAATACTAAAAAAATCTAACAAAACTTTTTTCCCCAATGGATCCAGCATGGGCGAGCACGTTTGCTCTCCATGCTATGGATCCGTCCTTGATAATGGCATACAATCAACAAGAACCCATCTTCCATTTTGTTATGAATTTCTGTCTTCACACGTCTCTTCGCTACTTCTGTTAAAACACACACACATATCTAGTGTCAATGTCTGACAGATCATTTCAAAATAACGTAATTCTTTGACCTTTTACTTGTAACCAGTTTCCGACATAGATCAGAAGGTATAAGTACTCGAAATCGAGGTTAAGAAATCACATCAATTTGATAATGTTGGGACTCTACTTTTAAACAATGAATATCATGTGGTGTAAAGCCTTGAGGATAAAAGTCTCTGCAAAATATTATTCATATTAAATGATTCAAAATGAATTTGATCCAAAGCCACGTTGAGAGAAATGTGTTAAAGATGTCTCAAAGTGGTAATGATTTTCAATTGTGGGATACTCATGACCACGAGAATTGACCTAGAAAGATCCAAGAAAAATCAAGAAAACATGAAGAAATTTAACAGACCGATCATCATGCGAAATTTTTCTCACTGGGCGAGAGCTTCTCTCACTCATTTTCCTCATTTACACACTTATAATTATGAGAGAGAGAGAGAGCAAGGATGACAACGGAGCTGGAAATACCCGAATCCAACAGGGACCTGTCTCAAACAGGGCAGAAAATCCTCGACAAAGACGAAAATGTGGATGAAAAAATATCCTCGAACCGAGGACGGGGCGGGGATGGCCGTCTTATTCCCGTCCTCGCTCGATCACCGTCCCCAATTAACAATTTTTATTAAAATTTAAAGACACAAACAAAGATGAATAATATATTTGATTAATGTTCAAAAGATGTGTAAAGATTATTAGATTTAGAAAATATTATGATTGTTCCTACATGTTTCCCTATATTATCTGTACAAAATTATTTTAGAACTTAAAAAAAAAAAATTAATAACAAATAGGAATGTAAACGGTAATTTGCACATCCCGACCGCCCTATCCCTGATTAAATGGCGATGGGACAGGGATGGTAAATTTTTAACGGGGACGAGGACGGGGAAAGTCATACCTATCACATATCCGCTCAATTACCATTCCGTTACCATTCCTGAGAGAGAGAGAGAGAGAGAGAGAGAGAGAGAGAGAGAGAGAGAGAGAGAGAGAGAGAGAGAGAGAGAGAGAGAGAGAGAGAGAGAGAGAGAGAGAGAGAGAGAGAGAGAGAGAGAGAGAGAGAGAGAGAGAGAGCGAGCGCGCATTTCCGCTGCAATTTAGGAAATGGATCTAGATTTGATTTGAATATTCAAATTTGACATTTCCTTCCTTTAAATTAGGTGACATATTATTGGATTATTTATATGGAGGTGGCATTATTAAGATTAATTAATTATGTTTGTCAATTTCCAAAAATCATGATATTAGTGCGGGTTGATGACTAAACTCCACACAAAATTAAGGGAATAGCACGCCTAGATATTAGGTTAACTTTTTATTTTTATTTTTAAAATTTAACTGTTAATTAATAATTAATAAATATTATATTATATATAATACAAAAATAATTATACTTATATATAAAATTAAAACTAATAAAATATTAAATAAAAAAAAAACCCAAACAACGCCTAATCACATTATGTCCGTCCCATCATTGCCCCCACCGACCCTGCTCAGGGCCGGACTTGACAGTAGGCCCAACAAGCCTGTGCTTTGGGCCCAAAAATTTCAGGGGCCCATAATTTTTTTTTTTTAAATGAAATTTACGCACAAAATGTCAAAACCTGTACCAAACCAGAAGGCAGAAACATTCTTCATTTCTTCTGCTGCTGCGCTACTACTGCTCCTCTCCTCAGGACCTCAGGTCAGCTCCTCATTCGAGATTTCGAACGACGGTCGACCGTCGAGTGTCGACGAACGCAGAACGCTCGCGGCTCGCTCTCTCTCTCCAGACTCCTGACTCCAAGTCCAGTCCTAAGCCTTCGACAATCGGCCTTTCAATTCTTTCCTCCAACTCCAAGTTTTAACGCCACCGTGCGGCCGACTGCCTACGTTGCAGTGCCGCGTCGCGTCCCGGCGTCTCGCCTCCTCACCTCACCTCGCCGTCCATCCGCCGTCGCCATGCCCTGTCCAGTGTCCAGTGATCTGAAACTGAAAATCTGAAGGTAAAATTAACTAAAACTTGGAATATTGGATTATCGATTCAGACTTTCAGTAGACTCACTGTGTCATTGACTCATTGTCATTGATAATTGATTTTATTTTTGTAGTATGTGCGGTTGCCGGTTGTGTGCCTGACTGCCTGAGCCTGTGCGGTGCCTATGTGAAATCAGAAATGTGAGTAATAGACTAATAGTATGCTGTAGCCTGTATGTGGTTTGATTATTGATTAATTGATTCTTTATTGTCTAATGTCTATAATCTATTGACTATTGAGGGTTTGCTGATTCAGTGATTTGGGTAAATGGTAATGGGTTTGAGGTTTCTTTCTTGGGGCTCCTTTGGAGTTTGATTTGATTTCAATGCTGACTTGCATCGAACATTTGAATCCTTGCAATTTTTTTATCTAATTCTAAATATGCTTTAGGCTTTAGCCTTCAAGAAAATGGCAATTGGCATATTGATAATTGATATACTTGAATCTTGATTTAACAATTTACCATTTTTGTGATTGTCAAAATTCAAAATCCATTAATTTTCATTTCAATTTTCAAAAGTTCAATAGTTCATACATATATGATATATCTGTTCAATGACAATATTCATAAATGGAATTTTGCAGATTATTTTGTAGCTTCTTTGATTTGATCCATATTTGGGATTTGGCTCATCTCGATTGATTTTCAGAGGTAATTTTGCTTATATTTGTTGCTTATGATTGAATTTCCTTGTGATTGGTGCTAACTTGGGAAGATGTGTTGTTATTATTTAGTATGTCAGTATATTGGCGTTGTTTAGGTCTTAGTTTAGGTCTTAGTTTTAGAGTTCTGACATTCTTTTTGTTCTAACCTTGTGTGTGTAAACAAATTTTAATAAAATAATAACCTATGTTTGTGTAGAAAACGTATAAAATGCCTCCTAAATATATGTCCGGTGCTCAAAAGAGGAAAAAGAAACAAAAAGAGATTGCACTAACTCAAAGTCAAGCAGGAGATATAGATAAGTATTTTATGTTTAGCAACAAAAAACGTTTGCAAGAAGAAGAAACGATTGTTGATTTGGAAAACCAAATTGAGGAGGAACACCAGAATAACAATGAAAATGCTAATGAAAATGAGATTGTTAATGAAGTCAATCAAGAGGAAATGGTTGAACCGTATGAGCCAAACCAATCGATTGTGGATGAGGAAATGAATGACCAAGTTGACATCGAAGCTCAACTTGAAAAGTCAAATCGGGAGAGTCTCTTATCAGTGGATTTGGAAGACCCTGGGAATTGGAAAAATATTGATCAAAAAATGAGGGATTATCTAGTTGAAATGGGTCCAAAGAGAGTTGAAGGCATAGTGTTTCCTACCAATGAAATGGGTAGACATTTTGATTCATCGCAGTATACAAGGATATTGTCAAATGGACAAAAAGATGATAGGAGATGGCTAGTTTATTCAACATCGTTGGACCGGATTTTTTGCTTTTGTTGCAAGTTGTTTGCAACCCAACAGACGGTGAGTAAAATTGGGGTCTTAGCTAATAATGGATTTTGTGATTGGCGTAATATGTACACTCGTCTCACCAGTCATGAAGGGAGCAAGGAACATATGCATTGTATGGCTAGTTGGAATGAATTGGAAAACAGACTTGGACAGAAAAAGACAATAGATGAAAGTGTACAATTACAGATTGACAAGGAAAAAGAGTACTGGAAAAAGGTGATGAGAAGAATAATTGTAATTGTGAAGAGACTTGCCAAAAATAGCTTGCCATTTCGAGGAGATAATGAAAAGCTCTTTGTCGAAGGGAATGACCTCTTTTTGCAGATGATAGAAATGATGGCTGAGGTTGATCCAATACTAGATGAGCATGTTCGGCGTGCTCAAGCACGTGATATACAATATACATACATCGGCCCCAAAATTCAAAATGAATTAATACAACTTTTAGCAGGTGAGGTTAGAAGCACAATTATAAAAAAGGTGAAACATGCAAAGTATTTTTCAGTCATACTTGATTGTACTCCAGATGCAAGCCACGAGGAACAAATGTCTTTAGTTATACGATGTGTGGATGACTCTACAAACTCACCAACTGTAGAAGAATTTTGGCTTGAATTCTTGAAGGTAGATGATACATCAGGACTTAGACTTTCAACAGAACTTATAAATGTGCTTTTGAAACTTGATCTTGATATTAATGATATAAGGGGGCAAGGGTATGACAATGGATCTAATATGAGTGGAAGGCATAAAGGAGTACAAAGAAGATTACTAGAAATGAATCCTAGAGCTTTTTACACTCCTTGTGGTTGTCATAGTCTTAATTTGGCAATTTGTGATATGGCAAATAGTTGTAGAAAGGCTAGAAGCTTCTTTGGAGTGGTACAACGTATCTACACGCTGTTCTCTTCCTCTACAAAGCGGTGGAAAATTTTCAAAGACCATGTACATGGCCTCACACTTAAGCCATTATCACAGACACGATGGGAGAGTCACGTTGAGAGTGTAAGGGCTATAAAAGAACAAATCTTACAAATTAGGGATGCTTTACTCTTTCTAGCTGAGAATAGTGAAGATCCCAAAACACAGAGTGACGCTGAGGCCTTAGCAACATATGAACTCAATAATTTTGAGTTTTGCTTGGAATGGTGATTTGTACCAAATGCTACAAGCAATCAACAAAGTGAGTAAATTTCTTCAAGCTGAAGACATGGATGTTGAAAATGCTATCATTCTTTTACAAGGACTTATTGCGTTTTTCGATGACTTCAGAGAGTTTGGATTTCAACGTTCCATGGATGAAGCTAGAGGAATGGCAAATGAATTGGGTGTCGAAGCTACATTTACAGAGAAGCGCATCATCCGCAGAAAGAAACAACGTGATGAAAGTGGCAATGATGAGGTTCAGCGTTCATCTGAAGAATCTTTCAGAGTCGATTACTTTCTCTACATAGTGGATCAAGCTCGATCTTCACTTCAAGAACGGTTTGAACAATTTAAGGAATATGAAAATGTTTTTGGATTTTTGTTTAAATTGGAGAAGTTAAAGACTGAGGTACATGCTAGTTTGCAAAAGTCCTGTATGAATCTTGAGCAACATTTGAAGCACAATGGACATTCAGACATTATTGGAGATGATTTATTCACAGAATTGTTTATCTTGCGAATCTATTTCTCAAGTGATTTGTCAAGATCAATAGATGTCCTATGATTTTTGAAGAGGGTGAATTGTTTCCCAAATGCTTATATTGCTTACAAGATTTTACTGACCATACCAGTTACAGTTGCATCGGCTGAAAGATCTTTCTCGAAGTTGAAATTGATTAAGACTTATCTCCGATCAACTATGTCACAGGATAGATTGAATGGATTAGCTATGTTATCAATTGAGAGAAAAATGGTTGAACAATTAGATTACACAAACTTGATAAATATTTTTGCCTCTAAAACTGCAAGGCGTATTGTATTTAGATGAATTTATAAAACTTTTTGCCTGTAACACTTTGTAAGAACCTTCAAGAATTTTAACTAATTTTTGTTACATGTTTTATCTTGTAAACAGATTTAGTTTTTAAATTATTTGTTATGCTTTAAATTACAAATTGGTGCTCTATTTGCTTTGATAGATATCAAGGATTGTGTCTTAATTGAGATTGCTGGGAAGGTTGCATTCAATGTTACTGCTACGATGAGCTACGGTACTTATTTACTTTTTATAACATATGGATACTATGGATAATATGTTATGCTCTTGTGAAATTTTGTTTGTTGAAATGTTGTTGGCTTATTTTTCATTATTAGTTGTTCTTTTATTTGAATATTAATATTAATTTTTTAGTTGATTCATTGTTGATGCCTTGCCGGCATATTGTTATTCTTGAAGGTATTGTTGTTTTATTTTATTTTTTATTCAACAATTTAAGTAATTTTTTGTTTAGTTATTATTAATTAGTTAGTAATTTTGTTGGTTTTTCGATCATATATTTGGAGTAACATTTTTTTTAAAGGGTTAGTATAGGGGCCCATTTTTTGAATTTGGCTTAGGGTCCCGCTAAGCACAGGTCCGGCCCTGACCCTGCTCCATCCTGTAAAGTCTTAATTGGTGACACAAAGTTGTAGTTCGGTCACAATTAAAAATTTAATCGCAACTTTCACTCACTCCACTCCACTCCACCCACACCGCAAAGTTACAATTGGTCACACATAGTCACATTTCAATCATAATTACAAATTTAGTCGCAAATTGCACCCCACTTCACCCCATCAAAAAAGTCATAATTGGTCACATAAAGTCATAATTACAAATTTAGTTACAAAATTCATCACACTCCACCCCCAAAGTCACAATTAGGAGTGAACGGGGTTTGTTTTGAGCAGTTTTTAGCAATATTTCAAACAAACCATTTAAAATGATTTGGAGTTTTTTCAAACCAAACCAAACAATTTTTTTGTGGTTTCGTGAGGTTTGAAATTGCAGTTTGCCAACGACTGAATTAATATATTCCAAAGTGAGTTCAAACACACATAATCATTTAAAATTTAAAGTTGAAACTAGCTCAATAATAATATTTATTTCTAATTGAATGCATGTTGGGAATCAATTCATATTGATAAACAAACTAATATATAAAAGCAAACATTTAAAATTTTCTTCAAAACAAGTTAGTTCTTACATCAAAAATTTTATTTTAAGAAAATGTCTTGAATGTTGATTATGAAATGTAGGAACAAGAATTCTTTTCGAATGACTTTGGATTTGAACAAATTAATCTTTGACCCCGTAATTCCTTAATTTTGATTTGTTGAGAATAAAAAGAGTGTTGTATTTTTTTTAATTAAATGTTCGTCTTTATTTTAATTTTTTTTAAATTTGGCGGTTTGACCGCAGTTTTGACAACTAAAATCTAAACTAAACCGTTTAAGACGGTTTAATTTTTTTTTTCAAGCCAAACCAAATCATTTCACATTTGAAACAAAACCAAACCAAATTATTTGTTGCGGTTTGGTTCGATACCGCGGTTTATTTGTTCACCCCTGGTCACAGTTGGTTACACAAAGTCATAGTTTGATCATACAAGGTCACAGTTCGATCACACAAACTCGCAGTTTGATCACACAAGGCCATAGTTCAATTACACTAAGTCACAATTCACTCACATAAAGTCACAACTTAATCACACATATTCATATTTGACACAACTTTAGGTCACGTCACGTCTTTATCCAATGATCACACAAAGTCACAATCTCTAATATAATTGGTCACAATCATCCCTAATTGGTCAAATATTATTTGTTTATTTGTTACAATTTACTAGTTTCTTGGTCACAGTTAATCAATATTTTTTGTCATATTGCCTAATAATTGGTCACATATTATTTAATTATTGATCACAACTTACTCTTTTTTTTATCAAATCCCTTACTTATTACAAGTAGTACAAAGTCAAAATTAATAAATATCTTGATCACATTTATCTAATAGTTTGTCACATTCCATACTTATCACAAGTCCCACAAGATACAAATAATCAATATTTTAGTCACAATTATCTAATAAATTAGTCACATCCCGTATTCTTCACAAGTCGTATAAAATCACAACTAGTCAATATTTTGGTCACAATTACCTATCACCTGTTTTAGGGCAATGAGTTTGTGAAACTTCAATGTAAGTTCCTGCTCCCACGCTCGGCTTTTTTTTTCATGTGGTGGTGGTGGTATTTGTGGGGTGGGGGGGGGGGGGTGTGTGCGTGCGCAAATCTCGATTTATGGAGGTTGGATGGTATTTAGATGACGATAAATTTTTATTTTGGCTGAGGTGATGATTTTTGGTGGTGGTTGTAAAGTTGGTGGTGCAGGTTGTGGCGAGGTGGTGATTCCTGGAGGCGTCGGGTGGTTGTGGGAAGAATTTAAATTAAGAGGGATACAGATTGGGAGTCTGTGATTTGAATAGTGCATTTAACCAAATATGAGTGATTGTCACCAATTATAAGGTAATTGTGACCAAGTATGGGTGATTGTGGCGAATTACTAGATAATTGTGATTAAAATGTCGATTAAATGTGAATTTGTGCGACTTGTGACGAATACTGAATGTAACCAATTATTAAGCAATTGTGACAAAAAATATTGACTAACCTGACAAAAAAACGAGTAATGTAAAAAATAATTAAATAATATGTGATCAATTATGGATGATTGTGATAAATTATTAGACTTCGTTTGGTAACTTTATCTATAAATTATTTATAAACAACACATTTTAACTCATTTTTAACTACACACACATTTCTCAAAACTATTTTTCAATCACACATTTTACCTCGAAAATAACAACATTTTTTTTTATAAACGAAAATATAACCACTGAGCGAAGGATAAATTTATTATATTATTTAATAATAATATATAATATATATTTCAGAAAATATGATTTGTAATATTAAAGATAAAAAACAATTTATTATTAATAATTAAAATATGATTTTAATGCAAATAGCTACACATATGATTTATAATATTAAGAATTACAAATAAATAAAACATCAATAATTAAATAAAAGTTTTAATATGGATAGTTATATATTGATTGATTCATTTAATATTAGTGTTAATAATAAAAATAATCATAGTAGCCACTGACCACCAAACGACATGGTTGCTACCCATCGGTGCACCCAGATTTCTCAGCTCATTGATTTTCTTACAATCAAACTTCCATTCAGCAACATCACAATCTTATCCACTTTAAAAAAATATACATTCTTATATTTTAGCGTCTGTTCGGATGGATTATAATCCGATTTTTTTGGATTTTTTCACTAAGTTCGAGAAAGATTTAGGATTAAAAATTGGAAAGAAAAAAGATGTATGAATAAAAAATTGTATTGAAAAATTTAACGACTAAAAAAAAAAAAAAACAGTTTACCTAACATAGCATAGCAGAGTAATTTTCACACGAGCATACATATATACACACAAAACGCAAATGCACTCATCTCGTCTTGTATATTGTGATTTTGTAAGAGCATCAGCAATGTTGAATGTGTTAAATTTAGCTAGCCACATAAGTAAAAAATTAAATATTAAATGATATGTGTATATGTTAAAGTTAACTACTTATTATTGTGACAATGAATGTATTAATTTTTAGTTAAACCTAAAAATATGATAAGTACTTATTTTAAAATAACAAAATTTATATGTTAATATAATATGGTACTCATTTTAAAGATTCCATTAAATTATATGATATGAAATCAATAATTTTTTTTATTCTGTTTTATCGATATTAAACAAATTAAGAAGGAAGAAAAAAAATGAATAAAGAAGGGATTGAGTGGGTGGTGTATTTATGCTATTAGAGAATTTTAAGACAAAAGTGCTACGTCAGTTGTAAAAATGCTAACTAAATTTAACAAGAAAATTAACATGTTGCGGCAAACAAATTAACATATCCAATGTAGACATAAATTGACTATTAGTTAACATACTCCACAAACAAACACTTTAACACATCCAATGTGGCAAAAAATTATAGTACTTCATGAGTACTGATTGCTCGGTTGTTTATTAATATTATTAATTATAAAAATGAAAAGAACACAGTTGAAAAGCTAGGATGAGCTACGCAAAAAAAAAAAAAAAAGTTTAAATGCAAATCAATATCATTTTGTAAAGTTTGGAGATAAAAAATATAATATTTTTTGATTTAGATAATAATAATTGTGTTTTATGAATTATTTCTTCAAAAGGAAGTTTCAAGCATCATTACTTATAGGAAATATTTTTCATAAAATGAAAAATACTAGGATGACAATGAGGCGGGGAATCCTTGAACCAGATGAGGACCAACCCCAAACAGGGTAGGGAATTTCTGATAATGACGGGGATAGGACGAGGATGAAAAAGTATACCCAACCGGGGAAGGGGATTGCTATCAAATCCCAACCCTCCTCGAAACCATCACCGATTAATAAATTCAATTAAAAAATAATTCAAACAAATTAAAAGTGTCATGAACCACCCAACACCCAAATATATAATTTCAAAACCAAGTCTTACATTTCAACTATATACTACTCTTCATCTTTCACTCTCAAGTCTCATCTCATTCTCTCAAAATATATTTTTTAACATAATTAAACTGGTATTATATAAAAGCTATTATGAGTTTTTTTTTTATTATTAATATTAATCATTCTTTAGAGCTATTAAATGGGAGTTTTGTAAAATAATAATAATACTTTAAGAAAATAATTTGTATAACTAAGACATTAAATAATCATTATAAAAAGATATTAATGGACAAAAGTATGTATATATATATAAAATATTAAACGGGGGTGTAAATGAGGATTCTCGTCCCATACCCGCCCTATCCCGTCCCCATTTAGTCATACTTTAAGAAAATAATTTGTATAATTAAGACATTAGATAACCATTATAAAAAGACATTAATGAACAAAAGTATATATATAATATTAAATGGGGATTATGGGCATCCTCGTCTCGCCCCAATTTAGACGAGGATGGGGCGGGGATGGGGATGATAAATCTCTGACGGGACAGAGACAGATTGACATCCCCGCCCCATCGCCATTCCTAAAACATAAATACGAAATGTAGTATATACATTGCAAAAATTAGAAATAAGGTTCAAATTTTATACAAAAAAAAGTAATCAACTTTAGAGGCATGTCTTCAGAAAATATGAATTGCATAAATATAAATTATCAAGTAAAAAGTTCATTGTATATATTATAAAACTTCGTGTATTTAACCAATTATTATTTTGTATTATTATAGGGTTCTAAATATTTTTAATAAAATTATTATCTTACACATTTAGCAATATTGGTAATCCAGTACACTGACTCGAGTCTTGTGGAAAAAAAAAAATTACTAATAGCAAACATTTTTAATAATTAAAACAATAAAACAACAAAAGTAAGGAATCTTTATATAATAATATATAAAAGTTGGGTAGTTTCTAAAAATAATTTTCTGCCTATTTTCCGTTTCTATAAATAGTAATTCCATAAAATTAAGTAGTGCGAACGCAAAGTGGATTAGTGTGAATGCAAAACGGATGTATGTCAAATGTGCCATCAATATAAAAATTGTGTTTTAATTATTAATGGTCAAATCATTTGTTATCTTTAATATTAAAAATCATATTTTCTGAAATATTTATGTGGTTGAAAAATGCGCTGTTTATAAATAATTTATAGAAGAAGTTATTGAACGAAGACTAATATTGAATATTTGATGCTTCGATTCTAAATATATATGTGGTTGAAAAAATGCGCAGCTTATAAATAATTTATAGAAAAAGTTAGTGAACGAAGACTAATATTAAATAATTAATGATTTAAATTCTTTTTTGTTAATAATATTAATAGAATAATTAATATTTTTTAATCATTCTTAGTTTTAATAAATTTTTAAAGATTATACGGTATAAGATTTAGTGATTTACTCGGTTGTCGTATCATGATAATTGCGAAATTTTCAAATTATTATTTTTACTGTTTGAGTTTGATTTTTGAGAATTGTTTTTGTGAAAAAATGTTTTTTTAGAATGTATAGGTAAAAAGTCATAAAAAAAATTATAAAGAATATTTTTTTAAAGAATGTGTGATGGAGAATAAATGTTCAGAAAAATTGATTCTTGAAAAATCAATTCCATATGGTTAAGTAATAAAGTATTATGTCTCATGAGATAAACAACCGCGCCGCTTTTATGAATCTAAATGCATAGATGATTTCTTAGTATATAAAGTTAAATGCATTTGCGATATACATTCGTTAAAATTTAATCAAAACTAACATTTCATGTTACTTAATTTTCTACATTCATTTAAATATATGACCACATGCATTTAATTTGTAATGTTAAAGTAAATATGAAATGAAATATTTGTTTAATAAATTTAATTATCAAATATTGTAATAAAATAGTTAGTACCAATTATAATTATTGACCACAAAATCCTGCTGGACCTTGAATCAACACGCCTTAGATCCTCTCTCTTGAATACGTGGATCTCCTGCGTACTATGACAAACAATCAGTTTGCAAAGGGGGCCGAGGTGGCTCTCGTTTGCACTCCGATGCCAAAGTCAGTACTCATTTCAAGTGAATATATATTGGGTGTGGGAAATGTAAATGTATAAAAGAGAGAAAAGGGAGTGAGATTTTATATATTGAGTTAGAGTGTTGAATTACCAACCCCCATTTTGAGACGAGAGTGTTCTATTTATATGAGAAGTTTTGGTCTTAAGATGACGACATGTGGTAGAATTTACACGTGTCTTTATCCTAACTATTAGAGAGGTGGAACAACTTCTTTGAAGTAATCATTACTACGTTTGGTAGGGGATGGGCGCCTGTCACATCTTCTATAAAGGCAACGTCTTAAGATGACGACATTGTTGACCTATGGTCAACTTGACCTTATTGTTTTGATCATAACAAACAAGAATATATTGTGTTGCTAACGAGTGTGCTTCAAGTGTTTCATATAATGATAAATATTCAAAGCATTCAATGTTCAAATCGTCTATCAAAGATATAAATAAAAATTATGTGATCAAACACATGAGACGCAAAGAAGATCAAGAAAGAATCGAAGATATTCAAGATCAGATTTCAAGTCGGAAAGCATGAAGACCAAGCAATGAAGCCTACAAAGAATTGAGCATTTACAAATTACTTTTCAATCTTATGTAAGGTTAATGCATCAATAGTTGGCAATGCACTTCATAAATCTCAAGTAACATTTTTAAAGACATTAAAATATCTTTTTCAAAATCAACTTTGATCAGAAAACCTTGAAAAATCAAAATTTTGAAATCCTGATTTTTTAGGTCGACCGCAAATTTTTTCAGGTCGACCGCACTGCCTATTTTTGAACTCCAACGACTATTTTCTCTCAACGGCTATATTGAGGTCGACCGCATGGCAGGATAGATCGACCGCAAAAGACAGTATTTGCAAAACTTGCTCTATAAATAGCCTTTTCTCTTGCATTCATTTTCAACAACAAAGAGGAGATTTTAGAGAAGCTTTCTTGTGAAAAATTCATTGTTCTTACTTGATTTATATTTATCTATCTTTATTAGAATACTTTGATTGATCCAACTTTGTTTTATCAAAATTCATCAAAGTTTTTGGAAGAAAGTTTTGTGAAGATTTTTGGTTTTATATTATTTAAACTTCTTCAACATCTTCACACCACATTGGAATTGAAGTGTAAGTCTCTCTTTATTCTAAACTTGTTTTAATCTTTTAAAAGAGAGAAATTCCAATTAAGGAACTTTGATTATTTGTACTACATTTTTCATTATCATTTGATTCATCAAAGTTCCATTGCCTAAACACTTTGAGCTTAACTTATTGTTAATTATTCAAGTGTGGCATCTCTTGTTACTTAATTTGATTCAATATTTTAACAAGAGATTATTTGAAAAACTTTGTTTGATTGCATTGAACTTTTCATTATCATTTGCATCAAAATTTTTCTCTAACACTCGAGCTTAATTCATTGCTATCTATTGAATTGTTAGCCTAACTCTCTCGGTACTTAATTTGAGTATATCATTTGTCAAGAGAGTTATTTCAATTGTAAATTCAATTCATTATATCTTGTGGTTTCGAGAGCCTTGTGAAAACTCGATTGTTGGTTAAGGTAGGTGTTCCTTGTTGTAAGTAACATAAGGATAAGTGCTCCTTGTTGTAAGTCACTTAAGGATTTTGTACTCCTTATTGTAAGTTACCAATATAGTAGTGGATTTGACCTTGCTCGTGACGGAGAGCTCGGTAACCGGGGACGTAGATCACGTTGGTTGATTGAACCTCCTTAAATCGCGTTTGCATTCTCTTATCCCTTTTACTTACTTACATTGTACTTACTCTATTCTAATAATTTATATTGTGCAACACTATATCTAATAGCTATACTTGCTTTATCAATTAAGTTTACACATTTATAGCACACTACATTGATAGTTAAGTTACTTGCAACACTAAGTACTCATACTTATACCTATTGATTTTTAAGTTTGATATTATTTATCGAAAAAGTTTTATAAACCAATTCACCCCCCTCTTGGTTAGTTTATCTTGGGTTAACAGACATGTGGTAGACTTTACACGTGTCTTTACCCTAGCTATTAGAGAGGTGGAACAACTTCTTTGAAGTAATCATTACTACGTTTGGTAGGGGATGGACGTCTGTCACATTTTCTATAAAGGCAACGTCTTATCAAGCTACAGTCAACTGGGGAAAGACATTTGTTACTGACACCATCTGTTGTCCCATCATCTACCCAAAGTGTTGTTATGGGGCACCTCGGCTTGTTATAAACCAGTTCGAATAATAAAGGTTCGTGTGATTTTCCACCTCGACAGTCGGGCCAGAGGGATGCATTAAGTTTTGGTCATGGGCTTAGGCCCGTTGGGCCCTTGTTGGGACCTTACTGGTGATTCATTGGGCTCCTTTTTAGACACAGTCTCAACACTAGTCCCTCAAATCCGATGTGGTCATTTATGGGCGGATCGAATTTGCCATGGGTTCGAAGCACTAGTCTTGTTCTGGTAACTTTCCGTAAGCGGGCAGCCACAGGATTGTAGTTTTGCCCTAATTTCGTTATTTGTTATATCCAGTGTTTTATAATTATCCTGCAATCAATCGGCTGGGAATCATTACATAGCGCTACGAACGTACAGCTCGGAATGCCATTCTTTAGTGAGGCTCAGACTCAAGGTAAAGTCAACCTTCTACTCTTGCTTTCCCTTCCAAACGAAAGTTGGGATTACGCTAGCATATCTTTTAAGCTGCACATTTAATACAAAGAGGCTGTTGGTATCTGTTTCCAAGAAATATGAAGAGGATGGGGGAGGACACCTTACCGTGTGTGGTACACACTTTGGTAACTGAATGGTTTCTTCCCTTCCTTCTACAGCTGGCGCTTTGATTAGCCCTTCTTCCAAGAGACGCGGGTTATCCACATCAATCATTCTGCTCAAAGACCAAGGGTTTGGGACTATTGGGTTCCTTATAAAGCCTCCTTCATCCCATCATTTCTCCTTTACCAGTTTCTCAGAATTTTCGTATTAACTTTTTCACAAGAAATAGTAGCATCCTTCCTTTCCTTGCAATCCTTTCAGCATTTCTTGAGGGTTTTCCACCCAAAAAATCGTCTCCACCGTCCATCACCTCCCATTGGCGTGTTTTTCCTTTCGAGTGGACAACCTCGAACGTTCATTTTTTAAGGTAAATTTTTTTTCCTTTGCATGTGCAAAACTTTTTCATTTCTAATCTTCGAGTGCGGGTTTGAAAACTTTTTTTTGCATATTGTTTTCCTCTTGGTGAGTCTGGCCTATTTTTAAGAAAAAATGGAAAGAGTTAGGGGAACGGGTTCACAGGAACGGTTGACAATGGCGATTCATGTCAGAGGTTTCTGCCCATTGTCTTTATCGGTTTTTAGTTCTCGCTTATTTAGGGAGCAGATTAAGAGGAGGAATAAAAAATATGACAGTATAATTAACTTGGATGATTCTGACAGTGAAGAAGAAAAGAACCAGACCTACATGACTCACCTATCATCCGATGAGGAGGCCTCTTTGCGGGAACTCGGAAGCAAGCGAGATAGAGACTTGAGAAGAGAAGAGGCAGTGGCTCTTCTTCTGGTCATCAGGACCTGTGCTTAAGTATTAGGGCTCCATTTAGGGCGCATAGGGAAGAATTAGGGCTATCTGAGGAGGAAATAGCCCAGGTTGAAGGTTGGGTAGACCTGGTGAACGAAGTATCAGGGTATCATGTGGATCCTAATCCGAACCCAGAGTCCTGGGAAAGTAGTGAAATTGCCTCAGAATTCTGAGGCGTTAATTTGGCAAGTGCTTCGACGAAATTTAGGATACCGGAAGGGCTCAGATTGGTGCATCCCACACCTTCTTGCCGACCCTCCAGTCCTCCCCCGGGTCAGGTGGCAGTGTGCTATGATGCTTTATCCTGTGGGATGAGGCTGCCCCTACACCCTTTTGTTGGGGCGCTATTTAGGAGCTACAACTTGTGTCCTTACTAGTTGGCTCCGAACTTCTGGACTCGAGCTGTGGGTACTTGGTTGGTGTGGAAAGAAGTCAACCATGGCTACCCCATCTCATTGCACATCATCCACACCTTATACACCCTGAAGAAATCTGTTAGAAGGGATAAGGATGTGAGGTCGGATGTCAAGGATTGATACTACATGTCCCCCAGAGGCTCATATCCTCCTATCATCACTGGTCATCCTACTTCGATAAAGAATTAGAGAAACCAGTGGTTCTGGGTTGCGGGGGAGTGGCAGAGCTAGCCCGTGGACCCCACTCCGGAAATCACCGTTCCCCGAACTCTTTCCTCCCCTAGTGAGTCTTGTCTTTGCTTTGCGTCTTTAAGTGTTGTGTGTTATTTACTTCTCATTTTTGTTCATCACTCTTAATTTATTTTCTTCCTTTGTTGGCTTATGACAGGGTCAACCTTTGCCTGCCTCCTCTCCGACGCAGATTTAGCAGTAGTGAGGCGCCTGTTTGCCTACCGGGGCACTTTTCAGGAGGTCATCCAGCAGAACCAACTCTTTGTCAAGCACGACCTTATGAGAGCCATGAGTGAGTAGAGTTTTCTCATTGTCTATGTAACTTCTGTATTGGCATTCAGAGTCTCATTTTTCTTTCTTTCCTGCTAGGTTCCAAGGGCTTTCCTAAAATCTCTCTAAAGGGCCTTATGTCCAAGAAGATCCCTCCTGCCCTTGGCCACGGCAGCGAAGTCGAGAGGAAGTAGAAAACAGCGCTTGCTAACCTGCAAGTGGGAGTTACAAAGGAGGTATCCGAAGCGTCACTGCCCAGCTTGAAGGTCCCCTTCCTGCATTACTGCCTCCCCCCATCTTGCTACCTGTAGGCCCCCAGCAGTCAAACTTGGACAAAGAGGCCGAACCCAAGGGGTCACAATAACGGGGAAAGGGAAGAGGTCAGATCGCGATGGCTCTAAGAGGGAAAGAGACTCTAAAAGTGCTTTGGTGCCACCTTTCCTATCCGAGGACATTTCTGGCCCCATATCCGAGGATGAGCCTGCCTCTTTGAAGAGGCTTAAAAGGGGCAAGGACACCACCTCTGCACTACCACCATCGGAGGCTCAAGACTTGGAGGATGAGCCTTCCGTGTCAATTTCGGGGGTGGCTTACGAAGTGACACCTGCGGCGGCCGAAGAGCTCAAGCAGATTTAAGGATAGTGTCCTTCCTAGGGACGTCACTTACGATCCCTCCCTGTTCGACTCCCTTAGCTCCCCTCCTGCCAGGGCTTCCTTGGTCACTGAACAATTTTGGACTGAGGGTTGGTCCGCCTTTTCTTCCAGCGCTACCCTATACCGGAAACTACTCGCTGCCAAAGCCGTGAATGCTAGAGCACTGGCCCTCATAGATGAGGTGGAATCTTCTGTGATAGAAGCACAGCGAGACAAGAAAGATGCGGAGACTGCACTTCGTCGTGCAGACAACATGCTGAAAGAGATCAATGATCTTAAAGATCAACTGTCCATAGCCCGCAAATCTTCATCAGAGGATAGGGCCCTTGCAAAGCGCCTTTAGGAGGATAATGAAAAGCTAAAGCATGACCTCTGGGACTCTGAGTCCGATGTGGAGACTTTGTGCAAGAAGCTTGACGTCTCCAACCACGCGCAATCCATCACAGCTGAAGCCCTAGTAGAAGCAAATTCTTTGAAGGGCAAACTGGCAGCCAAGGTAGTAGAAGTTACTGCCAAAATGGAGAGGGAGGTGGAGGCTAGGAAGAAGGCTGAGGAGGATTACGCCTCCCTGGAGAAACACATTGACTCCAGAATTACTGAAGCCTTGGAGCGTACCATTGCAGCAAAGGTGGAGGAGGTCATGGGTGGGCAAAGTGGCGGAGGCCGTTCAAAATTTCAAGGACACTTTTGAGGAGACCCCTGAGTATGAAGCTATGCAGAGGGTCTTTGGGAACATCGGGGCTAAGATGGCCTTGGGGGATGTAAAAGAGGCTTTCCAAAACTTGGGTATTTCCCAGATCGAGGCCTTATATCCGGAGTCACAAGATTCAGGGGAAGACTCTCCTACTGATGTTCCTTCTGACTCTTGCCAGATTGTTCCAAGCGGGGACTCTGCTAAAGATGTCCTTCAATAAATGTGGTAGTAGTTGGTTTTTTTAGTTTTAGTTTTTTTTTATTTAGATACATTTCTCAAAATCTTGAATTGTAAATATATTGATTTAATTAGCTTAATATTTTGATCATTTTGTGAAGTTCAATAGTTGTGTGCACAAATTTTGGTTTGTACGACGTTGTTTGTAAGAGTGTGAACTCTCTAAATGCCTCTAAACGCATTGTATACTTGATAGTCCATTAGATCTAAGCAGCTTAATATATTCATGTTTAGTGGTTAGATTTGATTTGATGAATACTTGACCATATTCGTGTTATACTTTTTAGCACTTAAAATTCTATCTTCTTACGATTATTAGTTTAAACAAGCTGCTGCTAATGGTTTAATACTTTCAGCCAACACGCAGTGAGGGCAGTGCGGGCTTATAAGAGTCCCTTGTTTGATGAAGTTCAAGTATAGTATTGTCATCATTTTACTGTTGCTTGACTACCATAGGTAGAGTTGTACTTTCTCATGAACAGAAATAATTTTAGCATTTTTAACATCCGCCATGTTTAACGAAGAGCACTTGACGCAATTTTTTAACGTAACTCACTTCAAATTTTCATTAAATTATGTGGAGACTTATAATCATTCAAGGGGAACTTCATTTTATTGAAAATAGCGACGAAGGTGATCCGTGCTCCGGGGGTTACACAAAGGAACCCCAGATAGGTCTTCGATCATATATGTACCGGGTACCACCTCGGCAGTGACTTTATAAGGGCCCTCCCAATTAGGACCTAGAGTCCCTACTCCTAGTTCTTGAGTGGAAGGGAGGATTTTCTTAAGGACCAAATCCCCATTGTTAAAGTGCCGACCTTTTACCCTTTTGTTGTAGTAGCGGGCCATTTTTTCCTGGTACCTGGCCATCACCACTTGGGAGTCACTCAGTTTTTCTAGGAGGAAATCCAAGTTTGCCCTTTGTGCTTCTTCATTTACCACCTCGTCATAATGGGTTTGACAAAGAGAAGGCACCCCAATTTCAACTGGACATACCGCCTCGGATCCATACACCATGGAGAAAGGCGTTTCCCCTGTGGCAGTGTGCGAGGTGGTCCAAAGTGCCCATAACACCTGTGGGAGTTCATCTACCCATGCACCCTTCTTCGATTCCAACTTCCTCTTTAGGGTATTCTTTATGGTTTTGTTCACGGCTTCCACCTGCCCATTTGCTTGTGGATGATGCGGAGACAAAAATAATTTATTGATTCTCAAATCATCGCACAATTCATCAATACTTCTGTTTTTGAACTGTTTTACATTATCACTAACCAATGAGTGCGGTATTCCAAACTTGTATATAATATTCTTCCAGATGAACTTGATAGTGTTGGCTTCAGTAATCCTCATCAGGGGCTCCGCCTTGACCCACTTGGTGAAGTAATCAATCGCCACTATTGCGAAACAGTTGTTATCTGTACCTCGGGGCATAGGACCAATAATATCAACTTTCCACTTCGCGAAAGGCCAGGGGCTGGTTACCCCAGTCAATTTGTGATGCGGCTGATGCGGTATGGTTGCATGCCTCTGACATTTATCGTACTTTCGGACGAAGTTATGAGAATCCTTTCGCATAGTTTGCCAAAAATATCCCTGTTTGAGGGCTTTCCGAGCCAGTGATAATGCTCCAGCTTGGTTTCCACATAAGCCCTCGTGAATCTCTTTCATTATATATTGTCCTTCCTCCGGCCCAACACATCGCAGCAAAGGAGAGGTGTAGCTCCGTTTATAAAGCAGATCGTCCAAGAGGACAAAATTTGTGGCATACCTTTGTAGTTTTCGATCTGCTTTCGACTCGTCTGGTAGTGTTTGATGCTTTAAGTATGCTAGTATAGGATAGATCGACAGATGCTCAATTGGCACCAAATTGAGGAGCTCAGAATCCTTACTGCTTGCTAGTTTAGACAAAGCATCTGCATTAGAATTCTCAGTTCTGAGAATATGAAAAAGTTCAATTTTTTCGAAGTGGGCAGCTAAGTCCTTTACTTTCTTCAAGTATGCAATCATGGCTGGCTCTTTGGCAGAGAACTGTCCGTCAAATTGGCTTTCGACAAGATGTGAGTCCTTGCTCGCCACCACTAACTTAATTTTTAGAGCTTTTGCAAGCCTTAATCCAGCTAGGTGCGCCTCATATTTTGCAACATTATTCGAGGCCTTAAAGCCAAAGCGAATCGTGCTATGCAGCTTGTGTCCCTCCGGGCTCACGAGCAGTATCCCTGCCCCGGATCTTCCTTCAGCCAAGGACCCATCAACGAACAATTTCCACTCAAGACTATTATCCGTGTTATCAATCATCTGCACCTCTAGCAGATGTGTGAACTCAATTCTGAAATCTGCTAATGTTTGACCTTTTATAGCTGTCCGAGGCACATAGTGCAGATCGTACTGGCTAATTTCTATCGCCCATTTCATTAACCTTCCTGATACATCTGGTTTCTGTAATACCTGTCTCATTGGAAAGTTCGTGAGAACATGGACGGAGTGCGACTGGAAGTAGGGGCGGAGTTTGCGAGACGCAGTAACCAGTGCTAGAGCAAGTTTTTCCATATCTAGGTATCGCGTCTCTGCGTCAAGCATGTATTTGCTTACATAATACACCGAAAGATAATTCCCATTCTCCTCTCTGATCAAAATTAAGCTAACAGCTTCCTTTGACACGGCTAAATACAGGGAATGATTTCAGGTCAGCAAAGGCTTGCTCCCAATCCGGATTCCATTGAAATCGTTTCCCTCCCTTCAAGACCTTAAAAAATGGCAAACATTTGTCAGTGGACTTAGAAACGAATCGGCTTAAGGCAGCAATTCTTCCCGTTAAGCTTTGCACTTCTTTTGGGCTCCGAGGAGAGCGCATGTCTAGTAAAGCTTTGATTTTATCCGGATTGGATTCAATCCCTCTCCTGTTCACCATGAATCCAAGAAACTTTCTAGACACTACCCCAAAAGTGCATTTCGTGGGGGTTGAGCTTTATCTGATATTTCCTAAAAATGTCAAAGGCCTCTGACAAGTGGCGGACATGCTCTGTGGCGACCATACTTTTGATCAGCATGTCGTCGACATATACTTCCATGGTGCTTTCCAACTGTTCTAAAAACATAAGATTTATCAACCTTTGGTAGGTAGTCCCGACATTTTTTAAACCAAACGGCATGGCTTTATAACAATAGAGCCCCCTTTCCGTGATGAACGAGGTGTGCTCCTCATCCGACTCATGCATGGAGATTTGGTTGTACCCAGAGTATGCATCCATAAAACTCAGCATCTCATGTCCAGCTGTAGAATCGACTAATTGATCAATTCAAGGCAGAGGGAAACTGCCTTTAGGACATGCCTGGTTTAAATTCGAAAAATTAATACATACTCTCAATTTCCCATTCTGCTTAGGAACCAAAACGGGGTTTGACACCCACTTTGGATACTGGGACTTTTTGATGAAGCCATTTTTCAATAGCTTCGTCACCTCTTCTTTCAATGCCTCATATTTATCAGAACTCATCGGCCTCCTCTTCTGCCTATGCCCAGAGCTTCTTGAGTCAAGTTGGAGTCTGTGACAGGTCACTTTAGGATCAATTCTGATCATGTCATCATGTTTCCACACGAATACATCGAGATTTTCAATCAAGAAGCTTTTCAGCTGATCTTTGCATTCAACTGGCGAATCTAATCTAATTTGCAACTCCTTGATTGGGTCAAGTGGATCAACACAAAAGCATTTCAGCCTTTCAGCTGGGGTAGAGAAACTATCTCCGGTCATTCTTGGGTCCAGATTTGTAGATATTCTTCCGGCATCATTGTGACATCTTCACTTTCTGAGGGCCCTTCACCCAATCTTTCAGGGTCTGGAGCAGCCTCGGCCATTGCCACATCACTAATCATGTTTAAGCTCAGGTCTTGAAATTTTTGAATAGCGTTTGTATAACAGGCCCGTGATTCAGTTTGACTCCCCCTGACAGTTGCTATACCATGCTCCATGGGAAATTTCATGCAAATATACTTCGTATGAGTTGCAGCCCCCAAGTGAATGAGACCTGGCCTCCCAATTGAGCCGTGATAGGAGGAAAATTTTTCCACAATTAAGAACTCCATGGGTATTCTAGAGAGAGTGGTAGCCTGCCCTACTTTCGTCATAAGTGTTATGGACCATCTGGAGGTTATGTTGTCTCCAGTGAATCCATATATTGGATCTGAGATCGGAATAAGTGGGGTACTAATCCCCATCTTATCGAAAGTTCATAAATCACGTTTACCGAGGCACCATCATCCACCAACATCCGTGACAATCCATTCCGAGCCACCACTACCCGGATAACCAGTGCGTCATTAGGCGGGAAATGTACCCCAATAGCGTCATCCTCGGTAAACGTGATAGATTATGTCCGAGTCATCCCTGCAAGATGTGAATGGATGTGATAATTCACATTAGCGGGCTGCTTGGCCTCTCTGATATATCGTTTCTGGGAGTTATTGGTGCTTCCACCTGTATGGGCCCCCCCAATATTGTGTCAATCTCACGAATCGGCGGATCATTTGTAGGCATAGGTGGTTCTCTTGTATTTTTAGCATGTGCCGGAGAGTTATTCCAATCCTTGCCCCTGTCTCTTTGACGACCGTCAATCCTTTCTTTCGTTGGGTTTTTCCATGGAGCTCACCTATCAGCTCGATTGAACTTTTGGTTACTTGGCCTTTGCTTTTTTCCTTTGTCAGGGGAGAAATCACCTCCCCTCCTTCCGTGTGCCTTTTGGTCCGCCAACATGTGGATTTCCCTACAATCCTCCGTTGGGTGGCCATAATACCTGTGGTACGCACAGTAGGCCCCAATCATAGGCCGTTTTCCAATTCGGCTACCTTCCATTCTTCCATGGGTCGTGGGAGGATTTGGGGCAGGTGCATTGCAATGTAAATTGGGGATAGCCTCCGTGATCTCCGCCGCATAACTGGATCCAGTTCTCGTAAATGGACGTGGCGCACCACCTCGGTTACTGCCAAACATATCCTTATTACCCCCTTTCATTGGGGTACCCAATATTGTATCTCCCTTGAGGCTGGTTATCTCTGGCCCTAGCCATCTCTTCTGAGACGACCTCCTCCTTCATCAGATCTACCAGGGCATTGTAATGCCTCGACTTTCTGCTTCGGACATCCCTCCAAAATATGCTCGTCATGTCTAGGCCTCCTTTTAATGCGGAAAACATCTCCGCCTCGGTGATGTTTTCACAAATGTACATTTCTTCTGTAAACCAAGCTAAGTAGCTCTTCAAAGACTCCTCCCTTCCTTGTCTTAAATCCTGAAGGTGTTGGAGTGGGTGCTAGCCGGGCCTGGAGGAAATAAAGCCATTTTTGAAGCCTGCATTCAAATCTTTCCAACTGTGGATGCTATCAGGAGAGAGTTTTTTAAACCACCGTATTGCACTTCCCTCAAGTGTTAAAGCGAAGGCTTTGCACTTCAGTGCCGGAGTGGCTCCGGCTATTTCCATGCTGGCGCGATAATTTAACAAGTGATCATCAGGGTCACCTCTGCCAGAGTACTTTGTTATTTCTGGCATTTCAAAGTCGTGGGGCACCAGGCACTTTCGGATGCCCTCCGTAAAGGGGCTTATTTCCTCTTAATCATTCAATTCATATGACGGAAATTCACTGTTCTCTCCATGGTCGGAATTCAATGCGTCATGATATTGGTCATAGGGTGGCTGAAGGTAATCCTGCCCCTGTGATGACAAAAATCGGTCGTAGTTTGGCCTCTGAAAGGTTGAAAGGCCTCCTTGAGTTGGGGTCCGAGCTGCTTCTGCTCTTCTCTCTCGCCTATTTCTAGGCTCATGCGTGGGGCTCGATTTTCCCGCCCCTGCGTCGTATCTATCTTTAGGCATTTGGCTCCGCGAAAGGGCTTCTTCAGCCCATCTCTCCCGCCTATTTCTAGGCACAGCCGCAGTAGGTCGACCTGGTTCATTTCGACCTCCTAGTTTGCCCCTGAATAGGCCCCCTATACGGCTAAAAACACTGCCAGACTCTGAGGGTGAGGCTTCCCCATTGTTGCTAGTTGGTTGACCTCGTTCTCTTGGTGCTTCATGCACCGGGTCCACTTCCCCGAAAGGAACAAATTCCACCTCGTCATAAGCCTGCGGATCTTGGTAATAATACGAGGCAGTGCCGCATCAGATGGTGAGTAATTTGGCTGCGAGTATTACAGGGGCATCACGGGTTCGTTTATAACGTATCCCCTAGCCATATAGGCGTTCATCGCAGCGGTTTGCTCTATCTGTTGTTTTTGCATTTCCAACATCTGGGCCGCCATGCGCGTTGTCTTGCAGCATGCGATGATTTTTGTGCCGGCGTGGAGGGTTAGGTTGAGCCATCTCCTCATTTACGTCCTCAAGAGGTCTCTGAGGGGTCTCCTCCTCACCATGTTGTTCCCCTCTGTTTTTTCTAGGGTTGACATCGTTATCACTTTCATTCATGTCTATAGCAATTCGTAAACTTGTATTTCAAGGTTTTGAGCATCTTTCAAGGTTATCAAACTTATGTTTCAAAGTTTTAAGCCTTTTTCAAGGTTATCAAACTTATGTTTCAAAGTTTTAAGCATTTTTCAAGGTTAACAAACTTATATTTCAAAGTTTAAGCCTTTTTCAAGGGGGTTCTTCACCTTTTTCAAGGTTTTTGTGGTTCTTCCCTTTTTTCCAAGAGGTTATCCACCATTTTTCAAGGTTTTGTATTGCTTTTTACCACGTGATTTCGTGGTTAGAAGTGTGGTTTCCCACAGACGGCGCCAACATGTTGACCCCAAAATCCGGCTGGACCTTGGATCAACACGTCTCAGCTCCTCCCTCTTGAACACGTGTATCTCCTGCACACTATGGCAAACATTTAGTTTGCAAAGGGGACCGAGGTGACTCCCGTTTGCACTCCGATGCCAAAGTCAGTACTCATTTCAAGTGAATATATATTGGGTACTGGAAATGTAAATGTATAAAAGAGAGAAAAGGGAATGAGATTTAAAATATTGAGTTAGAGTATTGAATTACCAACCCCCATTTTGAGGCGAGAGTGTTCTATTTATATGAGAAGTTTTGGTCTTAAGATGACGACATGTGGTAGACTTTACACGTGTCTTTACCCTAGTTATTGAAGAGGTGGAACAACTTCTTTGATGTAATCATTACTACGTTTGGTAGGGGATGGAAGCCTGTCACATCTTCTATAAAGGCAACGTCTTATCAAGTTACAGTCAACTAAGGAAAGACATTTGTTACTGACACCATTTGTTGTCCCGTCATCTACCCGAAGTGTTGTTATGGGGCACCTCGGCATGTTATAAACCAGTTCGAATAATAAAGGTTCATGTGATTTTCCACCTCGGCAACCGGCCCAGAGGGATGCCTTAACTTTTGGTCATGGGCTTAGGCCCGTTGGGCCCTTAATGGTGATTCATTGGCTCCTTTTTTGACACGGTCTCAACAATAATAGTATTATTTAGTTAGTGATAAATTATTTGTGATAATCTAGAAATTATATTTTGAAAAGATTAATTACATTAATAATAATTAAAATTGAATAGTTATGCAACTAGTCATTGAAGTATTTTTTTTTAAGCAGTAAGTTATTTAAGTTCCTAACGATTACAATTATGGCAACTTAGTTAAAAATAAAAAATAAAAAAAATTGGCCCCTATTAAGTACACTTTATTCAAATCCTCATTTTTTTAAAAATCATTTTCAACTAACATTCTATTAATAAAATAATCTACAAATAAATTCAAAGAAAAATTATACTTTTTAACTGCTCATTGTACCAAAATTCACCGTTACGAACTACATTATTTGAAATAATGAATCTCAAATGGGTGCTTAGGTAAACATTCTTTACAAAATCATTATTATTAAACTCATTGTGTAGATAATGAGAGCTCAAACAAGGACTAAATATGCTCACGAGAGAAAACGTAATACATAAAAGGGAGAACACTTCCCAAAAGCAGGTATTGACCCATTCTCCTGTCTAAAACACATTTCCTAAAATGATTAGTGGTATTAATTCACTCTTTATTATTCATTTTGGACAAAATTCATATTTAAAATAATCCAATTGAATGCAGATTTTTAAATAACTGCATTTTTCAGGTCCCGAAATTTCTTGGTCCGTCTTCCCCTCTTGAAATCAATTACAATTTTTTTTTTAAATTTGCAAAAATAAAAAAAATAAATAAAACTTTGTCAATATCACATAAATATTTTTATTTAAAATTGAAAGAGGATAAAATAAGAACGTTCATCAATCTATTTTTCTTTTTCTTTTAATAAAATTTTGGATATATATCACAGTTATATCTATTTTTTCCACTTAATACAGATTCTTAAAAGTAGTTTTTATTTTCCATTTTAAGTTTTAAATCAATTCAAATTACAATTTTAAAGAAATTCTTGGAACGATAAACATACGAACCGTAAAAAAAATTAAGGTATGTATAATGTACATTTGTAATTAGTTGTCTTCATTCATTTCTCATTTTTAATAAAATATTCATTTCATATGTTAAAATATAAATTTAATATATATAAGTAACAAATGACCGTGCATCATAAGGGTGTAACACTAATTAATTAAGAGATAAGCTTTTTATTAATTAGTGAATTAATTAGGTGGTTCCATGGTTCCAAGTGTCAAATAATGAGTTTATGGATATCGAGTGCTTAGTACTCATGGAGTACTAGAAATTTCCCCCAATGTGGATGTTCTAATGGTGGTTAAGAAGGAAGAAATAGTAGCAATATCTTATTCGACGACGTCGCATAGCTCACCAGAAAATGGGGTTAAAAAACCTCAATAGTCTCCCAAGTAGGCTCTCAAGAGATTGCGCCAGTAATTATTGTCAAGAAAGGCCGAAGAGGAAGACCTAAAAGCATCGATTTCCAAATATTATTCAAGTTCCGATGATGAAAACGACAAGATTTCGAAAGTCTATCAATGGAACGACAGGAAAATGGTGTTTAAATACTTGGACGAAAACGACGATGGAAAAATCTCACAGGAAGAGCTACGAAAGTGCGTGATGGCTATAGGTTGCGAAATGTCGGAGGAGGCGGAAATGGTAGTGCAATTGTCGGACGCAGACGGCAGTGGAACGTTAGGATCTAGAGGACTTCGCGAAGCTGATGGAGGGCGACTGCTAAGATAAAAAAGATGAATTGAAAAGATGTGCATTAAATAATAAAGTCTCATTAAATGAATCATCACCCAGTAAAAATGTGATATATAACGATATCACTTTAAAATGTTCAAAATTAATGTTCCTCTAGAATTAGTCCCCACAAAATGTCTGCAAATGAAAAATACCGAATTCATAACACCTAATTAATAAATATTAATTGATAATTAGCACTTAATTTTCACAAATATAAAAGTATCACTTTATTATTACAAACTACAAAGTGATATGTCAAAATAGGGGTCCATGTAATTTTCCCCAAAATTAAGGGAAAAGTACATAACTACAACACTCTCACTTTCTAAAACTAACAAATCTAATTTTTTTTTTTTTAAAATCAGATGTTTAATAGTTAAAAATAAATATAATATAATATAATATTATATATAATATAAACATAATTATCTATTAAATATTATATTAAAACTAATATAATATTAAATTAAAAACCCAACTTTTGACGTCACAACCTCCCTCACCCCCGCCCCCGCCCCCGCCCCCGCCCCTGCCATGCCATGCCATGCCACGCCCACCCTACCCCAAAATTAAAGATTTTTTTCCCCACCCCTCCACATCTCACCCGACCCTACACCACATCACCGCAAGTGACATTGATATCATCCCAGCCATAGCTCCGACCCCACCGGCCCACCCACATAAACAATCCTTGTTTGTCCACCACAGCCTCGACCCCGCCCCGTCCGTCCGCCTACCCACCAACCCCAACCCAAAATGATTTTTTTTCTAATTTTTCACATCTCACCCCCAACCACCCACACACCAACCCCGACCTCACCCCAGCCACCCCAAAAATGATTTTTTTTTTTCCACTTTTCCACCCCACCCCACCAGCCCGACCCTACCCCTACTCCTGCCACCCAACCCACCCAAAAATGATTTCTTTCTTCTAAATTTTCACACCCCATCCCTCCCCTCCCCTCCCCTGCCCTGACCCAAACCCTGCCACCCACCTCACCTAACTCAGCCCAAAAATGATTTTTTTCTTCTAATTTTTCACACTCCTATCCAGCAAAAAAAAAAAAATCTTCTATTTTCTACACCCCACCCCACCCCCACCCCCACCCAGTCCCGCCCCAACCCTAATCCCACCACCCACCAATCCCACCATATCCACCCCATCCAAAAATAATTTTTTTCTTCTAATTTTTCTCAACCCACCCACCCACCCCGCCTCCGACCCTACCCCCACCACCCACCAAACCAACTGACCCTACTTATCCCACTCAAAAATGATTTTTTTTCTACTTTTTCACACCCTACCCACCAAGCCCCGACCTTACCCTCGACACCCACCAACCAAGCCTTGACCCACTCACCCCACCTCACCTCACCCGCAATGTCACAATTGGTCACAAAAAGTCATATTTCAATCACAAATCACAATTACAAATTTAATTGCAAATCCCACCCTACCTAGCATGCAAAATCATAATTGGTCACACAAAGTCACAATTGGTCACACAAGGTCACAATTTGGTTATAATTATAAATTTAGTTGCAAAACACCACCCTTGGAGTCATAGTTGGTCACACAAGGCAACAACTTGGTCACACAAAATCGCAGTTAGGTCACATGAGGTCATAGTTAAGTCACAATTGGTCACACAATATTGCAATTCGGTCACAATTAAAAATTTAGTTGCAAAATTTACTCCACCCCACCCCAACACACCACACATGCAAAGTCACAACTAGTCACATAAATTCACAGTTGGTCACACAATGTCACAATTCAATCACAATTACAAATTTAGTTGCAAAATCACACCTACCCACCCCACTCACAAAGTCACAGTTGGTCACGATTCGGTCACACAAAGTCGCAGTTAGGTAAAACAAGGTCACGGATAGGTCGCACGATGTCACAGTTATAACAATATAAATATTTTCGAAGAAATATATTCTCGTCTCTTTTCATGAAATAAATTTCACACAATTCACGTAACATACACATTTACATGCAATCATAATTTAAATCAATTAATAGGGACGAGTCTACCTTAAACTTAACGAGTGTGGTTGAGCGAGAATGACTTCAATCTTTTAAATATTCGTACGCCTCGTCTAGAAAATTAGAAAATTAAGTTAAATTAGTCTTTTGAAATTTATAGTTTAAAAATTATAAATTGAAATTTAGGGACTGAAATTGTTGATTTTGAAAGTGGGAGGACTAAAATGAATACCTTTAAACTTGGGGAGTAAAATGGAGTTTTTCGAAACTTTCAGGACTCGAATAAAACGTTATTAAAATGCTCAGGCTGAAAATAACATATTTTTAAATAAAGGATAGAGTTTTAAAATATTTGAACTCATGGACCGAAATGGAGCATTTGGAACATTGGGGGGCTAAAATGTAAATTTTCAAAACTTGGGTTGAAACTCAAAACAGATTTTAAACTGTAGGGATTGAAATAATTGATTTTAAAAAATGAAGGGACTATTTAAAAACTTAAGGGGCTGAAATGATTATTTTAAAACTATAAGGACCGATTTAAATCATTTTACAAACTTGGGGGCTAAGCTGCAATTTTCAAAAATTAAAATATTAAAAACAAAATCATTTCTCTCTTCCCCATTTCGGATCAGAGAAGAGAGAGGGGAGGGCGCAGCGAGAGGGAAATCCGGTGGCACTGTCGGCGCCAATCTGCCGGCGATTCCAAGACGATATCACTGCTGTTGTGTGGCAATGACAGGGAGGAAAAGGTGGTGGAAAAAGAAACAAAGTTTGGTGCGATTACTGAAGCAAACCGAGACACTGGAGGTCGCGATTTTGGGGTTCTCCGACGATTTTAGCGGCGAACGGGGCGACGGCCGAGGTAAGTCTTTGGCTTGGCTTATTCTGGGTTTTGGTAGTTGTGATTTGAGGTCAAAATGGGGAAAATCTGAAAAGGCAATGGTTTGATTAGGTGGTGTTGTGGTGGAATTGCTCGATCTTGGAGGTGGTGGTGACTGCTCAATTGTGATGAGGGTGGTGGTGGTGATGTTTATGATTCAATTTGGCGTTGAAGGTGGCAGCTTGGCAGTGGACTGGTGGTGTACGGTGGTAGAGGCGGTGATGTAGTTGGCTTGTAGATTGGTTGAGTCGGCAGTGGTGGTATTGTGCAAGTTGTGGTTTGGACTGTGGCGTGGTGGCGATTTGGAGTTGGTGCGGTGGTGGTGATCCTGCAGTGGTATTGGTTGATAAGAATTTTGGTGTTGCTGCGTAAAGATTGTTTGCAGTTGGCTGGGTTGTGAGGATGAAGCTAGTGTTGTGGTTGGTGCAGGGAGAGGAAGTTCTTACCTTGCTGGAGTTTGAAGCTTCCGAGTCTCCAATTTGCTGTGAATGGAGATGCTAGAAATGAGGCTGGAATGGAGTTGAAGCTGGTGCTGGTTGCTAGAAATCAGGGCTGTGGGGTGTGTTGTGAGAGAGGGTGGTGATGAATAATGGAGTGGGTTGTGGTGAAGTGAGAGCTAGGGTATGAAATTGGATGTGGTTGGTGGAAGTTGGTAGATGTATGAGTTGGTGTAGGATATTATGGAAACCTTAACAAGCAATACACGAAATTCGAGAAAAATAATACGCGTGAATCAACTGAGTCGGAAAAATTGAATCTGATTAAAAATGAGCTTGATACAATTTGGAATTTAAAACGATTTGAAAAGAATAATTTAAATAAATAAATAAAATAATATAATTTTAGAAATTCGAAATTTATTTAAAATCGAATTGGACTCGATATTTCTTGACTTTGCTAGACGAATACGTCATGACTTCAAATTAAAAATGGGTGAGATCGCAGCGGCACGATTTTCATTATTTAAAATAATTATTTAATACATGAAAATTTCTTGGTCGCTACAAGAGCCACCTACCACAACCGGCACCACCACACCCCCAACAGCGCCTCTGCACCCTAACAGCGCCACCGCATTTTGTCCCAGCAAGTAGCATCCCCCAAATGATCCTACCACCGCACATACAAACACAATAGCAGAGGACGAAGACCACCACACCACCACCAATCAATACCACAGGCACACTACCTCCCTACGACCACCAACAAATCCACAAGTAAACAAGAGTTGGAGATTCAGTGTCACCGCCTTCAGAGAAAATCAGAGGCAGGAAGGAGACCACCGCACCACCACCACTTAAAAACGCTCGTTGCGGCTAGCGGCGATCTCGCAGCTGGAAATCGCAGATACGGAGGAGTCGCTGCTAGCAGCTGCAATCTCCAGCGGCGAGATCGTCTCAATCGCTGCAGCAACGGAGATCTCCTTGGCCTCCGGTGATGCTTACCGCTAGTCACTCGAAGGTGGCGATCTCGCCACCTTCGTTGCCAGTGAAGGAATTGAAGAAACAAAGGCGATAGAGAGAGAAGCAATTGAGACGTGAGTTAGAGAGGGAGAGAGAAGATAACTCTTCTGATTTCGACTTCTGAAGAGTGAAGACACGATTTTGAAATTAAATCAATTATTTATTTATTAATTAATTGCTAATTAGCACCTGAAAATTAGAAAAAAAATTGTTTCTCACAAGAATTTTAAATTACATTTTTGTAAAACAAGTGCTCATGTAATTTTCCCCAAAATTAAGGGTTCTTCACAAAAATACCATACTTTTAGAGATCAAACTGAAATTTACTTCAATTTTATAAAATCCGAAAATTACTTATAATAAAATTGTAAAAACTGAAAAATACTTATGAAACTTCTCAACTAGGTTAGTATCACACTATGATACTTATGATTACGTTAGTATCATAGTATCATACTTATGATACTTTTAAAAATTTTTAGTATCACAATATAATACTTATGATACTTTTTCAATTTTTTTAACATCACAGTGTGATACTTATGATACTTTCCAATTTTTTCTAGTATCACAATGTGATACTTATGATATTTTTCTAGTATCACAATATGATACTTATGATACTTTTCAATTTTTTCTAGTATCACAATGTGATACTTATGATATTTTTTCAATTTTTTTAGCATCACAATGTGATACTTTTTTCTACTGTACAAATGACAGGGGAAAATCGCCATGGAACCGCCACCTCTTCTCCCACCTGACCTGCCTTCATTAACGTCGAAAACCACCTCTCTTGTCGACGGTTTACCATCTACAATCCACCCCCACCAACAACTCAACCACACATCTACCAAATCACGATCAATTGAACCCTTATCAATTCGATTTTCGCACCAATCGAACCCAAACATTGCCATTTTCGACGCCATCGTCGGACGGCATGGTTGGGGATCCCCCCTGATAAGTGTGTTTTTACACACTTATTTAGTTCCTAAATTAGCACTTTAATTGACAAATTTAGCAAATATCTACTTATAAATTGTGTTTATCTTGTACAATTAGGTACAAACTCAATTGGAAAGCAAATGGACAAGATTGGAGTGCAATTGAGCTTAAAGATGAACAAATTTGACGTTCAAGGACCAAAGTGAAAGAAATCGAAAGTTTGAGGACTAAATTGCAACATCCCAAAAAGTTGAGAACCAAGGTTTACTACTCAAATTCAAGGAGAAAATCACAATAGAAAGTGAAATGATTGCTTAATTGATGAATTTGAGTGAAGATGGATCAATCGCACACAAAAAGTAAAGTTGGGGACCAAAGTGCACAAGTGTCAAAGGTTGAGGACTTGGGATGAAAAATCAAAGTTGAGGGACTTGGCAGCAGTTTAAAATCTGATTTCATATTTTTCCAAAGAAGTATTGAGCTGGGCACATAGATGAAGAGAAAAATAGAGTTTGGGGACCATTTTGCTCAACTTCCAAAACTCAAGGACCAAATGTGCAATTTTAGAGAGACAAGGACAGGAGAGCATGGCTGGAACGTGCTTACTGCTGGCAGCATGGGCAGATGATGGAGAGCATGGGAAAAAGCAGGCTGGACAGAAACTGCAAGACTAGAGGCTGATGTTTTGAATCTTTATATACACACAAACAGAGAGAAGGAAAGAGGGGTGAAACCGGAAGGGAGGTTGCTGGTGACAGGAGCAGCCTGCTACCGGTGGAGTCTGCTGTTGCTGCCATTGCTGGTGAAGAAAAGGTGAAAACCAGACGGGATTGCAGGCTGGTGACAGCAGCCTAATACTGCTGGTTCGTGAAGAACTGCAACTAGAGGAGGAACCGGGGGGTTGAATTACAGGGTGACACTGCTGGAGGGAAGGAAGCCGCTACTGCTTCTGCCTGAAAGTGGGAGTTGCTGCTGGTTCAATAATTGGTGTAAGCTGGTGACAGCAGCTTGCTGGTTAACAGAAGAGAGGGAGGAATATATTTCTCACTGCTGGTGACAACAGCAGGAGGAAGGAGAGAAAAACAAACTGCTGGTGTTGCAGCTGAGACAGAAACAAAGTTGCTGGGAATTGTTGCTGCCATTGCAAGTTGGTGCTGCTGCTGCTGAATAATTGTTGTTGATGCTGGAAAGATAACTGACTGTTACAGCCTGCTGGAGTTTTGCTGCTGGAGTTGTTTTGCTGCTGGAGGGAAGGAAGCCACTGCTGCTGATTGCTGGAACGCTGCTGGGTTGTTGCTGGTTTGCTGCCTGGTTCAACTGCTGCTGGACTGCAAGCTGTGGAACAAAGCTGTGAAATTGCTGGAGAACCTGGTTGCTGCTGAGCTGCTGCCTGGGGACGTGCAGCTGCTGGAAATCTGCTGTGCTGGAGTTCTGCGGGTGCTGGAAATCTGCTATGCTGCTGTGCTGCTGCTAGAACTGGAAGCTGCCTGTGAGCACAAAGTGATCTGCTGTGCTGCTGAATGCTACTGCTGAAAGCTGGATTGCTGGAATTAACTGCTGTTGCTGGAATTATGTTGGAATGAGGAGGCTGCAGCTGGTGTTGCTGCTTTGCTGAGGGGAAGTGCTGGATTGCAAGCAAGAGTTGCTGTGAACTGATTATTGAAGCTGAAATGGGGATGATTGCAGCTAGACGCAAGGCTGGATGCAAGCTGACGCAAGGCTGCAACGAGAAATTGCAGTGAAGCAGGTTGCAGCTGGACGCAACTTAAGCAGCGAGCCAAATTCACAATCTTCAAACTCCGGGTTGTAATTTTATCATCTATCGCTTTTTCTTCCAACATGTTTAGCTAAATTTTAATGTTGGGATTTATGGCATGAATTTAACCTAGCTTTGATTAATTTCAATATTTGCCTTTTGATAATTAAATGCTTAATTTCATGTGTATTTGTTATTGAGATTATTACATGTGTTTGATTGATCACCAAATATATGTTATGTGAAGTGTATGATAATCGAGAGATATTGTGCATTTTAGACCAAATAATAAATGCTCTAGGTTCTTGTTAAGGATAGAGATATACCTTAAACCCTAGATGATCCATTGAGCTATTTTCACAAAACGTTAATGCAATTGATTGAGTTTTAATCGACATAGAGATATAGTAGGTTAAACCAATTGATTAGGGTTAATTTCACTCGAGAGAGGTAATTAGCTAAGTTTGGAAAATCGGGTCTAACATTGTAAATGAGTAATCTATTAATTTGCATGTTGAGAAATTAATTAGGCGACGGTTAAATGAAACCATGAATCCCAACCATTTTATCTTTTATTTTCCTTATTTTAATTTAGTTTAACAATCTTTTCTTTAAATTAGAATTTACAAAAATCCAACTTTTAATTGTGTGTTTCTTTTATTGTTAGAATTGAATTAAGTAAAGTATTATAATCTAAAGTAAACATTCCTCGTGGGATCGACAACCCAGACTCAAAAAGTCCACTTTATTACTTGTACGCGACCCGTGCACTTGCGGTACACTATTTTGAGCGAACACCCCCCATCATTGTTGGACCACCATGCCGCTTCCATACAACCAATAGGCCTCCTCCAATTGGCTGCGAATCAGCCACAACAGGTGGCAGCGACCAAGGTTTATGGCACCCCATCGCCGCTGGAAAACGCCTCCCTAGCCAGCGGTTTACCAACTACAATCTAGCCACATCACCAACTCAACCAAACATCTACCAAAACACTATTTATTGAGCCTTCCTCCGTTCAAGTTTTACACCAGCCAAACCAAACCTTGCAATTTTCGAATCAAGTTTTGAAAGTACTCTTGCGACTGCTGTGCTGCTTGGTTGTGGTGGTGGTTGTTCGGTGGTGCTGTTGTGGTGGTTGATGCGGTGGTGGCGTGGTGAGTTGGTGGTTGTGCACTTGTGCGGGCTGTGGTTCGGTCGGGCAAGAAAGGAGCAAAGAATGAAGTATTTTTTTAAAAAAAAAATAAAAATTTGGGTAGTAAAAATTAGTTTTGTCATCTAAAGTGAGATATTTGTGCAATTAACCCCAAAATTAAGGGAAAATTACATGGATGCCTACCTTTAAAGTTCCACTTTTTAAAAGCAGGTGCAGGTAATTTTTTTTTAAAAGTCAGATGTTATTTTTATATTAATAAAATAATAATTACAATATATTTGGTCAAATCCAATTTCTCATCCACGCACGTCGTCTTTCCTCTCTCTCTCTCTCTCTCTACCCCAGGTGACTACTACCCTCTTCAAACTCTGCCCCGCTTCGACCGCCACCTCCCTTTATCTCAACCTTAGCAGATGCGGTGAGATAAGCAGCAAACAACCATTTCGTCATCGCCCAAGCTTCCTGCTTTGAGGAAGCGGTGGTGAGATCCATCACCGCCGCTCCGCCGCTGTTTCTCATTGCCGATGCTTCCTGCAAACAAGAAGCGGCGATGAGATTTCGCTGCCCTTCCTCGAAGCACGAATCAATAGCGTCAAAGATTGAAGCGTGCATTTGTTTGCTTGTTTTTTTTTTTTAATCATAAAGTAAAAATACTGATTGTGGGGGGAGTGAGGCTTCAATGGTGGTTGTAGTGTGTTGATGGTGGTAGATTGAGGCTTTGGTGGTGGATTGATGGTGATAGATTGAGGCTTCGACGTGTTAACGACGATGTGTGTTGCATTAAGGCTTTGGTGGTTGGTGTGGATTGTTGTTGGTAATGGTTGTGCCAGCAATGGCGCCGACGGTGGAGAGATATGAGACTTCGAGGTGCTAGCCTCGGAGGCAGTGACGAGGTTGAGGGTGGGGGTGGTGATTTGGATCAAATTTTTCTAGCGGTACTGACAACGGATTTTGGGTGTGGGGTGGGTGGAGTTGGTGGGTGGGTGATGTGGGGTGGGGTGGGATGGGGTGTTTGGAGTAGAGAGCGTGTGTGGGGTAGGGTATGGTGGGGGGTTTGGGGTGGGGGGTTTGGGGGTGGTGTGATATATTGTGAATTTGTGATTGATTATAGGTGATTGTGACTAATTAATAGGTAAATGTGACCAAAATATTGACTAATTGTGACTTTGTGTGAGGAGTACAAGATGTGATCAATTATTAGGTAAATGTGATCGAAATTGTAATTACTTGTGACCAACTGTGACTTTGAGTGACCATTAGATGAGGACGTGATGTAACCTACAGTTGTGTCAAATATCACCTTGTGTGACTGAGTTTTGACTTTATGTGAGCGAACTGTGACTTTGCGTGAGCGAACAAGGACTTTATGTGGCCTCACTGTGACCTGTGTGACTTAACTGTGACCTCATGTGATCAAACTGAGACTTTATGCGACCTCATGTGACTGGACTATGACCTGGTGTGAGCGGATTGTGACCTTGTGCTAAAAGAACTACGACCATGTGTAACCGAACTGTGACTTTGAGTGACCGATTATGACTTCCGAGAGGGGTGGGGTGAGGTGAGATTGTGACCGAACTATGATTTTCTGTGTCAAATATGGGCTATGTGTGACCTAACTGTGGAGTGGGTGGGTGGGTGCATGGGTGGGGTGGGGTGGGGTGGGGTAGGTTAGGGTAGGGTGGGTTGAGATGGGGTGGTTGGGTGAAGTGTGAAAAAATAGAAGAAAAATTAATTTTGGATGGGGGTATGGTGGTGGCGGGGGCGGTGGGATGGGGTGGGGCGGTTGGGGGGAAATGTGAAAAAATAGAAGAAAAATCATTTTTGGATGAGGACGTGATGTGACCTACAATTGTGTCAAACATGACTATGTGTGATCGAACTGTGACTTTGTAAGAACGAAGTGACTTTATGTGATCGACCCGTGACCTCGTGTGATCTAACCGTGACCTTGTTTGACCTAATTGTGACCTAACTGTGACCTCTTTAACCAAATTGCGACTTTGTGTGACTGAACTTTGACCTTGTGTGACCAACTGTGACTTGGAGGGGTGGGATTTTACAACTATATTTGTAATTGTGACTCTGTGTGACCTTGTGTGACTTAACTGCGATCTCGTGTCAACTTACGTGATTGACTGTGATTTTGGGGGTGGGGATGGTGGGGTAGAGGTCGGGTGGGGCTAGAAAAAGTAGAAGAAATCATTTTTTGTGGTGAGGTAGGATCGGGGTGGGTGGGATGGTGGGGTCGGGGTTGGAAAAGTAGAAGAAAAAAATCAATTTTTTTGGTGGGTGGGGTAGGGTAGGATGGGGTGAGTCAGGGTGGGGAAAAGTAGAAGAAAAAAATCATTTTTTGGAGTGGGGTAGGTGGGTGGGTAGGGTGGGATCTAGGTCGGGTTGGGGGTTGGAAAAAGTAGAAGAAAAAAATTATTTTTTGGGTGGGTGGGTGCTTGGGTGGGGTGGGGGTGGGGTTGGGTGGATTGAGATGAGGTGGTTGGGGTGAAGTGTGAAAAAATAGAAGAAAATAATATTTTGATGGGGTATGGTGGGTGGCGGGGTGCGACGGTTGGGGGGAAGTATGAAAAAATAGAAGAAAAATAATTTTTAGGTGGAGTGGGGGTGGTTGGGTGGGATGTAAAAAATAGAAGAAAAATCATTTTTGAATGAAGGTAGGGTGTGATAGGATGGGGCGGTTGAGGTGAAGTGTGAAAAATTAGAAGAAAAATCATTTTTGGGTGAGGTGGGTTGTGGTGGGGTGGCTAGGGTGGGGTCAGTGGGGTTGTTAGGTTGGGGTGTGAAAATATAAAAGAAAAATCATATTTGGGTGGGGTGGCGAGGTAGGGTCATGGCGAGGTGGGTAGGGTGTGGAAAATTAGGAGAAAAAAATTAATTTTGGTTGGGGTGAGGTTGGGGATGGGTGGCAGGGTAGGGTAGGGTTTGGGCGAGTCGTGGAAAAGTAGTAAAAAATCATTTTGGATGAGGTTGGTTGGGGTAGGTTCTGGGGCGAGGCTGGTGGAGGAGTTGAAAATTAGGGAAAAAAAATTAATTTTTGATGGGGTGGGTGGGGTTGGGGTAGGATAGGGTAGGGTATGGGCGAGTTGTGGAAAAAATAGTAGAAAAAAATCATTTTGGGTGAGGTGGGGTGGTGTTGGGTTGGGGTGAGTGGAGTGGGTGGGTGGCGAGGTAGGGTAGGGTCAGGGCGGGGTGGGTAGGGTGTGGAAAATTAGGAGAAAAAAATTAATTTTTGGTTGGGTGGGGTTGGGGATGGGTGGCGGGGTAGGGTCTGGGGCGAGGTTGGTGGGGAGTGGAAAATTCGAAGAAAAAAAATTAGTTTTGGGTGGGGTGGGGTTGGGGTAGGTGGCGGGGTAGGATAGGGTAGGGTCTGGGCGAGTTATGGAAAAGTAGTAGAAAAAATCATTTCGGATGGGGTGGGGTGGGAATAGGAGTGGGTGGTTGGGTGGGTGGGTTTGGTTTGGTTTGGGTTTGGGTTTGGGAGGAGTGTGTGGGTGAGATGAGAAAAAAATAGAAGTAAAATCATTCTTGTGGTGTGGTGGGGTGGGGGTGAGGTGGCTGGGGTGGGGGTGGGGTGGGTAAGGTGGTTTCAGGGTGGGGGTAAGTGGAAAAATAGAAGGGAAAAAAAGTCATTTTTTGAGTTGAGGTGGGGTGGGTGGGGTGGTTCGTCAGGGTGCGATGGGTGGGTGGGATGTTGGGGTGGGGTGGGATGGGGTCAGTGCGGAGTTGGGTTGGGATGGAGTAGTTGTGGATTATATATTGTTTTGATTTTATTATGTAATATGTAATATTATATGAGTTTTAATTTAATATATAAATGATAATTATTATAATATTATATTAATTAATTAACACCTGATTTTTAGAAAAAAAATCTTAAATTTGTTATGTTAAAAAAATGAAAGTTTTAGTTGTATAGTTTTCTACTTTTCCCCAAAATTAATGTGGTTTTATGAGCCAGGCCTTGGATCACAAAGTCCATACAGTGGAAAGAAATTGGGCCATATTAAAAAATTTAGCCCAGGAGCTATCAGAATCTGGTATGAAATTCTGTCGGTTGAAAACTAACGGCAATTTGACATTTTACAAACCCGTAACCCTAATACTTTCCCCAAATCACCTCATTTCTATAACCGGATTTCCTTCTTCAATTTGCTAGAATGAATTTTCTGTTTTTGTTCCACCAACAATAATGACGACTATGGCTTCAATTTGGACGCTACATTTTCACGCATCCTCGTTCCCAGTATGTCGATTTGCAAACCCTGTATCAAATCTTAGGATATTCTTTCGTTTTCCCATTTTCTGCCTAATTTATTATACAATTTATGTTTACACGTTTCTATATTTTTTTATTTTGAAGCATCGGACTGTATCAAGTGAATTGCAATTTCGGAGATTTTTGGAATTTGCTTGTATTTGTAAAAACGGTACTAGGAAAAGTACACTAAGAAATTTCATAGTGAGAGCAGTGAGTTCAGATGATGACAAGCGCCTTCGGGATGAGCTCATAGTTAATAACTCGGCGAAATACAATGCAGTGAAGACACAGCAAAACCCAGTTGCTTCGTTCCAAGAATCAATTAGCTCTCTTCCTTTGCTAATTTCCAAGGTAATGTATCTGGCAATATTATGCAACCAATATGTTCGACATTTATTTTGGATTGTGTACTCATTCTCTGTCTAATGCTGAAATGGAACTCAGTAAAAGAATTTGGTATAAAACAATATAATTGTTAAAAGTGGAGGATGGTGGGCATGATGGTCTAGGTGAACCGTGAATGCCTCGGCAACTTTTGGAAAAGAATAAAGAAATGGAATGAAGTAGAATAAAAATATAATAAAGGAAGAAGGGAAGCCGAATTTTGCCATTTACTCCTCTGTTATACTCCCTATTCTATAAATGTAATCAATTTTGTTGTATGTATTTTATACAAATGCTGGTTTGCACTACTGTGAAGCCCTAGTAGAGCAGAGCAGTAGGGTACTCAAAATTGCTTTTTTACATTTCGGATGTGTGAATTTTTCCTGAGAAGTAAAAATAAGCATTTTTACAAGCTTTATTGTATTGTTTGCATTGTCTGGTTAGATTGATCAAGCCATAATCATGGTTTAAAAATGCGAGGCGGAGGCGCGCCTCAGAGTGAGGCGCAAGGGTTGTGCCTTGAGGCTGAAAGTTTAAGGCAAAAAAACTGATGCGGCAGCCTCAAAACCTGAGGCGCACGCCTCAAAGCATGCACCTCACAAGGCATGAGGCGTGCGCCCCATAAGAACTATGGATTTTTCTTACCTGGCTGTGTGGGTTCCATGTACGATTGCTCTGCGAAACCCTAATTTTGCGAAGATGATGAAGGCAGAGCTGGGAGTGGGAGTCTGATGTGGGTAACTAAGTCTACATGGGCCTTAACAAATATTTATTTCATTAATCATGGGCTTAAGTAAATAACCAAGTAGAGCACAATAAAACAAAATGTAAGCAGGGCCAGGATCCGATCCACAAGGCTGAAGTTTCAGTGACCATTACTGTAATTTGTGTTTAAATCTAGTTTGTGTTTGGGACTTCTTTTAAAGAGTAAAGACTAAAGACTACAAAAATAAAAGAAAAGAAATTTACACTATTATAATGAAAAATAAATAGATAAATGAAAATTAAAAATTAAATTTAAAAAATATTTAAATAATTTAAAAATAAAATAAACTATTTTACAATTTAAAATTAAACGAAAATTAAGAATTAAACTAATTTAAAGACAAAAAATTAAAATTAAAAATTGTTTTACGCTATAAAAATAGAAAAGTTATTTAAAAATTAACTTAAAATATTTTAAAAAATACAAAATAAAAATAATAATTATCTACCCTTAAAAAAAATAAATTAAAAAATATTTTAATATTATTATAAATTTACTTATCTGCTATTTATGTTCATCATATGCCTATATACTATAGATATCCAATTAATTATATGCTATATGTTTTGTATTTGTATTTTTTGTATTATTTTATAATTTTTTAATTGAATTTTTGATATTTTGTAAGGCTTACGCCTCAATCCGCCTCGAGGTTTATGCCTCGCCTCACGAAGGAAAATCACCTCAGTACTTAGTTCCGCCTTTTTAAACATTGGCCATAATCTCTCTTTTTTGAGAGCTAGCTTGGTATGAGATATAAAGTTGGTTGCTCACCGTCTCCTGCATGTGCTTATACTTACCTCTTTTTCTAATGATTGAACTTGAATATTCAAATTGACTTGATTTGGCTCTTTTATAGTTAGTCTATTATCTATAATCTTACTATGAAAAATGAATATATTATTATTGAGGATATTAAAAGGAACGAGTTCTTATATTACTGGAGAACGTCTTGCGTATAAACCTTTTTTTTTTAATAACAACAGAGGTACAATCCTAGTACAATAGGTTGTAAGAGGGGGAAGTGCACTACATTTTCATACCCTGGTATGGCTGTAAAGTTTTGATTTTCGTGGACCATTCAGAATAGAATGAAAATGTTCACTAACAGATCAATTGGGGATGTAATTAGCTTGATATTGTTGAATCACTCATCTATATTTTCAATTTCTTAATCCATGAATTTTCATCTGTAAGGTTTTATAGTGTGCTGTATTTTCCTCAAAACGGGACACGTCATGGTAAAAATTACTCGGTTTTCTAGACAGTAGGAAATGTCATTTAACTTGGAATGCTGCGACTATGATTTTGGAGCTATTATTGCTTTTTACAAAAGATATCTGAACCTTGTGTGCGGCCATCTTGCTCCTTCCATTATTTCTTCCTAGTTGGGGCCCTTGAAGGGTAATAATATTATTTCCCTCTATAACTTCTTCATTTTGGTGTTCTTTTTGCAGACTGGGAAAAATTCTGGTACAAGTTTTGCTGTTGGATTATGTATTGTTGCAACCATATTAATTATTGTGGTGAAAGGATATGCTGCAAGGAAGTCAAGAAACAATCGTCCTGGCTCTGTGGCCGATCTTGTCCGACGTGGCCAGCTGAGATCGGATAGAAGAGGCATGTATGGTTTTAACATCAATTCTGTAAGCTCTAGGCACACAATGTAAATGACAGATTCGTGAAATGTTTAATTAAACAGTCTAACTGTAAAAGACTAAAAGCCGTCACAAGCCATGTCTTTTGCTAACTGATGGCAGATCGTAGGGCGTAGTAGAACTGTTAAAGTTTCTAGAAAGTTGAATTTAGCTCTCGACTACTTGCTTTCTTTGGTGAATGGTTTAAACAACTCATCAGACAATTTGCATGATATGTTGACTAACACCGCAGTTTCAGTTTTATTGCATGCTTAAGATTAGATTTTCTTTTGCTTGATATTTCTTGTCAGCTCAACGCCTCTCAAATATGAAGACCCATTCAACAACCCTATGGTAAAGATCAGTAAGAGCAATTCAAGTGTTGAGATGTGTGGAAAAGTATATCGTTTAGCTCCAGTGACTCTCACAGATGAACAGCAATCTGTCCATCAAAAACGGAGATCACGTGCATATCAGTGGAAGAGACCAACAATGTTCCTTAAAGAAGGTGAACCCGTTCCTCCTGATGTGGATCCTGACACTATTAGGTGGATTCCTGCAAACCATCCTTTTGCAACTACTTCAAGCGATATCGATGAAGATTTGGCGCAAAATAATGTGTACCAGAAGCATGGTGTTCCATTTCGTATTCAGGCAGAGCATGAGGCATTGCAGAGAAAGCTTGAAGCCCTACAAAATGTAAGCTTCTTAAAACAATATACTGTTACTTGGAGAAAGGAAAGATGTCATGACTAGAGGTTGACTTCTTTGTTGTGCTATTAATAAATAATTTAAAATTTATAAGGATGTATTTGATTTTTCCAATTGATAAAAAAACTCCTCAATTTATGATCTAAAAGGAAGTGTACCAATCTTAGTATAGAATTTTATTTGTTGGCAATCCAAATAAAGTCAATCTTTATGCGCAGTTCCATGTGTACCAGTTAGTTGGGGGTATGAATTTGATTGGAGTTATCAAAATGATTGACATCTATATGTGTGCGTGCGCGCGCGCGCGCAATTAATGCTCATGGTTGTCAATTCTATTTGTCCATCCATTCATTGTGGTTTTATTGCGAATAAGAAAGCAATCACCGCTCTTGCCTCTGAAAAAGCACATTCTCCTTGATTTGCTCACTAGAGAAAATAGGACTTGAAGTCATTTTTCTTTGTTTTACAGGAGCAGAAACTCAACAAATTAGTGATTGATCCCGCTGCAGCCAGAGATATTGAGAGGCCACTAAAATCACATCTGAAGTCAGGTGATCAAGTTGAGCAAAGCACCTCGAATTCTAAATCGAGTCTTAATCCTCCTAAATCTGATAGTGCACATAATTCCTCAGAACAAACCAATTTATGAGGATGCAGAACAGCAAGTTTCACAGTTTGAAAACTTGTCTTCGACGAAATACAATATTCGCAGGCAGCACTACCAGATAGTTTGCATGTTTACGTGAGAAAGAGGCATATTATCTGTTTGCATGCGGTCTTTTGCCAATTTCCAATCTAAATGCTCAGAAACTTGGAATGTACATAGTATTTAATGTTGATATGGCCTGTGTGGATGTTGAAATGTTTTGTGCACTTCTCATTCGAGAAAAAAAAAAATGATTTTTTGTTGTTATATATCCATTGGTTTCGACTCCATGACAATCTTTTGTCATGAGGAATAGTTAAAAGGAGCAAGGAAGGCAGCTATCAAGTTAGACATGTTGATTGCATCACTGTATCACGTTGTTTGAGATATGCATCTTGTGTTTCTAATCCTTTTTGATAATGCTGTCTTTGAGTTGTTAAAGGATGGATATGCAGCAATATAATGATTATAGATGCCAACATGGTGTCAATTGAAATGTATTATTATAATGGTCATTCAACTGCTAATTTTCAATGGAACTGAACAGTACCAAACTAGCTAGTTAGCATTTTTTGTTTAGCTACCATGAAGAACTATCACAGGAATCTCCGTTACTCATGTCCTGCTGCAGCTGGATTTGCTCCGATCTGTAACGACTTCCGGGGATGCCCTTTAAGAAAATCCATGATGTTTGGGGTTGGTATATCCCATGACAAAGCAGCAGAAGTAGATCACAACGCATATGCCCAAATATAATACATTTGCAATGACTAGGGCAATGAGTTATACGATCACTGTTGGTATGGTTGTGAGCAGCAAGGACCTGAAGGTCCAAGGAAGCTACGCGACAAATATTTAATTTGATGATTTCAGAGAGAAGAACACCACAAGAGAAAAAATGGTTTAATCTATCTACATCTACAATTTACATCTACATCTATCTATCTACATTTACAATCTACCTGCAATACATACAATCATCACCACTAATAATATATGAAAGTGTAGATGTGTGAAAATCTTTTAATTACAAATTATGTCCTTACTTCTATTTTTCTTTTGTGTATAATACCCTTATCATTGATTAAAATATATTCATATAAATAAATATAGAGTGACTTTTCAAATGACTTTGGTTTAATTAAACAATAAATTAAACTTCCATTAGAAATCCTTATATTCAGTCACATAACTTAAACATGTTTGTTGATAATGTTTTTCAATCTTTTACTACATTCTAATTCAATACATCTGTTTATACAATTCATAAACTGAATCATTACGATGCTAATTCAAACATTTTTTTTTTATTCAATACGAGATAATATTATAACAGAATTAAGATAATCTCACAATAAAAATAGTATGGATTGGATTAAAATAATCAACATGATGAATAATTGGTAAACTATGAGTTGAGTAAAAATAAATATATTTTAAAACCAATAATTTTTTGAATAATTAAAGTAAAAAATAGTGACTTATTTATTTGGATGCTTAGATGAGAGTCACTTTGAAGAAAATGATCTACTATTTACTCAAGCGCAACAAGAGGTAAAATTTTATAACATGTTTATAGATAAATAACTATTCAATCTTTACTTATATTATGAACGTAGTTAAATAAAAAATAAAATCTCGAGTTGTTCAAATCTGATCAAAAAATGAAAATATATTTATTGTTGAAACATATTTTCAATGTCTTTTCGAATTTTCATTCCCTATTTGCATTTTATTTTATAAAATGTCCTTACATACAATAAATTGAGAAAAAAATAAAATGCCGATTATAAATTTACTCACAAGTAAATAAATAAACAAATAAATAAATAAGTAAGTAAATGCGTAATTTTCATATAAACAACTATTTTCACTATTAGAGTTAAAATTACAGATACTACTTGTTATAGTCACAAGAGTTAAAAAAGATTATGTCTAACATGATTTAGTAATAATACTCCTTAAACTACCTGAATTCCATCTATCATAAATAATAATATATTATTTATTATATTTTATAATCAATGACTAAATAATCAATGACTAATTGATAATTTAAGTGAATTTTATTTTATTCTTCATTACATAGAAGCCACAAAAATATAAGTTTTTTTTTTTTTTAATTTATCGTGTACATAAGGACGTGCGAAGGACGTGAGAAAAAACTACTATATAAAAAGAGTGGATGGAGGAGAAACTTTTGAATTCCTATTTTACCCTCGGATATTTAGTTTTATACTCATTTTATCCTTACCTCTTTATTTAATAACATTAAATAATTCATTACATTCATTGCATAGCAATTTACAAAATTATAATATAATTTTATATTGTTATATTTTTTCATTTATTTATTATTAAATTAATTTATTATTTAATCTACATTTATAATAATAATAATAATAATAATAATAATAATAATAATAATAATAATAATAATAATAATAATAATAATAATAATAATAATAATAAAGTGTAGATGAGTGAAAATCTTTGATTTCCCATTTTACCATTAAATTGTTATATTTTAGGTCAATATTACATTTAAAATTTATTTTATTTTCATTAAATATTATTAGTTATTATTGTATTAATTTACAATACATTTAGATATTTTTATCTTTTTTCAATAACACTTAAATTTTTATCAAAATCATTAATTAATTCATAAGAATTTTTTTTTTTTATTCTAATTAAGAATATAAATAAATAATTCCAAAACTAAAATTTTGGTTTAAACTTACTTTTTTTATTAAAAAAATATGCTCCTAAATTAATTTGATTTGTCTATATATATATATATATATATATATATATATATATATATATATATATATATATATATATATTGTTTTTGCAATTTAGTAAATATTTTATAAATTAATTTTCGATTATCTAATATTTTATGATATCAAATTATGTCTTGATATATGACACCTGATTTCTTTATTAATTTTCCACGTTAAACGTTTTCTTAATATATGTCGATTCCTCTATATTTTTTTATTTTTAAATTGCAGATAACTTACTATTCAATTTTTCTTATAACAATATTATCTCAACTACTTTCGAAATGGTGGTAATACTTAAAAAAAAAAAAAAAATTACGCGTGTCATTCATCCTTTTCAAAAGATGTGTAAACCACGTGCTTATTACTAGTGAATTTAAATATAAAAATATTTTGTTTTTTGCTTTAAAAAGGCGGAAGATGAGAAGTAATATTTGAATTGAGAAAGTAAAAATGATTTTTCTCATGATAAGTTAATTCAAATTTTGAAGAAATTGATTTAATGAAACCTACCGGTGCATTTGGTCCATTCTATCGATTAAGGTTTAACAAGATGGAAGATTTGCTCTCAGGGCAACTAGCGGAAGTTAGGGTTCCACAAACGCTCGTAGCTCAGAGATCGCATATTCAAATCCTCATAGGTTCAATTTGTTAGACATTTTATCGTTCAGTGGGTGGTATTCAGATTAGGTTGGGGTATAACCTATGATTTACATCCTCCACCAATTCCCAAGGCAGGGACGGTGAGGGCACCTAAGGTTTGCATTCAACCTTTTTTTTAACAAGATGGAAGATTTAAATGGATGATGAAAGAATTTAGAATGTACATTATATCAAGCCAAATATTTAGAAGAATCTGGGATGGACTGTTAGCATCAGAAAAAGGAAGAGGGGAAAGCACGGAAAACAAGCGAACTTCATCAAAAGCATCCATTAATCTCATAGAAACAACTATGATTGGAGTTATCAAGAGATTTGTGAATGGACTCATAAGGAATGATACAGTGTCCGACCTAATGCTGAGATTGGAAAGAACTTAATGTCTGTCTGCTGAAGGATTTGGAATTACAGTATAAAACTTTTTTGATACCAGAAAACTAGACAAACTTGAGAATTATGAATGAGGCATAATGTGTAAAAAAAAATTGTTTATAAACAAAGAATGTGATGTTTTCGAGGTAAAATATGTGATTAAAAAGTGGTTTAAAGAAATATGTGTGACTAAAAAGTGGTTTAAAAAAAAAGTGTATGAACAAGTTTACCAAACGAAGGCTAAATCATAAACGTAACGTCTAGCGTTAAGAAATCATACCAAGAAATGATCCAAATCAAGAAATTGCCTTCAATCTTCAAGAAATCAACATCTTTCCTTTGTTTGAGCTCAATTTAGTAACCTCTAGTACTTGTATATAGCCTTCATAAAGAGTATCGAGATAACTAGTGATGAACTTGTGATCGAATATCACTTAGATCATTAATAAAGACCTCTCTTCCTAATCTTGCTACTATTTCAAGCCAAGATCTTAAAATATTTGGATCATAACAAAACGTAGGAAGAGACACCACTTTGTGTTGTGTGTAGAGTTATTGGCCATGTGACTAATTTAAAGGAGCATTGGAACTAACTATTAATAACCACCATTGATCAAGATCAATGGACCTAATTAACTCATTAAAAACAGAATCCAAAGTACCATCTTCTAATCTAATCAAACACAACTTACCAAAAGTAATAAGTATGCCCACACATATAAATCAATGTTGGTAAAACATACTTTCCATCAATTCTCCACCTCGGATCACAAACATTACCCAATTCTCTTTAGTTGTATATGCATTACCGTTTTGAGGTCTTATTATTCTCATCATAGAACTTCGGAGTAGGGGCGGGTCCAGGATCCTTGTTCAACTAGAGCAATCATTGATTGTTGACTTTCGACCGTCAGTGATTGTAATAGTGAAATCATTAAATATTATTTAACTAAATAATTTTAAAAGTTCTTCCATTTTCTTATTCTATTCAAGTCTTCTAATGCACTCTATTAATTTATATTCTTGATATCTGTTTGTAATTGTATTGTGTATGAGCGTGTATTATGTTATTTAGCTTCACTTTCTTGCTTCAATACTTCAATTTATACGCATTTTATCATTTTTTATTTATGATTGGGGTCAAGTTTTTGGCAAACTCTAACCTTGACTTCTAAGGTAAGCAAGATAAATTAAATGTTCCATAATTTGACAACACCTACAGGTTAGCTTTAAATGGTCAGAGAATTAATTTTACTTTTAAAGTTAGCCCCAAACATGTTTTAGCTACCATTTCTATATTATCAACAATTAGTACAAGTACAAAAGCAAGCAAATCAGAAAGTAAATATGTAATGCAAAACAAGAAACAAAATTATCATTACCTGTTAAAACTCAGCCTCTTTGCAGAACAAAAATCCAGTCCTTCCTTTGAAACAATCAACTATTAAACAATGCATTAACCCTGAAATTAAGAATGAAACAGTGAAAACATGAAACGAAAAACGCATATAAACAGTCAGAAACAAAAAATTCCAGAAGATACCTAAAACTAAACATAGTAAGTGCAGAGAGGAAGACAAGGAGCAGCTAGCTGTGCGTTGCAACTCTTGAGCTAGTGTACAAGATTAAATGTGAGTTAGATCAATTAAGTTGGGCCACTTTGAAAGGCCCAAATAGAAAAAACAAAAAACCGCCCAGACATTCCTTCCCTAGGCCCAACTTTTCATTTTCCTACAACAGAATTTGGAGCCATAACGTTGGTTGTCTCTAGCAAACCGCTTGCTGAGAAAATCAAACCTCCTTGCACCCCTCCACTAATATCATGTTTGTACCTACAAATGAAAGTACAACAGAATTAGTCACAACTTAAAGTAGAATCCAAGAAAACTGGATTTCGCTACATTCACCAATGTTCAAGAGATTCAAACAACTTTTGAACTTTATCAAAATTGATAAAAGCATTTATTCAAGATTTACTTCACCCCATGACACATCTCATATAAAATGCATCAGATCGTCTATATGTATAGGACAACGGTAAAAAACTGATTTTTCATAAAATGTATAACATGCTAACTATCAAATTATATAACCACATCACCGATAAAAACACAAATTTTATATAGAATACCACCTTAAACGACTTCTATGGTGACAATATACTCATATTCAATCATGGATACTGCAACTATGTATGTTAACTATGATTTGCAATTCGCATAAACGTCACACAAAGTGAAACACATGGAAGGAAGTGAACTTCCTATTACCAATATCCCAGCATAACATACATAAAAACCCCTTACAATCTCACATTATGTATAGCACATAAACATAAGATTCGTATCACAAGATCCCCTCAAATCCAACATACTCATTTCAACACCTCTTATTTATAAGTATCATCAAAGAACCTATCGAGAGCAATATCATCAACATATAATAACAAATACACACAATCACTTTTATCTCATATGATGATATACGAGCAATGATCAAATGTATTGGTTTAAAATCCAATAATAAGAACAAAAGAATTAAGTCATTATACCACTATCAAGGCAACTGTTGGAGTCATACAAGAACCTTTTAAGACAAAAAAAATACACAGGCACATGTTTTTGTTTATCTCTAAAAACCTAGAGATTGAAACATAAAAATATTTTATAAAAAATGTGATTTCACATCGAGTTGTTCAATTTATCTATAAGAAACATGCAACTAATATGATCATACAATAATGTACTTAACAACCAACATAAGTTTTTGATTAGAATCAACACATCCTTCTGTGTGCGTACCCTATTATCTAGTAATTTAAAAGGTTTATTCCTAGTGGTATCCTCGTTTGATTCTTAACAAGAGAACTCATATCTACATTCATTGCTTCATACACTCTTCTGATTGTACACTTTACATAGCCTCCTCATTCTACTACTAGTCAATTACTAGTTAACACAGTAATAGGCTATAATAATTGTTCTTCTACTACTATCTCATATCTATCTTTTACTTCGGGTTATTAAATTTTGAGTCTCCGCCTCATTCGAGGTACCCTGGGATGATTATACACTCACTAGATCTAACTTTATCTACAACCGATAACTAGCACTACCTTGATTTTTTCTCTTAGTTGCACCAAAATCATGTCCTAAACATGACATATAAGCCTCATTAACAGTGATCTATCGACTTTATGAATTTACCACCGTGTTGGCTTCAAACACATGATCTATAATCTTTAATCCTCATAAGATACCCTAGAAACACATATTCTAGCAATATGTCCAACCTTTCCCTCATTCTTAGGATAGGAAATACTACAACCAAAAGTCTTAAGTATAGAATTATCAACACATTTATCATGCAATCTATCATGAATGGTATCAAAAATTGAAGAAAAAGAAACATTCGCTGCTTGACAAGCACACAACGATCACATAAAAATATATCAAACATATAGTTTTTTTCCAAATATACCTCTATGATGCTTACCACACAAACAATGATCACATAAATACATGTAAGACATAAATTCTACATAAGGAACACATTTATCACAGAAAGTTACATTAGACACACGGTCTCTACCAAAAGCACATTCATCACCCAGAAGCTTAAGCACTTTATCACTAATATGTGCACTCACAGTGTGCAATTTATATATGTCCTTCGTGTTGGTAAAAAAAAAAAAAAAAAAGAGTAATCAACACCTCTAATCACATCAACACTGGTAACAAATAAATCATTTCTTTTAACTCCCTTACAAGTTATAAGAACTCCGTTCACCATTTTATCATCTCATTCTCAATTCTACATGTTAGCCTCATCTCTTCTAATTAAACCATTGATATCAATTCCTTAATCATATCAACAATATATCTAACTCCTCTCGAAGTAAGCACACAATCCATATCAAATTTAATAGAAATATTACATATCACAGCAGCTTTGCATGCAATAAAGTGATTAATTCAGATTAAAAAAAAAAAATTCTCAATGGGATCTAACATGCAAAGATGCACCAAAATCAAGTACATGTTCATGCATATGAGATTTCACATTTAATTTTAATCCAATAGAATCAACAGGATTTAATAACAAACAATCCTCACTTGAGTCCAAATTAAAATAAGATACAACATTTGCCACATCTCTCTCTTACTCTATTTGTTCATACTTCATTTTGTAACATTTTTATAGAGTGATCAATTTTACGACAATCATAGCTGATAAGTGAATTTTATACACTTATTTATATATTAAAATTAGGATTTTATATGTTTCTTTTAGAATATTCGCTATTCATTTTGTTTATATTTGCTTATATTCTAGAAAACAACCCAAATTTGAGAAGTGAATGCAAATGAGATGAATATAGAAAAATTGGATGATGACTGAAGATAATTTGTGAACATGAAGAAGTATAAGGAGTCAATTGAGAAGAACAAGGAAGAAAATGGAAGAAATTAGAAGTTTAGGGGTCAAAATGTCACAATTGAAAGTTGGAGGACTTGGATGAAATTAAAGAATAAGGACCAAATTAAATAAGAATAAAAAATGGAAATTTCCTTTAACCGAAGAACTCTGCGGTCGCAAGCTCCATAACCACGAGGTCACGCGAGAAAACCCAAAGTAACAGAATCACATTTTGTATACCTGCGAGGCAACGAGACTTATACCTACGCAGCCATGCTTCTTTCCGACTGGGCCGATTGAATGGGCTTTTTAGGTGAAATTCAACATATTTTGCCCTTCTTCGTGTGGGTTTGACTTAAACTTATAAATACCAATTGTTATGCACGAATTAGGGGTTCCCAATAGTGCCCAATTCATGTCCAAGTGCTGTTCAAATCTTAAGGGATCTACGCGAGGCCAAAGACAAGATTGAAGATACAAGAACAAGGAGATGAACGAGGTGACCTATTTTCATATTTCTTGCAATTTATTTTCAATTATGTACTTAGGCTAAACGTTTAGTGTTGGGAATTGTGATGAAGCCTTAATATTTTGATTTTATGGTTTGATTCTTATTTATATATATATATATATATAATTTATGGATTTGAGTAATTAAAATATGCTTTTTTATCTTAGTCAAATTTTTGGCCAATTTTTGTATAATCGAGTGGCGTTTTCTTATATCGAGAGAGTAAAAGAATGTTAGACATGTTTAATTACCACTAGGTCCGATAGGGGATATAGATATACCACCTATGCCTAATGTTATCCTTTAAAAGTTTTCACAAAACTAAAATATTTTTCTAGTGTTCAATTCGTCATAGAGATATAGTCGGGTTACATTTTAGAAAAGGGTTTTTAATGCATCCTCGAGAGATTACTTAAATAGCATTTGGAACACATATTTTCAAATCCTCATGAATTGTAATTAAACAATTAAGTTAAAGTATGGATGATAGATTTAAGGTGGATTCTCAATTTCCAACATCATTGCTTTATTATTTTTAATCAATTTTTCATTGATTTCGTAGTTTAATTCCTAGTTTAGATTCAATCAACAAATCACTCTTGGATTTCTCATTTCGGTTAAGGAATTGGACCTAAAATACAATTTACTCAATTTTGTGGGTACGATATCCTGACTTTTGGTCCACTTTATTACTTGTGCGAACCATACACTTACGGTTTCAACATCAATAGCATTTATTACATTTTGCCCCTGACTTGGATCTATACTTACTCTTCCTTTTACAACCATCACTCCTCGACTCATTACTGTTTTGACTATCATAATCCCCATCGAACTTATATTGAGACATACCACTCACCGTGTGGAATTCCCCAACCATTTTCTTCAAATTTTCAATTTCTAATTCCATTTCCTTACTTCTCAAGTAATCTATGATAATTTCAGATGTTAAAGTGTTCCTACCATACTTCATGGCATCTCTAACCTCATTATAGATTTGAGGTATATAGCATTTAACAAAATAGTAGCCTTATACTCTTCCTACACTTTCTCACCAAAATTAGTAATATCTTACACTTACTTGTTAAAGATATCCAAATTGTCGTCCAAATCTTTTGAGGAATAAATTTTAAAGTTAAAAAAAAAATTCAAATAAGAAAAACTTATTTCGAGTCGTTTTCAAAAAGTAAAGATCCTCCAATTTTTTTCAAAGTTTTTGTGAAATTAAATTTGCCATTTTTCTCAAAATAGTGTCAGAAATGTGGGGATGACAAAAAACTCACCCCGAATCCGAGTCTCCGACTGGGCCCCAACCCTAATGGGGCAAAAAAGTCACCCTGCAGGCTGGTGGAGCGGGTATGAGATTAAAATGAAAAACCTGAAGCAGGTTTGGGGTGAGGCAGGTTTTGTTTGATCCCTCTCGCCCATATATAATTTGGAAAAATTTTATGTTTTGTTAATTGTTGTTTATGATGAGTATAAAGTATTGACCATATTATAGAATCTTATTGGAACAAATGTTGTTTGATTGGTGATTGTGTTGTTTTAAAAAAATGTTTAATTAGGATGTATGGAATGTAGCAATAAAACAAGTGAAAAAAGTTGTTCAAATAGTTTTTTTTTTTTTTTTTAAATAAATAATAAACGGGGACACTAACAGGGCGGGGTGCGTATGTGATGCCCCTCCCCAAAATCATACCCGCCCCACCCTGTTATGACTTAGCGGATCATGGTACGGGTATGAGTTCGGGGTTCTTCTCGTGTACCCCTGCCCCCATTGCCATCCCTACAGAAATGTGTAAAATACTAGAAGAGTAAGCAAGTTCATCTAAATCATTCTTTTGATCATTAGTCATATTTTCAGCAAAATAATCATCTATGACCTTCAAAACATTTTGTTGAAATAAAACTTTCCCTAGCATCTTATGTTGCCACATCGAAAACCTCCAAATCAAAGCAATGCGTAGTCATATTTGAAATAAAGCTTAAACACAAAAAATACACGAAGTAACAACTAAAACTAGTATTTCAAGTAACAACACAAATTATGACATAAGGACACAATGAAGTAAAACATAAATCAAGAAAACAAGTTAAGTCACAAAAGATGTTATTCCTTAATTCTAGGTCACTATACATATAAGTCGTGCCTAATTTGGAGCTACTTGAGCTACCAATTCAATAAAAGTGACCAACAACAATAAAAGAAGAATTAAACAACTTTTCGACAAAAAATAAGCAATGACAGGTTGCTACAATAAAGGTAGTTATTCTCAACACATAAGTCCAATCAAACAATTTGTTACTGTCAAGGTATCTATTGCAAAAAGCAGTAAAAGGTTAGGGTTTAGAGATATCACCGAGCAAACAAATCTGGGCATTCGGGTATCAGAGAGCCGCAAATTGAATTTTGTTAAATGGACTTTGAAAATGGACTCAATAGGTCCTGCTGACAAAATTGTAAGAAGAAAAAGTTCGTCGGTCCACGATCAAAAAACCAACATGCCACCTGAGGAACAGCGTCTTAGCGTCGCGAATGCAACTGTGGTGGTCATTTGTTGATCGAAGTTGTCATTTTCCCTAGGTCTGAAATTAAAGTTCCAGTCAAATCTTCTTCTCCAGCTAGATTCCTCTCCTTCGATTGGTATTGTACACAGTTTTCGCTCAATTTTTTACCAGTTTCTTGTTACTTCTGCTCCGACTATTGAGCTCAGTCGCCTGCACGGCCGCCATGCAGGTTCTTCTCCTCACTTTTAGCATTTCTTCTTACAACTCGACTTCATCTCTTACCTTCTTCACCGCGTCAACTTCTAGTAATTAAAAAATAGCAAGTACCACACTTACCTTTCCACAGGCGACAGTTCTTCTTAATCGCTAATTTTTTCAACTTGATCATGTGGCTGCTATAAAAAGGAATTTCTTCTCAAATATAGATTTTGTGGAACCGTTGTAGCCCTTCAATTTCAGATGGTCGTAGAATGAAGACTTGTGCCACCGTCAAAGCTTCTGTTTTTGAAGTCGAGTCTTCTACTCGACGGTACTCTTCCAGTGATGGTCTCAAGGTGTGGGATGGCCAAAAAGTTGCGGTTTCAAGAAAGGCTAGAGTTGGTTTTTAACTTTCTTTTCCACAACATATTTTTGAGAATTTTGTTTAATTACCGTAGCCCTTCAATTTCAATCCACGAAATTAACTCAAGAAAGTAGCCATCGCCAGATTTCTTTGGCCAAGTACCCGGACTGCTCTTCTTTCTTGATTTTGGATTTCACTGTTTCATTGAAAATTTCTTTGAACCACGGTAGTTTTTTCTAGCCCAAGAGTCACAATCTTAGCTCTGATACCACTTTTGTTTAGAAGTAATATAAAAAAAGGATCCAAATAAAGAAATTACCCTTCAATCTTCAAGAACTCAATAGTTTTCCTTTGAGTTCCAACACCTTGTTTGGGATCAATTTAATAGCCTCTAGTACATTGCACAGACTTTCGGGAAAAAAAATCAAGATATTGGACTACGCACTTGATCGAATATCACTTGGATCAATAATCAAAACCTCTCCTCCTATCTTGTTACTATTTCAAGCCAAGGTCTTAACCTATTTGGAGAGAGAGAGAGAGAGAGAGAGAGAGAGAGAGAGAGAGTAAACTAACCAAATTAATAACCACCAAGATCAATGGACGTAGCTGACTCATTATAAAACATAGACTCATTAGAAACACGGTCCGAGAGCATCTACATTGGATTTGTTAAAGTACATGTTGTTAGAATAAGTTAGCAAATTGTTAAATTAATGTCTACATTAGATATGTTAAAACACGAGTTAAGAGAATTAATTTTGTAACCACAAGTTGATTTTCTTAATAAATTTAGCAAGCATTTTAATATGATGTTAAATTTTTTTGTTGAAAATGTCTAATAGTAGTCCAACCCCAAACCCACCCCACCCAATCCTTATTTACTCCTTTTCTTTCTTCTTAAATTTTTTTACATAGATACAAAAAAAGGATTTTTTTTTAATTTCAAATTACTTGATTTAATGAAATCTTCAAAATGAGTACCATATTGATATAAAATTTGATATTTTAAAAATAAGTATTTATCATATTCTTGAGTTTAACTAGAAATTAACACATCCATTGTGACAATATTGAATATGTTAATTTTAAGATGTATATGTGTCATTTAATATCAATTTTTTGTCAATGTGAATAGCTAAATTTAACACATTCAATACGGATGCTCTAAGTCACATTTTCTAAACTAATAAAAAACAACCGACTCACAAAAAGTGACAAGTATGCTCTCACACAAATTATTGCTGGTGAGACATACTTTTCATCATCCAGTTATTCTAATAACCACAAATTGAAAGTTAATCTTGAAAATAAAATACATTTTTTAAAAGTTTTTCCTTAAAATATGAAGAGACGGACCTGCAGATTTTGATAGCTGCAACAAGAATTTGCATATACGGACTGTATTTCATACCTTAGCTAAATAAGTTATAATAAGGTAAGGATATTTATTATTTACACATTTTCTTGCCTTGTTATAACCTTAACTAATTTAGGAAATATTTGAGTTATTACCAAAGTTCTACTTACCATATTTATTGCAAGATCGTTAGGTAAGAGAGTAATTCCTTATATGTAATGAACTTGATATCTAAGATAGAGTAATATTGCATGGATGAGATCAACATTTTGAAAACCAGATCCTCCTCACGTTCTTGTTGTAGAGAATTCATTGCTTAATATCGACCGTGAGACATGCAATAAAGAACAATTTTCCATAGAGTGATCTTGCGACTTTATTCAAGTCAGCATCATAGGCTTATAATGCAATAGAATTTGAGTCCAACATGGCAACTCTATGTAATAAATTAGATGTGTCAATCTGAGTGATCCGGACCGATCCGCCAACATAAAAGCCCAATAATGGCCCGCTTGAAAAAATAAAAAGCTTGCAAGTCGCGGGTTCTGGGTCAGCCCAGAAATTTCGAACTGCAACACAGGCCCACCCGTTGGCTCATTCGGGTTGAGCCCATGCGGGTCGTTGTTCATTCTGATTTGGCCCGTATGAATTAAAACATAGATTTTTTCATATTTATAGTAGTTTCTTGTCAAATTTCTAAATACAAAATGATTAAAATGATAAATTCATATTTATACCATAAAATATTTACATAGAATTTAAATTTAAATTTTATGTTACATGAATTACTTATAAATTTGTAAATTTAAATAAAATATAAACAAATAACAATTAAATGTTAAATATATTTATAATTACTATTATTAAAGAACATTACGTTCCTTAGTTATTAGGGAGAAAAAATAAGATTTTGCTTTAAAAGTTATATTAGAGTTTGTAGAGGAAGAGAGATTTTCAATGTTATTATATTTAATAAAAACTGTTTTTTTTTTTTTTCACGGGCCAACCGCAGCTCACAAAAGTTTGACCCGCGAAACCCCCGGTTCACAACTTCACGACCCGTGAACCGCCCGCAGCCCAGGTCACGGGTCAGTCCTCGGTCCAGGGTCTATTCGGGCCGATTTTCACGGGTCTGGTCGGCTCGTCTGTCTTGACACCTCTATGGTAAATAGAAGGGCGTCAGACATTATCTATTGTAAGAAGATTTATACTATTGGGCTAAAGCACATTTCACCGGAATACGTTACAATATCATGACTATGAAAAATGCGGAGTTGCTAAATGTTTTGTGGAAGAGGGCTCGAGAATTTTCCATAGTTGGTATGACTGAGTATATCAGAAAGACATTATAGAGGTGATTTTATTTAAGACGTGTTGAAGCAGAAAATGTTTGACTCGTCTCACACCACCTTTAGAGAAGGATATGTGCCCCAATAACGACATTAAACTCGTTTTGTATCCCATTAATGACTTCAATGTCGCTAAGAAAATATCTATGGTAGTAAGGTTTTAGAACTAGGACAAAGTTAATATTGTTTTTTCGTGTCACGAATTCAATATCGTTACGAACACATCTAATGCAATACGATTTTAGACTAGAACAACTTGTATATCGTTTTGTGTCCCACTAATGCATTCAATGTCATTATGAACATATTTAAAGAAGCGATAGGGGTTTCTGAACGGGAACAAGATCAATATCATTTATGAATTGAAATGGTAGTCGTGTACATGATAATTGAACATGAAATGAACAACAACCTAAAATGATTTAGAGGCAAAATGCGATAGAAAGTATATGCACAACTGGCCCAAAACATCTACTTCTAAATAAAACTACACAAATGAAGTTCCAAATACAGTTACAGAAGCATCAACAAAATGAAATTAGATTCATGACTATGATTTAGGGCTCAAAGTTCCATGTCAATAACTTTGCACCCAATTTCCTCTACGACATTGGTACACATTTCGAGCAAATTGCATTCACGTCCATCTTTCCTTAGAGAAATTCTATGTATTTAAGGTAATATCCCGCAATCAGATCTACAAAATTGATGAAGAGTTACGTTAATCCTCAACATTGAAATAACGCAATATTGAAAAATATAAGTTCAAGTAAACTCATTTCTTTCTTGAGGAACATTATTCAGTTTTACAAAATTGAATCTCTCTGTGCTACAACATAGGAATAACCTCATGTAAGGGAAAATGTAGCTTTCCAACGCTGTCATAAAAATTATTCATTCTCCATATCAATTCGAAGCTTGAACCAATGGTTGTTGGTATTGTAGCGGAGATACAAATGTCTACAGTTCTTTCACGACCTAGCCAGCTATGGAGAAGCCTCTGTCACGTAATTGAGCAAATTTTTACTATCTTTGAAATCTTTCTTCTATTGCAATGCTTGATGTGCTTCCTAAACGAATCGGTAGAAGTAAGTATCCAAGATACTACAATTTTGCTGGATACATTTGAATATTTTGAGGCTCTCTCTTGTATTTGGTACAGGGCCTTTTCCATAATCTATACAAATAAAAGTAATTGTTGAAAACTGAATATATTTATAAGTTTAATAAAAGCAATGAAATCCATTGCTAGTGAGCTAACCATCCTCCTTCAAAAGTTTGGTTAAACATTTTGCTTGAACTTCTGTAGAACGCAATGGTATGATTTGATTGGGCACACGACACAATCATTACAACGTGCTTAATATTTTGATAATAATGTTACTTTCTCATGCAGTTTGAGCTATATGTTTTAAATTACCCAAAAGATGCACTTTCTAAACGTCTAATAATTTTCTCCTCTGTATCAGGTCCATGAAGGGAGAACATTGGAAAGTGTGTTTTTCTTTTCATATGATGCCCCCTCCTTTCGGTGAGTCACAGCTTACCTCCTAGATTTGTACATTGTCACATACAGCTTGTGATAACAACAATCGAGTAAACAATTAGTTCAAGTTGAGCTACATGTTTAAATAACGGAAAGATGCCGTTTCTCCTTTTGTCTGAAGTTTCAACCTTCGAAGGATCAATTTCTTGATAAGGATCATATACATCAACGTCAGATAATTTTCTCCTCTTTATCTGGTCCGTGAAGGGAGTACATGATAAGTGTGTTTTTCTTTTCATCCGATGCCTCATTCTTTTGGTGAGTCACAACCTACTTCTTAGATTTGTACACCTACAAGTTGTAATAAAAACTATCGAATAAACAATTACTTGAAGTTGGATGTAAGTATATGAAGAATAACACATGGCTTATTATTTTACATGCTTCAGCTGGATGGGTAGTATCCCCCTTAGGTTTCTCTGTCATAAGGAAATTAGTTGGCTCTCCTTTCTCCATCCATTCTATCTCATTGCCATCATTTTTATCTTCTTCAAATGTTCTCTACCAATGTATTCTCTTCATCACACTTTTCTACCATTGTTTCCTTTCCATGCCCTTCCATTGCATCACCAACTCCAACTCCAATCTCAATTTCTTTCCCTTTAATATTCTCTTTTCCCCTCTCCTCTCCTAACTTTGATTCTTTCTTAGGCTCTTCTCCTAATTCTTTTCCCCCCTTTTCATTTCCCCCTCTCCTCTCCTCTCCCAACTCAAATTCAACATATACTTGTGTTCCTTTTCCAATCTCTTCTCCAAATTCTTCTTCCACCTTCTCACTTCTTCCCCTCTCCTCCCCTAACTTTGAATCTTTCTCATGCTCATCCACACTATCCTCAAATTCAACCTCCTTTTGTGTTCCTTACCCTATCTCTTCTCTAAATTCCTCTTCCGCCTTTTTAGTTTTAGGAGAATCCATCATATCATCAATCCAACCTCATTTTTAAGCCTATCATCCTATCCAAAATCTAGTACAAAAGTTTTACTACTAGTGCCACGTCCAATTCAACTAAAGGTGTCAAGACGGACGGGCCGATCAGACCCGTGAAAATCGGCCCGGATTGACCCGGGACCGCGGGCCGACCCATGACCCGCGCGGACGGTTCACGGGTCAAGAAATTGTGAACCGCGAGTTTTACGGGTCAAACATTCGCTGGCCGCGATTAACCCGCTGGCCCGTAAAAAAAAAAAAAAAAATTGTTTTTATTAAATATGGTAACATTGAAAATTTATCTTCTTCTAAAAACTCTAATACAACTTTTAAAGTAAAATCTTATTTTTCTTCTCCCTAATTGCTAAACAAATAATGTTTTAGACAATAGTAATTAGAAATACATTTATCATTTAATTGTTATTTGTTTATATTTTATTTAAATTTGGAAATTTAGAAGTAATTCATATAACATAAACTATAATTTTAAATTCTATGTAAATATTTTATGGTATAAATATGAATTTATCATTTTGTATTTAGAAACTTGACAAAAAATTTGCTATAAATATGAAAAAATCTATGTTTTTATTCATACGGGCCAAATCAGAACAAACCGCGAGCCGCATGGGCTCGACCCGGATGGGCCAGCGGGCGGGCCTGGGTTGTAGTTCAAAATTTTCGGGCTAACCCGTAACCGGCCCGTAACCCGCAGCGGGCGGGCTTTTTTTCAAGCGGGTCGTTACCGAACTTTTTATTGACGTGTCGACCCGGCCCGGACCACCCAGATTGACACCTCTAAATTCAACCAACCTAACAATATTTTGATCCATTCGATCAAACTGGATTGATATGACCAATTTTAGCCTTCCCTCAATTTTTTCCATTTTCATTCTTACTAATGATGCTAGGTCCAGCTTATGAGATATTGGCGATAGTTGAGATGCCTGAGTTGATTGTTGGTGAAAGGAATGATGTGTTCATCACCTTGCTCAACCTCATCTCCTTTTTGAGTAATGTGAAACATCTTCATCTTCTTCCACGTCTAATGTCAACTCTTTCCAATCAGTCTCCTCTAATTTGGCTTCATTGGCAGCAATGTAGAATTAACCTCATGTTGCAAATATTAAATTAAACAAATAATTAGGCATTAAACTAATCAAATTTCAAAATACATGCCTATTATGCTTTTTCTTTTTTAAAAAAAGGGGAAGAAAATATACCTCTCTCAATTCCAACACCTTCTCTATAGCAACAGATATCAAGTTCTTCGACATTTCCCGAGCTACCATTATTTGAATTGCATCCGTATATTTCTTGGCAACTTGATTTCCGAACTTAGAATCACTTCAAACGCCCAGTTCTTTTGTTAAACAAACATTATTATCTCACGAAATAAATTTATAGCCAACAAATAATACAAAGTCAAGTGTATAGTTCATTCATACCATTATTGTAAGGGGAAAGTTGTGTAAGGAATACCTACAAAAAGGTTATTCTCCAACATCTGAATTTCTCAATTTATTTCTCTTCTCATGTTTTAATATATTAATGGTGTATTCAAAAGATATCTTCCCCATGAATACTTCTCAAACTTGTAGAGATCATCCAAAGGTCAAACCACCATAGATCAATGTATGCATTCTTCTCCGTGACCCATTGGACGTATGCTAAGATAACGAGTAACCCCAACTTGTATTTATCACACTTTCTTGCTTTCTTTCTTTTTTTTTTCTGCAACTTAAATATACATTGTACATATCCCCTTAGTAATTTTCCCCTACTCTTCTTAAAGTATTCCTTCACAACCCGACATTCTGCCCCCAATGTATTATCTAAATCAACAGAGTTACCTGCATTCAAGTCGATCACTAATACAAATTTCTCGATCCCAGTTCTTACATGTTTCTCTCTAATCTTAAACCATACTCTCCTTTTTTGGGGTCTTCATCACTCTCAATAATAACAGATGAACAACCTGTGATACCAACTTAATATCTTGTAGTCTAAGAAATGATACAAAACAGCTCTCCTAAATCTTGTTTTTGTGATTCTCATTGAACTTCTTATATTCCTCATGCACCATTTGTGTTTGGTTGTTATTGTAGCAACGGTTTGCAAATCCTCTACGGAAATACAACGTACAAGACAGTTACAATTATTATAACACACTACAGAAAGTCCATTAAAAAAGATCGATGTGCAAATGGTTATTAATAACACTTCCCTCTATCATTGCCTACTTCATTCTTGATTTTCTATTTTTTCTTATTTGGATCACTTAAAAGCAACTCTACTGCAATAGTGAAAGTCTGTTTTTTGCAGTCATCTGCCCCTTGAATAATATAGGATTTGAGAAGTTCAAGTGTTACCCATCTTTCCTGCCCATTAGGGCCAACTCGACATCACTTTCGAACCAGAATCTAAATTTTCTCACCAACTACATCATGGGGATCTCAAGGAATAAGGGATTAGGGTCAAATGGAAACCAATCATGAAATTGAAAGAAAGACAAAACCCAAATCGAAACATACCTTCTATGGAGAACAACAACAAGACACAATTTTAGAATCAACTAGAGACCGTTAAGTAACTGGACGGCTATGGACGACCGACGTCACAAATGGAAAATGGGACCGACGTGGGCGTGTTTTGATTGAGTTGATTGGAAAAGTAGAATTTTAGAGAGAGATTAGGGCTTAGACAGTTACATTTCTTCTATTTGCAAAACAATTTGAAAAGGGATTGGGTTGAATTGGTTTCTTTTGCTTCATACCCGTTTTAAATGGGTCGAGTTGAGTGGGTATATACGGTCTAGTATGGATCCACACTGAGGAAGAATGGTAAGAACATCTCCTATGTGACATTGTCAAAGTTAAAAAATAGGTGTCATTTGGTATAAATTAATTGGATGTCTTATGAGTGTCTAATAAATTGACAATGAGGCAAAAACTGATCTCCAATACATAATGTCTACAATCCAATTATTATGCCTATGTGGCATTTATATTGTTTAAAATAAAATCCAATTATTTTTTTGACATCTCGGGTCTTCTTCCTTTTTTTTTAATCTCTATTTTTTTTTATTGCACCATCAAATCCTCCTATAACACATATTTCCTTTGCTTCCTGTAATTATTTTTGTTGGTTTTCTTGTTTTTCAGCATCAAATGAAGGAGTATATTTAACGTTGAAGTCGATAGGTCGATAGGTTGAATGACATAAACCCTTTTCTTGACCAGAAGGCAATAAGCATTAATGGCGGTCATGGCGATGAAATACCCAAAATAGCAGTCAAAATCTCTTGAATTTCTTGAGGATATGTACAGTCAGCATGTCTAACATGCCTTCTTGAGGATAAATTTTTAACCACACACATTTCTCCAAATAACTTTTCAATCATATATTTTACCTCGAAAATGTTACATTCTTTATACACGGTGGAGATGGACAACATCTAATTAGAACATTTTTTTTTTTTAAAAAAAGGTGATTTTAGTTTGATCAAAATTCTCGTTCACTATTTATTACTTTTTTAAAAAAAAAAAGAGGAACAATGAAATATTGTAACGTAGCTATTTATAAATATTATTTATAAATAACCATTTATAAACAGTTTTTCAAACTTTTATCACTTTTTAGTAAAAGTATTTTGTTTATAAATAAAAAATTTACAATTTTCGAGATAAAATATGTTGTTAAAAATTATTTGAAAAATGTATATGGTTAAAAAGTGACATACTCGTGGACAAATCCTGTGTTGGGCCATAAAAATTTAACATAGACCGAGCACCATCATGTCAATGAAAATGATCTCCCAAATAAAAGCAACTCTTACGAATCTCTTAAAAAAAATCAATATTGCTCGAACTCGTAGTCCTACAATTTCTCTCTGTCGCCAATGATGGGCATTGTTATTGTGCCCATCGCAGGGGAAATGTGGTAGGCCCCACCTGTAAGCACAATAATTGTGCTCGTCACGGGAAATAGAGAAATGCTCTTTAGTCCTAATCAATTTTTTCAACAATAATAAGAAGAAGATTGCAACAGAGCTAAATCAAATGTTTAGTTGATTTAAGTAATGGATTTAATGGTTCAAATTTTAATTAAATACAATTGACAAATTTTTAAATTTATTTAATTGACGGACAATTTTTATACAATTTTTAGAGATGGCAAAGGGTCGATCCGACTATGCTCGCGATGCTTGGCTCTCCAATTAGATGAGACGAGCTCATGGCTCGTGTGGTTCGTTTCTCGTGGGCCAAGCTCGACTCAACCACGAGCTCGGCGATTTTTCATTTATTTATTTTCTTACATCATGTGATTGCATGGTTGAGTAGAAAACTGCTATGCTAGTTTTTAAGCCAGCATTGCTATCGCATGGAAAGTGTTCCATGCAATCGTGCGGCTCGGTGGATGTAGGTTTGCAGCTTGAGCCCTAATTAATTGCAGTCGAACCTTTCATCTTTCGGTTATGATCAATTTGACACTTGAAATTTCATATTTATTCAAATAAGTTCACCTAAAATTGCACTTGTAGACCTTTGAATTTCTAAAATGTACACGTTGGTTCACCTAAAATTGCACTTGTAGACCTTTGAATTTCTAAAATGTACACGTTGGTCCATATTTAAATGCATGTCCAGTCCTTAACTTCTGAAATCTGACGTTTTGGTCTCCAAAATCCCAATTTTGTATGTTTTGGCCTTTCATTTCAATTCAATTACTTAAAAATGACTATTTTGAAAAAATGAAGTGACTAAATGTGTTATGTGTATATAAAATCAATTGCACTTATTAGAAACCCTCTTCCTTTTTCGGGCATTGGATCGGCTACTTAATTGAATTTTTTAGTGGCGGAGTTAGAATTGTACGAACAAATTGTTACGTTTTGAATTAAAGAAGTGTTTATAGAAAAGAGGATTATGTAAATTAAAGAGATTATAACTAAACATCATTTATCTGACTATATGCTATTTCAGCATACTTTTTTGTATTCGAAAATGAGTATCCTGTCAATCTTTGATGTACATTATCGCTTCCAAAATGTCTTCTTTAAATCGGATCCTTACTTTCAAAAAAATCGTTTACGTACACTAAAAGCAGACTTCGAAGCTACTGTGCTAACCTAAAGTCTTAGTAAATCTTTTGCCATATCTAAAAAAATTGGATATCTCCATTTGTTTGTTCACCAAAATTCAAGTAAATCAAATTGTAAAGAATTAGCCGGGTATACAATACCTAAGTAATTCATGTTTAAACTAATTTTTCAGTTCTTATGGTATTGCAAGTGGACCAAATGGTCCAGATTTTGATGCGTTATGAAAGGGGACGTACTGTAAGAAGATCCTTGTGTATCATTAATTTTTTTTTTCCATTAGATCTAATATTTCTACTTCGTCCTCTTTAAGTGAAGTAGAACATGATGATGCGGAGGGTGTGTGACTAACTAACGTGCTTTCTAAATTAAATTATAAGGTAGTGTTGATTGGAGTAATTTGCCTTATAAGATGGAATTCATTTGCCTTTTTCAAAGTTTTAATATTGTTTGATTGACAATTTTTGGCCTGAATTCAAATTCCTACCTAGCCTCGTGTGACTAGGTTTTCCATGATTTCACGGAATTCATTTACCCTTAGTTTAGCAGATAAATGATTTTCATGTTAGTTGAAAAATATTTTTGCGTCGTGTTTGATCATTTTTGTAGTTGTTAATTGATTTTTTTTTTTTTCAAAAATTAACATTATTATTATCAAGTTTGTAAAAAATAATAAAAAAGAGTCCTGATCTGGTGCACGTTGACGCGCAGACTATTGTGCACGTCAACCCAGTTGGCAGCTTAGGTGGTTGATGGGTGGCCCTACGGCAATAAAAAATATAACAATTCACTCTGCCCCAAATTCATACATCAAAACCGCTATTCCATTCTTCCCTTTTTCAATTTCACTCAACTCGCCAGCGTGCTCTCACTAATGGTCGGAAGGTGAGAAACGCCGACCACCATCGGACTGCAAGTCTTTTATTCCATTTTCTGGAAGAAAAAAAAAAATTCACCTTCCCCACATTCCCAGCTCTTGCGGTGATATGGAGGGGTGAATCAAAACCGCTACTCCATTCTTCCCTTTTTCAATTTCACTCAACTCGCCAGCGTGCTCTCACTGGTGGTCGGAAGGTGAAAAACGCCGACCACCCATCGGACTGCAAGTGTTTTATTCCATTTTGACAATTCTCAAACTTCTGGAAAATTTTAAAAAAAATAATAAATAAAAATTTTCACCTTCCCCACATTCCCAGCTCGTGCAGTGATATGGAGGGGTGAATCCACATAGAAATCTCAATTAATATTTCAGTAACTTAAATTTTTTTTGCCATTACCAGATGCAATTGATGATAAAAACATCAAAGACCCTCTACAACTCCAAATGAAATTTACTTGGAGCTCGTGTTGGCAAAAAGGTGAAACTTTAACTTCAATAATCACTCTAAAACTTAAAAGAATCACCCTTTTCCGTAAACACACAAATTGGAGATATCAGTTTTTTTTTTTTTTTTCTTCCACTAGCTTTCCAATTTTCCTTTTGAACTCATTTACATTTTCTCATGACCAGATTTGCATCATGTTTATGTGCTGACCATGGTCCTTGTGTTCATGAACAGAGACGAAGTTTATCGTGAAGGATGGTTGGCCTTTTTTTACCTCCGGCCAGTGAGAGAACCTCCAGTGTAGATATAGAGAGGGAGATAGGATTGAATGAAATGAAATTGATAAAAAGGAAGACACTGGTTTCGGTGTAAACTGGGGGAGAGGGTGTTGGTGGTTTTAATTGCTGTGGGGCCCGCCTTCATCCATATCATTTGCCAGCTGGTCAAACGTGCACAATAGTGTGCACGTTGACGTGCACTGGATCAACCCTTAAAGGATTAAATAAGCTATATTTTATTTTATTTGTCATAGAAAATAATGTCAATTAAACAATAAAATTTGAAAAATTTCTCACTTTTTTCCATAAAAAATTAAACGAATTAAACACATTAAACTTCCAATTCATAGGAAAATGAATTCTCAAAAATTAAATTCCCTAAAATTCATTTTCTTTACACCATATTTCCATTCTCGCTATCAAATGAACCCTAAGTGATAGGGGAGTCCAAAATTAACACGTTACAGATTTTTGAAAAATATGTTTTGTACTTTTAATTTTAAATTGTAATACGGGTTTATTACGCACGCTAAAGGAAATAACATAGATAAAACTTTCCAATAGTTTCTAAATTTTAATTCTATTGCAATTAGCATATCAATGAAAAATGGATCATTTCTATACTATGAAAAGTTCTTGCCATAATTAAAAGACGTTCAAGAACTTTTGAATTAGTGGAGTAGTATACCACACATAATATGTTGGCTGAATCATAAAAATTTGTCAAAATTATTTTTACTTTAGAAGAAACTTCTCAATCCTCTTTTATTAATATAATACAAACTCATTTTCACTTCTAATAATTCTACTATTATAGTACTTGATTATTATGTATTTATAATCTTCGCATGATTTTAGTAGTAAATATGTAGATTTCCACTTATGCTCTACGTCAGCGATAAATTTCTTAGCATTTTTATCGTATTGTAAACATAAATTTTCAAAGTATTGTTTCCTACTTGGTGAAGTAATTAAATAATCTAATTATATCCATGTGGTCTTTAATATGTTTCAATCTTGAACAATTAAATTTAAAATATGACATACTCATCTAACATAGAATAAGAATCCACTAAATTCAGGATTAAAAATTCTACAAATTTATCTACAACATGTTTATTTAAACGAACATTATCGAAGGTAAATGAGCGAATTTTACTTTCACTTTTATATTTTTTAATGTTTTTAGACCTGGCCCGATCATCGACCCTGCCGAGAGATTGGGTCAAGAGTTTTTCGAGTCACTCGACCCTGGGTTTTGGCCTGGGTCACCGAGTTTCGGGTCGACCCGACAGGGCTGGATTTTACAACATTGATATTTTCTAACCATTTGTATCATAAAATTAAATATGTTGGTGAAATTATGGGGAAATTCTATAATCTTCAATGCAATAATTTTTCATGCATAACTCAAAGTGGATCAATGTAGTATGCAATTGCGATTATATAACATTTTTTTATTAATTCATTATCAAATATCAGAAGTAAATGAAATAGTACAGCCATATTTATTTAAGTCAGATACTAATTTCTTCTTAGTTTTGAGAATATATTTTATAGTGCCAAAACGAAGAGTATTTCTACTAATTCCAACAGACCTCGGGTGAAGTATTCTTTGACGTAGGTAATGAAGTTTTGGCTATCCATTATGTTTAGTGACAACTTCGCTTCGGAAACAAACTTGATGAGAACCCAGGAAGGGGGTCCGCATCGTAGCTCGCGAAATAACACTTGGAAAGTTCCGAATTCAGGTTGGAACGGACGATAACAATGCAACCTCGACCTCAGGACGCAAGAACCAGGGGTATATTAAACTCGAGACCCGTTACGATGCGGAGATAAGAACCAAAAAGGGGAACGCCACAAGGAATGTCCAGATCCTTGATAAGTTCAATTGTTTTGAACGCCACAAGATTTGAATCTTGATAAGTTCGTTGTTTAAAAGGAAAATCCTCACCTTTATAGAGAGTAAAAACACTCAATACTTTTATTCATCAAAATTCTTCTATTTTTACATTGAATGGAAAAGCATATAAATAGGCAAAATAAACCCTAGTCGCTAACTGACTCTGAATAGAATTCTAATTATGCTAAAATAACTAAAATAACCAAAATAAACTAGAACTAAACAAAACCCTAACCGCCTAATTAATTCAAAACTGCGGCGCCTAAGTTACGGCCGTGACTTATGAGTTTACGACCGTAAGTAAGCTACGGATTAAAAATTAAAAACATATGTTACGGCCGTGACAATTTTATTTACGGGCCGTAAGTGACATTCTGAACAAAATAATAAAAGTTACAAAACTCTGTTTACGGCCGTGAGTATTTGGATTACGGTCGTGAATACTTCCACTTCATTTACGGCCGTGAGATCATGAGTTACGGCCGTAATTTCCTTTCTGCCCAATTTCGTGATGTTGATGTTACGACCGTAAAAATGGGTGTTACGGCCGTAAGTCAGCTTCTGCCCAATTTTCTGATCCTTTGACATTAATTGATCTGATTTAAATCTCTACTCGAGCCCAACATAAAACTTGTTCATTTTCCCATATAGAATATTGTTGAATTGCCCGTATCTTGATTTCTCATTTTTGACTCCTTTTCCGGATCACATCATCCCCTCTTCCTTTAAGATGATTCGTCCCGAATCATAATATTGTTCTTAGCTTCTTTTCCGGATCACATCATCCCCTCTTCCTTGAAGATGATTCGTCCCGAATCATAAAACTGTTCTTGGCTTGCTCACTTGGTTTAGCAACGAACCTTCTTCGTACAAGCAACGTTTGATCTTTGACGTTCTCCGAACCTGCTTGATTTCTTGTTTTGGCTTGAATTATAGATTTTCCCATCAAGCCCACCCTGATTCGTACCATTCCCTCCTTCTTTAGGATGATTTGTCCCGAATCATGGTGTTGTTCTTGAAAAATCAAACTGTACCTCCTGGATCAAACGGAAAATTTCCGATTCCCTGACATGCATTCAATAAATGATGCTCCTCCAATTTGTAGATAAGAATGTATTGAAACACGAGGGGAATTGACCAAGGTTGATGGAAATCAAACTTCCATGCACAATAAAACTGCAAGAAAGATTTAAAAAAAAATGAGGAGGGAAATGTTAGCGTGTCCATGCACAAGGTATGAATCCTGGTACTCATGGTACAAAATCTCCACAACTTTTTTTCCCACCACGAGGCCCTTCTCGTCGCCTCCAAAAGTCAATATACTTTCTTGCTCATTCTCTTCTTTTTTCTCAACCACTTCTTCTAATTTTTCACATTCAACCACCTCTTCAATATTTTTATTGACAATTTCAACATTCAAATGTTGAACTTCTACCCCAACTTCCAATTCATTCATATCATTGTATACAATGTTATTTTCAATCTTCTCTTCCACAATTTTATTCTATACTTCAAGACTCGGAGTTTGATCAACTACTTCAATTTCTTTTTTCGCACACTCAACCTCCACTTCTAAATTTCTGGGCTCAATCACCTTTCCTAATTTCTCGTGCTTTTGCTCATGCACCTCCTCATAAATAATTTTATCGACATGATTAGGCACCTTCTCAACACTACACAAATTTTTATCTTCTAACTCGTTCCTCAAGTCTCCCTCCTTCTTAACAATCATATCCAAAGGTTTTTCTTGTAATTTAACTACCTCCTCTATTCCCCTTTCTCTCTCTTGCAACTCGGCTAACTTTTTTCTAGCCTCTTGTGTCTTCATCTCTTTATTTAGCTGTATTAATTTCTTGGCCATCTCCATGAATTAAGCCTTCATACTCCATTTATCATCTCCGGATTTTCTTTGCTCATCCCTCTTTTCTCGCAATACTTTCTCTTCAAGTATTTGTTCCGGGGTTAACGGCATAAGCTTAATACTTTTCCTATCCTTAACAAATTTATATATATTCCTGCGCTTATCATAGACTGCTTTCCTCTCACACTTCCACGATCTACTCAACAAGATGTCACAAGATTCTAGAGGCACCACATCACACCATAATTCATCGCTATATCTTCCAAGTGACAATTTCACCATAACCCCGTGGATTACATTTACCTGCCCACACTCCTTTAACCACGTCAGCCTATAAGGATTGGGATGTGGTAGTAAAGGTAAGCCCAACTCCTCAACCATGGTGGTACTTGCCAGATCGCAATAATACTCCTTATTAATAATAATATTGCACACTTTACTGCCCACATGACACCTAGTCTGGAAGGTAGGATCGAACTCATAATTCATCCATTTATGTAGCTTTCAAAAATTTGAGAGATTCAAAATAAGAGGGTCCAGATATTGACAAATATCAAGAAGGAATTTAATGTTGAATCGAAAAGGAAAATAATATCAAGATTTTTAAAGAAATTCAAGAAAGTTGTTCTTGAATTTGACTCGAGAGGAAAGAAAATCAAGGATATTGTAGAAATTCAAGAAAGTGGTTCTTGAATTTTGACTAGAAAGGAAAGAATATCAAGAATTTTAATTTGACTTAGAAGGCAATGAATTATCAAGAATTTAAGTAAATTCAAGAAAGTGGTTCTTGAACTTCGGAGTGACTTTTTTTTTTTTTGAATTATGATGAATTTTCGGAATTAATAAAAATAAATATTTTTTTTAATAAAATCCGAAAATTCGACACGAACGCAACAAAACAAACGGGACAGGATTTGAAAAACAATCGAATAAGAAAAACATTTTTGATTTTTTTAGGACGACTCTTATGGATCAAATAGGAAAAAAATCTTACTGGCAAGAAGAACAAGTAAAATTGAAAACAAAGACTCAAATAAAAAAAAATAGGATATTGATGATTTTTATGGAACTCGATGATAAAAATAAAAATCAAACTGGATAGAAAAACACAATAACCTGAATCCAGAGTCCAGCTCTGATACCAAAGTGAGAAAATATTTGGAATGCAAATTTCAATTTTAATCAGTTCAATTTAAGACTTTAAGTATAAATTATCACAAAAAATTTAAGAATAAATTTCAAACCTTTTTCCACAATTTAATGAATCATCAAATTAATAAAAAATGTTAAAAGAAAGATAATTTATATGTGATGAATATTTATTTTTAAAATAACAAAAATTATATATTAATATTGTTAAAAAAATATAAAATGGGTAAGGGATGGGGTGTGGGGTAGGGTGAAAATGCAAAACCTATTTTGTACTTCTCTTTTTGTGGGGGTTTATGTTCACTCCTTTGAGAGGGGGTGAACAAAATTGAATGAACATTTACATCTAGATGATATTTATTATAGTGGAAATTACTGGGAACCTTGTAATTTAACGCTTGGAAAGCGAATCCAGGTTGGAACGGACGATAACAATACAACCCCAACCTCACGACACAAGAACCAGGGGTATATTAAACTCGAGACCCGTTACGATGCGGAGATAAGAACCACAAAGGGGAACGCCACAAGGAATGTCCAGATCCTTGATAAGTTCAATTGTTTTGAACGCCACAAGATTTGAATCTTGATAAGTTCGTTATTTAAAGGGAAAATCCTCACCTTTATAGAGAGTAAAAACACTCAATACTTTTATTCATCAAAATTCTTCTGTTTTTACATTGAATGGAAAAGCATATAAATAGGCAAAATAAACCCTAGTCGCTAACTGACTCTGAATAGAATTCTAATTATGCTAAAATAACTAAAATAACCAAAATAAACTAGAACTAAACAAAACCCTAACCGCCTAATTAATTCAAAACTGCGGCGCCTAAGTTACGGCCGTGACTTATGAGTTTATGTCTGTAAGTAAGTTACGGATTAAAAATTAAAAACATATGTTATGGCCGTGACAATTTTATTTACGGCCGTAAGTGACATTCTGAACAAAATAATAAAAGTTACAAAACTCTGTTTACGGCCGTGAGTATTTGGATTACGGCCGTGAATACTTCCACTTCATTTACGGCCGTGAGATCATGAGTTACGGCCGTAATTTCCTTTCTGCCCAATTTCGTGATGTTGATGTTACGGCCGTAAAAATGGGTGTTACGGCCGTAAGTCAGCTTCTGCCCAATTTTCTGATCCTTTGACATTAATTGATCTGATTTGAATCTCTACTCGAGCCCAACATGAAACTTGTTCATTTTCCCATGTAGAATATTGTTGAATTGTCCATATCTTGATTTCTCATTTTTGACGCCTTTTCCGGATCACATCAAAAGTTCACCAATCCAGCGCGAGCTTCTTCTTCAGAGTACATCCACGCTGTAAGAGTAGATGTAGAACAACTATTAGACGTACCAAATTGAAGTTGAGATTGGTTTGAATCAACGTGACCATGTTTGGTCATACATTTGTGATAGTGATGACTAAGGTGGATAGTACTTATACTATTTTGTTATGTTAACTGTTGTGCATAATATTTTTACACTACTTTGTATTCTTGGTTTTCATCAGGTGTACGTTTAGTTGAGACAAATTTAAAATGCTCCCAACACTTTGCGATTTTCTTACCTTTTCACTTCCCTCTTGCGTCAGGAATATCGTCCAGAACATCTTCTAAGATTTCAACACTTCTTCAATGTCATCCAATTGGATGAGTACTAGCCTCATCAATATTTTCTAGAATGAGAATTTCATTGAAACCGGTAAAATCTTCTTTAAAGTGAGATTGTGATGTTGATCTCCCAATTTCCCTGATGAACAATTTTTCAACAAATCGAAGCTTGAGATCCATTGTTTTTTTTTTATTATTAAAAATGAAACTTGAAGAAACAGAAGAAGTGTGAATGTGATTGTAGACTTTCAGTATGAGCATTGAAATTTGTAGAATTGCATAATGTAAAGATGAAGTTCCTATTTGAGACTCATTATTTGATATAATGTGGTTTGTAATAGTAAGATTTTAGAGAATGTGTTGTTAAAAAGTAGAAAAGATTTTTGAGCTTATGTATAGAATACTTTATTGGTAAAATGTGTAGTTGAAAATAAGTTCTAAAAAATGAAAAATAGCACAAATGGTCCCCCAACGTTTAGATTTTGGTATTTATACCCTTAGAATCACCAAACGTTGTGAAAATGGTCCATACCGTTAGATTTCGTTAGTTTTCACTGTTAAAAATATGCAAATAGTACAAATGGTTCTTAACCTTTGAGTTTCTTACGATAATAGTCCCTAATATATTAAGGTCGTGTTTAGAATATTTAGTTTGTAACCTCCAAACGTTTAGCGTATTTAGTAACTAACATATTAAGTTCCTAACATATCAAATCCCTAAACGTTTGGCGTATTTAGTCCATAACATATTAAAATATCCAAAAGTTTGATATATTTAATCCCTAACATATTAATCCCCTATTTGAGACAAATTATTTCAAATAATGTGGTTTGTAATTTTAATTTTTTGAAGAATTTGTATTTAAAAAAAAAAAAAAAAGAACTTGAATTAACATTTCAACCTATTGGTAAAAAAAATAATAATAATAAATTCATGGAGCATAAATAAACAAATATATTGGACATCATTTTAGGAATTGAATAACAAATATCTTTTTATCAGTAATATTTTCGATTTTGAAAACCAATCGAACATTTTTTTTTTATTTATGCATAAATTAAGAAAAAAAAAATATTAATAGAATGTGTGAAAGAAAACGAGTTTTAAAAAAAAAAAATGAAATTTTGAAAATCGATGTTGATCGGTTCTGAAAATTGAAAATAAAAAATAGAACTCATAAAAATATATTTATTATTCAATTCCTAAAATGATGTCTAATGTATTTGTTCGTTTATGTTCCATGAATTTATTATTATTTTTTTACCAATAAATTGAACTGTTAATGCGGTAAATTTTTGTTAAATATTTTATTGTGCACTTTAGAAATCCAGAATAAACTTTATTTTTTTAAAACTCGTTTTCAACCATACATTCCATCAATAAATTAATCTACAAATAAATTCATTTTTTTAATCACAAATTCTTCAAAAAATTACAATTAAAAGCCAAATTATTTGAAATAATTGGTCTCAAACAGGGCTTATGTGAGGGACTAAATATAACAAACGTTTAGAGGTTACAAACTAAATAGGCCAAACATGACCTTAATATGTTATGGACTATTATAGCAAGAAATTCAAAGGTTAGAGACCATTTGTGCTATTTACACTTTTTTAACTGTTGATACTAACGGAATCTAACAATAGGGATCATTTTCGCAAAGTTTGGTGATTCTGAGGATATAAATGCCAAAATTTAAACGTTGGGGACCATTTTCGCAAGAAACCTAATGGTTGGAAACCATTTGTGCTGTTTACCAAAAAAAATTGAGGTTGTAAACAATGAGTACCAAACAGGGGCAAATTGCGTATGATATAACGTAGTAATTGAATTGAACTAAAATATTTAAATTGAGATTTGATTATAATAGAAAAGAGTAGAAAGTAGATAATTGTAGAGAATTTATGTGAAATTAAAATGAAAATATGTTGTATTTATAGGTGAAAAATGAATTAAAAAAAAAAGATGTTAAAATGACCGATGAAGACCCCAACGATCATTTTTAAAGTTTGTGACCGTTTTGCAAAGGTAAAAAAATGACCGAGGCTCACTTCTTCAACACGGTGATTGACTAGCGGTTTGGCTCGTGCTTTTGACGAGGCGACGAGTTGCTCGACCCTTTGCCACTTCTAACTATACTGGGTAGATTGATAGAAACAGCATACTAAAAATATTATTTGTAATATCCTTAATTTAAAATATACAAACGAAGACAAAGCAAGCCATTTCTTTCCAAATTCTTTTATTTCCCACACAGCAAGTTCAGCTTAGTTTAAAGCTTTTCCTATAAGTTAAAACTTCTGGTCAAATTTGTTTATAAACGACCACGCGGCAACATTTCATAAGATTTTTTTTTTAAAAGTCAACAATTGATGAAAAATTTCCGTCCACCATTTTTTACTTTCAAAAAATAGACCAACAAATTGTTATCACGTTGCTCTTTATAAACAACCGTTTATAAATGGTTTACCAACAATAAAATAGCTGGATCCTCTCTGACTTCAATGACAGGATAAAATGTGAGATGAGTAACCAAAGCCGGCAGAAATTACAAATAAAGAAAGCACAACAATGGCTTGTTCAAAGGAGGATAGATAACAGAGAAAATTGACAACAGACTACCAGTAATTTGATCTTGATAGGCAACTACTGCTGCTGCTACTACTACAACAGCCAAAGCACAAACTAAAGTTCCAGATGATTCACCAATTAACTCTACTTGGGTGCTTCCCAGAATATTAGAGTCGAGGTGGAAAGCACCCGGCGTTCTTATTATGATGACAGGAGAACAAAGATCTTACATTACATGCTGTCCACACGATTAGTATTGTGCAGATCATTTCCATGGCATGCCTTGAATGTTATTGTTACCGAAAAGTCCTGTGCTCTGATTGAGTGGACTTGCAGGCCCACCAGAGGATTCACTCAGAGTCCCGTGCGATGGTGAGCTACTGGCACCAATTGCACCACCTCGGTTGATATTTGGTGGAGCCAATGAAGGCTCCATATGGTTTGCTGATTTCGATTCCTTGCGACCATCTGCTATAAAACTGCCAACAATTACCTGCCAAGTGAAAGGACTTTTTTCAGTAATGCCAAAAATCACTGATGATGCATAACAAAGCATTTAGCAACGACATTATGAAGTACTATCGAGGAGCACCATCTGTGGACCGTAGAGTATACTGTGTTTTGGATATGGAGGAATTTTCTATTTCTCATCTTGATTGAAATATTTATTTTATTGCCTCTATCGGAAAATTCAAATGCCCATTTAATGCTAGTAACACAGAGTATTTAAGAGAAAAATCAAATATGATCGAAGCAAATTAATCAACCTAAGATGAGTATATGATGGGGTCTGATCCCACCATTGCAGTTAGGAGTATATACATATTAACCAAATACTAGTGAATCCACATCACATATATATCTAAAAAAGATGGTACTTTTATCAAAATTTGACGTAGTTCAAACACGATTGCCTGCCAGAAGAAATGTCAACCTTCCAAGTCTTGTTCTCAAGGCAACAGTTCAGAGAGCAAGCTTACCAGTCTTTAGATTTTTTTATTTTTTATTTTTTAATTCCATTAACTGATACGACTGAAATAGCAAATTAATTTCAACCCTATCGAAATGCAATAAGACAAGTACAGACAAATAAAGTTCTGTAGGTCCTAACTCCAACTTAATAAACTTATTAATTCTTCTCTGAGAGACGTGTACCAAGAAGTTTGCAAGATGGACTACAGATTGAAAATTAGTGTCCAGTAAGAGAGTCGAATTAAGGGCAAACAAACCTGTACAGGGGATGCAGCAATTAGTAAACCAGCCACGCAACCACCTAGAACCCTTCCATCAGGACCAGCTAACGTGATGCTTAATCCACCATTTCTGCTTCTCTGGCCGCCAACTCCAACTTCTGATAGCATAAATGAGCCAGAGAGGGACAAAATCTCAAACCGCCCCTACGTAAGGAAAATCAATAAGATATTCACAAACAGATGTGATAACTAAACTATTCCATCTGGAGAGGTTACTGAGAAAGTATGGCCATTCTAGTCAATTATAAATAATAACATAAAGCTTAAATAATAGGTTACTAAGGGGTCGTTCTCTTTGTGTTTGAGTTTTTTCAGTTTTTTATTTTGTTTTGAGTTTTCTGTTTTCAGTGTTTATTTATTGCTGAAAACGTGTCCTTTTTGTAATTTTGGAAAACAGTTTCCCAAAATGAAAAATTGAAAATTGTGTTTACTTCAAAATTTATTAGAATAAAATATTATTATTTTTTTTCGAATTTTCTAACGTATTTTCATTTTTTTACTTTTATATGTAAAATCATTTTAAAACTTGAAATTAAAGTCAACTAAAGAACTTTTAAAATAGAAAAAATAAAAAAAACTAATAAAGTTCATCTAGGCATTCATTAACCGAGACTAGGCATTAAGTCAGAACTTTGCGCTGAGACGGCACTTACAAGTACAAGACTTTTTAGAACACTGTCATTCATTTATCACTTCAAATTGATCATTTTTATAAGCCTTGTAATCACATATTCCAATTAACTTTTAATAAAATTTATTTTTTAACGGATCAAACATACCAACATTATCAGGAAGAAGCTATAATCAAACAACTTTTTTCTCACTTGAGAAAGATCATAGAAAATCAACGTCACAAAATCAGAACGGGAATAAGTCCTATATATTCTACTTAAATTGGTGACACAAATAAGCTGTTGCCATAGTTGTAGGGGTTTGACATTTACACTGGCACCTGGGTTCGAACCCTCCCACTTACATAGGTCATAGGTGAGTAATATTTTTTTGATTTAAGCTTAGTAAATGTTTTTTTTTTTTTTTTTGGGGGGGGTGGGGGGGAATCAGCTTCCATTGCAGCGTAGTGGATCGAACTCGTGATCTCACGTGCCAGTTATGTGCTGACCACTTGAGCTAGCCCCATTATTTGTAAAATGGGCGTTTTCCGCATTTTTGAAGAAAACGCCTCGGTTAATTGAAAACAACCAAAACAACATTTCAGCGTTTTCGATTTCCTTTGTAAAAAGTTTCTTCGTTTCTGAAAACGGAATTTTGAAAATAGGTAAGTAAACGTGTTTTCGATATTTTCGAAAATTGAAAACTAAAAATGGCCCGAAAACGGTGAAGAGAACGAGGCCTAAATTTTGGGTAGCCTATTCCAGATTCGGTTGTTAAAAGTGAAAATCACATGATTTAAACACTAGTGTTAATCCTAAACCACTCAACATGCAGGTTAAAAGATAAATTAATAGTATCAATAAACAGAAACGATTGACCATTAACATAAGCAATCATTACATAACTTCAACAATTTTGAATTTGTAAAAACTAGAGATCAGATTTCAATATTATTATTAAATATAAAGCGAAATGGAATAAAACAAATAAATAGATACAAAAATAAAAAACCTCATAAGTAGCAGTTCCACCAGATGTTGCAGCTTGGCTGAGTGTCACATTTGATATAGCACCATTTGCAGATAGGACACAAACGGCCCTTGGACCATTTTGAGAAAATGCCATTATTTTCAAAGAAACGTCCTGAAAAACCAGTGACTAACAATTAGTAACATTAAACACAATCCTGTCCTAGTCATCCTTTTATGAATTTCATAGCACTGCGCATGTCAATATCTTGATCAGATTGCATCACTAAAAAGTACTGCCAAAAAAAATGATAGAAGGAGGAAAAAAAATGACCATCTCCCACCAACATAAACCTTTGGGTGAAATTGGATTTGAATAATCAAAATAAAAGAAACATACAGATCAAATGCTGTGACTTGTGATTTGATATAATGCTATTGTACTTGATATAAATGAGAACGGTATACGAGATATAGAGAACCATCAAACACAGTACAAAACCTCCATTGCAATTAGTTAAGAAAAAACTTTCTGATTTAAGAGAGAATTGCTCAAGAAGAGGACCTAGGAATAATGTATACTTTGTTCAACAAACACAAGCATAATGCATATCTATGTGACATAGCCACAACAGCAAATAACGACTTCAATATGGCAGAGTTCAAGAGTGTCTTTTTTTGAACCGAAGACATGCCTCAGTACTCCATTATTTATGTAATCGCTAATTAATCTATTACTTCAGTATTTTGTCGCATATCAGATATGTACTTCAAAACATTACCAAATACTGGCCAATAATCGCATATATATTCTATGAAGTGCCAATGCAATATTACCATGTTGACTCAATTAATTAGCTCAACTTTTAAATAAAACAGAATATATTAAAAATTAGTTAACACAAAATAATATTATTATTAACCAAGCAACAAAAAAATTATAATAACATAATGCTTTAGTGATCTGCGATTCCTATCAAACCTAACTTTGAACCTTCTACTGTATATTTCAAGCAATTACACATCTTTTTCATGATGAAGTATATTACAGAGCATAAAAGTAAAATCAGAAAAACAAGTCCTATCTTCAGCTCTGTAGGAGCATACAACCATAATTAATTTACGCTAGTGTAACAATTTCAAAAAAACAAGCAATAGTAGTCCAGTAAAGAATTATTTGTTTATTAGTGGAAATTGAGTCAATTCCAAAGTATCTACATACATTTACTAGAAACAGAGACCTCCAAAGAAATTGGTGGGAATCATTATCCTATCAGCTGCATTCACTGCACGGTATATTTATTAAGATAAGCAAAATACTAGTCATATGCACATTTAACTTTGTGAAAACTCGAAAGAACATTTATAACAAAAGTAAAACAGGCTCTTGGCGATTCTAATTAGTAATTACCTGGCATCAATTTCCTATACAAGCAAAATAGATAGAATATTCCTTCAAAATAAACGACGAATATTTGTTCCACTAACTTAACAAATAAGAAAAAAAAAAAGAAGGTAAAATATCAACCTCCCCTGCCTTGACGTTGATAACATGCGGAGTAAATCCAACACCAGTCGATCCTGAAAAGAAAAAAGCTCTATTTCAGATTTATATAATTAAGTCAATCATTAGATTCCTTAAATCAAAAGCATAAGTCAATGATTATGGTTCAAAGTGACAAGAGATGTTATCAATTGCATGAAAAAAATTAAGGAAATTAAATTATCATAAATAAATCGAACGAAAATTAGAAGAATACTACAAATAAATAAGATGAAAAGAAAATAATATGGCACAAATCATGTTAATATTCTCTATGGGCATCTGAAACACATAACTGTATTAGGCAGATTATATTAAAGCAAAAATGAAAGCAAGAAGCAACACAGGGGCATACTGGTAATCTTCCCTTCTATAAAATTTTGGAGACCCAAAGTTCCAGCAGACACACATACCGCAATTTGATTTCATTCACCCATGAATTTATTATCCTGTTTTCTACATTACTATATTATAGCATAAAAAACCACCACCAAAACCTTTTTATAGTTTGTTTCCTATTACAACTATCATTAAACAAAGAAGAATAGAAAACCAATAAACAAAAGAAGCATGTTTGGTTCTACTTAAAAATAAATCAAATTAAATTTTTAAGTTACTTATTTTGTCAAATAGTCTTGTAGAAAACAAAGTTATCCATTACAAAGATTTGATTTTTCAATCAAGGAGTCATTAATTAACCCTAATCTATTACATTTAGCTATACGTGTATACATTTGAAGGAACAAAGAGTCATTACCCATAGTTTCCTTTTGTTGCTTCTTGCTTGATGAACCACGAGGTCTGCCTCTGCTCTTCTTCGAAGATGGCAAACCCGATCCGTCCAGGGGTGGCTGCGGCTGTGGAGGAGTTGCGATAGATGATGGACTAGCCAAAGCCTGTGAGAAAGTTCCACTTGACGGCGGAGCAGGAGAGACGCCGACGGGCCGCTGGGCTGACGTCATACCCATTGCCATGCTTCCATCGGGACCATACTTCCTTGGTCGCCCCCTCTTACGCTTCTGCTCTCCAGAGTTCAAGTTCGTCACATTTTTTACCGTGGCGGCACCAGCAGGGACCGGATTGTACGGCTGAGTGGATGATCCTACGGGTCTGTAACCAGTGGCACTACCATCAGTGTTGTAGACCATGCGTATAGACTGATCCAACTGTGCCTGCGAAACCGCCGGTGCCGGAGAATTATGAACGGCGGAGGAAGCGGGTGCCATGGTGAATGGCTCCCGATTCGTCATCAAAGTTGTGGCTTCAGTCCCCGACATTTTCTTGCCGGATTCTGCAATTAACTTGATTTTTTTTTCCCTTAAATTACCTGTAAGAAAAACCACAGAACGAAATGAGATCTTCTGCTGAAGAACTAAACCCTATTCACATTTTGGAAGTTTTTGAATTCTACTGTCACTCATCACGACTGCACCGAAACATAAAAACATACGCACACTGGGAAGAAAAAATCAATTGAAATTTAGGAAAAACTAGTGAGAAATCAAAGAAGTTTGAACACACTATCACCAAGCTCTTTGCCATTAAAAAATCAAAATTGAGCTGATTTTTTCTAATTTTTGAAAGAAATTACCAAAAATCAATTTAAACAGGAAAACCAGATTTTGAAAATTTTAATTTTTCACTAATTTAAGAATAATAACAAAATAACCATAAAATTGAAAAGAAAATTAAGAAAATAGCAGAAAAAAGAGGAAAAATAAAAAAAATCTCACAATAAATAGGGAAAATTCTTTTAAGTAGCGGAGAATTACAGAGATCGAAAGAAATAAGCAACCGAATTTTTTTAGGGTTTTGAGAGTAAGGCTTTCTGTAAAATTGTTGGGATCGTTAATTAATGTATATTTAGAGAAGGGAGTGGCATTTTCAGTAATTATTTTCTCCCACTTTTGACATCTTCAGTACGAAGAATTTCCCCTAAAGATAAAAAAATAAAAAATGTTATTGATTTATTCTTCAAATTCATCATTACTCTCTCTCGTCCCATTTCATTTATGTACTCGCTGTTGCTTTAAAACGCGTCGTTTAATTTGTAGTAGCTTTATTAGAGCAAATAGTATAGCGAGTGGTTTGTTGTTTTCCAGTAGAGCGCGTGAATTTAGATAGGAAGTCAATTTCTAAAGAAAATAATTATAATCATAATTAGTGATTAATTAAAATATATTAGGTTTAGTAAATACTTAATTATTATTAAGGATAATCCAATTCATATTCTGCTATTGCAGATTAGGTAACGGTAATTAGTGCATATTTGTGATACAATTGGTATAATTTCTTAATTGAATCCAACTCACATATTAGCATTGAATAAGTTGGCAAATGCATTATTATCATTTTAGAAATGATGTCATTTATTCGAATAAATAATTTGTATTGATTTATGTTTAATATTATTTTATTAATACACGTGTTGGATAAAAAGAAGAAAGAAAAATGATTTTTGTTTACAATGGGGTCAAACAGGGGCGACATTTGTACAAATGTTCATGTAGATGTGATGTTAACAAAATTTAGACGGTCAGGTCTTACAAATGTTTGCAGTTTTAATGGTCTGATCTGTCAGGTCCCTCCATCTGTAATTGCCTCTATAAATTTTATCTGTACCTGATCATGATGCAATGCTCTATTTCAAATTGTAATTAAATTCTTCATATTAGAAGGGACTATACTATATTTTGATGTCAAGTTTTGACTTAACACTTGATGTAGTTTTCATGACAAAATTATTTTATTTTACTTTCTTTGCATTTTGGAAATAGATTGTGAATTCTAAGAGCATCACCAGCATAATCACTGATTGCTTAAGAACATGTGCCCCGTAATAAAAAATCGACAGTGTTTTTTTTTTTAAAAAAAATCATATCCACAAGTAGGGGTGGACATTGGGTGGTTCGGTTCGGGTATCTCAAGAACCGTATTCGAATCATACTTTTCGATTCTTGTAAAATGGAACCATTCGGTTCCATTGAATTGCTAGAACCAAACCAAAACCATTTAATTTTGATTCGATTTTGGTTCTACAATAATAATTATTTTTCGAGAGCCTTATCGAGGAGTATCATGCCTCGAGAAGTCAGCTAATAACCTGAATTAAACTTCTACTAAATATACCAGATCAAGAATTTCGAAAATTCTTTACCCTCGAAGAAAAGTATAGGACTCTCTATGAAACAGAAGATATTTATAAACCAAAACAATAAACAAATGGTCTGGAAGGTTTTTCAAGCATAGCAAGAAGTTGTGGGATGAATCATGAATTTTAAATACATTATTATTAATTGTTTTATATTTGTATTTAAATATTTAATTAACTCCATCATGGTCATTTACAACTTCGCTTATTAATTAGTCTCATTCTATTTTCATTTACTAAGAATTTCAATCCAAGTGTGAAGTTAAAAGTTACAATGAGGTAGAGACGTAACAAACTTCATGAAAAGAACTTAATAATTTTCACTTTACCCCCAAAAAATTATAAATTCTTTTTATTTTTAGTTTAAGGGCAACCAATTAAAACCATCAAAAAATAAACAATGATAAAAAATTTGGTTCTAACTTCGATAGAGTAGCTCAACAAAAATACTTTTTGTTCAGATTTTCGTTTTATGCATTGATTTAGATTTTTTTTATAATTTTATTAAGCTCTAACCAATTAGAAAATAATCATTAAAATGCATTAGATATGCTCTAATAGATTTTTGACTAATTAGAAAAATAATCATTTCATATAAGATCCTCCTACATCTATATATATAAAAGTTAATTTAACAAGAATACACAAGAAAAGTACTTCGAATTGTTGATTAATCGTCGAAGATGGCTTAGAACCAATAGTTCATTATTTAATGGACCTTTCCGTTCTAATAGTTTATCCAAGAGTTATCAGTATTTATCAAACATGTTCCTATATAAAGTAATGCTATTGGATCAAATGACAAAAGACATTGTTGAGAAAAGATAGCTTTTCCTCTAATAGAATTTTTAGAATTCAAGGTGTTTGATGTAATTTGCGGCTATCTAAATTTTTTTATTAATATGAAGAATGTTAATATATTTTAGTGAATTTTCAGCTCATAAACATATGCTTTTAACATTTTCTTATGTAAGCTTTTCTTTATATTTATGATGTAATCACTAGTTGCACACCCGTGCATTGTACGGACATATTTCTTTTTCAAATGAATTATACTCAAACAAATGAAGATTGAAAAAACAATTTAAAAAAAGAAAGAAAAAGTAATGTTGCAGATACCAATTTTTTTTTAAAAAAAACCATTCTTATATCGATAATATTACAAATTCTAAATAACTTCTTTTTACACAATATTTATTGTTTCATTAGTTGGCTTCCCATCTTTATCGCATATTAATATTTTCAAATTAGAACGATTTTTTACTCTAAAAACTGCTACATATAACTGTCAATGACTGAATACTGTCTTATTTAGGAAGAGCCCTACATGCAATAACGATTGACATTGACTTTTGTTAATAATCATAGCATACGACACTAACAATGAGAATTGTCTTATCTGGACCTTAAAAGGCAACTTCACATTTGATGGATTCAATGACATGCTTGGGATAATGACTTTGTCATTTGAATTTATCCCCATCATTGCTTCTAGACAAAATTTTAGCCTCTAGGACATAATGCTCAAGTTTTGTAACGATTAGCCTTGGTCTATTTCATAATCTTGCAGTATGGTCAACGTTTCTCAACAGCATAAATGGAACATCGATCTCAAGTGTTAGATAATGGATAGGAACTCACGAACACTTTATACTATTCGAAAACTCTGTAGAATGAATGTCTTCGATCAAACTTGTGCTTTTCTATGCATTTGGCATGTTTAAATTATTAATACGAACAAAATGCACATTTAAAAAAATTATAGTATGAACAGATGACATCCTCTTTATTCAATCACAATCGTAAGTACTAAAATACGATTTATATTAGAAATGGAGAAAGATAATTAAATAGTTGGGCCCAAAATAGAACTATTTGCTCAAAATATTATAGGGAAAAAATTCATTTGTCCCATTAAAAAAATATTTTATTCAAAGTTAAACTCCCTGCGTTTTAAATCGATACTTGAATGACTTTTGTTTTTTTAAATGAAGGAAATATGGTTCTTTGATCAATTGGGGCAAACATTTAGCCCCTGTTTGGTACCAATTTTTTTCAAATTCTATTTTATCAATACATTCTATCAATAAAATAATACATACATAAACAACAGTTTAAAAACGACATTTATTATTTATAAATAACAGTTTATAAATGATTACCAAACAAATGCTAAAAAGAAAAATGATTCAATACGCAAGTGTTTATAAACAATTTACTAAACGCAGTTAATGATTTTTGTTTATAAACTAGTGTTACACACGTGCGATGCACGGGCACAGTCATTTGTTACTCACATATATCGAATTTATATGTGAATATATGAAATAAATATTTAAAGAAAATGAGAAACGAATGAAGACAATTTGTGTAATTATTCAATTTTAATTATTATTGACATAATTAATCTTTTCAAAATGTAATTTCTAGATAATCACAAATTAATTTCATTTCATATTTATTTTAACATTACAAATTAAATATATGTGATCCCTTATTTAAATGAATGAAACAAATTACGCGTTATGAAATGTTAATTTTAATTAAATTTTTTCGAACGTATATTGTAAATATATTTAACTTTATGTACCAAAAAATCATATATGCATCTCAATTTATAAAAGTGGCACGAATCTTTAAAACACAAGACATAATACTCTACCACTTATCCATTTGGAATTGATTTTTCAAGAATCAATTTTTCTGAACATTCATTCTCAATCACAAGTCACAAATTCTTTAAAAAATCATTTTTATAATTTTTCATACTAATTCTTAACTATACATTAAAAAAAAAAAAATCACTTTTCAAAAAAAAATCAAAATCAAATTATCAATTTTTGTAAATAGGACAAGATCAGGTGAGATGTCGACATGTACATAGATAAGGGCAAAAAAAAATGAACTAAAAAAAAAAATCTACATATAATTAAGAATAGAATTTAAATACGAAAAAATATTAAACAAATAGAGGTTCAATTAATCCAGTTTCATCGAACAACATTAGATAAAACTTTCATTGTCATCAAATGACTTCATAGCTTAATATGTAATCAATTGTAACTAAGATTGAAAATATAAACCGGAAACCTATGCATCGCAATAATTTAGTTCGAAGGTGTAAAAAGTTCATAGTCGATGACAATCCGCCTTATGACATACCATTGAAAACACATCTTAATTCAATAAATCAAATATTGCAAATTCATTTTTGAAAGTACCGTAATGTTAAAAAAAAAAAAAAAAAAATTTAAGTTCGTTCACGCACATTCTAATATTAGATTGTGATTATTTTTTATATTGTTTAGGTGAAACTCATTTTTATTCAATATTTTATCGATTTGTAGTCATTATTTTTTACATTTTTAATTACGTTAAAAATTAAAGAGATAAGAAATTTAATTTTATCATTCGTAATATATAAATCATATCTTCAACATGCTTATAACCCTTTTTTATACTCACTTGATTTAAATAAAATAGATAATTTATTTGGACACGAAACATACAACATTTTAAATTTTAAATTCCAAAATTATGAGTATTAAAGATGTATTTGATGTTGTTTAAAAAAAAGTACTTATGATTTTGAGAGGTGATTTTTAGGAGAATATGTCGTAAAAAAACTAAGAATTTTTTTTTGCATTTTTTTGTAATATTATATTATTGTTAAATGTGTGGTTGAAAAAAAAAAGATAAAACCATGTGTGAGGAATACTAAACATCAAATCGATATTAAAATTGGTTTCCATGGGATAACATGGACTTTTGACAACTTTAACATAAAAATAAATAAATAAATAAAAAGAAAATAAATACAAAATCCAGGTACAAATCTTTCATGTTACACAAAATCAAAACCAGAAACTTTTGGACCACTTCTTCAACCAATATCAAAACTCTAGTATACCTTATTCCGTTCATTTCAAGCTAAATCACATCTGGTTAATATTATTTCGGATCGTTTGATCTGATGGAGGACTCAAAGAACGCCATTGATCAGTAAAGTTATGGTCAGATCTTCACATTCAATCATGGAGAAAAATAAAAAAGGAGTCGGACGTGACGCCGAAGGTATCCTTAGTTTCTTTCACATGAAAATAGGAAAATCTAAATCTCTTGTATATTTTTAACACAAAAAAAAAAAAAAAAGATAATGTATACATACATTGACAACTTTTTTTTTTTTTTTTTAATCTAATTCAGCTAGTAAGTTTTTATTTCCATGAGATTTGTTTAAATAATGTAGTTTAAAATGCTTGAAAGCTAAATCAGTGAATAATCATATTGCGGATTTTTTTAAAAATTACTTATTGTATATTATATAAATAAATGTATCTGTTATGTTGTCTGTCTAATTATTTTTTGCTTTTATTCTAAATAAATTGTAATTGGTTTTCATTATTGGGAAATAATTTTTGATATTTAAATGCACGATTTCTGAAGTTTAATCAACACTATGTACTTGCTTTTCCTAATTTATTGAATCAGTAAAACTTGTGGTTATCTAATTAAATAAATTCATTCTCTTTGATTAAATAGCGACAGAAGTGTAGATGCTAGATGAAAATACAGATATTAAAATGATGCACAAATAAGTAATCTAGATTTTGCATTCACATTTGACATACCTTCGTTTTGCATTCAAACTATTTAAATTTACGGCAACTTACTATTTATAGAAATAGAAAATGAGCGGGAAAATGTTTTTAGAAACTACCCTACTTTTATATATATATATATAAGTAAAGAAGTGCCAAACAAATTAATGAATTTGTATTAAATTACATTCTTTTAACAATTAATGTTTAATTTTATGAAAACTTACTATTTATAGAAACAAAAAATGGACGGGAAAAATTAAGGCAATAAATGCGTTCATATTTATCTAGATTTTGCATTCACATTCGACATACCTTCGTTTTGCATTCAAACTATTTAAATTTACGGCAACTTACTATTTATAGAAATAGAAAATGAGCGGGAAAATATTTTTAGAAACTACCCTACTTTTATATATATAATATATATATATATATATATATATATATATATTTAAATTTACGGCAACTTACTATTTATAGAAATAGAAAATGAGCGGAAAAATGTTTTTAGAAACTACCCTACTTTTATATATATATATATATATATATATATATATATAAGTAAAGAAGTGCAATAAGTGGTTTAGTATGAATATATTTTGTAAATTAATGGCATTTATTATTTTTATGGTAATCAATGGTGATTTTAAAAAACTATACATTATTTTATTATTGTTTAAAATATAAAATTCTTAAAATTAGTTTTTTATTATCTTCTTATTTATTTTTCTCATGCGAATTTTTTTTCCATTTACAGTTTTTTTTTAATGATTCATGTCTGACGTGACAATATTATTAATCAATAGCATAAGGTATAATCCTCGAATAATTTTTTTTTTTTTTTTTGAGTAATTTGGTAGTAATTGTTATAGACTATTATTCATTTGATACTTTATTTGTCATTTTTTTAGTAAGTGGTTTAATGTGAACACATGTTGTAAATTAATGACATTTATTATTTTTATGATAATCAATGGTGGTTTTGAAAAACTATGCATTAATTTATTGTTGTTTAAAATATGAAATTCTTAAAATTAATTTTTTATTATCTTCTTATTTATTTTTCTCATGCGAATGTGTTTTTTATCCATTTACAGTTTTTTTTTTTTTATAATTCATGCTTGACGTGACAATATTATTTAATCAACAGCATAAGGTATAATCCTCGAATAATTTTTTTTTAGTAATTGGGTAGTAATTGTTATAGACTATTATTCATTTGATACTTTATTTGTCATTTTTTTTTTACTATTTAAATATTACAATACAATAATTTTTAATTTTTATAGTTTACAATTTTTTTTTTTAATTATATGGATTAAATTCCATATATAAATGATTTTCCTATATATGACTTATTATTTTCCATCTAAAAATTATGCATTCGTTTATCATTATTTAAACTATGAACTTTTTCAAATTATTTCTCCCATGCGACAGTATTTTTTATCTATTTACAATATAATGATGTACTTTTTTTATCTAATTCTTATACGAATGTTGCAGAGTACTTGAATTTTGGTGATCCTACATTTAATTATGAAAATTGCAGGGCTTTTTTTTTTTTTGTATGCGAAGTGTATGGACAAACAATATAATACAAATAAGCAAAAATATTCACTCTGTTGTAATCACTCTATTTATATCATTATACATATATATGTTTGTTCTTATAAAAAATATAAAAATATTGTATTCGTAATTATATGAGAAGACATGATGACCGTGCAATGCACGGGTGAAAATAATAGTATTATATAAAGATAAAGATAAAGATAAGGAATGTAATATATTTGAGGTAAATTATGTGATTGAAAAATAATTAGAAGAAATAAGTGTGGTTAAAAAGGAGGTTTGATAAATGTGTTTATAAACAATTTATCAAACGGAGACTTATAAATTTTGTTTATAAACGATTACATGGCAACAACTCATTAATCAATTTTATTGAAGAGTCAACCATTTTGATTAATCAAAGATTTTTCCCCAACCATGTTTTATTTTTCAAAAAAATGAGTCAATAAATATTGTCAAGTCGATATTTATAAACAATATCTATTATTTATAAACAATCGTTTATAAACGATTTACCAAATGGTTGGCGGAAAAAAATTATTCAATTTATTGTGTTTATTAACAATTTATCAAAAGTTATAAATTTTTAGACAATTCATCAAGCGGAGACTTGTTTCGTAAATAATTTTAAAAAATTTATAAATTTTTAGTCTTGTTTCGTAAATAATTTTTGTTTATAAATAAGAAATGTAATATTTTCGAGGTAAAATATGTAATTGAAAAATAATTTGAAGAAATGAGTGTTGTTAAAAAATGGCTTGAAAAATATGTTTATAGACAATTCATCAAGCGGAGACTTATAAATTTTATTTATAACCGATCACCTCATATGACAACATCTCATTGCTCCATTTTATTGAGAAGTCAATAATTTTGATTAATTAAAAAATTTTCGCCAACTATTTTTATTTTTTAAAAAAATCGAGTCAACGAAATATTGAAATTTGAAAAATGAATTTTACATAAATGAAATGAGTCAATGAATTAGTGAAAATTATTGACAAATGTGCAAAATACATGTGAATTGATTAGTGTACCAGCATAAAATGGCAAATTAAGTAGAGGGCAGTGGGCCATGGTCATTGCATCTTTCCAAATCCAAAGTAGTACAAAGTTGCGCAATTAAAAAAATCTATATCTATATATATATATATATATATAAAAGTAGAATTGAGGAGAGGGAGTGATTTTGGAGGGAAAATTGCATTTAATGAACCTATCTCCTCACTTTTACTTTTAAATATAAAAATAAAAAATAAAGAAAAGATAAATATTTTTGTTGAAAAATTTATTATTTATTACATGTTTAGTAAGAGTTGTAATAAATGTATTATGTGTAAATGTGTTACATTGAAAATGAAAAAACTTAGATTAATATATTTGAACATAAATAATGTGTATCTATATAAATGTGTTATGTGGGAAATGAAAAAATTTGATTAATATATTTGAACATAAATAAATGTGATATCTATGTAAATGTGGTATCTATATATATATAAAAGTAGAAGTGAGGAGAGAGAGTGCTTTTGGAGGAAAAATTGCATTTAATGAACCTATCTCCTCACTTTTACTTTTAAATATAAAAATAAAAAATAAAGAAAAGATAAATATTTTTGTTGAAAAATTTATTATTTATTACATGTTTAGTAAGAGTTGTAATAAATGTATTATGTGTAAATGTGTTACATTGAAAATGAAAAAATTTAGATTAATATATTTGAACATAAATAATGTGTATCTATATAAATGTGTTATGTGGGAAATGAAAAAATTTGATTAATATATTTGAACATAAATAAATGTGATATCTATGTAAATGTGGTATGTAGGAAATGAAAAAATTGTATTAATATATTTGAACATAAATAAATGTCATATCTATGTAAATGTGTTACATTGAAAATGAAAATGTTGGATTAATATATTTGAAAATAAATAAATACATGTTATATAAATTTGTTAAGTTAGAAATGAAAATTTTGAATCGACATATTTTAAAAATAAATAAATAAAATCATTGAAGTTTTACTTCCTAATATGTCAATAAATTAGTATGTTCTTCAATAAGTATATTACAAAAATAATTAATTATTTGCTATCAACTTTTACGACAAATGATAAATTGGTAGAGAATTTAATCATTTCATCATTTGGAAAAAAATTGATATGTATAAAAAATAAGGAAAAATAAAATATATAAATTAATATATTGAATTTCGAATAAAATATATGTAAGCAACATATTAAAAAATAAAGTTAATTAAAAATTAAAACATATTAAAAGGAAAATAGGTGATCAGGTGGGCAAATTTTTAGAGAAAAACGTAAACAAAAGTCAAAAGAAATTTTATATAAAAAATTTAATTAAATGTCAAACTTTGAGTGATGCGGTACACTGAGTGTACATTCAGAATTTTTTATTTTGATTAGTTTTTTTTTTTTTAAAGTTTCAAATCCAATAACATGTGTTAAAATAAATAAATGTCATATCATATTTATGTAAATGTGTTACATTGAAAATGAAAAATTTGGATTAATATATTTTAAAATAAATAAATATATGCTATATAAATTTGTTAAGTTAGGAAAGCAAAAATTGAATTAATATATCTTGAAAATAAATAAATAGAATTATTGAAACTTTATTTCCTAATATGTCAATAAATGAGTAGGCTCTTCAATACGTATGTTACAAAAATAATTAATTATTTTCTATCAACTTTTTAACCACACATATTTTCTCTCTCCAATTTTCAGTCACTACTTTTTACCTAAAAATCATAAATAAACAAATTTATAAACCAAACATTATTACCAAACGGAGGCTTAATCATTTCATCATTTTGACAAAAATTTGCATGTTTAAAAAATAAGGAAAAATAAAATATATGTAAGCAAAACATTAAAAATATAATTAATAAAAAATTATAACATATTAAAAGGGAAATAGATGATGAGGTGGACAAATCTTCATAGAAAAACGTAAATAAAAGTAAAAAAAAAGTTATATAAAAAATTTAAATGAATGCCAAATTTTGAGGTGCGCAGTATACTTAGTGTACATGTAGAATATTTTATTTTGAATAGTTTTGTCTTTTTTAAAGTTTCAAATTCAATAACATTTTGTATTGAAATTATATTTTTTATTTGATATGATTGAATCAAAATATTTTCAGTGTTATGATTTAAGAATTATATATTCCGTGCATCGCACGGGTAGGCAACTAGTAAAAAATAAAAAATGAAGAGACGCATATGTACTCTGTTCCATGATGAAGAAAATAAATACAAAAAAATCTTCATTTGGGCGGGAAAAAGTAGACACAGCTCAATTGGTATTATGTATGTACTAGTTGTCTACCCGTGCGATGCACGGAATATATAATTTTTAAATCATAATTTTGAAAATATCTTGATTCAATCACATCAAATAAAAAACATAATTTTAATAAAACTTCAATAAAAAAATGTTATTCAATTTGAAACTTTAAAAAAGACAAAAATATTCAAAATAAAAAATGATAAATGTACACTAAGTATAACGCGTCACTCAAAATTTCACACTCATTTAAATTTTTTTATATAATTTTTTTTTATTACGTTTTTCTCTAAAATTTGCTCACCTCATCACATATTTTCCTTTTAATTTATTAAAATTTTTTATTAACTATATTTTTTAATATGTTGCTTACATATTTTTTTATTTGAAATCCAATATATTAATTAATATATTTTATTTTTCCTTGTATTTTAAACATGCCAATTTTTGTCAAAATGGTGAAATGATAAAACCTCGATTTGGTAATAATGTTTAATTTATAAACTTGTTTATTTATGATTTTGAAGTAAAAAGTAGTGGCTGAAAATTGGATAGTGAAAATACGTGTGGTTAAAAGGTTGATAGAAAATAATTAATTATTTTTGTAACATACGTATTGAAGAACCTACTCATTTATTAACATATTAGGAAGTAAAATTTCAATAATTCTATTTATTTATTTTCAAAATATATTAATTCAATTTTTTTCATTTCTAACTTAACAAATTTATAAAGCATATATTTATTTATTTTAAAATATATTAATCCAAAATTTTCATTTTCAATGTAACACATTTACATAGATATGATATGACATTTATTTATATTCAAATATATTAATCCAATTTTTTCATTTCCTATATAACACATGTTATTGAATTTGAAACTTTAAAAAAAAAAATCTAATCAAAATAAAAAATTATGCATGTACACTCACTATAGCACGTCACTCAAAGTTTGACATGTAATTAAATTTTTTATATAAAGTTTCTTTTGACTTTTTTTTACGTTTTTCTTTAAAAATTTATCCGCCTTATCACCTATTTTCCTTTTAATATGTTAATTTTTAATTAACTTTATTTTTAATATGGTGCTTACATATATTTTATTCGAAATCCAATATATTAATTAATATATTTTATTTTTCTTTATTTTTTAAACATATCAATTTTTGTCAAAATGATGAAATGATTAAATTTTCTACCAATTTATCATTGTTGGTAAAAAGTTGATAGCAAATAATTAATTATTTTTATAATATACTTATTGAAGAACCTACTCATTTATTGACATATTATGAAGTAAAATTTAAATGATTTTATATAATGATTTTCAAAATATATTAATTCAAAATTTTTATTTTTAACTTAACAAATTTATATAGCATGTATTTATTTATTTATTTTCAAATATATTAATCCAATTTTTCCATTTCCTACATAACACATTTACATAGATATCACATTATTTATGTTCAAATATATTAATCTAATTTTTATTTTTTTTCAATGTAACACACTTATACATAGTACATTTATTACAACTCTTACTAAATATGTAATAAATAATAATAATAATAATTTTTCTTACAAAAATCTTTATCTTTTATTTATTTATTTATTTTTTATATATAAAAGTAGAAGTGAGGAGAGATAGTCATTAAATGCAATTTTCCCTCCAAAATGACTCTCTCTCCTCACTTCTACTTTTATATATATAAAGATAAAGATATGTAATAAAGTAATAGATAATAGATTTTGAAGAAATTTATTAGGTTGCTAATACGTTATTAGAATTTTATATCCTAAATCCTATCTTACATCCTACATATATTAAAAGACCCTTAAATAGGGGATTGTTTACCTTGATTAGAGATAACAATGAATAGAGTATGGATTGTGTTTGAAAAATTCATACAATATTCACTAGATATTTATAATACTCATATTCTACCCATAAACACACTTGAGAGCGATGGGTCGAGTGCGGGTAGGTACGAGTAGGGTGCGTGTATACTTTTATATCCATTAAAAATTCGTTACGTATTTTAATTTTAATAATTTTTTAATTTTTATTTTGTAGGCATTGGTGACAGCCCAAAGTGGTAATGTGTTTTCTTTTGTGTGTGTGCATATATATATATATATATATAATGCTTGTTCAATAATTATATAAGGAGGGTTTATTCAATTGAGATTTCGAAAGAGATTAAAGACTTTTTTTGATGGACTTTTTTTAATGGATTTCATTGAATTTGATTGACTTTTATGTATTTATATAGACTTTTAAAGACTTTCGTGGACATTTATTTAAAAGACTTTCATATACTTTTAAAGACTTTTATAGATTGATTTAAAAGACTTTCAAATACTTTTAAAGACTTTTACATACTTTTATTTTTTAATTGAAAAACATAAACGCTAATGGATTAATTTTCGTATGATGTGAATATGAATCGTTAATAATAATTATATGTAAAGTGAATTAAAAAAAAAGCGTGAGAAATATAAATAGTTTTAAGATAGAGAAACATTTGTGATTAAAAAAATGGGGGGAAAATAAAATCGCATTTGATATCGACATAAAAATTGTACTATGTTCATAAAAAAATTTATAGAGAAAATTCTTGAATCGCTTTACTTATTATTATTTGTTTTGACACAATTTATTTATTATTTTTCTATAAGATCTTATGGAATTTTTGTTAGATTTATTTTCATAAAAAAATCGAAAAAAATGATGAAAAAAAAGAGAGTCCAAATATAAAGAAAAAATATTTAAAATAAAAAAATACAAAAAGTTGAAGAGAAGAGAAATAATGATTTGTTTAGTCAAATGTTTAAAGTTTCTAAAAATAATATGAAAGAAGAAAAATATAGAATAAATAAAATTACAATTTAAAAGATTTTTTTTTTTTTTATAAAAGTCTTTCAAAATCTTGGAGGTTAATGAGAGACAAATAAAGAGATTTTGTGGTTGTACTTTATGTTTAAAAGTTAGTACATAGAGGATTTCGTAGGAGTCTTTAAAAGTCATTGATAATTTGAATAACACGAGACTTTTAAAGACTTTTAAAAGTCTTTATACAATACACCATGACTTTAAAAGACATTTTAAGAGTCTATTAAAATCTAGATTGAATAACTCAAGATTTTAATGGATTTAAAAAAGTCTAGATTAAATACCTCTAGACTTTTAAATTCCATCAAAGTCTTTAAATTTCCTTCCAAATCCTAATTAAATAAACCTCCTAAGTATTTAATTGTAATTTTTTCATGAATTTCACATGTAATATACTAATTAATAATCTCTGCGCAATATAAAAATATCAAAATAAAGTAAAAATACAATAACATTCATTGTCCAAAAATAAATATATTTTAATTGTCCAAAAATAAACAAATATCAAAGAGTCTATTTGTTCAAAATTATATACTGCTAAAATAAAATTTTTTTAAACAAAATTAATGAATATATGAGTAGGGTATAAATTTTTCTACAATATTCATATCGTATTCATACACATATCGGATTTCAAAATCTCCATCCATACCCTACTCGCAAACTTATTGAATTCGATAATTTCCATCTATTTACGTCTAGTACCCAACGAATTTTCGATTTGCGTATATTATTGTCATCTCCGACCATGATCGGTCAACCAATACAGCATCGTTTTCTTCTTCTTCTTTTTTTCCCGTCACCTCACCTCGAGGGTAACCCTGGAGTGCTTTTAGCCTCGACGAGCTTTTAGCATTTTTATCAATTTTCTCAAGCGACCACTTCTATACTCCTCCTCCACCCCCACCCCCACCCCTGACCGCTCATATCGTGCAAGAATGCTCTTCTGGACCCTTGGAGAGGGTGAAGTATCATGAAATTTCACTTGGTGTCTGGCTGATGGGGTTTTTTACTCTCCTCTCTTGTCCAAGCTTAAATCCCAAGAAACCTTGAATAACATAGAGCCCGTCGATCCCAATTCCTTAAATCACATCTCAAGTATCCTGAACTCGATAGGTTTTCAATGCATTAAAAGAGAGACATTTATGGTGAAGAAGCCTTTTAACTTTTAGTTCTTCTTCAAGAGGCTAAACAAGAAAGTGAGTGGTGTCGAAGGCCGAGACGTTAGCATTAGTGGTGGTTCAATCTGGTGAAAGGGTGTTCTTAATTTTATGGGCCAATAAAAATTGAATGTCAATGGTAGTGTAAAGAATCATTCTTTCGACTTGGCTACTGCACTTTTTATTAATTTAATTTAATGTTTATAGTTTTCATTATTCTTGTTAATGATTGTGCTCACTGCTCTGTAGATTCAATGTTCTAATTTAACTAACAAAATTTGATTTGGAGCTTCAAATGAGAGATTTGCAATTGGGAATTAAGGGATTTGGTTTGGGTTAATTCACGGTTTGCTACAATTCAGGAAGGGAAAGTCTTATTGTTTGGTTATTGAGTTTATGGTTACATGGACATGGTTAACAGTTAACTCCATCAACATTCAACAACCATCATTGTTCCTGGTGAGGAAAATTTTCTTTTAGACACAATTTGTTTAATTTATTATTATTTTTAAACAATCTGATAAAATGATTTGTCCTTAATTTTGTTGTGGATTTCAGTAGGAGTGTTTGAAAAGGTGAAGGTAACTTTTCTTTGTTCTTTATATTTGTTTATAGTGATGATGGAAGATAGGTTTTTCTTTGAATTAGTTTTGGTATACAATTGCATGATCTAAGTTCTTTTTTTTTTTTTTTGTTCATCCTGATTTAATTATGATCTGATTGTCTAAGTTCTCCTTTATGCTTATTCTTAGGGATAAAATGAGTAGGTGATTGAATTGTGAAGAATTCATCCCTTTTAAAGTTACTTTAACTTATTGCTCTGAAAACTTTATGCATTTTTTGTTTAAGAAAAAAATATTACAAAATTTGTGAATAAAATCTGTCTTGTTTCTTTTATATTACAGTTTCAAAATTCTTTTCCTTGAGTTCAATATGACCTCCAAGTATGTCACAAATATTGTGAACAAACAACAACTGTAAGATTGTCTGTGGTAAACAGGGGAAAAAAAATTGTGGTCACCTTTGAAGCTTGCTAAACATGATGGTCAACAGTAGCAGGCAAAGCTGTTAGACAACATGTCTAACACATCTTAATCGAGATCTAAAAGCCCAAGAATTTATCATTTATTGTGTGTTGTAATATTTAGAATTTTCTAAGCATGCTCTAAAGATTGAAATAACCATGAAATAATCTAAACTAATGAACACGATTTTCAAAATGTCAAGAAACCAGATGAACTAATTTTTTGTTTCCTTTGTATAAATCTATTTTAATTTTATTAGTACGTCATTTAACTTGAAGCTTTAACTTATTTCTCTAAGATAAGATTAAAGCTTGCAGAAGATAATATCATTAGTAAAATACTAGACTTTTATGCCCATATAGTGCTTCGATCCTCCACTAATGTAGATTAACTGGATTTTTCCTTTTCATAATGGATAAAGCCTTTTGAACTGAGTAAAAGCACATTTGATAAGGTTTTGTAATGTATATATATATATTTTTTCCAGATAATAGTATGTTTGAAATTGAGACTATAAGGACCATTTTTCTGAAATTCTAGAGAAAATATTGTGAAATGAAAGGATAAAAAATTAGTTAGTCTAACACCGATGAACTTATATTTATTATTTTCCCATATCTCTTTTTTGGGCGATGTGGATGTTGTCATGGATGTGTGTAAGGATGGAAAATGGAAAAATAGAAAAAAAAATTAATGCACAGTGTATTCAGTCATTTATTTTTTCTTTCCATTTTTGAGTACTTTTTTGTTAATTTGACAAACCAACTTATAATCCTCAATTTATTATCTTTACATTTTTAGGTTTCCTACTCCTTTGCCGTAGTAATGCTGTCAAATGGTGTATTCATATACGTATAGTTATTTTATTATATCTACTTAGAAGACTGGTTATATATTAACGCACAATACTTTGATTCTGCCTTTTTCACGCTATCAATATTAGCCTTCATTGTGGGGAGCAAAACTCAATATTTCATTATCTTTTTCATGTGTTTAGGTTGTTTTGTTCTGAAATCGTATCTCTGAAGGATTTTCCTTTTAGTTTTAGAATTTATATGAATTCTAAACCGAAAGTAGAAATACATAGCAATTAAAGTGAGGAAGGATGGTCAAATAAATCCTTCCATTGCATCCATTGTTGTCTTGATAAAATTGGATGGTAGTAGTTATATTGTGAACCATGATTCTGCTTGCAATGGGAGCACTTATTAAGTGGAAATCTACTTAATAATGCATTTAGTTTATTTTTTGTATTTTAATTGTTTTTGATTGGTTGATTGTTGAATTTTGGGAGACGGAGTTGGGGAAATGAACAGTGGTGATGGGGGAGAAGTAGCAACAGCTCCAACGAAACCACAGCAATCGCTGGAGTGGAAATTCTCTCAGGTTTGGCAAGCGAACGACCAACAGATAAGTACAAGAAGGTGAGAAATGGTTGTGTAAATAAATATTCAAATCCAATTTTAATCAATGAAATGACAAGAATGCAATTGTTTTGAGGGTTTTGGATCGTTCATTCTCTTGGTTTTCCCATATAAAGCATATTAGGTGTGTGGGGTTTCGCTTTAGTAACTTCGTACCTAGAAATTTGTTTTATTGTGTTATTTTCTCGCAAAAATTGTCTTGTGTATTAATTTGTTTAGTTTTGATCTTTTGTTTTGTGTGTAAGAAAATCCTGAATGTTGATTACTATAGACGGGCTTATGAAAAGTGAATCTGCCTGAGAGATCCCTAAGTAAGTTATTCAAGAAAATATATTCTCTATGAATTTTTACTGCTTCTGTTGTCGATCTTTTTTCAGCATATCTGAAACAAAGTTTAGAGGTTGTTGCGTTTGGAATTGAATTTCTTATTTTCTCTATTACTGTCATATGTTCGATTTTTGCACTTTCTTAAAGCCCATTTGGTAGGGGTTTTGGAAGGTCAAAAGTACTTTTTAGTAAAAAATGAAGGTGTTGGCTGCGATTGAAAAAGTACTTTTTGAGTGAATAACCAACTTTTTAAAGCTGTTTTGGAGAAGCTCAAATTTGTAATTTTTCATAAAAACACTTTTAAAAAAGTTAAAATATATAATATCTTATTATAAAATCTATTTTATTCCATAATTCGTACTAAAATTTTATATTTTATTGAAAATAAAAAACTATGTTTTATTAATTAATAAAATTTGAAATATTTTGAAAATATATTATTTTTCATAACTCGTATTAAAATATTATATTTTATTGATTAATATGAAATTATGTTTTATTAATTAATAAAATTTGAAATATGTTGAAAATATATTATTTTCATAACTCATATTGAAATATTATATTTTATTGATTGATACGAAACTATAGTTTATTATTTAATAAAATATGAAATATGTTGAAAATATATACTTTTTTCATAACTTGTATTGAAATATTATATTATATTATATTTTAATGATTAATATGAAATTATATTTTATTTTATTCAAAACAAAGAAATTATATTTTATTAATTAATAAAATATGAAATTTGTTGACAAAATATTTTTTCTATAACTCATATGAAAAATCTTTATAAATATTATAATTTTTTTGACGTTATTGAAATATTACAATTCATTAATTAATAAAATATAAAATCTTTTGAAAATATAATTTTTCATAATTAATAATAAAAAAATGGAATATATTAAAAATAGTGAAATATTATATTTTTTGAATTAACTAAAAAAATTTCAACATAGATTTCACGTGAAATAATTATTTAATTTTTAGTTAACTATGGATATAATTTAGATTTTAGTTATATAAAAGTACTTTTATAATTGTACTGTCAAACATTTAATTTAATGTTAACAGTATTTTCTTGAGTGACATCCAAATAATTAACTGTTTTTTGTCAATAACACTTTCAGAAAAAAAAAAAAAAACTCTACTAATAAAAGTTCTACTTCAAAAGGTTCTATTCACAGCCGTCTTGCCAAATAAGCACTTATCTAGTTTAGATATTATAGTGGGTTTTATTGATTAATTATTTCAAATTATGTTGTTTTTACTCACAAGGGGGGAAAAAATAATCAGAACTTTTGAGTTTTGAAGCCTTGTAATTTGTTTTCAATAATATATTATATCATCATGATAAAATCAAACATATATATTTTAGCATCATATTCAAGATTGAAGCATTTTCACTTTTTCAAAAGTACAAAAAAATGTAAAAACGCTCAGGAAATTTACAAGACATGAAATTTTTCCTGAAGAGATTGCATATTTTCCATTTTGTTTGAAAATCCTTACCGTTACCTTTTATTGGTGATATGATCTTTATATCGTAATAATCATGTTTCGTTAACAGAATTCTGGTAAATTTAAAACAACTCCTAAAGAAATGCAAAATGAGCCTATGATTCTCGCTCAAGGATTGCTTATCTTATGGGTCTAATCAAATATTCAACTCCATTATTCTGTTTTATCTTCTAAAATCCGGAACCGATATGATCGAACCGGAATCGAACAAAAAAAATTGAAATCGTATAGTTTTTAAAAAATAAAATAAGAAATCGGTTTTGGAGCCGTCTTTAGAATTGAAAAATCAAAGTTAGAACAGGTTTTTGATCATTGTTTATTTTTTTATGGTTTTAATTGGTTATTCTAAAGCTAAAAATTAAAATAATTTGTAAATGATTAAATTCTTTTTATGAAATTTGTTACGTTTCTACTGCACTATAACCTTTAACATCACATTTGGATTGAAATTTTTAGTAAATGAAAATAGAATGAGACTAAATTATTAATAAGTCAAGTTGTAAATGATCACGATGAAGTTAATTAAATATTTAAATACAAATATAAAATAATTAATAATAATGCATTTAAAAATCATGATTCATTTCACAAGTTTACTATTTAAATTTATCAATTTGTATAGCTTCTTGCCATACTCGAAAAAACTTCGAGGTCATTTGTTTCTTATTTTGATTTATGAATATTTTCTGTTTTATGGAGAATCCTATGATTTCTCTGGGGTGAAAGGGTTTTCGAAATCTTTGATCATGATATATTCGGTAGAAATTTATTTCAGGTTATCGGCTCGCTTCTCGAGAACTTGATACTTCTCGATAGGGGAGGACAAAAAAATTGGAACCGAGTAAATCGAACCGAAAAAATCGAAAATTTTCGGTTCTTGAAAAAAATTCAAAATCTAAACCGGAATCGATTTTTTTTTTTTAAAAAAAATCGAAACCAATCGGTTCTCAAAATTAAAACCGAAATGAAAATCGATAAATTTTTTTTTTTTTTTTGAATTTTTCATTGAATTATACAAAAAAATATATTTATACCCAAGCTTTAATGTGTAGACAGTGAGTCAGAATATGAATTTACTCAGAATTTTTCCATTTGAGAAAGGTTATTCAGATTGGTAAAGTATTTTAATTAGAAATTCACGTGTCATAAACTTATTTTTTTTTTATAAATTTTTCATAGAATTATACAGCAAAATATATTTATACTCACGATTTAATGTGTAGACAGTGGATCATAGGAGTATAAATTTACTCACAATCTTTCCATTCGAGAAATGTTGTTTAGATTAGTTAGGTATTTTAATTAAAAATTCACGACTCACAATCTTCTCCAAGGAGAACCACACTTTAATGTATATATACACTTAGACAGTGTATGAAATGTTGTCTGTTTGATACACTATTATTATAAAATATAGTAATTGCTTTTAAATCATTTCATACATTATTATAGTATTATTATTTTTGTGGAATTTACTTTTAGTGAGATTCAAATGTTCTTGCTTCCACGTCGTGATTTCTTTTCAAATAAGAATGATTTTAGAGTAGGAAAAAAATTTTAACCATCAAGATTCTGAAATTCACATTCTTGGTATATTTTACATGTATTTGGAGTTTAATTTTAATTGAAAGTTTATTTAGTTGTATTTACATTTAATTTTTGCAAACAATTAGATTTTTTTTTTCATCAAATTTAATTTTTTTAATTGGAACCGAACAAAAATCGAAAAATAACCGAAAATCGAACCGAAATCGAAACATTCGATTCTTGTCTTTGAAGGAACCAAACTGAAGGTTTCGGTTCGGTTTCGATTCCTTTAATAACTGAACCGAATCGTTTAATGCTCATACCTACTTCTCGGTAAGTTCTCGAAAAATAATTATTATTGTAGAATCGAAATCGAATCAAAACTTAACGATTTGGTTTTGGTTTGATTCTTGTGATTTAATGGAACTGAAAAGTTTGGTTTGGTTTGGTTCTGGTTCTTGAGATACTTGAATCGAACCATCCAACGTCTACCCTACTTCTTCGTTTACTATTAGAATTTTTTATGACCTCAAAACTAGACTAAGCTAAGGTAAATTAATTTGCAAATTTAGATTTTTTTATAATTGTTGAATGTTTGTTTGTTTACCATGAGTAGGATTTTTTTATGACTGCAAAACTCGTGTTATTTCTAATATACATTTGATGCTAGATAATTATAACCATTTTTAAATGAAAATATTTGTTTTATAAATTTAAGAATACATTCTTTTAATGGACTTTCCCTTACCATTTAATGTCTTACCTTTTATGAAAAAAAACATGTTATCAATTGTTTTTTGTAAGTTACATCATTGTGAGTTGCATCCACTTGTTTAATAAAAAAATTCTCTACGGACAAGGGAAATATTCATATATAACCAAAAAGAAAAATAATAATTCATGAAATACTACATGATAATTTATATTTTATAAATATTATATATCATACAAAAAATAGGCCAAAATTACTTTCTCCTAAAATTTCTTTGATTTTTTTTGTAACAGAAACAACTCATCTTTTGCATATGGTTGACTATTTTTGTTTTGAAAATGGAATCAATGTCAATGGAGAGAAGAAATATTCTTATTGTTATAAAACTATCAAAATCTAAACAAGAATTAGAGAGGAAGAGATGGAGAGAATAGAGAGGAGAATTCTCATTCCATTAGGTGTGATCATAATGAAGATTTAAGCCCCTATTTATAGGAAAAATATAGGGGCTTTACAAGTCATTCATACAATAAATATTAATAGGAGTTAGGTATGAAATTAGGTGAGGGAATTATAATTATTTATAACACTCCCCCTTGAATGACTTATTGCTCAATTGCTCAATTGTCTGCCTCGTTAAAACCTTGCTAAGAAAATCCAGTGGAATAAAACTTGAGCGAAGGAAAAAGAGTACAGCTGCTCCCCCTGATGTTGGTCATCATTAATCATTGAGTCTAATATCCAAAATGACATCAATGATAAGTAGTACAAATCATGTACTGAAATCTGAAGTGCTTCACTGTTTCAGTGTTTTAGTGCTTTAGTGCTGCCTCGTTAAAACCTTGTCAGTAAAACCCAATGGGACAAAATCTGAACGAAGGAAAAAAAAGAGTACAGCCGCTGCCTCGTTAAAACCTTGTCAGGAAAACCCTATGGGACAAAACCTGGACGAAGGAAAAAGAGTACAGCATGACAGCATGATTCTCCCCCTGAAGTGTGCAATCAAGTATTCATGAACCTTTTGAATAATGATATCATCTTTCTTCTGGAATATATATGAAAATCTTCTTGTGTGTAGCCGATATCGTAACATTCTTCATAAGATGTGAATAATCAAATTTAGAATTCATTTTCATATTCACTTTTGGTGAATAATCAAATCTAGAATTCACTTCTAGTGAATAATCAAATCTAGAATTCACTTCTGGTGAATAATTAAACATATTGATTTTCCGAATTCACTTCTGGTGAATATTCATTTTCTGATGGATAATATAATTTTGCATATTGAAAATCAATTGCATGCCCAAATATTCAAATATAATAATAGTACACTCCAATTTCACTTTCAACATATTATATCATGGAGTCATTTGTATCATTCTATAGTGATACTAATCTGGGCATATTGAATCTTTCAATGATTTATACATGTATGTTCTTGCACTTTATAAACTGCAATTTTTAATTTGCAGGAGCATAATCAATCATTGAAATAGATATCAATTTTGACATATAATCTACAATCATTTTACTTGAAATCCCAACGTACCGCGATCAACTGGTACATCAAAGAATACTCTCAAAGTACCGAGATGAGAATCATACATTTTGACCTCACTTATTGGTATATCAAAGAGCTCAAGCTAGTGATTTAGACTATAGTCTATCCACCATATGTCATGCCAGTTTAATGAAAAATTTTGCGCGCAACGAGTCGTCTTTTACGACTGTGTAATATTTTTCATTTGTATATATAATTACTGGCTTTACACATTTAAGCATTTGGACTTCAGGTCCTTGAACAATAATCCCTACATTGGGTTATATACTTTGCCAAAGTATTATAATTTCATAAACCTCATTTTCATAAGAGGGTATGCAGTCGACTTATTTATCGATTCCATCTCAATATAACATAGAGAGATCTCTTTATATGTTCTATCATCAGGTACCTGAATATCTCATCATTTAACTATGTCCCTTTTACTCACTATGAGTATTTAGCCTCAAATGGATCATCTCAATCATTAGAGAGATATTTGTTTTTGGAATCGATAATCATTATGTTTCAGGCATAATTACGCTTCAGGCGTGTTTTCCCCATAATGTTCTCAAATATTATCAATCGGCTAAAATGCCATAACACATGTCATTCTTTTAGAGATATAATCTCAATCATATATCTAAGTGCGCTTTTGGTGGATTGTATACATATCGCACTTTTACAAATCATAAAACTTCTTGAGCTAATCCCTGTTTGACATAGAATATTGTTGTATGATAAACAATTTCTGAATAAGTTATTCTCATAGAAAATAATTTGAAACTTTTGATAATCTAACCGTTTATTATAGAACTTCTGGTTCAATACGGTTTTATTTCATTTCTATGTATGAATATTTGATTCAATACAATATCGTTAAACTTCTGGTTCAATATAATGTATATTTCATTTATGAGCTTCTGGTTCATACTATATACATATTTCACTTGTACGTATAAACTTCTGGTTCAGCAAGATATTTCACTTGTACATATGTATGAACTTCTGGTTCAATACAGTATTCATTTCATTAGTACGTATTTCTGTACATTTCAAATCAGTATACCTTTATTACTTTTATACCGAAAAATCAGGTACAATATCCAAGGAAATATCTCATGATCTCAATCTTGTTGCCAAATCTTCCCTTATATCAAAAAAGGTAATGACACATTATCTCATTGTTTCCACCTTTTCAATAATTTATTCCATTATTTCTTGATGGAATCGATGTCACTGACACGCGGAGCCACCGCTCTTTTACGTGTTGAATAATGCATTTAAATAGATGATTTGGGAAGAAGGCTAGATCCATCAAAAATGGATATCATACTTTCAAATATTCGCAAATATTATTCCAATCTTCCAATAAATGATTTGAGAAAAATTTATCGAATTAGGCTCGAAAGATTGAGGTTGCTGATGGATCATGGCATCCCAGAAGATGTTCGCTGGTTGATCGAAGCAAAAGTTCGATTAGCTGGCGAATTACCAGATTCATTTTCTAAGCACAAGCCTGGCTTAGGTAAGAGTACTTTTGCAAAGAAGCGAAGAGCAAAAAGATTAAATAGTTGCTACAAATGTGCTCGATGGACATGTGATACCCGTTGTAAATCAATAGGATATTCATCCATAAATCGAGATGATAAGATAGACTTCATTAAGGGTGGACTGAGTAAGGAGTCATTGGATGATATTCGATTGACTCTTGAGACGCACCCTAGTGGGTATGTGCAGCGTGAGCTACTATCTTTATGGGCTAAATTCATCAGCGATAAAGAGAGATATAGTCTCAAAAATATAATAGCAAAAGATCCTGTTTGCCAGGCTGTTATAAACAATGATGCTTTGGCTATGCAGCATTAATACAAGGTAAATCATTTGATATATATGCACATATAAAATATTTTTCTGTTTCTTTTCACGAGTTTTGATAAAGGCTGGTTAAAAATATTAAATCGCCGAAAGGTGAGTAGGATGATTTTGTCAAAAGTAAATCTTCACTTTTTCGAAAAACGACCAGTAAATAGTGAAGCTTTTCGGTTTTAAATAGCCAAACATTTTTCATAGTTCATGCATCCCAAAATAACATTTTCTCATAAATTTTTCCTTCCTAATTCTCTCAAAGATGGAAGGATCAAAACTTCGACAGATTAAAACTATCTGTGTATTTTGTGGATCAAAAGTAGGAAAAGGTTTTGGGTATCTAGAAGCTGCAGTGGATCTTGGAAAGAAATTGGGAGAGAAAGGTATCACTCTCGTGTATGGAGGAGGTAGCAGTGGATTGATGGGTTGTGTTTCACAATCCGCTCAAGCAGAGAAAGTAAGAGTGATAGGTGTTATACCTACTCCTTTAGCTGATATTGCAGGCAAAACACGAGGGCATGAAGTACAAACCTTATCTATCCATGAACTCATAACTTGCATGTTATATGGTTCTGACGCCTTCATAGCCCTGCCTGGAGGTTTTGGTACTTTAGAAGAAATCTTTAATATTACCTCGTGGGCTCAACTAGATCTCCATACTAAGCCTATTGGGCTTTTAAATGTAAACAATTTCTTTGATGGTTTACTAACATTTCTTGATTATGCTGTGGAACAGGTATTCATCTCTCCATTTTCTAGGAGAATCCTTATTTCTGCTCCTACTATCGAGGAACTGCTGGATAAGTTGCAATCATATAATCCAATACAAGATCCAGCAGGAGTTAAGATAGATTGGTCGCAAGGAAGGGGAATCAAGCGAAAATGGAGTCCGGTTAATGTAAATTTATCTTTGTGAACCCTAGAATAGGTGGTGGTAGAGTACGGAGTATTCTCACTCTTGAGACACACCATAAATTTCTAGGATTTTGTTAATGTTTAATCTTGTGTACCTCAAAGATTTAAGGTGGTAGAGTATGGAGTATTTCTTACTCTTGAAACACACCTTTTTCTTTATTTCCTCAAAAGGTCAGAGGTGGTAGGATACGGCTACTCCCGAAACACATCTCTCATTTTGAGGATCATAAATGTTTCCCCCTTTTGCGTTTTGCATGTATGTCTCGTTTATGCTTCTTCAGGAGCAATAATAATATCATTTCAGTATGTTTAGATGATAATTTTTACTTCTTCTGGAGTAAATATGTACTTCTTCTGGAATACATAAGTGCTCGTGCAAGAACTTTTTCAGACACTTATCATCTAATATTCATCTCATAATACTGATGAGATTATTTTCACATTAGCCATATCCGTGCTATCATGTGATATTATTTTATCATACATCAACATTCTCTTGTTGAATAATTTTCATCCACCCATTCAAATTCAGATATTGGTAACTTCTGGTACCATTGGATAAAATATTTTTATCAACATTTACCAACTTTTTGTAATGATAACTTCTGGTATCATTTGATGAAATATTATCTATCTTTAGTAGTGATAACTTCATGTATCGTTTAATGAAGTATTAAATAACAATATTGTATTAACAATAATAATACTAGGGTTATACCACCAAGTATATATTAACAATAATATTGTATATATATTAACAATAATAATACTGGGGTTATACCACCAAGTATATATTAAAAATAATATTGTATATATATATTAACAATAATGATACTGGGGTTATACCACCACGTATATATGTTGACAACAATCCTCTAATATGTTAGAATTAACCAACAATTGAGGTGTTTATATGTATTCAATTGATAAACCGACCATATAGGCGGTGTCAACATAATAAAATAATTAAACCGGCCATATAGGCGATGTCAACATAATGAAATAATTAAACCGACCATATAGGCGGTATCAACATAATGAAATAATTAAACCGACCATATAGGCGATGTCAACATAATGAAATAATTAAACCGACCATATAGGCGGTATCAACATAATGAAATAATTAAACCGACCATATAGGCGGTATCAACGTAATGAAATAATTACCTTTCATGAGTGAGTGAATCATATCTTTCAGTCAAGGTATTCATAATAGTCCAATCCGTTACGGTGCGTGAATTTGCTTTGAAAGTTTCGGGTTACACAATTTCTCCAATTTTTTCTATGGACTTGGAATTGATTTTCTAATCTATGATGTATAAATGATTTTCTAATACCAAAAAACACTAGATTTGAAATATGAAACGTTGATTAATAATAATCTGGTTTCTGATACAGAAGTTCATCATTTAGATGCAACTGTAGAGCATACTCCCGTCGTATTACTCAATTGGCTAGAGACTCGTGCTGATAACGTGTTATAAAACTATCAAAATCTAAACAAGAATTAGAGAGGAAGAGATGGAGAGAATAGAGAGGAGAATTCTCATTCCATTAGGTGTGATCATAATGAAGATTTAAGCCCCTATTTATAGGAAAAATATAGGGGCTTTACAAGTCATTCATACAATAAATATTAATAGGAGTTAGGTATGAAATTAGGTGAGGGAATTATAATTATTTATAACACTTATTAGGTATGTTTGATTGCTTAAAAAGCAAAGAATGTTTTCATTATTTTTGGAACATCAGTGGGTCTGAGAATGTCCTTGATATAAATATGTGACGCGCTGACTTGAATGAATTTTCGACATCATTGCAAGTGATGTAAACGTATTCCTTTTCATCGGTGGTGAGTCGACCAGAGAGGGGTGGGAAGTGAGTTAGCGTCTGCAAGAGACTGCACTTGAGTACAGAAGGGAAATGTTGAGCGTGTAAATAAACATTCCTTTTTGAATGTTGAGCGTGTACCAATTTTTTAAACTTATCATTTCAAAAATAAAATTTACCACTAATTGATTCAAAAATCATGTTGTAATTCTAAATTTTTAATCTCTTAATAAATTAAAAATCATTTCCTATAAAATTTAAACTTATAGGCTTATACCAACTATACCCCAGTTCTCACCCAAATTTATCAATAGTAATGCATGTAATTTCTCACCTCAGTTCTCACCCAGATTTATAAAATCAAGTAGGGGAACAGTACTACACTTAACTCTTCGACATAGCTGCAGTGTTCGTGCAAATATATCGCAAGTGTACGATATCGTCAACAAGTAATATAGTGGACTTTTGAGTCCTTGTTGTCGATCCAATAGGGACTAGTTTATTTGTTATCGATTTACTTTGACCTAAAGTTTTTAGATTAAGGCAAAAACTAATTAAAAAATAAATTTGCAAAAGATTCCAAAAATGACAATAAATTGAAAAATTAATGAAATAAACAATTTAATTAAAATAAGAAATAGAAAATTAAACTAATGCAAAGAAAAATAAAATTGAATGTTGATTTTTCTAACAAATAAAGAAATATCGGGACCAACAATTTCAAAGCAATATTCTAGTTTAACTTTGCATCTTAAATTGTTTTCTAAAGATGTATTTGATCAAATTCACACATGTATCTAATTTACCTCTCTCGAGTTCAAATTATTCATATTTAACTAAGTTAACCGTGGATCTTTACAGAGGATCAGATTTTTTCCTTAGTCAAATGCATAAAATCGCCTGAGAATTCATAATTGATCACAAACAACCACAAATTCATATCTATATCTTTTTGTTGAAATTGTTGAATTTTACTACGTGATCTAATTGTTAACTCACCTCTTGAATTATGAAAACAATCACAAAATCATTAACTAGTGATAAACTAATTCAAGCATTAAAAGCAATAGTAAAATAAATACAAAATCAAAATACCAACTTGAGAATTGAAGTTAAACTAGAAAATTAAATCTACATAATTAATTCCGAATAAAAAAACTTAGCTACTCATGTTCTTGGAATTAAAAACAACATAAACAATGAAAATAAAACCCGAAATTTGATGAATTGAAGAATTAGCATTTTCTTGCACCAAGAATCCACCAACGCTTGTTGATCTTCACAATCCTTTGTTTTTTCTTCCCTTGATTTCCTCAATAATTGAATGTTTGAATGTGAATTTTTGTGGAAGAGAGGCTGCCTAGGTTTAGAATTTGTGCATCCAACCCCTTCTCTTGGTGTCTAATGTCTTTTTAATTTTTATAGTTTAGAAGTCTAGAAAGTGGTTAAAACCTAGTTGGACTTGAAAATGATTTAAAAAAAAAGAAGGTAAAAACAGTCCAAAATTTGAAAAACCTGGATCAACCGACCACTGTAAGCCGTGGCATACAGCTAAACCCTTTACCGCGGGTGAACAGCGGCTTATCTATTGTTATCGTACATTTCAATCCTAATTTAAGTGTATCTCCAGTCCTTTAAGTTTGCGACTTCTTCAATTTAGTCCTCAACATTTCACTTTTATTTCAGTTTGGTCCTTTTTAATTGCAACTCAAGTCCTTCAACTTTCAGGCGCTTACAAATTGGTCCCCATAATTTTTGATTTTCTTCAATTGGCTCATTTCTTCTCTTGATATCTTCAATTAGGCACTCGAACTTCTTCATTCTTCGAATTTAACTCTAATTTGTACCTCAATTTGACTTCATCAACGTCCATACGCATTATTTTGCTCCAATTTAACTCTAATTTGTACCTTGGTGATTTGATGAAAATGACTTGTAATTGGAAATTTAATAGGCCAAGGGACTTGAGTTGCAATTTTTACATTAAGGATTTAATTGCATATTGAGTTATCAAGGTCTTGGAATATGCAACTTTGGCATTAAAAGTTTGATTTAGCCCTTCGGGTTCTGGACTTCAAGATCCAAGTCCTTAAGGTTCTTGATTTTAAGATATAATCCATATAGTGTTGGATTTCAAATCTTATCTCAATCGTGTCGAGTTGTTGTTCGAGTATATATCAACACTTGAACTTAGGACTACCCGTGATGTATGGGGGTGACCTTGCTTTCTTCAAATTATAATAACGATATTTTGAACATTGTTGAACTGCATTATTCTCGGGAAAATTTGTTGGTACGATAGTGTGACATGGACGTCCATTGCAAGGTTTATATTCACTAGTAAATGTGTTTACTATGATAGTACGGTATTTGAAAATGTTCCAAATCATTATGAGTTTGAAGATGAATTTTTGGAATTGAAGCTTTAGATAAAGTGAGAAATAAGTATTTTATTTCAAGAAATTTTGAAAGTTTATTTATTCGATATCCTAGACTTGTGGGGGTTACGAATAACTGTAATAAAGCTTCAACTAAAGTGATTGAAGCATGTTGGCTTCAGAGTTCCAAAAGTGACAAAAGTCTATACCTGCTACATTGATTGATTGTGTCTCAAACGGTCTTATCAAGAGATCATTAAATTGCTGATTGAAGAGAATGAGATTAAAGCCTATTACGCTTGTAATCTTTGTAATGATAACTCAACCATGCTGACTGGAGATCCCAAGAACTTGGTTCAATGAGACAACTAAGTTACGAAGATTCAGTTAAGCACTTAGGATTAAATTCCTATCCATTCCTATGGTCAAACCAAAGTGCTTTCTGCAGAGTGTCTAGGTTAAGCTTAGCTTTTAATGATTCCTATATCTTGGATAAACCAAGTGGGGTAGGAAGACTACTCCTAATAGGAGATCACCTATGTAAGTAAGAAGTGGGGCCGCTTCTATGAGAATGTTTCAAGGCTTGAATTCTCTAAAACACTTATGAAACCAAGAGTTGTTCAGGGCCAAAATGAACACAATCGTGAGAACCGAAAGTGTTAGGGAAGATATTGTGTGAATATTATTGTCTTGGTTTGCACCAGCGGCTGAACAGTTCAAGACATCATGTTCACTGATTAGCCAAGTAAATCCGATAGTATTTCACTAAAGCAGGTTCAAAGCCAAAAGCTACCTGTCCTGATGCAATAGCTTTCTGCTTATACTCTCTTCATGTCCGCATAGTCTTTGCATTAATTTTCATTCATGCGGGGGATTGTTGGAACTTTTTATGTAAAATTGGTTTTGACCAATTTATGTAATTATTTAAATGGAACCATTAGTTGATGAATGGACAATTAAGCCACTTAAAATTGTGACAATATTGGAAAATTAAGAAGAATATTATTGAATATTCTAGAATTAATTTAAATGAAAAGATATGTCTTTTCATATGAAAGATTGTGACTTTTGAAATTAATATTTTCCAATAGTTGTGTCTCTTCAATTAGAGACAAATTTGAAAGGATGTGTCTCTTGTAAGGATTATGTCTTTTGAAATACAACTTTCCAACATCTATATATAGACCACATATGCTTGGATTATTCATTCATTTAATCAATTCATCATTCATTTATTTTTCATGATTGCATTATCATACTAATGCATATTCACTCCAAAATAATTTTGCATTTATTTGGAGTTGAGTTCCATATGAAGAGAGTTCAAAGTATAAGTAAGGTTCGTTGGTCTTCGTAATTTGGAGTGTTCCTATCGCGGAACGTGGTCGTTGTATCTTGGGAGACGAATGCCGGAAAACCTTTAGCACCCTTGTGGGGGCATTATCGTCTTAAGGACAAAGAGTCCAACTCCTGCCTCGACCAAATTCTTATTCATGCATTTTTTGGTTTTCTACTTCATATATTCGATTTTGGTAAGTCGAAATTCTGTCAAACTTTATGCATGTAAAAGATACGTTATTAGAATATAATTATGCACGTTAACTTTTTACTAAAAACCTTAAGACGATAATAACGTGCATTTTATATTTTATGATATTAAGTTACGTACTTTGATCATTAATCCATTTGCATTAATGTACTAATTAAAGTTGTACTCTTAGTAGTTTTGTTTGGATTTTATTCCATTGACGAGAATGCTATTATAATTATGCATATAATTTATGATTATTTTTGGATAACATGGTCCATGTAGAAATAACTACGTTGTGAACACACAAAGTCTTGCCCCGTGCAAGCACTCAAAGCCTTGCCCATGCGCAAGCACACAAAGCCTTGTCCCGCGCAAGCACTCAAAGTCTTGCCCATGCGCAAGTACACAAAGCTTTGCCCCGCGCAAGCACACAAAGCCTACCCCGCATAAGCACTCAAAGCCTTGTCCATGCACAAGCACACAAAGCCTTGCCCTGTGTAAGCAAACAAAGTCTTGCCCCATGCAAGTAAATAGAGTCTTGTCCCACGAAAGCACACGAAGCCTTGCCTCATGCAAGCACACAAAACCTTGCCCCGCACAAGCACTCAAGGCCTTGCCCATGTGCAAGCACACAAAGCTTTGCCCCACGCAAGCACACAAAGCCTTGCCACGTACAAACAAATAAAGCCTTGCCTCGCGCAAGTACGCAAATTCTTGCCCTGTGTAAGCAAATAAAGTCTTGTCCCTCACAAGCATACAAAATACTTGCCTGCGCAAGTACACACGGCCACCCCGAGCAATCAAGTAATCAAATTTATATAATTAAGTCCTCGGGTCTACATAAGCTCGGATTTATTAATTAACATAAGCTCGGGCTTATTCCTTGCTTAACATAAGCTCTTGTTTATTTCTCCTTAACATAATCATCGCATCATGATACCTTACTATTACGCACATCCATCTCTCCCCTAAACTTGATAATGGATGTGCGGGGGCCTATGATGAGTATAAATTTTATTCATACCCGAGCCTTCACAAAAGCCTCAAGCCCGAGCTCTTTGACAAAAGATAATCTCCTAATCAAATGTGCAATCCCGTGGACCACCATGAACCCGAGGATGAACTCAACCCCGACCACATGAATATCACCCTATATTATATTTTCTATCCCCGAGGAAGACCTCAACCTCAACCTCAACCTCGACCATCATAAACCCAAGGATGACCTCGAGCCCGAACACATGAATATTATCCCATATTACATCTTGATACCCCCGAGGAGGACTTCAACCCAGACAATCATTTATATCGCGAGCATATCCTTTGTCCTCATCCCCGAGAACTTAAATATTTAGCCACATCATATCTTGGTACCTTCCGAGCAACATATGAACCTCGAGGCCGAGCACTTAAACATTATACCATACACCATATTGAGAACCCCGAGGACATGAACAACCCCGAGGAGAATATAACCCCCGATCTCACTTAAAATGCCGTGGCGAAAACGTTGCCCCGACCACTCATAATACCCCCGGGGATAGAATACCCCGAGTACATATATCTCACCAAAAAGGTGCATGATGTGCTCGGGGTACATGATGCTCGGATCACGTCTCTCATTGATCGGACATGACTTGATCAGACACGTGGAGTCTACAATCTCCTAATTCCAATAGAATTCATCTTTCAACAGAATCCTATTTGAGTTTTACAACCTCATCCGTAAAAAATAGGAGGATGATTCCTAACAGGACTCATGCAATGTAGGTATATCAATCATATCATAATTCGTCTATATATCTCAATAAATACATGGCACTCAATCATAATTCAGGGACACAATTATTATTCCTCCAGTATATAGCATTTTGCATAAATTTTCTTCTTCCTCTTTACTGACTTAAGCATCGGAGGGACGACGATGTCACACCTCCTCGCCTTTATTGTAGGTGGTATTCAGAGATCCAGTTCGTGCTAGTTTATTGCTCAAACTCGAAATAATTCAGGTGCGATTTTTAGCATCATCGTGTCGGATTATGGAGAAATTTCTTAGGAAATCTATAGGGTGTAGTAGAGCTGTGTGATAACATGAAAATGGTTAAGCAAAATTGACATTTTATAAAAATAACCAAAAATTTCATCAAATCATAAAAATAGCCTTAAACATTAGATACTACCAAAAATGCCCTAACATATCATATTTCAACTATGCCCATTAAAATTTAGAAAAATTACAATTTAATACTTTAAACTTTATATTTATATACTTTTAATTAATTTTGTTAATATGATTTTATTTGATTTTTGTTCGCTCATAGTAGCACCCCTCTGTTTGGTATCAGAGCCATATGGCAAATCAAAAAGATAAATATTATATGACAAAAAAATAAATAAATACATAATATATACACCAAGGTTTTTTATTATGCATACATTAATACTACCCGATAATTATAAAATAGAAATCTTGAGAACTCTAAAAGATTTAGACAAAGATATAAGAAGAGAGATATATATGATCTAATAAATTTCGATATAATAAAGGAAGATTTTATCATAAAATAAATATTATATTTAATCCACAAAGATATGCTAGAAGAATTATATAAAGATTATAGAAATAGATTATCATATATGAGATCCTTTATTAATTAAATATTTAGATATGAAAACAAATGAAAAATTAGATTCAATAACAGAACAAAGAGAAAATCTATTATATCAAATGATAGAAGAAAGAAATATAAAAAGAAAAGGATTTTTAAGATTAAAATCATTAGAAAGTAAAAGAAAATACTTTAATACAATTCTAAAACAATTACCTAATATACTTATGATCATAAATAACAAAGAAAAAATCAATATGGAAAAATATGATATAACGGGAGAAATAAAATACTACATAAAATATTATATAGCACAATAAAGAATCAATGTTAAGATCAATTGAAGAATTTTGTGAATAATATAATGATATGTAAAGAAGTAAAATATGATACGGAATAAGTTGAGCATACTAGAGGAATAATTTAATGACGGAATCTCCAGAAATAAAATATGAAAAACAAATAATAGAAAATATTAATCTACCAGTTGGATCATACAAAATAAAAGGAGCTAATACAACTATGTTTCAGCCATTAAGATCATGGAGAGAATCTGATGGATTTCTTAACATGCAATTAAATTGGTTAAGTTCCTTTTTATGGCAAACATATAAAAATATAAACATACAAGATAAATTGGCTATTGAAGAATTACAACAGTTAAATATACAAGATATGAATATCAAAGAAAAATTACAAAATATTCAAAGTAAACTAACAATACAATTTAAATAATTAAAAGATATGATAGGAGAAGTTAAAAATATAGATGAAGAAATTTTGAAAGAATTCCAAAGAAAATCAGGAGAATTAATTAATCAAGATAAAATTGAAATAATCATAGAAAAAATAGATAAATTAAATGAGAAAATAAGGAAAATGATATTGAAAGAGTACTATCAACAGAAGAAAGAATTAGAAAATTAGAAATGAAAACGGATGATATGTATAACAGATTATTTAAAGTACAAAAAACCCAACCTACTAAACCAAGAGTATAAAATGTCAATAAGTGAATATATTGAAGATCTGAAGATATTAATAAAATCATTAATAAGTGATGTTCAAGAAGTAAAAAATGAATTAAAATAATTAGAAATGAATAAATATACTAAAACTAGAGATAAGAGAATTCAAAGAAAATAATAAAAACAAAGATAAGAAAATAGACAAAAAAACTCATAGAAAAAAATACTTGGAATATGAAAGAAACACTTTTAGCAGGAAAAAATTATAATAAAAGCAAGAAGTATGGATGATGAATTTAGAAAAAAACATATTACCAAAAATATTAGAAGAAGAATTAGAATTACAAAAATTCATAGAGAAAAACTTTAGGAAAACTAAAAGCTGAAAAAAAAACTGAAGAAGAACAAGATAAAAATGGATGAAGAATTGGATTTTCTTATAGAAAATTTTAATCAATTTAGCCTAGAAAATTTTAATGAATACCAAGTTTTAATAAATACCTGAGGAGTACCTAGCCCAACTCCAATAGGAATTTCCAAACAAGAATTATCAAATTCAGATGAAAGTTATGCACATTTATATAATAAACCACACCGACAATATTATGATAGAATCATAGATAGACAACCACCTAAAGGGAATAAATATAAAGATAGATTTGAACCAAATAATAATTATGATAAACTTATTAATCATGGAGGAACAAAACTAGATTTGGATTGCAAAATAGATACTAAAAAAGCCTTACTAATTTGGGCAGATTCAATGATATTGTTCTTTTTGTACAATAAAGATGACACATGGGAAAATACTGAAAGAATGATAGATTTTTTAGTAGCATCTTTTGAAGGACATGTTAGAAATTGGTGGGAAGGAATAAGTAATGATACAAAAGCATTAATAAGAAGAAATGTACAAACAGAACTAATAAAATCAGATAAAAAATGTATAGTAAAGTTAGTAGATTATATTGCAGATGAATTTTTAGGAGAAAATTGGATAAGTAATGCTGAAACATAATCAATTAGAGAAAAAGATAATGCAAGAATAAGATTAATAAATTTAACAATATGTGATATGTGCAAAATCAAATAATACACTTGTGAATTCAAAGAATATTATTATATCCAATTCTATAGTAATGAAAATCAAGAAGTATACAGATATATGTATTACAATAAATTACCAGGTTCATGGGGAATATACTTTAAAATAGAATTTGAAAAATTTATTAGTCTTAACCCTGGAATACCAGAACATTAGGATCAAGGATAAAAAATTTATTTGAAAAATTAGCATATATATGTCAACAAAGATAATTATTAAACAAATCAAGAAAACTAACTAGAATATGTTGTGAAGATATGGAAAAACCTACCCAATGAGGATGTAACCCTGAAAGAAGAAAAAAAAATAATAATAAAAAAAATAAAAATAGAAAGTTTAAAAAATTCAGAAACTTTAGTAAAAAATATATAAAATCTAAGAGAAGATATTACAAAAGAAGATATAATCCAAATAAAAAATAGAAAAATGGAACTTATAAGAAAGACAAAAGTCAATGCAAATGTTGGAATTGTAGAGAAATGAGACATATAAGCCCTGATTGTAACAAAAAGAAAGTTTAAATATTACAAAAAGAATATCTAGAAATAGAAAGTAAACTAAGTGAAATATCTGACATTGAAGATACTATGATCAAGAAGTCTATATAAGTGAAACATATTCAGAAAGCAATGAATCAGAATAGAGAAATAGAAGAAATAGAAAAAAATAACACAGATATACAAGAATATGAAGGAATAGAAGATTATCGATAAAAAGTAACTTTTGATAATAATAAGTTCAGAAAAATACAAAAATTATCTTTATATTAGAAAATAGAAAAATGGAAAATATTAGACAGAATATGGAGAAGAGAAAGAGTAGCAATAAATGAATATCATAAAATTGAAAGAGCAATAAATGTTAGAACTACTCAAGGAACACATAAATTAAATCTTTTAACAAAAAATACGGTTACAGAATTATTAACAAAGATCAATAAAAAAATAAAGTGAAAAAATTTAAAATGTTTATTTAGTAGGTTTTCAAATAATGTTTAAATCCTTATTTAGAGAAGGATTAGATTCACCTTTGACTGTAAGTTTACATGATGGAAGAATAAGAAATTTAAAAGACAGTTATTTGGGAATAGTAGAAGGAAATCTAGCATATAAGAAACTAATATTTAAATGTTACCCAAAATATTGTATATAATTGAAAGACAGAAACTTTAATGAAGTTTTAGGACTACATTTCAAATTAATAAGGATGATATAATGGAACCGTGAGATAAAATTATGACTATAGAATATAGAGCATTATACACGTTTACTAATTCTAATTATGAAAACATTTATTCTAAAAAATCATTTATTGAAATTCATAAAGAATGCAAAGATATTGATAAAGCTGTGGAACCGGAGAAACAAATAAGTTTAGTCCTAAGAAATTATGAACTTACTATAATAAAAAATAAACTAGAAATTATAGAGTTGAAAGAAGATAATGACATAACATTTGAAAATGGCAGATTAATTAAAAGATCAACAAATTTACCCAATAAAAAACAATTAGGAGAAACTAGTAGTACAAGGGAAATAAAACTTCATAAAAATACTGGAAATATGAAAATAGAAGATGAATATTTCAATGAAAAAGAACATTTAAAAGAATCAAATATATTAATTGATATAGGAGCTAGTGAATGTCATATAACTTCAAACAGGAATAAATGATTAATATCTCATAGAACTGATCCGTATAAATATATAAATCTTGATGATCAAATACATATTACTGAACTTGAAGTTAAAGTACCAATAAATATAGGAGGAATAAATCTCATAGTACCATGTCATATAGATAATAGTATGGTAAATCCTCATATAATGTTAGGAATGAGTTTCCTAAATGGATTGGAAGATTATAGTATAAAACGTGAAGGATTATACATAACCCATAATGGTCAAACTATACTATGTTAGAAAGTTGAATAAATGAATAACCAAATAAGTTTTCCATTAGCTGTTTATATACAAGTTACTATTGTTGAAACAAATATAACAACTTGTGCATTAATTGACACAGGAAGTGATATAACAATATTCAAAAGTTTCTTAATAAAATCATAGAATACTGTTCACCTGATATCTCGCGATGCGAGATATCCCCGCAAGTGCACGGGTTGTGAGAAGTAATAAAGTGGACCTAAGAGTCCGGATTATCGTCCCACGAGGACTGCTATTAAGTACCGAAATATGTTAGTTCCTAACTCTATTTGAACGGACGAATTTGTTTGAGATTGTTAACTACAACTAAAGAATTAAACTAAAGAAATAAAATTGCGAAATTGCTTTTGTGTTTAAATACGATTGTAAAGTAGTTGGGAATCCTGATTTCACCTAGCCAATTATATTAACTCCAATTCAAGTTTTATTTCCTAATTATGCATTCGGTCGAATTCACTAATTTAAATTGAAATTCCTCTCTCGAGTTTAAATCAATTCTACCTAAATAAGTCAATCATGTATCTCTACAGAGGGTCCGAATATTCCTTATCTAGATGCATAACACACAAGAATTCACACACGACCGCAATAATTACAAGAGTATATCTCTATCTCTCGTTCAATTACCGGATTTATTACCACGTTCTAAATTCTTAACTCGCCTCTCGGATTATGGAAATAACTCAATAAATCATGAATTGGTGATCAAGCAATTCAAGCATTAAGAACAATAATAAATCAATACATGCAACAAAACATTAAAACAACTGAATTTGGAGTTAAAATAATATGACTAGGCTACATCGTTCATCCCAACGTTAAAATTAGTTACGCATCATCAATAAATAACAAAAACAGTAAAAATAAACGTTCATTGAAAAACAATATAAAGAATGGAAAGATTGCACCAATTATCAATTCTTCAACTGTTTTCAATTCACGCCCCTTTGCGATGCTTGATTCCCCAAGGATTTGATGTTGATTTCTCGATTGTGGCTCGTTCTATGGAGAGGCAAAGGTCTGATTTTCGTGCAAAGAGGTTGTATTTATAGTTGGTGAAGAGATCAAGTTGAAGAAGGAAAGAAATTCATCAAATCCGCGCGCGAGTCTTTTTTGGTATCTGCACAGCGTTCAGTATTTAGACCATATCTTTCTCTTTCCTTATCCGATTGCGATGATTCAAATTGCGTTAGAAAGATAACTTAAAGGGTTACAATTATTCTTGAAATATAATTTTCCTAATTAGAACGTTTACTGCCCCAAAATTTGGTCTCAAAGTCCGACTAGAATTCTGTCCAGAATCTTCTAGGATTGGAATCAATTTTATGGTAATATTCTTATCATATTCCATTCCTTTTTGACTTATACTTACATCCAATTAACTCCTAAAAATCCTCAAAATATCTTCTTATTATCCAAATCAATCATTGAATATTTGCAAGTTGGTACCTCATGTTTAATTTGCTTTTCAGTCCTTCAACTTCCAATTGCAACAATATAGTCCCCATACTTTGGAATCTTCTCAATTCGCTCGTTTCAACTCTCAATTCCTTCAACTGGGTCCTTCAACCTCTGATTTGTTTACTTCGCCACATTGCATCTTTCCGGTTGACGTCACAAATTTATCAATTGCTCATTTTAGCTCCAATTAACATCCAATTATGCATTTTTCTCATCAATTACTTCATTCTTCATCTTTTGAGATATTTTCTGCAAAGTAAACAAATAAACACAAATTAAATAACATATATTCTAAAACGATAATAATTTATTCTAATTTAGACGTACAAATAAGTGTATAAAATACACTTATCAAATACTAATGGAAAGATAAAAATTACAGAAGTAACAGAGGAAAACGCTCAAATAATTAATATTACTAATAAAATTGATATAATACTTGGGAGTAAACAAATAGTTGTAAATAAAATAAATAATCATAACAAATTAGAATGTGATATATTACTAGGAAATGACTTTATACAACAACTTCAATAATATAAACAAAATAATTATATGATAATGTTACAAATACCTTGTGGACATTTACTAAAAATATAAAGAGAAATTAGACCTTACAGAGTTCAGCCAGCACAGCGTGGTGATAAATGGAACAAAAAATCAATTACACAAAATGAGATAGAAAATAAAAGAATAATTTATAAAAAAGTCTTGAAAACAAACACTCAAACAAGTATGGAAAAAAGCATTGATCAATTTAAAAAAAAAAATTGTGGAGAGAATCCATTATTATTTTGGAAACCACATCATCCAAAAGACAAAATAGAATTAACAAAAAATGTTATTATAAGAGTTAGGCTAATGATGTATACCATACAAGATACACAAGAATTCAAAACTCAGATAAAAGAATTTTTGAACCAAAAATTAATTATGCCTAGTAATGGACCCCATAGTAGTCCAGCATTCATGGTAATGAAACATTCTGAACAAAAAAGAGGAAAAACTAGAATGGTGATAAATTATAAGGAATTAATCAAATATACCAAATTTGATGGATACTTTTTACCAAATAAAGAAGTACTAATAAACTTTGTAAAAGGAAAACAATACTATTCTAAATTTGATTGCAAATCAGGATTTTGACAAGTAAAAATGGAAGAAGATAGTATTCAATATACAACATTTAGTACACCCCAAGGTAAATATGAATGGATGGTTATGCCATTTAGTTTAAAAAATGCATCAAAAATATATCAAAGAAGAATGGATAACATATTTAAAAAAATTAATGAATTCTTAATTGTCTATGTTGATGATATATTGATATGTTCTAATAATAAAGAAGAACATAGAAACCATTTGATAAAATTTTTAAACGAATGCAAAAAAGAAGGAATTGTTCTTTCAAAAAATAAAGCTATAATAGAAAACAAGAAATTGATTTTCTTAGATTATCAATAGATAAAAGAGGAATAAAATTATAAACTCATATATCTTAAAAGATATAAATTTTTTCAGATAAATTAGAATCTAAAGAATAAATACAAAAAATTTAGGATGTTTAAATTATACAGAAAGATTTGTTGAAAATCTCTAAAAAAAGAGACATAAAATTCAGATTTTACTTAGAAAAACAAATACGAAAGGATTGAGTGATGAACACACAGAAATTGTCAAAACACTAAAGGTAAAATGTAAAAATTTACCAAAATTAAGATTACTAGATGAAAAAGATAATCTAATAGTTAATACTGATACCTCAGATAAATATTGGGCAACAATACTAAAACAGATCTTAATGAAATTTACAGATATTCCAGTGGAACGTTTAACCAAGCAAAAATAAATTATACTACCCATGAAAAAGAATTATTGGAAATTATCAGAGGAATAAAATTTTTTTCATTATTTTTATTATCCAAAAAATTCATTGTTGAAACTAATAATTCTCAAGTTGCAGGCTTAATTAAAAATAAATTACCACCAAAACCTCAATATAGGAGGCTCCATAGATGGCAAGCTTATTTGACATTTTATAATTTTGATATAATTCATATTAAATGTGTCAATAATTATCTTGCAGATTTTCTAAGAAGGAATATATAATTTGCAGATGAATGATATTAAAGAATCATTGATGGACGCCAGAGTGCGAATGAACTTCCTCATAGAGAAAGTTGAGGATATAAAAGATGGAATTGAATAGATAGCAGAATACCTCCAACAAAATGTTAAATTGTTGATGGAACTTTCTGTCTCTCATACCAAATATACCAAACAATTGAGCGACAAAGTTAGTGAAATTGAATCACTATTCAAGTCGTTAAAAACTAAACATGTTTTATCAAATATACAAACAAGTACAATACAAACAGGTACATCCTCTGGAAGCGGTGATGGACCAAAAATAAAAAAAAGATGAACCAAGTCCAAGTCCAAAGAAGGTGGTCATAAATGAAACAAGTTCTCAAAAAGTAACAATCAATGCCAAAGATGAACATACAACGGTAATTAAAATTCGTTCTGAAGAAGAAGATGATTCCCCCTTTTTACCAAAAGAAGACGAATATAAAACTACTGACAAAGTTATATATGAACTCCAAGAATGTGACTATTATTATATTTCGTCTGAAGATCATGTATACCCATGATTGATCGTTACTCAGAGAGGAGATCCAATTATGACAAAAATGACAACTGATTATAGATTTTTGGATCTTATCTATCTAGGAAAAGATATGAAAGAAATTGAAAAATTTGATGATTTATTAAAAGGATAAATTTCAAAGTTTGTCCAAGGAAGACCTATATATTTAAAATTTTATTCGATCAATCCTGAAATTGATGGAAGGATGTATTATCCTACTGAGCATATTATCACAACTGGGTATGTTGTTCGAAGTTTTCAAATTGAAGTTGGAAAAAATACCAAACCTGTGCCAAATATTATAAGATCATGGTTTATATCTCGAAGGGTGTTGAGAATAAAGGTTCTCTACAATATTGCCAAAAATAGGTATGATAAAAAATTCAAATGCATATATCAATATGATGGATGGACCCTCCTCACTAATGGAGAAAAAGAAAAGTCAATCTTGAAAGAATACATCAACAAATTTGACACTCATCAAATTCATGGAAGCTTTGCTACCTTACAAGAGACGTGCATTGCCAGAAATTGCCCACATGTTAACAAAATTGATAGACAGCTAGTATCTGCTCTATTAAAGAATGATGAAGCATGACAAAAATAGACAGTCCCATGTAAGGGCCATGTAAGGAGATAAATAATAGAGGACAGGTGTGTCCTTGTAATAAGTAATAGAGGACATGTGTGTCCTTATGTGTCTTTATAATATTATGAAAAACTGTAAAATTATTAGGACAATGATGTAAGCAGTGATGTAATTGTGTCCAATGTAATATTATAAATAGAAGCCTCTAGGCAAGTGGAAAGGCAGAGATCACTTGAGCACTTAGTTTGTGAGAAAGCCAAAAAATCTTCTGTCTTTGAAAATTCCCATACCAATCTTGTGTAAATCTTCATATTATCAATAAAATCTCAATCTATATACCAAATTATGATGAGTTTCTAAATCCTGTCTTCTAAATCCTATTTCCAAAAAGAAGATATATTATTAAGAAAACTCCATACACCCCGTCCTAAAATATTTTCCATCTACAAGGTCATACAGTGAAGGCATATATCTAGGTTTAGCTAATAATCCGTGAAGGAAGGTAGTCATTGAATGGTGTGGAGTAGAAACCTATAAGCCTCAAGGTCACTAACAATAGGAGGAAATACAAAGATACTGATAACAGGAAAAGATTTTAGTATTCTTAATATATCTATATTTACGGAATTAGGAGAAAGAAGAGCTTTTAGCATGACAGAATTCAGAATTATTAAGTTTAATTATCAAAATAGTCCTTATAAAGATGAATATCATAGCATAATTGAACATTTATTCATGCATAAATAATTTACTAGACCAAATAATGAAATAAAAAAGTTTATATGCCATGTTTGTCAGTTATCTTTCCAACATTAAAAAGATTATTAGAATTAGAAATTACAAAATCAATTATTTATTTTTGGCTTGATAGTGATAATATTGAAATAAATAATGAATTATATTTATGATATGTGTTTAGTAGTGATAATGATTATGATTCTATAATATATTATGACTGTGATGGAAGAGATGAATCTTTCTTTACTAGTATTTGAAAATCTTAATATCATGAATGGAAGAAATTATATCATGAAAAAACCCAAATCTAAGAGAGATCCATATAAAGTTAAAAAGAATATCAAAAGTAAAAAATGTATTAAATATAAAAATAAAATTGATAAAATAGGATATCAAGAGCAACTCTACGAATCACAAGAGATATTAAAAAGTTTTAAAGAAAATTTGATAGAAAACTTTGCTAGAGGTATTGTAAGATCTATAATGATATAAGATATTTAAGATATAATTGATAAATTAGAAAAAAGAAAGAAAAATATTTCAAAATATAATATACCATTTGAACCAAACATATATATCATTGCTGACATAGATATTATCAATTTCCAAACACTGATAGAATTTGAAAAGTTACTTGAAACTTTATAACTACTTTATACTTTTGTGTTTTACAATGCCAGGATATATTATTAAAGGATTAGATAATTTGTTAGAAAGAATAATGGAAAAAATGGATAATATTATATCTCAATTAATAGATATGGATGAATAATCTGAACAATATTATATACTTTCAGAAAATCATGATCAATATATCTTAATATATATAATAATAGTATAGCCGTCAAAAAAACCCACACATAGTTTCCCGCCATTTTTCCCTGCTATTTTAGGAAACTTTGTAATTTTATTAATTATTTTAATAATTGAATTAGGAAACTTCAATTAATGCAAAATTAATTATAAGTGACATGTAATAAATGACTTATTGATTGTAAAAAATAAAAAATCTATAAAAAGATCAAATTGTATATTATTTTTATTCTTTTGATAATTATTGTAATATTTTTTCGTCAAAAAATATGCAATATATGTGTCAAATTCATGATCTTAACGAGAAGTTCAATACAAGTTAACAAATAAGAGCAAACTCTAAATATATCATTCTTAAAATTGCCTCAAATAATAAAGGTAAAAGTTTTACTTATACTTTTTACTTTTTTCAATATCTAATCTTTTTAATTTATCTCATCTAAGACATAAAATGATATTTATCATTTCTTACCTAACTTCAATTTGACATAAATGATTAATTTCAAATCTTTTTTCTTATCAAATTAAAAGAAATAATGATATCCGATATTTCTAAGTAAATTCAATTGAATCATTTTAATTTCTACAACTTCAGGTTTCGATAAACTCTTTGGTAATTTTGAAATTAATTTTATAAATTTACTCATTTTGTTCATTTATCTATTTTTTAATTTTTATAAATTTAAAATAACTTCAATTTGTAAAATATATACTACAGACTTTAACAATTAATTCATTAAATTCTATAGAAAATAAAAATATAAGGTGGCGTTCTGTTTGTATTTTATTTTGTATTTTTATTTTCGAAAATATTTTGTGTTTTGTGTTTTCATTTTTGTTTTCAAATTTGCTGAAAACGCGTTTGGTTTGTCATTTCTGAAAACTGTTTTTGAAAATGAAAAGCTGGAAAACACGTTCTGTTTGAAATTTTGCAGAACACTATTTAAAGTATTTTTAATTAATTTGCTTGCAGAATACTACTAACTCCAACTCAAATTTCCTTTCACAATACACTAAAAATATGGTTACATGCAACACACTAATGTGAGCATTAAGAGTTTATATTAACACAGATTGGTCAGGTTCGGGATTTGAGAAAGATCTACTTCTATTAAAATACAGAAAATGCAAGTTCTTTCAAAATCATCAGAGTCCATTTATCATTACATTTTTTGAAATATAACAACAAGAATTCTCATTTAATTTTTTTTTGTAATGTTGATATTGAATTCAATAAAACTTTATTTAAACTAAATTCCAAGTTAGGATAATTCTCAAAAAAAAAAAAAAAATCTTTATTTAGGCTTAGTTCCAAATTAGGATAATTCTAAAAAAAATAATAAAAAAATAAAAAAAATAAAAACTTTATATTAAGTTTAGTTCTAAGTTAAGATAATTCTATTAAAAAAAAAAAAAAAATAAAATAAAAAATTCCAAAACGCGTTTTCCGCGTTTTGGACATTTTTTGTCGAAATACACAAAAAACGCCCAAAACGATGTTTCTGGCGTTTTCCGTTTTGTGTACAATTTTTTTTTTATTTTCTAAAATGTGTTTTCGAAAATGGTAAAGAGAACGCGTTTTTAGCGATTTCGAAAATAAAAATAGAAAACGACCTCAAAACAGTAAAGAGAACAGGGGCTAAGGTTTTATCAAACTTATTGTATTTAAAAATAAAATATAGTCCATACATTTATTTAACATGCACAAAAAATAGTTTTTTGTGTGTGTGGTTACCATGGCCATTTTCAATAGTTGGTGAAAAATAAAATGTCACATTATATTTGAAACCATTGAATATGAGTAAGTTTGATATAAATTATAGAAATTGTGTTAAATGTGTGATTGAAAGTGAAAGAAGGTAGTATAAAAAATAAAATAATTGTCAAATCAATCAATTGAGTGGTTAAAAATTGATTTTCTTTTTTTAAAAAGTGTGGTTAAAAAGTAGCATGTGCAATTGTGAAAAAATAGTTTTTAAATAATATGTGGTTGTGAATGAACATTAAAAAAAAATTATTTTTGAAAAATCAATTCTATATGAATAAATAAACTAAGGAAACTAGATAATGAACAATTAACTGTTAAAAAAATGCAATTCATAACTTTTCTTTTCTTTTCTTTTTTTATATTTTGATTGTATATTGAATATACAATTTACGCATTAAAGTAAGAAATCTTATAGGGAGAAATGAAATTACAAATTATTCACAATTTGTGTATGCAAGTTATTATTATTATTTTTTTACTGTGTTATTTTTATCGGACATTGTATTTTTACAACTTATTCAATAAATATTATTTATTCCGTGCATCGCACGGGTGCGATTACTAGTTATAGATTATTTTGATATATTAAAAATAAAAATAAATTTAGAAAATAAAATTATGACAAATACAATCCATATATAATGTCAGGATATACAATCGAAGGACTAGGTAACCTTTTAGAAAAATTGAAAGATAAAATGGAAGATATTAAATATCAAATGGAAAATAAAAACATATCTTCTGAAGAATATAATAGACTTTTAGAAAAATACGAATAATATATTGCAGATTATTGTATTTTACTAGATCAAAGAATGAACTTATACCAAAAAAATTTGTATAATAATTTATCAACCCGATAATTTATGGATACTTCACAAGCATCAACTTCTAATAGTAATAGACTATATTTAGAGAACAATGAAATTTCATTTTTATTAGCTATTGCTAAAAAATCTAAAAATATATATTAT